>OZ024741.1:163269585-163322085 GCA_964016885.1 Eledone cirrhosa | reverse complement strand
ATTCGATAAGAGTGTTATCATTTCTAAATTTCTGAATTGTGAGAATAACATTATAAAGGATTTAGCTGGCGCATAAAGAATGAAATAGTATACTGTTGATTAATTACCTAAATCTAAACTTTAACAAATATCTCGACATATTAGGTATGTAAAGCTTTTATAGTACTTATTGTTATAAATATTTAAATAACTATTATGTATATAGGTATATATTAATGAGTCAGTATGTATAAGGTAAAAATAAAATAGAATAAAATAAAATAATATGTTACAGATAAGAATTATAGATATGTATAATTATTCTACAACCAAGATATCAACGTATTATTAGATATAGGGATGTATATATATAGATATATATTAGGTATTATTAATGTAGTATACTTTAGGTAAATGATAACAGTTATACTCTCAATAACCTGTTACATTTAAATATATATATACATGAATATAAGAAAAACGAACAATGAGTGCATGTATAAAATTCAAAATAATGTCTATAATAATTTTTAGTTTGGATATTTTCTATATATTTGAATCATGTATATAGAAGTATGGTAGGTATATTTAAAATATTAAAAAAATATATAAAATACAATATATAACTAGATATATATTAGGTATTATTAATGTAGTATACTTTAGGTAAATGATAACAGTTATACTAACAACGTGTCACATTTAAATATATATATACATACATATAAGAAAAAACGAACAATGAGTGGATGTACAAAATTCAAAATAATGTCTATAATAGTTTTTAGTTTGGATATTTTCTCTATATTTGAAACATGTATATGGAAGTATGGTAGGTATATTTAAAATATTTAAAAATATATAAAATACAATATATAACTATATATATATTATATATTATAAAACTATTATATTATAAATAAATAAATAAGAGATCGAAAGTACAGCGAAAACAATTCACATTTATATATAAGTTTGAATCTGTCTCAAATTTAGATATTAATATTATAGTGCAGTAGTATAAAAGAAATATATGCTATTATACTATAAATGATAGATCAAAAAGTCATTAAACATTTGGAGTTATAGATAAGTTTCATAAACATTTTGGGATTGGGTATTATAACTAAAAGTTAAAAGAGATTACAAATGTATTAAAAATACACAGCTAAATAAATTCAATAGATATGTAAGGATTAGGTATTGTACTAAATTATAGATAAATGATGGTGTTGATCAAAGTTAACAAATAAAGTTGTATGTATCAATGTTTATGCGTGCTAATAGAAATATTGACATTCGTTCTAACGTTGTTTTTTCCATAGATATCCATAAAATAAAGCAATATTAAGAGAATAATTCACTTTTTTTGTTAATTAAGGTCTCATAATTATTAATAATCAACAGGGTCTCCATTGTACAGAGCGGGCAGTTATTTGATATACTGGAGTTTCGGTAAATTCCACAGTTCCGAAGTTTTGTCCAAAGAATGGAGTATTCCAGGTTCTTCTCTTTTAAAGACCATATAAGCTGTGATAAAGATGTGGATGATTTCTTCTTAGAGTTTGAGAATGAGCATTTATGGTTCGCGAAACGAAGTTTGAATGTGGACGAGGTTGATCCAATGTAATTGTATGTTTTATGGTCAGTTTTTACGGTGCATTTATAAACCAAATTACTATCTAAACAATTATTTTGCAAAGGGCAATTACTTTTATTTCTACAATTACAATTTGGTTTAGTATCATTAATGTTAACTCTATTATTATGATCACTAAGTTGGTTTGGTTTTAGGATTTTGGCGTTTAATTTGGCGATGTTTTGGGCCATGTTACTGGTTGTAGAATTTGAGAATTTAATGGTATGTCTATTAAAAATGGAATGGTATTTATGTTGAGTAGGGAAAGAGGTTTCAAGAGCTTTAAAGAATAGTTTTGCAATTGGTGTTTTAACTGCGACCGAAGCTGGGGGTGCGAACCATATGACTGGTTTAGATGTAGTTCGTATTCTCGATTTATTTCGCGTGTGTGTGTTTGAGTTATAGTTATTAGAGTTACTCTTATATGTGTTATACTTTTTATTATTATTATTAGGAATAATACCTGGATTGTTATTATCTACAAATTCTATATTATTCATATATCCTGCTCTTTTTAAAGCGTTGTTGTAATATTCCGCATTTTTATCAAATATATCTTTATTAGCTGATATTTTATTAATACGTTTTTGCACACTATTTACTATAGCTTTTTTTTTTACAGATCTAGGGTGATTTGAATAGTTACTAACATAGTTTAAGTTTTCATTAGGCTTATGAAAAGGGTAATAGAAGCCAGTGTTTAAGTTAAAGGTAACGTCTAGGAAATTATCTATTTTGGTACCATTTTGTACTTCTAATTTAAGGTCGTACGTTTTAAAGAATTCTATTATACTTTTCTTAACTCTATTTAATTCTATATTATTGTTTTTGACTACCGTAAATAAAATGTAATCACCGGCAGTTTTCTATTTATCATGTTTAATATGAAAATTCCCAGAAGATCTGTGATTTGCGCGGAATCAGATGCCCCATAGTGATATCAAAGTTTCTATCTCTATCTGAGCGTGTCCAAAGTTCGTTATTTAATGTAATGAGAGTTCTTCTAGCTGTTAAAATTATATCTATTTCGTTTGTGGTTAGATCAGTATGCTTATAAGCATATGAGAGGGCCTTATTTAGAAGTTTAGGTGTTATAGAAGAATAGTAGCTAGTAATATCCATCTGGATGAATTTATAGTTTTTCTTATCTTCAATGTTCTTGTACCATTCAATGACCTCGTTTGTATCTTTCCATAAGCTCAAACTAGATCTCAATTTAAGAGTGGGTAATATCCTATCTATGATGTTTTTACTGATTACTCCTATATCCGATTTCGATGGAGCAATCAGTCTAACTGGCATTTCTTCCTTAAAGTTTCTTTTATGATCCTTCGGCTGTCTAGGTAAGAATGGCTCAGTTCTTCCTTGTATTCCTAGGTTGGTAAATAAATTATAAGCTTTTCTATCGGATAATCACTACCTTGATTAAATCTTAACCATTTAACATCTCAGGGTATGTCATGTATCATTATATTTTGTCTGATGAGGGCGTACTGTTGTACATCCGAAATATGTATAATAAAATGTAATTGATCAAAAGAACATCTATTTTATTAATACTTATATTAATAACCCCTGAAAATTATTTCCCGTTGAATGCTTCCGATCTACTGTAAAAATCATTCTTTGACATAATCATCGAATATTGTTTAACAATTTAATACTTATATATATATATATATATATATACATACACATATATATACATACACATATACAAATATATATATATATATATATATATATACAAATAGCTTTATATAAATTATAGCTTTAAAGAATTAGCTTTTAATGAATTCCCTTTCTATCAACCAATGACCTCCACCCATCCCACTCCCCACCCTCTCCTACCCCCAGAAAAGATATAAATACCACCACATTTATTTGGACAGTCAGATTCCTGATGATTTCTCAAGAATGAAACAGTTCTAGTCCTGTAGAATCTCATCCATATTAAAATTATATATATATATATGTGTGTGTGTGTGCAAATGTGCGTGTGTGTCGAAGTGTGTGCATATGTGTGTGAGTGCGTGTTTGTCTGTGTTTAAGCATGTATAGTTGCTATCATTACAAATCGACAGAAAATAAGAAGAGACGTGAAACGGAAAAATATGAGGTACTTCTACAGGACAGATAGGTTCGTTATTGAAGTTCTGTGCGAGAAGCAGTTAGTTTTTGTCGCTGGTATGTGCTTCAAAACGTCGAATATAATTTACATTAGTAAATTACCAACACCACTGCCCAAACCACCACCGTTTCCACCACCACAAACACTATCTTCACTCAACTCCAAAATCCGTCGTCGCTACCTCCTCCTCCTCCTCAACTTCTTCCTACTCTCTGACATGTTGATTTCAAAGAAGTGTTCATTGATTTCAATTTTCGCCTGAACGAGAAACTATTCAATATAAATGAAACACACCAAAGATCATACAACAGCAATAGATTTGCTGATTTGTTTAATTTTCCAATTGCAGTTTCATACATTCGTGAATATATTTCTTTTATACGTGAATATTTGTTTGCGACCTGCGGGAATCAATGTACTTTGCTTTCTTTCCATTCATATTTACTTGATTCGACACTGTTTCATATAGGCGTTACCTTATTTGTTATCTGTTAGTTTGGTGGGGCTTTCGACAGTAGGTTACATTTATAAGAATAATAGATCGATAGTACTATAACTGAAAGTGTATATATTTCTAATAACAAAAGACTGAAAAGTTTTACATTCAGAAATTTAAAGCTAAATTACAAACGTCTAAAAGGAAACCCCCTAGGTCTATTTTACTTTCCCTTTCCCTTACGTTCTGTATCACTTGTTTCATAAAATGTAAAAGATCAATGTGGCTATGCAGAGTTGTGCATTTGCACAAGAGCTATACATATATAAATGAATACATGAGTGGGTGTTTGTGATTATTAAGGAAGTATTAGGGTGGTGGATTGGCAGTATCAGTACAGGGTCGGACGCCATGCTTTGCAGCATAGAGTTACGGCCCTTTATGGTCTGACTTCAAATCTCGCCGAGGTTAATTTTGCATTTCATCGTTAGGGGGTCGATAAAATAAAGCACCAGTAATACACTGTGGTCGATTTAATCGACTCTCCCTTTTTCCAAATTACTGGCAAATTATTGTTCACTTGCGAAGATCAGTTGGAAGAATTGTTGTCCTGTTGTAGCTGTAGAGGCCACACTGCTCAATTATGAAATATATTCTGATCCCAAGTACTGTACTAACCTCCGTGGGGTATACAATGGTATCAATTAAGAATTTTATAAAATGTGTTAGATTGACGGTATATATATGTTTTAGCATAGTTGTGGAGTGGTTGTATTTCGACAATACTGTGAAATGTTAATAGAATGCACTTTTTAATATATATTCTAATACATACATTTAACGCAAATTCTCCAGCTTCTAATTGAGATCACCTGTGAGCTAGCGCTATAATATCTTTACCAACTCCATTGTACACAGGAAATATAATGATCGAATATAAGTTATGATTCAGCATAGGATATGACTTGTCTGTACCTCTATCGGATTATGTGAAACATTTGTCTACATAATTAATACGTAAAAAGAATAGTTTATAATATTTAAATCCGATATTAAGCTTGAAGTCACACAGAGTAAATTGTTAATGGTTGACATTAAAATTTGATCACAGTTATGTTGCCGCCATAAATATTTCAATAAGCTACATTTAGTTTTCATATAATGATTAAACAGAAATGCAGATGTTCGTAACATTACATACACTAAACTACTTCTTGAATGGTAGCCAATCAGTAGCCTGCCACATACAAGCGCAGTATATATTGGCAAGATATTACCTCCAAATTAATCCACTTATATGTTGTCACTATATTTTAAATATAATTTAATTGAAAGTGCCCTCAGCTTTGTATGACATCATATGTCATATATCTGATTCTAATTTATACTACACAATTATAACATCTGTGCTTTTCATATTACAAATAGAGGAAGAATTTACTAAGAACATACTAATACTCAGGTATTAATGCATAATTTCTTTTCTTTCAAGAAATCCATATATATATATATAGAAGGGAATCGTTGTATTTACTGTACTGATAACTAAAACATGGACGATTCCAATTGAAATTAACACATATAGAAAATAATTGTTTCTACTTTTGGCACAAGGCCAACAATTACCCAGTACATTACTGGTACTTTATTTTATCGACCCCGTAAGGATGAAAGGCAAAGTTAACCTCGACGGGATTTGAACTCAGACCGTAAAGGGACGTAACTATGCTGGCAAGCATGGCGTCCAACCCTCTACCGATACTGTCAATTCACCGCCCTTCACATATAGAAAATAGTAGAATGCACACAGATTTAATTGAATTATAAAGGAGCCATAAAGATATTTCATATCGGCCATTCTTTGACATTTCCCTTTGAACTCCCTCTACTTGTTTCACCTTTACCGCTGATGATTCTTTATAATCTTTTAGCTAAACAACCTAATCTTTACCTGTCAGTTAATGAAGAAGCACTTATCTAATCATTGACCTTATCCACTATTTTCAACACCCAATTAACTTCTCCTGCAATAATGCTGTTGACTTAAAGACAAATTCAAGATGGTTATTTAAGTATGCAAGTATACGTAGGCTAACATTTTCCTGCTAAATTTATATGAGTATATAATTCTATCTACTTTTGTCTGCGTATTCACAATTCCTTAATAATTACAAACATCGACTTAAATATTCAATTATATATATATATATATATATATATATATATATATATATATAAATTAGCGAGAATCGTAATCGTAGTTCGGTTTAGGAATAAACGAAAAACAACTTCCGAGATGTGTGGCAAGCGCTCGATGATTCAGATGAACCAGAGCTACAACATACGTTAAAGGCCAAACACACTGAGACGATTGTTAAACAAACATCCGCACAGCCAAAGAAACGACCAAGTAATTCGGGTCAAACAATAAAAATATATGTCGCAATTCAATTCGTAGTATTTCTCATTTATGAATATGTTTATGTAAGTAAGAGATATAGACCGGGAGAGAAAGAGAAGGTAAAAATAGAGACTGAGAGATTCAATTTTGTAATTTAGATTCTAATTTCTCAATATGTAAAGTTTTTCACACTTTTGTTTCTCTCTGTTATCAACAATATTTTAACTTTCGCCTCTAGTGATATCACTACATATAGCATATACTAGCAGAATGGCCCGGCGTTGCTCGGGATTCTAAACATAGATTGGCATGTCTATCCCTCCTTTCTGAGACAGTACAGAGAAGTACGGAATACATCGGCCCCGAGATGGTGTCTACATTTTGTGCTTTTGTGAAATAAATACGTTTGTTTATATTTTGTTTTTTGTGTATGCAAAAATATCTGTACACAAATATATAATTATATATATATATTAAAATAACAGATTAAAGTTTAAGCAAAGACTCACTGCTTTCACCCTTAACGGGATCTTCTGAAACAAAAAAAAAATCAATCTGTGAACGGAGAAGTAAATATTTCGAAAAACGTTGTAACCGAAAAAAACGGGAAGACGATACTTTGGTTCGTGAAGACGTTCCCTGGCAATGAACGGAAAATAGCGAAGATAATACGTCAACAATGAGAACAATATATATATATACGCACACTATATATACATATATACACACACACATAGCGAAGTCAATGTTTTCATAATGACATAATGCAGACAGCCAGACATACAGACAGATATTATAAGGGCGCGACGTTATAGCTATGTATCTATCTAAAAAGACAGACTAAGAAAGAGAGAGAGATCGCTAACCGGCGCCTAATGCGGTCATTAGGGCATTGAAAATGTGAAATACTTTTGCTCAAAATACTCACACGACCATAAGTAAAGTGGGAAAACAATCGGTTGGGTGGCTCTCGAGTTTCAGGGAGTCTGACAGACAGACAGAAAGACAGACATTCTCTGTTTTAGATATATAGACTAGCAGAATGACCCGGCGTTGATCGGGATTCTAAACATAGATTGGCATGTTTATCCCTCCTTTCTGAAACAGTACAGCGAAGTACAGAATACCTCGGCCTGGAGATGATGTCTACATTTTGTGCTTATAAAAAAAAATTCGTCGTAGATTACCAGGGGTTTAACTTAATTTTCAGTCAAGATCATTTGTGAAACATAAGTAATGCATATGCAAAGTTTTAAAAAAATCGGTTGGGTACTTCTGGAGTGAAGAGGCCCTAACGCAATCAAAATGATTCAAAAAATCGGATTTCGCCTAATGCGGTCCCTGGGGCAAAAAATGAGAAATTTTTTTTTGCTCAAAAACACTTTAAACGACATAAGTAAAGTAAATTTTGAAGAAATCGCCTGGATTATTGTTCTGTTATGCCTCAAAACAGCCTTTAAAGCCTAAAATATGCGGTTTTTCGCCTAATGCAGTCCCTAGGGCACTGACAATTTGAAATATCTTTTGCTCAAAATACTCACAGGACCAAAAGTATTACATGTGTAAAGTTTGAAAACAATCGATTGGGTGGTTCTCGAGTTTTATGGAGTTAGACAGACATTCTCTGTTTTAGATATATAGACTAGCAGAAAACCACCCGGTGGGCGGTTTTCTGCTAGCAAATCTAGTGTATATACTGATATTGTTGAGATTTGGATGAGAAATGTTTTCGGCACCACATTTTCACCGTCTCTCCGTGTGTCTTTTATGCATGTATAAATATATATGTTATCTATACGGTGAAATCTTTGAAATAAATATATGTTAAAACGAAAAAGGAGAAAAAGAGATTAGTGACGGAAATATAAACGTTATGATACATAAACGTTATGATATAACGATGGAAATATATCTTCAAATGGTCCTTGGCATGGTGTCAAGTCAGAACCGCGTCGAACTGGTTACTTCTGGCTTGTGCAAGGTGTCTCTGTAGCAACCAGCGATTCCCTCGGCCTCAGTGACCAAAGTCAGTGGAGAGGGGAAGGTAATGTTTCTATAGCGACAGTGTATCTCTTGGTAGTACCAAAGTGGAGAAAGGAAGGGGAAGGTAATATTTCTGTAGCACCTACATTTGAGTTTTAGGGAAGGACAGACAGACAGATAGACAAACAGAGAAATGCCCATATATTTCTGTGTGTGTGTATATATATATATATATATATATTACACACACAGAAATGTATATATATTTCTGTGTGTGTATATATATATATATATATTACACACACAGAAATGTAAATATATTTCTGTGTGTATATATATATATTTATGTGTGTGTATATATATATATATTACACACACAGAAATGTATATATATTTCTGTGTGTATATATGTATATTACACACACAGAAATGTATATATATTTCTGTGTGTGTATATATATATATATTACACACACAGAAATGTATACATATTTCTTAGAACAAAATTATTATTAATGTTTTGCTGTTCATAACAATTGGAATTGAAAAATTACTTTTGAAATTATTAGTTATTTTACTAATGCTTAGATATGTAAAAATGAAGCAATGTTTCTAATAATTGTTTCTACTATTGGCACAAGGCCAACAATTAACCAGTACATTACTGGTACTTTATTTTATCGACCCCGTGAAGATGAAAGGCAAAGTTAACCTCGGCGGTATTTGAACTCAGACCGTAAAGGGACGTAACTCCATGCTATGAAGCATGGTGTCCGACTCTCTACAGATTCTGCCAATCCACCGCCCTAATGTCTGTACGTAATGAGGGAGTGAGAGGGGACAGAAAGAAAGGCAGAGGTGAAGTGACGAAGTGACTCTCTCCTCCTCCTCCATCTCCCTATTCGTCACAGCGATAGAGGGGAGGAATGTTAGTGTGTTACAAAGAGTGAGAGTGAGAGAAACAGACAGACTAAAAGAGAGGGATAGCTGGAGAGAGAGAGAGAGAGATAGCAACAGATACAGTACAGTAGCTAAGGGATGTATATATATTTCTGTGTGTATATATATATATACATTTCTGTGTGTGTAATATATATATATATATACACACACACGGAAATATATATATATATTTCTGTGCGTGTATATATATATATATATATATATATATATATATTACACACACAGAAATGGATATATATTTCTGTGTGTGTATATATATATATATATTACACACACAGAAATGTATATATATTTCTGTGTGTGTGTATATATATATATATATATATATATATATATATATTACACACACAGAAATGGATATATATTTCTGTGTGTATATATATATCTCTGTGTGTATATATATATATATATATATTAGACACACACAAAAATGTATATATGTTTCTGTAGCACTCCTCAATTCCCCCCTCTCTCCCTCCCGCTATCCCCCTCTTGTAGTCTCTCTCTCATTCGCACGCGCGGACGTGTTTCCACTGTCGGACAGACAGACAGACAGAGAAATTGCTGGTTATATATTATAAGGAGATATGTAACTTACTGTCTTAAGCAGGCGTATGCAACATATTCCATTGGCGGGCCACTTTTGAACATTGGAACCACTATCAGGGCCAGTCACTGTCAAAAATATGTCATCTAATGAAAACCAGTGAATTGAGACATAAATCTATTGTGAATACATTTTTAAACAATAAAGACAAACAAATATAATTTAGCTTTATTAATGTGAGAGGTGGTATTTGGTGTTTCTGCACAATTTATCAATGTCTGGTTACGAAAAGAATTCTAAATAAGCCTACAAGGTAAACATTAAAAACGGTCATCGCGGGCCACTCTGACGGGTCTGGAGGGCCCGATTGTGGCTCGCGGGCCGCCTGTTGCACGCCTCTGGTCTAAAGCTACATATAGAGAACACTAACCTTTGACAAGTTACTAATTCTGCTTGGAGTATACAACGTTCACAATCAGGATTTCTAGCAATAAATTGTGTTGAATTCATAGTGTATAACTTTTGTGGGTAGAGAACACACAGTGTCGTAGTATTCTTTCAGAGCATGTAATGTGGCTCTGTTTTGATGATATCGAATCAAACTAAATCGAGACATGATTGTCGAAAGAATTTTAAAATACATTCTAATACATATTTTATGCAATTCATTATCCTAGAAATGATATCTATATAATCCATTGCCAAGCATTATAAGAGTATTGAAATATTTATAGCACTTTTGTATGAATCTGTGACTGATTATATATTTTACATATAATTGTGTTATCAATTTGAAATATTACTTCAAGATGTAAAGTAGATTATTTGTTTGCAATCACCTGCTATATCGTTACCAACTCACCTGCCCACGCTTGGAAAGATAAAGCTCGAATATTGTGTAGGATATGGTTTACTTCTAGATCATATTTCTTCAGGAATAATATATAAAATATATTAGATACTGAACGTGACTATATTATTTATACGTACTATTTGCCACAAATTAAGATCGATTTGAGTATTGTGAGAAAAATGGGTGGACAAAAATTGTTTAGAGGCTCGGCAGGTAGATTGCACCGATAATTAAAATAGCCTACCATGATACATATCTGCGTCACACATACTCCTCTCCGGATTTACGTTTAGAGTTCACGTGTCTGTGTAATGCTCAGTCATTTGCATGTTAATTTCGTGATCGTGATCTAGTTTTCTCAGGATGAGGAGGATGTATTTCGACATGATTCTCTTCAGGAACTGAGGAGGAAGATTTTTCCGTTCTTTTCGAACATGTAACTGGTGGTATGACAGCTGGTGTTGTAACAACAACAACAACTCTAGCTCCAGAATCATGTTCGCTACAGGTAAACATGACTCCCATATCTGAACCCGTCAATATTTTCAACAGGCTCTTAATATTCAAATAATGAACGAGTGCACAATGGACGATGGAAATATTGTTCTATCCACACTTGTCACTTGAACGATAGCCGGTTATAAAACCGAAATTAAGAAATAGAGACTCACATATCTGCATACATACATATAAACATTATATACATAAACCCATAAACATCCATCCATCCATCCATCCTTCCTTCCATTCTTCCATCCTTCCATCCGTGCATAGATGCATACTTACATATATACATACATACATACATACATACATACATACATACATACATACATACATACATACATACATGCACACAAACAAAAACAGCAACACGTAAATTAAACAAGGACGTGCACATATAACATGTTCATGTATATCTAAAAGTCTAAATTCGGTGCTTGTTCTAGTTTCATTGGCGTGAAGTGATTCTCACCCCCTGGATAGGACGCCAGTTCATCGCAGGTTAAAATCCCGAAGTAATGTTGGTACTCACTTCCAGTTGAGTATACTGGAGTAATGTGAAATGAAGTGTTTTGGTTAAGAACACAACACACAACATAGTTCAGGAATCGAACCGACGACATAATGATTATAACTCAAACACATGTACTACTAGGCTACGTGCCTCATGTATATACACCTACATATACGTACATACATGGTCCCATAACACCTGAGTAAATTGTAGGAGCGCCGTATTGTGTTACGGCGTTTCTAGGGCATTTTTAAACCCGACGGAACCGATGCCTCTTCAGGTCTGAACACAGCAGATTCCTTTCAGAGAAGGATAGAGAGTGTGAGAGAAAGAAAGTGAGAAAGAGATATAGTGGAAGAATCGACCCCAGTAGTAGACAGTCAACTTTCTTTTATCGGCCTCAAAAAGGTGAAAAACAAAGTTGACCTCGGTGGTAGTTGAATTCAAGGAACAACGAGCCGAAACCAACACCACGAAGTATTCTACCGGCGTTCTAGAGATTCTGTTATTGCGCCGCCTACACCTGCATATATGCAATAAAAACTTAATCATATTACAAATGTCTCGGTACTGCCTTGATTCAAACTAAAATGCTTACCACTTTGTTAGTGTCCTTAAATCTGCAAAGAACTGAAATATCTCAAAGTTAGTATTTAATCTATCAGTCAGTTAGTTAGAGATGGGTACATAGTGCTATGATGACACTGAAAACGCCTCTTGGGTGCTGATAACTCACTCGATATGTTTATCGCTATAAAAGGATAAGTAAAGTTATATGAAAGTAAAAGTTGATACATGTCTATTATCTGAGGCACTAGCGAACAGTAAGGAGTAATTTTTCAATATGTCAATAAACATTTACACATGTGTGGAAATACCGTTATAAACTATTCATATTCGTAAAATCCTCTCGCTATTCTGCCAGTAAAATACATACACACACAACCCCCCCCCCCCCAAATAGCTTGTTTTATGGATGATTTGTACTCACACACAGATAGCTCAGCATTATTTCTTAAATATTTCTCACAAAATCCAAATGTTCCATTGGTATGGCATTAGAGGCTGATGATTCGAGGGCGAACGTTTGTGAATAATGTTATGTTAAATAACGGACAGTTTCAGACATATTCGATATTAAGCAAAAATTCACAATGGAAAACACTTGGAAACTTCAGAGGAAATTTTTCCCAATGAAAAATATTGAAATATGTCAATTTGTTATTATGACGTCACCCTATTGTTGAATTACGTTTTATACTATTTATCTATCTTTCACACACTCTCACTATGTTTCTCTCTAAAAAAGAAATAACAAACAACGTAGGGTTGGACGCCATGCTTTGCAACATAGAGTTACGGCCCTTTATGGTGTGAGTTCAAATCCTGCTGTAGTTAACTTTGCCTTTCATTCTTACGTTGTCGATAAAATAAAGTACCAGTAATACACTGGGATAATGGCTGGCCTTGTGCCAAAAGTATAAATAATTATTAGAGCGTCAGACACCATGCTTTGCAGCATAGAATTATGGCCCTTTAGGTTCTGAGTTCAAATCCCACTGAGGTAAAATTTGCCTTTCATCCTTACGGGGTCGATAAAATAAAGTACCAGTAATGTACTGAGATAATTGCTGGCCTTGTGCCAAAAGTAGAAACAATTATAGTGGAAGTCTTTTTCTAAAGACTGGCGTCATCACTTTCATTCTGACATCACAGCCTATCTATCTCACACACACACACACAATCTCTCTCTCTCTCTCTCTCTCTCTCTCTCTCTCTCTCTCTCTCTCTCTCTCTCTCTCAACAAGAACTTTTTCTCCTCCCCTTCTTCCCTCCTTCATATATGTTGTGAAAGGGTTATCTCCTCTTTTGCTTCCTCCTTCTTCTCTCTTGTTACATATATGTTGTGACGGAGATCAGCTTGACCTTTAAAATATAGATTTTGATCATGAGTTCAAAGTAAACATTGACAAATGAAATATCGCTGGAAGTGCAATGCTGACAATAGTATTCATTGGTGGATTGGCAGTATCGGTAGAGGGTTGGACGCTATGCTTTGACGCATAGAGTTACGGCCCTTTCCATTCTCAGTTCAAATCCCGCCGAGGTTAACTTTGCCTTTCATCCTTACAGGGTCGATAAAATAAAGTACCAGTAATGCACTGAGTAATTGCTGGCCTTGTGCCACAAGTAGAAACAATTATATAGTTTAAAAGGTGCATTGGTACTCTCCTTTTAATCTTTCTTACGAATGTGGTAAATATTTTTTATTGTTGAAGTACCATAAATTTACTGAAGTGGAGTAATTAAATTTCAGTTTAAGGATCTATCTAGAACGTAATAAATATAGTCTCTTTACAACATAAATTATTAACGACATTTGTAGCCTTTAATGTCTTCGATATATTATTTTGTGAGATTTATCATCAATTTATAATGAACATAAATTGACACAAGAACATGCGCCTTATGCTATTCAAACTTAGCAAAAGAATACAAGTGTACTGTTGGAGATTCGATTATGTATCTACAATTACTTTTATAATAAAAATAGATTACTATTTTTAAAGGTAATGAGAAAGTAGATATTTCTTGCGTGTTTCTATACATTTGGAAACCTTAAGCAAGAATATTTGTATGAGATGAAAGAATGGTATTTAACTAATGTATTGGTACGCGATGGGGCCCACCCACAGCCCCGGCGGACAGAATGGAGAAGGCATTTCCCCGGAGGACGGCAAGGGAGACGCGCTGGAAAAGCCACTCCAACTCGTGGGGCTCACACCTACGGCTGGCCAGCTCAGCGCCTACGGTGGTGAGTACGGAGGGGGCCGAGGACACTAGAAGTTTCCACTGCCAGAGGAACGACAGCAAACCTGTCGGAGAGCGACCCGTATTTGAGGAGTTTGGCCCCCTCAGCCCGACGTGCAGCAGAACCTGGGTCAGTCGCAGACTGCATCAGGTTGCGGCTGCAGAAAGTGTCGGTGCAAGTGGAATCCCAGACGAGGGGTTTGCCACCGCGGAACAGGAAGATGGTCATGCCATCTGGCCTTTTGCCGTCCCCTCGATCCAGCCCCACCGGCTCGAGCTGGGAAGGGAAGCCTGCAACGTCCAAGCCATGCTTAATGACCTCGTTGAGGGCAGTATGGCGTGGAATGCGGCCGGCACTGTGGCGACAGGAAGTGTTATTGAAACAATTCTATATATTTCTACTCTAGTGAGATTGTGGAAGGTTTCATGCTGTAACATTACAATTTGCTGATGTCAGAAAGGAAAATATCAATTAAAGCATCCATTATCAAAATAGATTACTTCCATTAACTATGATGATGTCATACAAAATATATAGAACGTTTTAATATCTTGTAGAAATGTTTTAAATCGAAATTTGTGTTGTCCATAATTCCAAGGGAGATAAAATGGCCTATATTAATCAGACTAAAATACAATGGCTTATATTAAATAAACTAAACTTTCGCAATGTGTAATTTAACTTCTGACAGTCAATCCCGTTAAGGTTAAGCATTTCGAGGGTCAATAAAATAAGTGTCATTCAAATATGTTAGAACGGCATTTCTGAAAATATGTGTTGAGGATAAATGGTTACATAAATGGAGATATTTAGATGGGATTTTCATGTCTATTATTAACGTTAACTGGCAGTAGAACCCGGCGTTGCTCGGGTAAAAGATGACTCGGTCAGTGGATAAATTGTTGGAAATATGTTTATATACAGAGTCTGTTTGTGAGTGTGTGTGTGTGCGCGAAAGAGAGAGAGTGTGTGTGTCTGTGAGAGAGAGAGAGAGAGAGAGAGAGAGAGAGAGAGAGAGTATGTGTGTGTGTATGTGTGTGTGTATGTGTGTGTGTGTGTGTGTGTGTGTGTGTGTGTGTGTGTGTGTGTGTGTGTGTGTGTGTGTGTGTGTGTGTGTGTGTGTGCGTTCTTATGTTTGCCCCATAATTCAGATTCAGAAAACAGTTCAATACTCAACAGCTTCAGATGCTCCACAATGTTCAGGTAAAACCTACACCGGAGTAGAGCTCCCATATACACAACCTAGACTATCACTAGATAACATCCCCTCATCTGGTTGGCATAAATCACTGACAGATTTGCCTAAACCTCTAACTAACATTTCTACCGCTCCTACAATGGCATCTGCTTCCCGGAGATAGCAGGGCTCGTAGCACGTTCACCCAGGCTCAAGTCATACTTATCTCACCTCCTCCCATCATCCATATTGTGTCTAACTCGCCCATCCCTGTAATAGCCACTACACACAGTCCTTTCTCACATGTCTTTCATGCAGGAGTCGAGGTGCAACAACTTAAACTGACCAGCAACTTCAATCTCATTAGTCTCGAGATGTTGTTACAGACATTTCCTTCAAACCTAGAAAATATTATTATAAAAAACATAACATTCCAGCAACACTAACACATAACAAACCACATACCACCGCCACCATACTGCCCCTATCACACCACTTCAACACAGAACGCACCATCATCATCACCATCAAACCACCACCACCATCACCACCCCACTCCCACCAAACCAACACTCCCACTTCGCCCACCGCACAAACACTTCCACACACAAACACATCAACACACAACACAGCATCGCCAACGCTATCGTCACAACAGCAACATCGACATCAATTTCATTTGTCATAAATATTGTCTTTTTTCCATTTTAATGAAATGACTTCTGGTGTATGATAAATTGTTTCACCACTCCACGCTACTCCAATGTCTCCTAGAGATGTGCGCTCTGTCACCTTTACGTGGGTTTAAATGACAACTGAAATGTTTCAAAATCTTGAGAGAAGAAAAGGAAGTGGATATATAATGAGAACGAATACACAATTATAAATGGAGGATTCGTTGTGAGAACAGGGGCTCTAAAGAAAGAGAAAAGAGTGAGAAATCTATATATAAATTCGAGCAACTTCCGTCCGTCCATCACACAATGTGAGTGTGTGTATCTTTGTGTGAATGTATGTGTATGTAAAAGGAAGGGAGGGTATGGGGAAAAAACTATTACAAAGCAGCGGCTGGCGTTTCATTTATTACGCTGTGTGAGTATATGTGTTTGTGTAAATGTATGTGTGTGTTTGTGTGAGTGTGTATTTTTGTAGGTGTGTCTCTGTTTGCGCGTTGATATTTATATACTCATACGTATAAATGTATGCATATGCACACACACACACACACACACACACACACACACACACACACACATACATACACACACACACACACACGCGCACACACATGCACACACAAACATATATACATACGCATCAGCGTTTTGAAAAAAATCCTAGTAAAAGAAAATACATAATAATTGCATGTGTATGTCAGTAGTAATATAAATATACATAAATATACACACACCTACTTTTTATAAGTGTATGCATATGTAATGCAGCTTTGCAAACGTTTTAATCAAAGAACGCTGTCCCTCTTCACATTCTGTGACAAATTTTCCCGTGTCTTTTTAATGAAAATATTTTCTTTTTCTCTCTCTCTCTCTCTCTCTCTCTCTCTCTCTCTCTCTCTCTCTCTCTCTCTCTCTCTCTCTCCCTCTCTCTCTCTCTGCCTCACTTGATGTATATATCTCTCCTACTCTATCTATTTCTCTTTCTGTAAGATTTTCACCCTCATATCATTTTATCTCTCTCTTTCCTTCTCATATTGTATCACTTCTCTCTCACTCTCACTCTCCATCCTTGTCTACAGAAAGAGTGCAGAAGGAAAAAGTTCCATCCTTTCTCTCCTTTCTTTCTTTATTTCTTTCTCTCTTCCATCTTCTCTTTCTATAGGCTGCAGTAAAAGAGTTGGTTGTAAAACAAAATGCACGGGTTTCCGATATGTATATGGACATATGCACAATTGAATTGAAATATATTCCTTGCATTGTCCGGTGATGGAGTAAATGTAGATATATATACACAGTATATTGGAAAATGTGTGAAAGCCTTGGTAGAGTTAGGTATATTTTAAAAAAGGAAAATAATGACTTCACTTGTAGTTTTAAACAATTTAATTTTATTTCATATTATTATGATTTTACAATTTGGTTTTGTTGATCTACAAAACCAAATTGTATAAATCATAATAATATGAAATTATATTAAATTGTTTAGAATTACAAGTGAAGTCATTTTTTCCTTTTTTTTAATATATGTATATATATGTGTGTGTGTGTGTGTGTGTGTGTGTGTGTGTGTGTGTGTGCGTGTGTGTGTATGTGTGTGTGTGTGTGTGTGCGCGTGTGTGTGCGTGTGTGTGAGCGTGTATGTATATGTGTGTGCGTGTAGTTCTTTGGGTGTTCTCTAATTTCTAAGTACAACCCTCACATATGCAGAGAAAACATTTATTTATGAGTGTATGAAAGTGGTGTTCTAAGACAGCATTACATATACACAAAGAACAATGAAGCTTACTTATTTTTCAATAAATTTCATTTCTTTTGACTGGGGTTTGTAAAGAAGTAAATTAATTCAAATCTATTGTAATACATATGTTTAGTTGGAGGATTGGCGGATTTATTAGAGCGTTGGAGAAGACAAAAAGTTTGGGGGAATTAGTTTCGGATATTTATTTTATGTGTTCAAATCTCCTTGATGTCAACTTTGCCTTTCACTCTGCCGAGGTACATAAATTAATACGGTGGTCATTATAATCGACGTTCCCTCCTCCAAAATTTTCTGGTCTCGTGTCTAAGTAGAAACTATTGGGCGTGGATTGGCAGTATTGGTAGAGGATCTGACGCCATGCTTTGCAGGAAAGAGTTACCGCTCTTTATGGTCTGAGTTTAAATCCCGCCGAGGTTAACTTTGCTTTTCATCCTTCCGGGGTCGATAAAATAAAGCACCAGTAACACATTGGGATAATTGTTGGCCTTGTGCCAAAAGTAGAAATAATTATTAATGCTTATGCTTTCCAAATATGATTTAGGAAGAAAAATGTAAAAATAAAATTTAAAAAATGAACATGAAAATATATTGTTTAAATGAGAAAGATAAATACCATTATTAAACTGTAGATGAACAAGGCAACACTCTTCCTCCATAGATAAGAAAATGCTGCAGGGTATTTAACTCATCTTACACACAATTCCGTTAGACTATTGAGATATGGAAACACAAAATATTAAAGTTACAAAAACAAACAAATTAACAAAAACAGCTGTACTTTCAGAGAACTATTTTCGCCATGAAGTCATGGAACAAATAACAGATTTTATAATTTAAGTAAAGCTAAAATGCTCAGGGTACATTAAAACTTAATTTCTAACATATATACGTATTCACTACACTTTTTATTTGCAAAAATATACAATGAAATACTATATATATATAATTCAAATTTAAAAGATATATTTAGAGAGAGAGAGAGAAAATTATATAGCTTTTCAGAAACACAAAGTATTTTGTACATATTTAACAAATGATATTCAAGAAAAAATACTTACTTATGGTGGAAAAAGTTTTTCCACCTTAAATATGTTTCTTTTTCCTGAATATTATTTGTATGAAATATGCGTACAAATACTGTTTTTCTCAAATGATATATGGCTCTTTATCTCTCTCTAAATATGTCTTTTAAATTTGAATTATATATATATTGTTTGGGTAACGTTATATATCCAAAGCTGACATAGCTTTCAGTCCGATCTGCGCGTTGTGATATACAAGATTAGGTTACATTCAGATTTTCATTTGTCGACTTCAAGCGTTTCACTGGGAAACTAATATTTCAGCAGACCATCAGTCCGCCATCTTTGAAATAAATGTTGTTGCAATACAGTTCTGCTAGAGAGTGTTTATGAAAGGGGAGATAACCTGTGGTGTTCAGGTTTCAGTTAGGTTTCAAAATGGAAAGAAGTTGTTCATGTTTAGGTTTGGGAATCTCTTATATAGACTGGTGTGTTTATGTAAAAGTTTTCTTTCGTACTAGACAGATGATAGAGGCTAGAGATTTGTAGATGAGATGCTCGTTTGTAATGTGTTAGAAAAATATTATAGAAGGGAAAGTTATGAATATTGGGGCTGTCCAGATGTTATCCAAAGTTCCTCCAATGATGTAGGATATATTTTAGCACGTGAGGTCAGTGGTATAAAAATCGTCCCTCGTATGTTTTCGTAGAAATCAGTCGTCAATAGTTCATTGCTGCACAATTTACATGTCTTCTTACCGGTTAGGTAAGCACTTGACTTTCTATATAATGGAGAATACCAGCATGCATCATTGAGGGAACGGACGGGACTTGCCAGTTTCGTGGCTGCTCGTTTGTCCGGATGACTAAAAGTCGTTCCCTGGTTTAGAAAGCAGCTTTTCAAGTGAGCTTCCGACATACTCACACACTTCCAGACATCTTGCTGCTGATTCAGTTACCTCAGCTTCATATATGACCGCGGTTGTGTTACACTGCTGATCCAGGGTGCATTATTCTGACTTTCTGAAAGAGCATCCAAATGCGGGAGTGCTCTTGGGTTTGTTGTTGATCTGCACTTTCATGTTTTTCACATAGAAGTAGCCGATTTTCAATTTATGGCGGTTAACTTTAATCTATACTTATGGTCTATGGGGAAATGTTTGCCAATAGCATTGTCAGATAGAACGAAGTTATTTTTAGAGGACCTAAATATTTTACTATCTTTATTAAGTTTGTTTTGGAAAGGATTAGAGCAGTTACGAAAGGAGATGCTAGCGACTAAGGATAGTCGATCTGCTTCGAAAGGAGCGACGTTCTTTATCCTGTGGGGATAGGTTCTAGATGTAAGGTATTAATTGCATGAACAGTCATTCTGTCATTTGGTTTTAAACTAGAATGGGATTTTAATTTTAATTTTATAATCAACACAGGCTGAAGCAATTTTCGTTCAAATTTATGTATCTAGAAATTTCTGGAAAATATGTCAATCAATCAGAAGGTCCTGGATTTTTCCCTTGCAAATAGATATCTCTCCAATGTTGCTCATACGCTAAAACCTGTCATTTGTACATATATATTAAACATTCTAGATATAAGTACATTCTAGATAGAAATTAAAACGTCAATTTTATCTTTGGTTATTTCCACGTGTCAGTAATTCACATAAACTATATGGGTTCTCTTGCGTTAGCCATTAATGTATGAAAATACAAATCTCCCAGTTTGTATAATTGCTCATATAAGCAGTAACTATAATATATGTGGCCGACGGATGATGGAACCCCAAAATTACATATCTTCAAAGCGATTAGCGTCAATATTAACGATACTAAGCCGCTAGTTATGTAATAGAAACCGGGTACATTAGACAGGGAGAATCATTACAGTGATAGTTACTGAATTACACCTCTTCGTTCGGAGTAGAGTTTGTCTTTCATTCATCTCAGAGCGATAGTGAAGATACTAGTCAAGTACTATGTCGATATACTCGACTGCACCTGTCGACATATCACCATGTGTCTGAGCTTGAAATCAATATATCATAGAAAACAAAACTGAATGCTCCGGAAAATGTTATATTTTCCTGCATGAATACATACTAAATTCAACGTTCGTAAATTCAATTTCTGATACAACATAACACAAACTTCGTACTATATTGCAATACCTCATATGATCAAATGAACTGAATTGTCATGTAAACCGACTGTGTCTGAAAGGATATCAAACATATATTGATCAGTTTTTCAAGCACACAAACTAATCTATTTTGTGTTGTGAAAAATTGCTATTATAAATCAACTTTTATTCTGTCATCAATTTAGCGCCTTTTTAATGAAAGATATAGGGTGCTGAGACAATCGCCATACACCATTAAAATCTGAAATTAACTGTTGTATTCCCCCAATGCTAATGTCACCAAATCAGCTTTTAATTTATTCAAATGAGACAGAAAATACGTCACCTTGTATGAGAGTGAGGAAAATATTCACCGTCAACTCATATTTAAAGCCACTTGAATGGCAATATATTTCACGAAATTTGAGTAATATACTAAAAGTCTTATCAAAGTAAACATTGTTTAAAATATATATTTTCTTTACATTAATGTGGTAACAATTCTAATCGGTTTTCTGATGTAGTGGATCATATCTAGCCGTTAAATGTAAATAAAGGTACATATTGCCAAAATCGATTACGTCTATTGGGTGTAGAACAAACAGTATCCTTAAATATAAATTCGACACACTGAAACAAATATTTAATGTATTGAAATTGTAACTGTAACGAGAGAAATATCCAATGAAATTTGCTTTTAAAATAAACATGCGAAGGAAATTCCAAAATGTTAAATAACAGAAAATTAAATAGAGATATGTAAATCTTCGTATCTATGATGAACACGCCAAATGTGTTGTTCAAATCCTGCCGAGGTTAACTTTGCCTTTCATCCTTACGGGGTCGATAAAATAATCTAATTGTTTCTACTTTTGGTACAAGGCCAGCAATTATCCAGTGCATTACTGGTACTTTATTTTATCAACCCCGTAAGGCAAAGTTAACTTCGGCGGGATTTGAAATCAGAATGGAAAGGGGCGTAACTCTATGCATCAACGCATGGCGTTAGACCCTCTACTGATACTGTCAATCCACCGCCCTTATAAAATAATATAATAATTGTTTCTACTTTTTGGCACAAGGCCAGCAATTATCCCAGTGCATTTGGTACTTTATTTTGTCGAGCCCGTAAGGATGACAGGCAAAGTTAACCTTTGTCTTTCATCCTTTCGGGGTCGATAAAATAATATAATAATACCAGTAATGCACTGGGGTAATTGCTAGCCTTCTGCCAAAAGTAGAAACAATTTTTTATTAGATCCCAGACGAGTATATTCCACTCCTAGTTAATAAAGTAATCTATTGTTTATACAGCACATTATGCACAGTAGTCTCTGTATAATTAACATTTAAAGAGGTGTTTAGGGAATATGTAAAGTTACGTTGCTAGTCGAGTAATTTTAGTCATATTGCTTCTTAAACAATTCAGAGAGGAAACCTGCTATCTACAGGTATAAGATGGATTCAGGAACAGTGAGATACCTCATTTCTTGGAAATATCTTTACTGGTTATAAATACGTGGCATAGCGGTTGGGCGCTGGCCTCAAAACCATAAGGTCCTAAGGTCAACACATGGGCCGATGTGTGTTGTTTTGTTTTCAGCAAAATAATTTATTTTATGTTACTCTTTGCATGACAAATTGAAAATGTTGTTTCCTTGGTCCGATCTAACGACCGGCTGCTTTCCCTATCATTTAAAATGTTAGATATTACCTATTGTATAATTACATATCTGGAAGGAGTTGTACAACCATTGGATTGTATCAGGCAACCAATTAAACGTACGTTGAATAACGTTAATTTACTATTAACCTTGAGGTTTTGTACTATCTGCTGGTTATAAAACTAAACTCATTTAAGAACGAAGATAGAAATATATATATATATATATATATATATATATATATATATATATATATATATATATATATATATATTTAGAAACACACAGATACATGCGGACACACACATATACATGAATGCATCCACACCCAACCGTGAGTTAAGGGTGCCAACCTCACCGATGTTGCTCAATGAATGACTGGGACAGACCAATCCGGTTGAACCAGACTGAACCAGTATCAGAGTTAAAATTACATTATGAAGAGAGAAGAAACATTTAGATATAATTAGTAATAAAATGTATCATACCTAAACTGCTCCTAGATTCCTCGACTACGTAGTTTCGTGGCATAAACAAAAACAATACATCATAAAGATATAGAGTCCCTGCGAGGTCTGCCGACTTATCAAGAGGATACCTCATTTTACTAGTCTCAAGAACGCGTCTACACGACGTGAGAAAGAATCCCAAAAGGCGGAGGGGGAGATAGTCACGCGATATAACGGTCGAGAAACAGAGCTAAGCCTCTTATAACCCCGAAGAAAATACCACAGAGGCGGAGGGGGTGTTTATATCGAAGCCGTAGAAGAGGTGGTGAAGGAGGCGAGAAGTATGAGTAATGGCAGCTTTCCAGCAGTCACCACACTTCAAAGATTACTCAACCAGAGGGAGTTATTAACAATATATTTAGAAACACACAGATACATGCGGACACACACATATACATGAATGCATCCACACCCAACCGTGAGTTAAGGGTGCCAACCTCACCGATGTTGCTCAATGAATGACTGGGACAGACCAATCCGGTTGAACCAGACTGAACCAGTATCAGAGTTAAAATTACATTATGAATGATAAGTCGGCAGACCTCGCAGGGACTCTATATCTTTATGATGTATTGTTTTTGTTTATGCCACGAAACTACGTAGTCGAGGAATCTAGGAGCAGTTTAGGTATGATACATTTTATTACTAATTATATCTAAATGTTTCTTCTCTCTTCATAATATATATATATATATATATATATATATATATATATATATATATATATGGGCCGTATTGGAACCCACTAAAATGGCGAAACACTCTCCTGGGGAGGGTGTACATGTGTGATTTAGTTGAGGTTGGTTTCTCATTTCAATTTATACTTTTAATTTTAATGTTTTTCCTATGCCTCTAGTAGCTTATATTCTCTTCACGCTGATGGTTTGAAATTCCTGTAAAGAAAAACACACTTTTCTGTGTCTTTCCCCTCTATATATTGTATATATATATATATATATATATATATATATATAACGGAGGAAATGTGGTAAGGAACCAGGTGGACCATAACGCACCAAATTACTCAATACTCAGGGTAGTAGAGTGGGTAATAGGAACGAGTAGGACCCCGACGGCTGAGCTCAAGCCGTTTCGACGGGGTCTTACTTGTTCCTATATATATATATATAGTAGTGAAAGAGTGAAGAATAACATGGTCGGCTGTACAAAAATGTTTTTATTTATAGCATTAACAATTGTTTCATTGATCAGGTGAGTCTAAAGGCCGCTAATCACTCGAAGTTGCGTCACTCGACCTTAAATAAAGTGTTTGCTCTGATCAAATCATCGGAATACTGGAGGGTGTAACACATGGCACTGTTATTTAAATCGGAGAATCAAAACAATAACATCAATAATAAAAGATAATAATAAAGAAGTTAGAATGAAGATGATAAAGATGTAAAAAATAATTAAATTATAAGTACAGAATACGATTGCTGATAATAGTAGTGGTGGTGGTAGTGGTGGTAGTTAAAGTTACAGTGGTGAGTAAGTGTATGTGTAAAGTAGTGATGGCGGTAGAGATAACAATAACATGAAAAGAGACATTAAATACATATGTAGTGGTCAAATCCCAGAGGATTAGAGTAAAAAATAAAACAATAATATCAAATAACAGATAAAAGTTAAAAAATAATAAGTAAAAATTAAGTGAGAGGGGAAGAGATAAACGATAGGAGACAGAGAGTGGGGATGATGATACGATGATGGCACATAAGGGGTAGGGCTAAGGACGAGGAGGGTGTAGATAGATAGAGAATAAAAATTGAAAGGGGTAGTGTTGATATATGGGTGGTTAATGCCTGGCAGGCTGATTGTTTTATCTTAATGGAGGTGATGTGCCTATAGAGAGAGAGTGTGAAAGAAAGGTTGGGAGATTTATGATGTTGATTTAATGACCAGTTGGTTAGTTGACAGCTAATAACAGTGGGGTGGTGTTTAGTCATTACATTAAAATCTGGGTGGTTCTGCTTGAATTCTGAGATTGCTGGATTGACTCATCTTGGTTTGAAGTTTGCGAACTTGGTAGCTGCTTTGTGACAACAGAAAATTGATCGTTCTATTTTGTTGTTAAGCAGCATTTTATCATACTTTAAAATATGGAATAGCTCCGTATTGCAAAGTCCGCAGTGGGACATTTCATTATTGTAGGCCCGATAATTTCGACCAGATAATCCCATATTCCTTGAGCTGCCAGATTTTATTGGCCAGCGTTGTTGAGTTCCCTAGTCTACGTATATATATATTGCCCTCTTTCGCCCGTAACTTTTATTTTCATTATACTTAATTGCAACCACACAGCTCACCATTTTATTCACATAGTTTCCTTCTCCGCTTTGACCCATCTCTCTTCCCTCCTCTTGTTGCTATCCTCTCTGTACCCCTTCTCGCTCCTTCTCTCTCTTCTGCTAGTCAGCTTCTCTCTCTTCTGCTAGTCAGCTTCTCTCTCTTCTGCTAGTCAGCTTCTCTCTGCAAGCCTGCCACTAAACCTATCTCTTTCTCGCTTCCTCTTACTTTCACTCAATACCTCTCTGCTAGTCACCGTCTCTCTGCTAGCTCACTTCCTCCCTCGTCCGCCAGTGTAACCAGTCTCTTCTCTCGCTCACACTGCTACAGTGAAGAGGTGGCTTTTTTTCTCGTCAAACCCGCCAGAACTTATGTTCGAAATGAGTTGTTGACTTGATTTATACTCTTTTTTCGTTGCTTCACCCTTCGTGTCTGTTTACATTTTGTTCTCTCTCTCCCCCCTTTTTTATCCCAATAACTTATTTTAGTTATTGTTCGCCCTAGGCTGAGGTATCTTGTCTCCAAGAAGAAATACCTATGATTCCTAATAGACAACTGACGATGGATATTTCCCTCTTTTGCCCGTAACTTTTGTTTTCATTATATATATATAAGTTGGTGAATTGGCAGTATCGGTAGAGAGTCGTGCGCCATGCTTTGCAGCACAGTTACGTCCCTTTACGGACTAAGTTCAAATCCCGCCGAGGTTAGCTTCGCCTTTCATCCTTACGGGGTCGATAAAATAAAGTACCAGTAATGCACTGGATAATTGCTGGCGTTGTGCCAAAAGTAGAAACAATTATATATATATATATATATATATATATATATATATATATATATATATATATATATACATTTATATTTATATAGTTTGATTTCAATGAACTATCAAAAGCTGCATGGACCATATATTTATATCATTTAAGAACGAAGATAGAAAATTTACACGCGCTAACATATACATATATGATTATTTATATATACATAGAAACATATTTATATATATATATATATATATATATATATATATATATATATATATATATAACATAGGAATTGTGGTAAGGAACCAGATGGACCATAACGCACCAGAGTACTCAATACTTAGAGTAGTAGAGTGGGAAATAGGAAAAAGTGTGACCCCGACGGCAGAGCTGAAGCCGTTTTGACCGCTATTTCTGGACTAAATTAGAATGTTTAGCCTGGTGAATAAATAGCCGAACTTGTCAAGGGCGTACTTCCTTATATGGGAAGATTGTAGTTGTCAAGAGGATTGGTTAAAATTTGTTGTAAACACAAATAAGTCTATCATCGCATTTGGTGGGAGGTAGGGATGGCTGAACTTGCCTGTAGAACAATAGGGGTGTGAGCGGAGTGGTCAAGCGTTGAAAGTAATATGTATACAGCAGATTCTAAGGATAGTGGGCATAGGTTAAGTTTAACGTCCTCGAAAATGAAAGTAGGTTTTCTGACAAGTGAATGTGTTTTTTTTTTTTTTTACAGTGACATTTACGATACACTCTTTGTTTATTTACAACAGGTCTCTATAGTGATATGGTGTTAATTAGTATTGCGTGTGTGATTATTTTCTCTTATATATATATGTGTGGGTGTGTATATGTGTGTATATATATGTGTGTCTGTATGTATATATATATGTGTGTTTGTATATATATATGTGTTTGTGTCATCATCATCGTTTAGATGTTTTTACCCAAATCCCTTATCATTCTCTGTCCTACCTATGACCCGGCCTTAATTTGTTTATAGTTGGTGCCAACCTTGGCAAGATATTACAAAACCATCTAAACGATGATGATGACACAAACACATATATATATACAAACACACATATATATATACATACAGACACACATATATATACACACATATACACACCCACACATATATATATAAGAGAAAATAATCACACACGCAATACTAATTAACACCATATCACTATAGAGACCTGTTGTAAATAAACAAAGAGTGTATCGTAAATTTCATTGTAAAAAAAACAAAAACACATTCACTTGTCAGAAAACCTACTTTAATTTTCGAGGACGTTAACCTTAACCTATGCCGGATAGTGTATGAAGTGGAGGAGGGAGGTTATAGAATAGGTAAATCGAATGAGAGTAGAAGACAATAAAAGATAATAGAAAAAATATATATATATAATGAGAAATGAATAAAAAATAACAATGCTATCTTACAATTACAGGTTAATAAGTTGAGAATAGAAAACACTTGTAGAAATTGAGTAGTACCAGAACTGATACAACATTAAAGAGGTTTAACACGTCTGCTATAAGTAGTTAGTAAAACGTATTCGGCCAATTCTATCTTAAAATTACAGGGGTGGGGAACTGATGCTACAGAGGCCCGATGCGCTGCATCGGGGTAGGCGAAAGAGGAAAAGCAGACGAGGAAGAAAATAGGGGGTGGAAGGAAGTGATAGGATGAGACAGCGGGAAGAAGAAGACAAAGAGGAAAAGTAGAGAAATGAGATACATCTACCTAAGTAAGCTGGGGTTTCCTCTAACTTATTTGGCAAGTGTAAATGTGTGTCGGAGGGGGGGGGGGTATCAACCCTTGTCTACCCACCCGAGTCATTATGGGGTTTGAGGGCGAGGTAAGTCCTACGCAATCTGTGTTTGCATGCGGTTACCAGTTCGTCTTTCTTGTTTAGGAGTTGGTCCTTCGAAAGCAGCATTTGTAATGTTTCCTCCGAGCATAAGTTACACGGACGGCGTCCTCCCGTGTAAGAGTTAGCTCTGGACAGTAAGCTCCAAGTGAGATTGTAGGTTATATTATTATCTTGGAGGTCCCAGATGTGGCCCGAAAGTGTAGTGACATGTCGCCGGACCGGGTTTCGGAAGTATGTCGGTGTTGGTAGAGCCGGGACTTGAAGTCACACGCGGTTAATCCTATATAAGCATTGTTGGAGGTGTCCGTCCTCACGCTGCACTGGTAGATCACGTTACGTTCTCGGCATTTTTTGTTGAGGGGGCACGTAGATCTATCAGGGCAGTTACACTTAATGGTCGGCTCTCCACTGATGTCTAGGTTATTTCTTCCATAGGGGTTGAATTTTTTGTTGTTTGAGGAGACGATGTTTTGTGCGAAGTTAGGTGTGGTGCTATAAAAGAGTTTGATGGTGTTTTTGTTGATTATGTTGTGGTAGCGGCGTTGTAGTGGGAAGTATGTAGTGAAAATGACTGTACTACCCATACAGGAAACCAAACGACAACTTGCACTACATCCACCGCCGCTCAAACCATCCTAGAAATATCACCAATAACCTGGTTAAAAACATCTCCCTCCGCATATCTCGTTTGTCCGCTAATGAACAGATATTCGACGAACACGCAGGCCCTCATTACAACCAGGCCCTCAAGCGGAGTGGCTTCCGGGAGGAAATATCCTTTTATCCAGCTTCCCTTAGCAGAACCAGCAGGCGACACTGCCGCTTGCGCAGCGTAACGTGGTTCAATCCTCCCCATAATGCCGAGGTTGCAACATCTATCGGGAAACTCTTCTTTAGACTCCTCGAAAAACACTTCCCACTACAACACCGCTACCACAACATAATCAACAAAAACACCATCAAACTTTCCTACAGCACCCCACCTAACTTCGCACAAAACATCGTCTCCTCAAACAACAAAAAACTCAACCCCTATGGAATAAATAAGCTAGACAGCAGTGGAGAGCCGACCAGGAGGTGTAACTGCCCTGATAGATCTACGTTCACCCTCAACAACAAATGCTGAGAACGTAACGTGATCTACCAGTGCACCGTGAGGACGGACACCTCCAACAAAGCATATATAGGATTAACTGCGTGTGACTTAAAGACCCGGCTCTGCCAACACCGAAATACTTTCCGAAACCCGGTCCGGCGACATGCCACTACACTTTCGGCCCACATCAGGGGCCCCCAAGATAATAATATAACCTACAATCTCATTTGGAACTTACTGTCCAGAGCTAACTCTTACACGGGAGGACGCCGTCCGTGTAACTTATGCTCGGAGGAAACATTACAAATGATGTTTTCGTAGGACCAACTCCTAAACAAGAAAGACGAACAGGTAACCGCATGCAAACACAGATTGCGTAGGACTTACCTCGCCCTCAAACCCCATAACGATCCGGGTGGGTATACAAGGTCTGATACCCCTCCCACACACACATACACTTGCCGAATAAGTTAGGGGAAACCCCAGCTTACTTAGGTAGATGTATCTCTTTTCTCTACTTTTCCTCTTTGTCTTCTTCTTCCCCCTGTCTCATCCTATCACTTCCTTCCACCCCCTATTTTCTTCCTTGTCTGCTTTGCCTCTTTCCCCTACACCTATGCAGCGCATCGGGCCTCTGTAGTATCAGTTCCCCCACCCCTGTAATTTTAAGATAGAATTGGCCGAATACGTTTTACTAACTACTTATAGCAGACGTGTTAAACCCCTTTAATGTTGTATCAGTTCTGGTACTACTCAATTTCTACAAGTTTTTTTCTATTCTCAACTTATTAACCTGTAATTGTAAGATAGCATTGTGATTTTTTTTTATTCATTTCTGATTATATATATTTTTTTTCTTTCTATTATCTTTTATTGTTTCCTACTCTCGTTCGATTTACCTATTCTATAACCTCCCTCCTCCACTTCATACACTATCCTTAGAATCTGCTGTATACATATCACTTTCAACGCTTGACCACTCCACTCACCCCTATTGTTCTACAGGCAAGTTCAGCCACCCCTACCTCCCACCAAATGCGATGATAGACTTATTTGTGTTTACAGCAAATTTTAACCAATCCTCTTGACAACTACAATCTTCCCATATTAGGAAGTGCCCCCTTGACAAGTTCGGCTATTTATTCACCCGGCTAAAAATTCTAATTTAGTCCAGAAATAGCCGTCAAAACGGCTTGAGCTCTGCTGTCGGGGTCATACTTTTTCCTATATATATATATATATACATATTCATTTCCTACATTACACACACACACACACACACATACACACACACACACACACACACACACACACACACACACACACACACACACACACACACACACACACACACACACATATATATATATATATATATATATATATATATATATATATATATATATGTATATATATATATAAGTATGTACACGTACATACATATATGTATACAGACCGAGCATTATAATACATGTTCGGTGAATCCATACGTACATATATATATGTGTGCATGTATGTATATACATATACATACTACTGTACATCTGTATACATATATGTATGTACGTGTACATACTTATATTTAAGTAACAGCCGTACTAAGAGTGGGAAATGATATTTCATTTTATTTTTTCCGTTTATATATATATATATATATAATATATAAGATCAAAAGATGGTTAAAAGAGTTCCGTGTATTTTATTATGCGCATTTCAAAAACAAACATCATCATGCAATAATATTTGTGTTTTCATCAGATAAAATAGGAAGACATGATATGAAGGTTAAAAAAGACTTGTGAATAGTGCAGTTTTAAATCAACATAACTGCACTATTCACAAGTGTTTTTTAACCTTCAGTATAGCCATCCTGTATAGCATTTGGAACCACTATATAAATCCTTGTTGGGTGAGAATGCCATGAATGGCATGCCATAAGTCCCTCACCTGTGTTCCAAATCTGGTTGCATAACTGACTCATCCATGTTGTGACGCATTCCTGTCCCCCTCTGACCATATTTGTAGTGATACCTTCCATAACTTCTGACTCACCTTTGAGGGCGTTTTGATGCCCCTCCTTATTTCTTCCCCCGAGAAGTCGCCGACTCCAACCTTATCTGCTCTTCAGACTTGTTAATCAGAGGAAGCCAAATTCTCATATATATATATATAGTAATCTGTTATTTTAATAAATATATATATATATATATACATATATATATATATATATATATATATATAGTAGACAACAGAACATTATTGGCAACATGACCCTCCCAAAGTATAACAATATATATATATATATATATATATATATATATATATATATATATATATATATATATATATATACAGGGCGGATGGAGAAACAATTACTCCTAACATTTGGCCTACTGTGACCACTTGGGATAACATCAATAACCTCATATTAATGCAAGATGGGACCTTTCTTCATTTTGCACATACTGTCCATGAGTGGTTTGATATCCTATTTCCAAGACGTTAGCAAAGTCGTCGAAGTTCACATGAATGGTCAGCAAAAGCCTTGACTTATCGCCACGGCATTCTTTCCTGTTTTTGGAGGCGAATGAAGAGGTGTATAGCTCAAATTCAAAACCTCTAGCTTAATTGGTAGAACGCATTAGTCATGTACTGACCAATATACCGCCTGAGTTCCTGTTGAAGTCAGTTGAGGATATACCCAGGCGAGGATATACAAACACGTGTGGACAATGCTGGTGCCTATGTAGAAATTTAATATTATACTGTACCTTTGGAATCATACTGTTTAAATAAAATATGTCATAGAAACTGATGGATAATTAATAAATGTATTAACCATTTTGCATAGGGAATTTCTTTCAATCAATCCTGCATATATTCCGATTTATCATACTATTATTTGAAGCTTATTGTAGGTGCCATTTGTGTTGATGCTATCGATCGGAAGTTGACGGACTTAGAACTTAAATACTACTCCACGTTTATGTTCTTAAATATAGTTACACTAAACAATATATTTGATATAATTTGTTTTAGAAATGCAATCCATTACCCAAATATATCTTATGAATTTCTATTAGGAAGATTTTTAAGGATAATGTTCTGACTAAATTATGAAGATACAACTGATAGTACCTATCTCTCCTTTGAGCATAGAACATCTGTCTTGCAATACAATTGTCATGTATACACTCTGGTATAATCTAGAAACGTAGGAAACCAGTAAGACTTTCGGTGTCGGAAACAGCATAAGCCAAGAGGAAAGTTAAGATGTAGTAGCTAATTTGAATGTAGTTACTATGAAAATAGTTGTGGCTAGACTCATTTCCGGGAAACTAAAAGAGGATTTTCTGGTAAATTTTGGGATACCTTGACACCAATGCTTAAGACAATGAGTTGTGTACTTGCATGCTACTTATTTAGGTCTTAGTGAATACGGTTACTGTAAATTAATCGTCTTCTTCTTCATCATCGCCACCGCCATCATCAGGATGATCATGATCATGATCATCAACAACATCATCATCATCACCATCATCATTATTATCACCTTTTCTTTTTTGCTACCCTTTTGCTTTTGGTAAAATTATGAACATCAAAACATCCCATAGTTGCTAAAATACAATCTATTTCTATATCCGAATCAATATTATAAGCTTTGTACCTATATCACATTTAGACATTCTGTTATTGCAAGTAATGTGAACTTTGGTTATTCATATTAAGTGAATCAGAGAGTTGACAATTTAGTGCTGATGATTCAGTGCAAGGGCAATTCAACGCACAACAAATTTATTGTGATACAAAAATAAAAGATACTTTTTTATTTGAATTACTTTTCGAAATTAATTCATTTGAGGGTACTTCACTTCATCGGCTCTGTTTCCATAATCGTTGATTAACTTTCTTTTGTTCATGAATGAATTGTGCGATGTAGATGCTTTCTCTGTATAGCATGTAACTTCTTTGTATAGCATATATAATATTATAAATGTAACTTCTTTGTATAGCATATATAACATTATAAATGTAACTTCTATACTTATATATCATAAAGGTAATGCAAAACAGTGTGAGGCAACCTAAAATCTACCAGCCGCAAACCAAGACTTCTTCAAGTACTATTTACTTTTTTTATTTTCAACAAATTAATATTTTCTTGCTATCATAAGCATAACTGTACGAGATTCGGCTGGAAAGTTCATATTCTGGGCGAGATACTCTCATAGAATAACGAAATGAGGTTTATTTTTCAACATAGTCCATGGAAAGAAATAATGCAATTATTAATACGAATAATTGAAGTTAATGCATGCAAGATTTCACAGCTCTAGCATCATTCCTGCATAATCTGCCTATGAGTGTTTCACCATACCCTCGTACGTTACATGTACATTTTCGCTAATACAATATTATTTACATCACGATAGATAGAACTCGGTACCTTTTTTTCTGCAACACTGAACAGCTCTTTGCGATAAGATAGACGTCGGAGGCGAAATTGTTGTTTCATCTAAAAAAGAAGCTATTGTCGCTTGGATTATTCTATTCGTATCACCAGAAGATGCACCATACCTCTCACGAATATTTGAAATTACCTCCTTTGTTACTAATATTGTTAACTGTATTTCAAGGCTGTGGTGTGTGATATTTTCTCATACATTTCAAGGATGAGACATTTGCATTGGCCTGGCGTATCATCCCAAGACTTTTCACATTTATACATGATAGTAAAATCAATTAAATAAACTTTAACTTTGCAATTGCTCTATTAACTTCACATCCATTAAGTTAATTTAGATAGTGTTAATTTAGATGGTTATCATGTTGCGAACAATATTCTCAATGTAATGAAGTTCAAAACTTCATCTCAGGTTGATTACGCGCGTATTTGCTTCGATGAAATAACCAAGTATACTAAATTATAGGTCAATCAAATAATAGTTTAAAGTTGCACACTTTCACATCTTTTTATTGATGACGACCTATTAAATTTGACCTGTGATATATTGTCTTTTCTGTTTACTTTACTGAATCGAATGAGATAATCACACGACAGAAAGAAATTAAATGAAAGTAAATAGTAGGAATACGTTCTAAATGTACAATAGTATAAGGGTTAAAGAGAAAAACACTTTTTATGAATGAAATGTATAACTGGAAACGGCGCCTTTTGTCCTCTAGGGCACTTGTTTCCTTTGCTCAGTAACAATTTTTAGGAGGAACTGTTTTTCATGTTCATCCTTCGTAGAACCATTAAACATCATTATGAGATAAATACCAGTAATGCACTGGGTAATTGCTGGCCTTGTGCCTAAAGTAGAAACAATTATGAGATAGATACCTCGCTCATTAGAGTCATTCACAACTTTCAGAGCATCAACAGATGCTTTGATATCACCGTCAGTGCAAAAATCAAAATTGTTTAGAACAATGTCAATCAGATGGAAAAATCTATTTCTATTCTTCGTATCGAAATCTCTCAGTTCTCTGTTGCCGAAAACCATTTTTTGCCTTCGACCTCTTCATCCTTTCTTTTTTCCTTCATTTGTTTGATATGGGAACATTTATTTTCTTCTACATCCAGTCCAGGTCTGTCATCAAAGAAAACCAACGCTATTATCTCTTCTGACAAGTATCACAGGTAATGCCACGGTTTCAATCTGTTGATCAGGATACATAGGTAGCTGCTTCATCAAATTGAGATAATCCTTTGGAGCCGATCTTGGAATGATTGCTTCGTTCCAGAATTTTACATACACCAAGTAATAATGGTATTGGCAATAGTTGTGTTATAAATGGTAGCGGTGGTGGTAGTGTTATAATGTTAGGGGTTGACGGTAATACAATGGAGGTTGTTGTGATGTATCTTCCCGTACTTTCGCCTGTGAAGCTTTTATGTGGAATGCATTCAGGGTGCAATTGAGATGAGGTGATTTCAATAAAAAATGTTCTTTATAATTATGAAACAGCCTAATATATATATATATATATATATATATATATATATATATATATATATATATATATATATATTCATTTTGTTGAGGCTGAAAAGTGAGTCTTGTGATAAACAGGCGAAACTCTAGAGTAACAAGACTCACTATCTATCCTATTAAAATAAATATTTAAACTCTACTTTGCTATTGAATACTCTTTTCTCTCAACCGTCAGCCACATCCGGATATATATATATATATATAGGAACGAGTAGGACCCCGACGGCTGAGCTCAAGCCGTTTCGACGACTAATTCAGTCCAGAATTAGCAGTCGAAACGGCTTGAGCTCAGCCGTCGGGGTCCTACTCGTTCCTATTACCCACTCTACTACCCTAAGTTTTGAGTACTTTGGTGCGTTATGGTCCACCTGATTCCTTACCACATTTCCTCCGTTATATATATATATATATATATATATATATATAAATATATAGGGTCACGAATGATCAGGGAAAGTTCCTAGAAAATTCCCCTTCGAAGCATAAGCCCGGGAAAGGTTGTTTGTAGGAAATCAGCAGTGGCCCATGCATACCAGTCTCCCCTCTCCAGATCACCAATGTTGTCCAAGGGAAAGGCAAAGGCCGATATAGCTTGGCACAAGTGACTTCGCAATTCATTTCTACAGCTGAGTGAACTGGAGCAATATGAAATAAAGTGTCTTGCTGAAGAACACAACGCAAAACCCGGTCCGAAAATCGAACTCACAACCTCACGATTGTAAACCTGATGCCCTAACCACTAAGCAATGCACCTTCATATGTCTATTTAATTTCTTTCCCTCACAGCATTACTGAGTTCACATTCATCTGGCCGAGCAGTACCAAAATAATATGCCATATCAGTAGCTACCCATTGTTTGCCAAGTTGACGGTTCTTTTAAATAATTACACTCTGGAAGAACCTTTTTCTTTTTCTTGCTACCTGGATTCTCTGACTTAACACCAAATATTACCAAGCTGCTTATTCAGAAAATACTATCCGATTTGTTCCAGCAGCTCTAGTTTATGTGATATTGAATACATAATTGAATTTCTTACCCTTTTCGATTGGTATTATGAGCTCTCATAACTTTAAATGTATCTGCATAATTAAATTGTAGCTATTATTTTACTGATATTGATGTCATGAATGCGTATTGTACATGTACTAATATTAATTCTTTCCTGCTTCAGGTGTTGACTTAGATTCATTGCGAGGAGAATGTTTGAATCAACCAGGTGTTTTTTTTTTTGTTTGCTTTTTTGTTTCTGTATTTTTTGCGGAGAGAACACATTCGCTGAACAGAAAAACAATTAGTGATTTGGTGAAAATAGTTTATTTTACCTATGGCAAAGTATAGCTAGGAGATCAGATACAGATCTAATATCTTAGGAAGCAAATGTTGTGTTCCCCGGTGTTATAAACCAGTGCGAAACATACGCGCGAACATTAACTACTTTCAGTAAAATTTTGTCTACACTTATACCAAATCCATCCTTTCAACTATTCATCCCTTGCTATGTATTATACTCGATTTATAAATCTTTCGTTACAATATTATTTTTAAATTTCAGTCTTCCTACCGAAAACATAAATGTAAAATGGATATATTTTCTCTTTGTGTTTACTTTTGTATTTGCAAGTCGTGGAAAATGCAATATTTTCTTTGAAGACGTTTACCAAATACACTAAAGAACATTTATGCTTCAATTAACAAAGATATGCAGACATGACTTCGCTTAGACTTCATCAACATGGTCAAACAAGTTTTTGTTAAGTTCACATTAATAAATATGATAACTCAATAGAATTGTAACTCTCCGTGATGTGCTAAGAATACATCATATATTTACATGTCTATTCCGAATTGATTTTATTTTATTGTCGGTCAATCCTTTGATATATTTATGTAGTATTTTGGAAACGCATGATATTATTTGTGTTCGGTACGTCTGGAATTTGCGGACGACATAGTGTTACTTAACTCGGCATACATTTGATAGGTTTGAAACGACACGCATCCTCTCAAGGAAACCTGCGTGGTACACTCTACATATGGGTGGAGTTCCACTGAAGCAAGTGGAAATATTCAAGTTTCTCGGGACCGTGTTCACGAGTGGTGGAAGGCAGGAGGCTGTTTGACGTGCAAGAATAGCAGGAGTTGCTGCAGTAATGCGCCAGCATCAGCACTTGGCCAGCAGATTAAAGGAGATAGGTGTAAAAGCCAAACACGCTATCTTCACATCGGTATTCGTGCCATACTTTACCCATGGTCATGAATCTTGCGTAATTACCTAAATAATACGATCACGAATGCAAGCGACCGAAATGGGGTTCCTCCGAAGGGTGTTCGGACTAACGTTACTCGATACAATGCGTACCTCGGAGATCAGAGAGTCACAGCACCGATATTACGAACATGTGGTTAGGATGTCTCAGGAAAGAATAGTTGGACAGATTTTACAGGTAAAACCAACCAGCGGGAGACCCGGGGGTAGATTCTGAGCAATATAGATGGATAACTTCCCTGAGCTCGGCTACCCTCGCTTGGGGATCCAGCAAGATTAATTAGGGAAGGTTGCTGCCAGAAATAAAGGGGTGAATAAAAAGAAGATACGAAATAATCTTTATCCCAATTATTTTACTTTTTGTTTATGACTTTTCTTCTCATAAAATTGAATATATATAATTATTTAATTAATTATTTTATATAAACGTTCGGTTGATTTTTATATTTCTTCTCCACTTGTAATTAGATATTTTGATCTCTTATCAATTAAAGTTTACAATTGTATCTCATAGAACTCTAAAAATGAAGGTAACATCTTATTCACATTTCACTCACATTACATTTGCTGTTTTGAAATGATTATCATAGACTTTGTAAATTATATATACTTTGGTTTAACAAAATTAAGCGGGCTTTGATCGTACTATTAATATAAGCATCCTACTCATTTGTATCTTCGAGATAAACATTTTTCAGCTTACTACGATAACAAATCAGAACTTGAAAAACTGACAGAACACGAATACAAAATCTCTGTTGTATCTAGACATTTTCGAGCTTTTTGTTTTTATTCAAGCAATTCAACTCGAAATAGTGTTCAGTGTCCTAAACAGATCAGTAAAAATAGTTGCAAATATGACAAACAAATAAGGGATAGAAAATAAATGCCAAGAAACAGAGCATGCTGCAAATAGGAATGATGTCAGGACTGTTTACAAAATTTCAAAACACCTCAGATACAGTCAAGATCAAACCAAGAAACATATTTCTCTCTGAACATGAGGAATACACCAGATAGAAAGAGCATTTGAATGAAGTTTTGAACTAGTCTATACCACTATACCAGCAAATATGCTAGATCTAGAGGTTTGGGTTAATAGTGCTTTCGACGATGTCAAAATTTCAGTAGATAATATTTCAGATGAAATAAATGAATCCCTGGCAAACAATGGCCGCAAGTGTGAATCTTTTACGTTCCAAACCTTTGAAAGGTGGGTGGGGCGTGATAGAATAGTAAAAAACTGTCTGTATTAGTTAATGTAATTTGGCACACTGCAAAGTTTGGACACTTGGAACATAGATACCTTTATTAACTTCTAAGAAGGACTATGTGCTGATCCAAAACCAGAATGGAAACTCCGTCAGACGTCCACGTAGTTTCGTTTTCATTTTAAGTTTTTCAAATACCACTCATAATGGAGTTGATCAATTTTGGCCACTCCCTCTGTTATTTGCTCTATTATCTATATTTTTCAATGATGACTCTCAGAACAGAGTGATGTTATATATTTCCTATCTTTAATCGTTACTCTGTGAACAGTTTTGTCTAGTGTACATTGTTATCGCTAACGTCAAATGACATCAGTATCATAAGCCACAAAATGGCTCGATAGTCGACAGGGTGTATTCGTACTTACACCGGTTTCTTTTTCGAATGATTGTTTATTAGTTTACGCCAAATCTCCTATTTTTCTACAGTTTCATCTCTCGTTGAACTGTGCAATTTCTTCCATATTTATATCGTTAATGCTCCGCAGATACTGTATGGCACAAATGCAGCTATGTATATTTTTTATTGTGAATTAAACTGCGAATAAAATGCTATGACGACAACAGCAACAACAACAACAACAACAACCACAACAACAACAACAATAACGACGACGACGACGACTAAAACTCAAACCCAAAATCACTTACTGCATGAGGTATGCATGAACTTGATAGTCCTCTAATTCCAAAGTCCGCACTCAAAAACGCTGCAAAACGCCACGTTCTCATTTGTATGGAGCGACAAATCACCTGAGAGCTTTGTGCCCTGAAGAAACGACGGGAACCCACAGGACACCCTTGCTGCCAACACGATGACCCCAAAAGCCACAACAACACTAACAGCAAACAACAACTGCGGCACCAACTCCGATAGCATTTTATCTCAATCACTCAACGTTTCTTTAGTTTATCTTTAACGATATATATTGTTTAAACTAATTTTAGGAAGCTAGCCATTAGAATACACAAATCATTAGGTGGACAAATAATTATATCAAATTTCTTTTACGTAATAGTAAGCATACGATATGTTATAATAAATATTTGAAGAAAGGTCATCCGATAGCGGGAAATGTCAGAAGTGAAGTTCTGCTAGGTTAATAAAATCTGTTGATTAATTTAATCTGGTGTTAAACGATGGAAATAAACAACACTGACATATATAGATGCACAAAAAAACATTGTGTAATGAGTAACATGATGCATCATTTACTTTGATTAATATCATAGATTACTTAAATTGCTTCATACGAAAGTCCATTTACGGTGCAACTATAGGTCTAACAGTGAATAGACTTGAATGTTATCTGATATTTTGATATACATATGAAGCTTATGGGCGATATCATAATTTTTTATTATACGAGTATAGCAATGTTCTTTCTTTACTATATGTATAGAACCATGCCTAAAGTTCTTCTTCTTCTTCTTCTTCTTCTTCTTCTTCTTCTTCTTCTCTATTGCCCGTGAAATCTGTCCAGCGATTCCTTCCTGAGACATTCTGATAACATGTCCGGAGGAGTAGCGGCTAACCTGGAGTGACTCTGATCGCCGGGCAGCGCATTCTATCGAGTAGGTTACTCCAAAGCCTCTTTGGAGAAACCTAATTTCGGCCGCTTGTATTCCCGATTGTATTCTTTCGGTCATTACCCAAGATTCATGACCATCACAATCACTGCCAAACTAATTGTGGATACTTGCCTTCTGCAGTTGTGCACCAAGCAAGAGCAACTACTAAACATGCCGCATATCTGACCCAACAAGCTGCGTTAGCGATGGAACAGTATAAGATGGCTTCTATGCTAGCACACTAAAATTATTTGGAACGATAATTTATTTAGTGTTGAAAGAGACGTAAACACCTATAAAAGAGGGTTAGTCAAAATGTAAAAGGCATGCACTAAAGTTATGTTGGCGAATAAATCAAAGAATCTGCTCTCGATCTTCGAAGAAACAGCAATTATGATAAAATGATTCATCAATTCAAATTCAAATTTTAACACGGTGTTCTTCCGTATATATATATATATATATATATATATACATATATATATATATATATATATATATATATGTGTGTGTGTGTGTGTGTGTGTGTGTGTGTGTGTGTGTGTGTGTGTGTGTGTGTGTGTGTGTGTGTGTGTGTGTGTGTGTGTGTGTATGTGTGTGTGTATATATATATATATATATATATAAATGAAAGGTATAGGAAACACTGCAGCGAAAACCGAACAGCATTCCATAATATATAAGTGACTATATATATATATATATATAAATGAAAATTTCGCTCCACATGGCTGAATACAATAAATGTAAACTGAGTTTTATGAATATTAATAATAACATTCGATTCGTTTGCAATTATGCAAACAAGACTCAATTTTATAGCCATGTCAGTAGAATGAACACTTCATTCATTTTCGCATGCCAACACAAGAGCAAGAATGAAGTGATCATTCTACTGACATGGCTATAAAATTGAGGCTTGTTTGCATAATTGCAAACGAATCGAATGTTATTATTAATATTTGAAAAACTCATATTTCATTTATATATATATATATATATATATATATATATATAATGGAAAAATTTGAACAGGAACAAAACAGAGAGGCAGTACAACGAATGTTTATTAATTTCACGCCCTGGGTGGTGGGGTGGTGGTGGGGAACGACGTTTCGGGCATAAGCCCTTCCTCAGGTGAGAAGTGTGTGGGAACAGAGTTCAAAGGGTGTGTAGGGGAGTGGTGGAGAGACATATAGCGAAAGGAAACGGTGCGAATGAAATCATAGAAATAAAATTGTAAGAACACAGGCAAAGAATCATATACGGAAATAAACAAGTACAGTAACAAAATCAAACAAAGGTAATGCGTGGAAGGAAAGACCAAGTGGGGGAAGGTGTGTAAAGTTCGGAGAATGGTCACGGCGGATTAGATCGGGGTTGAGCCGGTAGTTAAGTTATGTTCCAAAGGAATGGAAGCCGTGTGAGCGTGTATTATATATAATGGAAAAATTTGAACAGGAACAAAACAGAGAGGCAGTACAACGAATGTTTATTAATTTCACGCTCTGTGTAAATAGAATTAGTCACCACCTAGGAAGATCTCTCGTTTGTTCATGTTATATATATATATATATATATATATATATATATATATATATATATATATACGATATTAAACAAATGGAAACTATATTTATAAAACCATATTTATTTCATTATATATATTTCTGGGATATCATATTAAAAATATGGTATGCCTTCCTCAGACAAAATACAATATATAAGCCGTTTTATAAATAAATTTGACATACCTTAAAATAACGCAACTTCCATTTAAAAAGTTGATTTTATATATAATGAAATAAATATGGTTTTATAAATATAGTTTCCATTTGTTTAATATCGTAAACCTACTCCAAATCTGTTGAGTGCTTTTATATCAGTTATAAAATATTTACTCGTTGTAACCCAACAATTTTAAATAAAACTGTTGCATATATATATATATATATATATATATATATATATATATAACATGAACAAACGAGAGATCTTCCTAGGTTGTGACTAATTCTACTTACACAAAATAGCCATCATATCTTCAAAGTACACTCTATCAACGTAAAAAGAATATCGCTGACTATTTTGAAGTAGTAGAAATAATTGTTTCTACTTTGGGCACAAGGCCAGCAATTATCCTAGTGAATTACTGGTACTTATTTTATCGACCCCGTAAGGATGAAAGGCAAAGTTAACCTCGGCGGGATTTGAATGTAAAAATAACAAAGGGAATTATTTCCTTAATAATCTTAATAATCATCTCAATCAAAATGGAGGCTTGCAATTAAACATCCAAATTAGTCGTCAAATGACAGAGTATGTGAAACTATGTAATTATAATTAACCCTATGGTTTAAATATATAACAAAGATTGAATGGTCATGACTAATGATTTTGATTATAGATCTGCTTGATCAAGGCTGACCGGAGTTATTGATTATATCATAGTATTATAATAATAATATATATATATATATATATATATATATATATATATATATATATATATATATATATATATATATATATATATTCTTCTCACCCATATTTTTCATATATTTACCCAAACTGCAAATCTGTGTTTCTCTCTTTCTCTCTTGCTGCTCCCTCGTTCTCTCTGTTTCTCTTACTTTCTTTCGTCCCCTCTGCCATGTCAGTTAACACTTTCTCTCTACTGACCTCTTCCTCGCACTCCCACTCACTCAGTCCCTGTTTCTCCCCTTCTTACTTCCTCCCGTTCGCTGTGAAAACGGTTCTCCTTCTTTCTAACACCGGATTCACTAGCGAAAGGTCTGTTCCTGACTTGCGCATATATTCACACAGCTTATGCTGAAAGAATAACTATGTTGCTTGTGTTTATTTCCATCTTCGGTTAGCTTCCCCCTGTGTTGTTTACTTGTCTCACTTGCTTTACGCGTTTCTATTGTCCTAATAACTTATTTTAGTTATTATCGCTCCAACGTGAGGTTTATGATTTTTAATGCGATGAAATACCCATGATCGTTTGGTAAATCACTGATGAGGGGCTCATTTTATAACATGTTAGCCATGCGCAACCAGCAGTATTCTTCTCACCCATATATATATATATATATATATATATATATATATATATATATATATATATATATATATATACATATATATATATATATATATATATATATATACATATATATATATATATATATATATACATATATATATATATATACATATATATACATATATATATATATATATATATATACATATATATATACATATATATATATATACATATATATATATATACATATATATATATATGTATATATATACATATATATATATATATATATATATATATATACATATATATATATATACATATATATATATATACATATATATATATATATATATACATATATATATATATATATATATATATATATATATATATATATACATATATATATATATATATATATATATATATATATATATATATACATATATATATATATATATATATATATATATATATATATTTATTATTATTACTATATATATATTCCCAGTATCGGTAGAGGGTCGGACGCCATGCTTTCTAGCATAGTTACGTCCCTTTACGTTCTGAGTTCAAATCCTGCCGAGGTTGACTTTGCCTTTTATCCTTACGGGGTAGATAAAATAAAGTACCAGTAATGCACTGGGTAATTGCTGGCCTTGTGCCTAAAGTAGAAACAATTATTACTATATATTTATATATCTAATATATATATAGTTATATATATATACAAATATACATACAAATATGCATGCATATATACATACACACACACACACGCGCACACACAGACACACACACACACGCATATATATATATATATATATATATATATATATATATATATATATATATATATATACAGAGAGAGAGAGAGAGAGATAGAGAGAGGTTGGAATTGGAAATAGCACGGAAAATATATTTAATGGTCTGTTTTTCTTCTTTTTTTTCCTTTCTTTGATTCGTCAAAGTGACATTATTGAAAAAAATGAGAGGGACGATTCGTCGTTTAGAAAAGAGTTATATAATACATTTTTCATCTTCCTTGTCGAGAAGGAGACTGGAAAAATGAACTCTTGTGTATATAGAGAGAGGTGTAGTCATGGTAGTAGTAGCAGCTGGTAGGTGTATTTCTTCACACAGAACAAAATTGTTTTTAGGGAGGAGATATTCTGTAAATATGTGTGTGTATCTCAATTGTGTTAATGGACTGGCCAAGAGTTCAGATGGGGATGGCGAGGTGGATGATTGTAAGCTAGAGACAAATTCTATAGGATTAGTTAAAGTAGGGTTTTAAAAGGAATTCTATTTTGGGAATATGGTTTTAGAGAGTGTGAGTGTGTACGTGTGAGAGTGTATTTATAAAAATACATACATGCGTGTGTGGGGGGTATGTTTGTGGTGTGTGTGTGTGTGTGTGTGTGTGTGTGTGTGTGTGTGTGTGTGTGTGTGTGTGTGTGTGTGACAGGTCCCTTTGTTCTGGGAAATTAATGTATATTTATAATAGAAAAAACGAGGAAGTTTCGTTTACATATAAAAAATATTTATTGCGTATCGACCTGTTACGCGCGTTTCGCGAGGATTGGCTCAAGGTGACCCATAGGAGTTATGTACCGGACTCCAGTATCGATCTGCTCTTCAGACTGTTGATGCGACAAAAGAGCAAAAATATATCTTTTGTCGCTTGTTTCAGCCATCCGACCGAGCCCATGCTGGGGCACCGTCTTTGATATATATATATATACACACACATATAAAAACATCTTTAGATATCTTTAGATATTACTTTTTCATATAAGTTATAATAATGATACATAAATAATGATGCTTTTTAGGTGTGTTCATATTTGAGTATATATTTACACACACACACACACACACACACACACACACATATATATATATATATATATATATATATATATATATATTAATATATATATATATATATAACATTTTGCCTATGAACACACCTAAAAAGCATAATTATTTATGTATGAATATAATAACTTACGTGAAAAGGTATTATCCACTGATAGGAAGACGAATGCGTTGGCTATTCTCAGAGGAGTATTTTAGAAACAGATGTTCGCTATTTCAAAGAAATAAATTTGTTTTTACATTGAATTTGCTCAGAGAATATGTATTTTTACATTTACATATCATACATATTTTAAATTTTGGCTATGAAAATATACATTTAAAATATTTATTTTAAAATAATGGATGATTACCACTGTAATTCTTGAATTGGTTTAGGGTCAACGTTATGATTCATTCGCATACCCATAAATATAGTTTACATAAATTACACGAGCTGAAAATGCATTAAAACCATGAAAGGTATCCTAGAAAGAGTATCTAATGAAGAAATATTGATCATAATAGTAACTACGAATATCATAGGCAAAGTTTAATGTATTTGTATCTATATCGAATGTCACAGGTTTAAAGGTTTAAAGACATTAAGAAAATATATGTATTTTAATACATTCTATTAAATACTGACAGGTCATGTGGGGGACTATATGTCAAGATTCTTTATAACAACAATAATTGTTTCTACTTTTGGCACAAGGCCAGTAATTATCCCAGTGCATTACTGGTACTTTATTTTATCGACCCCGTAAGGATGAAAGGCAAAGTTAACCTCGGCGGGATTTGAACTCAGAATGGCAAGGGCCGTAACTCTATGCGTCAAAGCATGGCATCCGACCCTCTACCAATATTGCCAAGCCATATAACAACAATAATGATTTCTGATTTAGACAAAAAGCCAACAATTTGGGGGAGGGGAAAGTCGATTAAATCGTACTTTATTTTATCAGCCCCGTAAGAATGAAAGATAAACTAACCTCGGCTGGATTTGAACTCAGAACGTAAAGAGCCGTAATTCTATAACAGCAATAATAACAGCAACAATTGTTTCCAATGTTGGTACAAAGCCAGCAATGCAAGGAGAAAGCCAATAACACCGACCACTGTACTTGAATGCTACTATATTTTGTCCATCACCGAATGATGAAGGGTTAGGTTGAACTCGGAACGTAGAAATCGTAACAAAATTACCGTAAAGCATTTTGTCCGACGTTTTAATGGTTCTGCCAATCTACGAACCTCTGTTTCTGAATATTGGCACAACTGTGAGGGAATAGGAAAGTCGATTATATCGACCTCAATGCTCGGCTGATATTTATTTATTATTCTCGAAAGAAGTTGACCTCGGCAGGGTTTGATCTCAGAAAGTAAGGAGGCGAAACAAATACGGCTAAATAATGTTCCAATGCTTTAACGATATAATAACATTAATAATAATAACCATCATCTTGGTGGATTGGCAGTATCGATAGAGCATCGGACACCCTGCTTTACAGGATAAAGTTACGGCCCTTTACGTTCTGAGTTCAAATCCTGCCGACGTTAGCTTTGCCATTTATCCTTATGGGGGTCAATAAAATAAATCAACAGTAATGCACTGGCGTCGATTTAATTGACCCCCACCCCCCAAAACAAATTATTGGTCTTGTGCCTATACTAGAAATCATACTAGAATTCGAACTCATGACCATACGACCGTAAGATAAACACCATAGACACAAATTCTGGCGTCTTCACAAAACCTCTAAAATGACACATATAAACGAAAGACCAAAACATTAAACAATGTATTTACATATTGTCTTCGGTGAGTTGATTACTGTTTATATTTTTATTTCCTTCAAGAAATATAAAACTTTCCAGATAACCTGTGTACGATATTTATTTAAATGTTCGAATGTTATTTTAACAGAAAGGTCTTATCAGCGGTCGTGTGTTAACTCATGTAGACTCCAACTGTTTATATTAAATATCACATGAATAAATATATCAGTACTACGTATAAATAAAATCTACAACACCTCCGTTTACACTGTACATATGAGCTCCTCAATAGGTTCATTCAATTCTCATATATATATATGAAGGACTAGTGTCCGAAATGTTAAGATTCGCTTCCTGCTATTTCAAGAATTAAACTAATATATTTCTTCCTTTTACTCTGCCGTTTGTTTTGTTATTTAGTTAATTCTGCTTACTTTTTACACACACACACACACACACACACACAGACACACACACATATATATATATATATATATATATATATATATGTATGTATATGTATATATATATATATTACCCACTCTACTACCCTAAATATTGAGTACTTTGGTGCGTTATGGTCCATCTAGTTCCTTACCACATTTCTTTCGTTATATATATATATATATATATGACCCGAATTACTTGGTCGTTTCTATGGCTATGCGGATAATGGTTTAACCATTGTCTCAGTGTGTTTGGCCTTTTAACGTATGTTGTAGCTCTGGTTCGTTAGAATTATTGAGCGCTTGCCACACGTCTCGGAAGTTGTTTTTCGCTAATTTCCAAAGCCGAAATACGATTCTTGCTAATTTATATTTGTATTAATCTCCAGAGTCTAGCTATTGACCAGTTCATTTTCTTGACTTTTTTAGTTGATTCTATTGACTGATGAATAGCTTTTGTTAACTTTAAAACCATTCTGTTGAGAACTTAATTCGTTTTGTGATATTTTGCAATTTTGCAATAATATACACATACTGAATTCATCCGCCAAAAATAAGGGTTGCCTCCCTTGTCGAGCCCCACGTGGGTATTGGTAATGGTCAATCCTTGGCCTAGCACTTGAACTAAAAGCCTGTTGAGAAAGTGACTTCCTTGTTCAATCATCTTACCAGAAGCCTAACATTATTTGTCTAAGCGGACAGTACTTGATTTAGGAGTCGCCGAAACCCAAAATGCTGGATTTTTACCAACCATCCAGGGGTCCAGGTAAATTTTTCAATCACATTTTTTTTATTTGTTTGACCCGAATTACTTGGTCGTTTCTATGGCTGTGCGGATAATGGTTTAACCATCGTCTCATTGTGTTTGGCCTTTTAACGTATGTTGTAGCTCTGGTTCGTTAAAATTATTGAGCGCTTGCCACACATCTCGCTAATTTATATATATATATATATATATATATATATTCAGTTATTAGGAGTATTCCACAGCTTGGTAGAACAAGTTGTGAGGAAAGTTCTCGACAGGTTGGTAGGGATTCTGTAGTGGAAACACGAACAAACGAGGAGTGTAATCAAAGAAGAGAAATAGGACGAAGGTAAACAATTACAAAAGAATTTAATCCACGTATTTACAATTGTTTCATCAGAATTTCAGTCCATTATTGCTACACTATGTTATAATAGGCAATCAAGAAAGATACTGTGGCATCCGAATTTTCAAAATACAAAGTTGGAATGACCTTAGGAAATGAAATAAGGGGTAGTAGTGTAAGATAGAGGAACAGAGAGAGAGAGAGGGGCAAAAGAGAGGGAGAGAGAGAGAGAGAAAAGGGATAGAGGAAGGGAGAGAAAGAGAAAGAGGTAGTGTGGTGTGAGAGGATTTGTATAGGGAGGGGGAGGAGGGATGTGTGCTAAAAGTTGTGATGAGATAAACATTATCCTAGCAGCTAGAAAGACGATAATTAAATTTGAAAATAACTTTTGGATACGTAAGGATAGAATAGATAACTTTGACATAACTATGGGTGCTAATGACTCAGCACAAGTTACGGATATTGTTGGTATATACATAGCCCACACCTTACATAATAAAGTTAGTTACCTTCAAGGCGGAATATATAGAGATGACGCTCTCCTATTAGTTAAAAACATGAATAAACAAAACATAGAACGAACCCGTAAGAGCATTAGAAGAACCCTAGATAGCCTTGGCCTTAAAATCACCTACGAATATAGTACCAAAGTAGTTAACTTCCTAGATGCCACCTTCAACCTCAACACCCAAATTATCACACCCTTTCACAAAAACAATGAGAACCTCACCTACATCCACACTAGCTCTAACCACCCACTATCTATTATAAGGTCCGTGCCACATAGTATATCACTTAGAATATCCCGCCTCTCATCTAACCAACAAATATTCGATCAACACGCTGAATACTACAACACTGCATTAGAACGGGCTGGCCACACCGACAAACAAGAATACATGGACCCACACAACCATAAAACACATAACCACAGACACGCCAAACGCCGCACAAACACCCGCACACACGCACCTAGACCCCCTAATACTAACCACACCACAAATACAACAGCAACATCAAAGCAAAACAGAACACGGAGTAGATCTTACATTTGGTATAATCCTATTTTTAACTCTTCTATTAGCTCTAACTTACCTTCCACATTCTACAAAATTATAAAAAAAACACTTTCCAAATTCACATAAATATAGTAGTATACTTAATACCAAAACAATTAGACTATCTTATTCCACTGCACCAAACCTAGACGCACACATTAAGATGCTCAACGCCAAAAAACTCCGTAACAACAACACCCCAATCGCTCAACACAATAATACACCTAATACACAACCACCCACTAACAATCAGTATGCACAAAACACACTCACACACACATCCCAGCACACCTATAACTCCACCACTGCCCATAACAGAAATTGTAATTGCCACCTTCCAGAGACTTGTCCATTGAATAACGAATGTTTGCATTCAAACCTAGTATACAGGTGCTCGGTTGAGTCGGGCAACCAAACCTGGTACTACATAGGCAGCACTGCAAACACCTTCAAAACTCGTTGGTACACGCATCGTTACGCAATAAAGCACCACCAACACCGTTACGTAACGACTCTCGCCGACAAAATTTGGCACTTAAAAGGGAGTAACCGACAATACACCCTTAAATGGACCAAACTCTCACATGCTCCTCCATACCGGAGTGGGATGAAAACGTGCCCGTTGTGTAATAATGAGCTCTTCCATATTCTAAGCTCAAGCCACCAACTTCTCAACAACAAAATTGAAAGGTCAATTTTTTGCCAGCATAAACTGAAAGCGAAATTCTCACACTTCAAACCTTCAACCAAATCCTAACACTACCTATCTTTCTACCCTAAATAACAATTCTACACCCTTAAAAATAGACTATATATGAAATTTAATACTTTCTTCCTTCATCTGTTCTCTGGTAAGACTTTCGCCTGTCCACTTCCAAATGCCTCTTAAAATTCTATCTTCCTTCTCTCTCCCTCTACTCATCACAACTTTTAGCACACATCCCTCCTCCCCCTCCCTATACAAACCCTCTCACACCACACTACCTCTTTCTCTTTCTCTCCCTTCCTCTATCCCTTTTCTCTCTCTCTCTCTCTCTCTCCCTCTCTTTTGCCCCCCTCTCTCTCTCTGTTCCTCTATCTTACACTACTACCCCTTATTTCATTTCCTAAGGTCATTCCAACTTTGTATTTTGAAAATTCGGATTCCACAGTATCTTTCTTGATTGCCTATTATAACATAGTGTAGCAATAATGGACTGAAATTCTGATGAAACAATTGTAAATACGTGGATTAAATTCTTTTGTAATTGTTTACCTTCGTCCTATTTCTCTTCTTTGGTATATATATATATATATATATATATATATATATATATATATATATATATATGTATCCCTAATCCATCCTACAGTTACCACCAAAGTGTGCCACATACAGTAAGGTAAATGTTAGAATGCCTATCTGAGATAGACAGAACTTTTACTAAAATTAGATCGAGACTGAGAAACAAAAACAAAAATAACATCAATATCAGCAAAAACAACGATAACAGCACAATATCACAAGTATCAGAAGACAATATCAGAAGTCCTGTTTCCCACCACAACACTCATGAAAACCAAGCCCAAAACAACATCAATGACGACGATGACGTAAACATAGCAACAAAATATCCCACTAACCGAAATAGCGGAGACAGAGCAACGACAAACACGAATTAGAAAATAACAATCGCTGTGGGGGACGGTATAGAAATAACAATGAGAGATATTGAGAGGGTAGGGACAATGACAAAAGTTTGAAGAAATAGAGGGGTATTATACATAGCACTGATTATGACATCAGTATAGTTGTTGAAACAGCCCCACAAGAGAACAGTCAAGAATTAAATAGGAGCACCATGTAAAGCATCCAGCATATAGTTAACTCAATCTAACAGACTATTAAAGTTACCGTTAAGTACCCAAACAAACACCACAACAATAAACTACCTATACTAGACACAGAACCCTGGTTAGAAGCCATTGACAATAAAACACCGATGCTCCATCGCATTTTGTAAAACCCATGGCCTCCAAGCACCTGATCCACTGGAACCTAGTCGTTTTGGTTAATGTAAAAATCAATATACTGATTACGAACTTAGTAAGAATGTTTCCCACCACATGCAGTTTTCTAGTTAGAATCAGAGAGACAGGATCATGGTGTACCACGGAGCCAGGGCGAAATAAACGAATACCATAGAAGAAGCTGCCAATGGGTCTTGCCCCGTGTATAGGATGGAGAGAACTAAGAAGAAGATAGATGTCAACTCATGGTATGACAACAACAAATACCAGACTGTAATATTCGGCAATGTTACCCTCAGAGGTGATCTAGCGTACAGATTTAGAAGGACTTTATATAAATTCAAATTATATATTAA
>OZ024741.1:163257085-163259585 GCA_964016885.1 Eledone cirrhosa | reverse complement strand
TATAGTTAATGTGACATTAAATAACCACTGGACCTGTTTATTGAATGTTATACCTGTAAGTCTTGACAAGGCTAGAGGCAAGCTGTGTTAAATAAAACCTAATCCACTTACCTATACGGTATAAACTTACTATTTCGTAATGTTTTTTTTTTTCAGTTAGTTACCTGCAGTTAGTTATCTGCCGTTTTTATTGGAGTGGGTTTACAATATCTAAAAATTCTGATCAGACATATATATAGAATTTCAGTTTATACATCTAACACAAAATATTTCTAGTCAAAAATATTTCACTTTCCCACCATCTACAATGCTCAAACCTGTATATAACTATATATAATGTTGGTGTAAACTATTACATTAATGACACTTGTAGAACCTGTGATTCATCTTCTCAGTTGAATCATAGAAAGGGGAGAAAATAATAAGTGTACGACGGAGCCTGGAAAGTGGGTCATACAGGCACATAGGCACACAAGTACAAACACATAGATCTTGTAATTCCAAATAACAGGTACGGTGGTGATGAAGTTTGGGGTCGCATGATTAAGACGTTCGCTGTGATTGCCATATCTCACTTAATCTTTACTCTTGAGCAGGTATCTTTTATCAGTTATAATTTGTAACAGTATATTGTATTCAAGAACCATGTAGTATTTCAATCGACAATGGCTTCATAAAAATTCTAATTTAGTTGCAGTTAAATTTGCGGTTGTCTTTCAACCACTTCTTTGAATGGTAGTGCTTGCTTCTGGTATTCACACACTCACATCTAACGACTCTCACATGACAGATATTTTCTATCAAACAAACCAGTGGTGGCATGTTGATTTCTCTTGCTTAAAGATATTGCCCAAATCTGGGTGTTTGGGTATGCCTGCCGGTGATATGATTCTTCTATCGTATCTGTATGGCTGACTGCAAATGCAGCATGCCGAAATATTTTAATTGTTTGATAAGTTCATTCTACTGCTAATGATTTGCAGCAGTGTAGTGTTTGAGTAATAATAGTATTGTAAAAAATACCATTGCACAGTGTGAGTACCGCTGAGGCATGGCTATACGTTTCCTAAGAAACATAATATAGTTTACCAAGTCACTGGCTTTCTACATAGTTCTAAGGGTACTTCCAAGCGGCACTTGAAGCGCTCCATATTTTTCTGTGATGTGTTGTACTCTTGACAAGTGATAGACTTTGTCCTCCGTTAGCTTAACAACATTGAAAATGTTGTTAATTTTTGCAGATATATTTTCATATAAATTAAATGCACTCATTGTAGAATAAACAACGATGCATTTGGGCCTTTTAGCTACTTCTCCTCAGATTATTGCCATCAACATGCTACATATTTTTGTGAAATATAGATGAATAACAGTATGGGAAGTAGACATTGTGTGGCACCAGTGGATGTATGTGTGAGTATGTATATGAGTGTATGTATACGCAGGTGTGGTTATGTATATTCACCTAGTGTTTCTTTTCTTCTGTAAATGTCTATATTTTTCGGTAATAGATAAAACCTTAATACCAATTATTTGTCTATGTTACATTAACCCTATTATATAATTTTTCTGTTTAGAGTTCTCTTAACATTCATCTCTCGCATAGTGCAGTGCGATTAACCTCTTTTTCCTTCATTCTTTCTCACTTTTGTAGGATCTGTCAGTTTCTGGAAAATCTCTTTCTCGTTACTCATCTTCTTTATATTTTGTCTTTTCTCCAGGGTATCTCTCTCATTCTCACACACATACACTCTATTTCAGTGGTTATATTTCTTTATATTTATTATTTCATGTCTATCTCTTTTGAGTCAAAATTTTAAAACTGTTGCCGTTATGCTATCAATCAAATGGATTTAAGTAATTTATTAAAAAACATTATTTCTTCTGTCTTTGATCTGCCATTGCAATTAACCAATGATTATTCTACGATTTATTGGCATTAATGGTTAAACAATTTTGTTTAAAATATTAAAGAGCTTGATATAGTCAAATAAAGATTTATTTTATGATATAAAAACAGTTTCCATCATGATTTGACACGATAAAGAAAAGAACATGTAAGAGTGTATTTATTTTTCTGAATATAATGTCTTCTAATCTGATGGAATATATACTTTTTAAGATAATAATTGAACGTTAGGAATGAGAATTTTGAATTAGAAAGACATTATTAAATATTGCGTACGTTTTGAATTTTTGTTTTATGAGGTGTTTGTGTGGACTACGTTAGTCAGACAGTTTTAGCTTTTGCAATAAATGAGAAAACTGACTTTATGTTCTTTCTCTCCTGCATTTCAGAATCCATTCAACATTTACATATGCTCTTTTATTATATTGCTAGGTCCCCAAGTTAGCGGTCATCTTAACTAGAATGTATTGTCTCTAGATGATTCTATAAGGACTTTCTCTTATATGAATAATCATTTTGTAAAACAGCAGAACATTTTGAAAGAAGAATGACCGTGAGTGAAGGTTGACATTTAAACATTTTAAACTACTG
>OZ024741.1:163232085-163249585 GCA_964016885.1 Eledone cirrhosa | reverse complement strand
CTGCTGGTCTTCCACAAACAACCATGCCCTGACTTGCCCTTCGGAAGGGAACTTTCTAGATGCTAATCCTATGGTTATTAGTGACCGAAGGGAGTCTTTACCCTTTTACCGATACTGCCAATCCATGACTCTTACATGTATTAATAACAATAATTGTTTCTGGTTTAGGTCGAAAGCAAGCACTTTGGGTGCGAAGGGAAAGACGTTTAACCTCGACCCAGTTTTTGACTGTTACTTTCATTTATGGACCCTGGAAGGATGAAAAGTAAAGTTGATCGTCACGTGATTCGAACTCAAATGTATAGGTGTAACAAAATACTACGAAGCATTTTGGCCGAAACTGTAATGATTCTGCCAATCCAGCGCCAACTGCAAATCCACTGTAATAACATTGTATAGGTTTGCTGATACATTCTGCAAGTCGAACTCTCATTTGTAAGCTCCTTCGTTGATACGTATTAGCGCTCCTTGTTTATCTCTGGGGTGGCTCTGATCATGCAGACATATGATCACTATAGGCATATGTCTGCCTGTACTGTTGTAAGATATGTTCACTGCTTCTGAAGATAAGTCCAAATACAACCGACACTAGCCTCAAACTGCCAATCTATTTAGATCTACAGAAAAATGCGTGAATAAATCATATTTACATGCTTTCACATGTAAGTTTGGATCTTTACATACACATTTTCGCAGCCTTAATTAAATATTTTACTATTTCTATATAGATGTTTATTTCTAGCATACACCAGCTGCTTAGGACATAATGTAATATATAGTAAAATAATATGCACAAGTGTAAGCAATTGGTTAATATAGAGGTGGACATTAACAGCTATTTCTAACAGCTTCAGATACGATGGAAAGTTTTCTACTTTATCTCATATTCTGTTTTATTTATTATCTTTCTTAATGTGTCTTTATCAATTAGTATGCCTCTCTTTGTCCATCTGTCTTCGTCTCCTATATATTCGTCGCAGTCTTTCCCCATAAATAGACAGATACATACACACCTTTATTATACTCTAATGAATCACCAGTAGTGCATTTGTTACTCTTAGGAAATTGTTACACTGATTTCTTATAATATGTCTCGATCTTCATTTCACAGCAATTTCTTAACTGAAACGGAAGTTGTTTTCAAAGACTGAGTCCGGAAAACCGACTGGAAAGAGAGACAGGAAATAAATTATTTCATGCACACAGAAACACACACACATATATATATAAATATATATATATATATATATATATATATATATATATATACTTATAGATATATATATGTGTGTGTGTGTGTATTTGTGTGTGTATGTCTATGTGTGTGTGTGTGTGTGTGTGTGTGTGTGTGTGTGTGTGTGTGTGTGTGCATGTGTGTACATTATGGCCATGGCGTACATCTGATGAGAGTATGTGAATGTCTCATATATATTTGTTTCTGAATCTGTTTTGCGAGATTTCTAACTGAAAACATGTGTTGAATCAGATATTGTTATACTTTGGGAAGGTCATACTGCCAATATAAACACACTCACCTGTTGGTTTTTCACTTCAATTTATTATAAGATTCCGGTTGGTTGGTTCGATAACCGGAAGGTTGTTTATATATTTTCAAAGCTCTTTCGTCACACATTCTGTGAGCTCTTCGGTGACTAGGGTTTTATTTAGTGTGTCTCTCCTTTGTTCTGTCCTACACCATCTTGTTTTTGTGTGTTGTGTGTTGTGTGTTTATATTTATATATATATATATATATATATATATATATATATATATATATATATATGAAAAAATGTTGTCCTTCATCAGTGATCTTCCAACCATCATAGGCATTTCATCGCTTTAAAGACCATATACCTCCGGTTGGTGCGAGCAACGGCTAAAAAAAGTCGTTGGGACACGTAAATAAAGGGGACGCGAGGGTAAACAAACAAAATGGTGAAGCAACAGTAAGTGAGGAAGAAAGAGACAAGTCCCAGATTTCTATGAATTTAAATTCGGTGAAATCGTGAACGAGAGAATAAAGACCATCAAACCTAGTCGAAATGTGAGCAAGGAAGGAATTCCGCACAGGTCTAACGGAAGGAAGAAGGGGTCAGGTCTGCGAATTCGGTAAACATAAGTTCTGTGAAATCGTAGACGAGAGAATACACGTATATATATATATATATATAAACACACACCGCACAACACACAAAAACAAGATGGTGTAGGACAGAACAAAGGAGAGACATATATATATACATGCTCATGTGGTAGTGTCTGGGTTGAGCTGTTGGTGTAACGATACCTGTGTTAAGGCATAGAGGATTTTCAATTTTAGAAACATATCCACATCTTTCTCGCTCTCTCTCTCTCTCTCGTTCTTTCTTTCCGAATCTATAGTGATGGGCTACCTCCGAAGTTCAGGGCCCATGGCATATTTTCTCTACAAAAAAACGTAGGGTGTAAGCAGATCCGTAGCGATTAGCATATTTTTGCTTAGCTCTTTCATATATAGGCAAAAGTTTTTATAATGAAAATTAATTTTCTGGGTGATTAAAGTAATCGAGAGTTCCGCCTCTCTGTGGTCAGACTTCAAACGATGCTTTTTATCATTTTAGGTCACAAAATATAGTACCATTCAAATTTTATGTGTTTTTGCTCTCTATCTTCATTCATCTCTTCATCATTGAATAATGAAATGTAGCCGAATCAGAAAACCCATTAGTATTGACAATATTTTACTGCAGAGCCATGATCATCTACTTCGCGAGAATACATATAAGTTTTTGTTCTAATAAAATGTCCTCTTCATAAATGATGTCGAACATGAAAACATATCTACAAAAATTATAGACGATGTCATAAAGAATGTTCTGATCAAAACGTGAGAAAATCTCATTCGCTTTCAACAAATTTAAAATGTGACTCATGTCCTCCTAGAATATCATTCTCTTTAGTACTCATACGAAGAGTTCTAACATCCATTCTTATATGCGCATTTCCTTTTCTCTAGATAACTTTCCGCATCTTATGTAATCAACGTCTTGCGATGTCTCGTTTAACCGAAATACATCTAAGTTATTCCATCTATGAGTACATAGAGATTTATTAAGCTGGCATATGTCTTTATATTGACAACTATAGTAATGTTTAACACTTTCGTCACATATTTTTAACGAAACAGATGGTCTATTATCTTCGAATTCTTTTTAAATAATGAACATTTGGAAGGGATTTAGTGATGTAACTTTCTTATTATTAAGCTGGTGTTTGGAGTATAACAGACGTTCTGGCATGAAATTACGATGGAAGGTTTTTATATAAAGCATTTTAAGTTAAATGGTAGAATGAGGGCTTCATCCGGATTGGTACCGGGAGAGTTAACTCCAGGAACGGTTTATACCTTGTGTAACTTTCAAAAGAGTTCTTTCTGTTAAAGTTGTTGTGGTTATAGAACATAGCTCATGTTTGTAAGAGTTCAATTAGAAACACTACGTTTTACAAATAGAAGGCATATAAACGGTGATTTTAAACTTCTCTTATAAGAATAAAACAGGATGGATATAACGGTATAATCGACCTTAGTGAATTTTGAGCCTTTCATCGATATTTGTAAATTAACGAGATTTGTCAGGGTTTAGCAACATATTATATGCGTAAATATAATTTACTTTTGCACAAAGATTATACCTTTCATAGAAAGTGTTACTTGGATTGCGGTGTAATTCATGTCTTTTGATGTTTTTGCAGTGATAATTACAGCGTAAGTAAACAGAGAGAACAGCAACTATAAAAGAATAGAAATTACAGTTTGGTCTCATCCTATGGCGTGTTATTTTCTCTACGATTCTTACTGGAAATTCTGATCAAAATAATTTTATATAGTAGGCGAATTGAATAACCCTCAGTATCATGTTACTATTTCATCACAACCTAACAAGTAAACCACATAATATTTGATATCAAGACATAGAAGGGCGTAGTAGAATATTGATAATATTTTGTCCGAGGTTGTACTGATGCTACTAACTGGATATATCTATACACAACTCACGGGAAATGTGGAAATCTTGTGACAATGTACATATTGTGATTTTAGATTCTCCTTCGGTTTCGAAGATCAATAGTTAGTCGTTCGATCAACTGAACATGGGACTCGTGAATTAACCTACAGATGCTTGAATATTCCATAAACACGTGTAACTTTATCGTAATTTCTGAAGCAGCATCGACGAATCAGTAGGATACAAAATGGGAAAAGGCTGGACCATTGAATTACAGACAAAATCTATCTGATAGACTTCTACATATTACCCGTCTACATAACTTCACTTGGATCGACGTGAGAATATGGTGAAGATATTTGATCAAGATGTTACGCTGTAGGACCTAATTTTGGGCTTCACGATTGCGGAGTAAATTTCTTAACCACTTAGCCATGCGTGCGTCAACTCTATATTGTTAAGGAAGCTTGAAATTTATTATTGCGAGGTTCGTAGTTTTCAAACCATAAGTGGAGTATGTGATGAAAACGTGCCAAGCGTCATTCGTAAATGGGTGATATTTTATTCGCTATGATACTAACCGTTGTGTAATTTAATTAGGAATTAGTACGAGAGGAAATTTGTGGAGTTGGCAAAGTCGTGAGAACGTTGGATAGAATACTTCATGGTATTCGATCCGGCTCAAATGTCACCGAGTTCAACTTTGGTTTTCATCATTTTGGGGTCAATAACTTAAAGTACCTGTTAAATACTGCGATCGATTTAATGGATTTCGCTTTAACAAAATTGCCGGCCTCGTGCCTATGTTAAAAATAATTAATTAGTAAGAGAGGAAATAAAATGTGTCGCGAAATAGATAAATTGCAGTGATTAACAAATATTTAGTTAGAAGCAAATTACTTAAACAATTTAACGATTTGAAAATGACAATGGCCACATAACACAACCTGAACTTATTTCCCCTAACATTTATCATGCGAAATACATGTGCAATAAAGGAACACACCCCAGGAAACCATTATATATGCACACACTCTGCCTATCACACGCAACGTTAATTATCCTGATGGAAAGTTTTTGTTCTAAAACAGACTTAATTAAAATTAAAATGACTTACCTTTAATAAGAGCTAATAAGGAAAAGAAGACAACACCATTTATAACATATGTATACAAACGCACAAACATACACATACACACGTATATGTATGCATATATACATATATGCACATATGGATATATATATATACATATATATATATATATATATATATATATATATATATAAGAATGTATACGTACATACATATATACATATATGTATACAGACGTACAGTAGTATGTATATACATACATACATGCACACATATATATATGTACGTATGGGTTTACCGAACATTTATTATAATGCTCGGTTTGTTTGTAAACAATAAAAGTAAACAATATAATAAAAGTTCGGTAAACCCATACGTACATATATATTTGTGTGCATGTATGTATGTATATACATACTACTGTACGTCTGTATACATAAATGTATGTACGTATACATACTTATATTTAAGTATCAGCCGTACTAAGAGTGAGAAATGAAATTTCATTTTTTCCATTTATATATATATATATATATATATATATATATATATATATATATATAATTGTTTCTACTTTTGGCACAAGGCCAACAATTATTCCAGTGCATTACTGGTACTTTATTTTATCGACCCCGGTAGTATAATGGTAATAAGGTAGTCATGAATTATTGACCTTTCTTGTTTATAATTATATATAGTGTATATATAAGTATAAATGATATATATATATATATATATATATATATATATATATATATATATATATATATATATATATATATATATATATATATATATATATATATATATATATATATATATATATATATATATATATATATATATATATATATATATATATATATATATATATATATATATATATATATATATATATATATATATATATATATATATATATATATATATATAAAGGGCGGTGGATTGGCAGTATCGGTAGAGGGTCGGACGCCATGCTTTGACGCATAGAGTTACGGCCCTTGCCATTCTGAGTTCAAATCCCGCCGAGGTTAACTTTACCTTTCACCCTTACGGGGTCGATAAAATAATGTACCAGTAATGCACTGGTTAATTGCTGGCCTTGTGCCATACGTAGAAACAATTACCGTGCCGCCCTGTCAAAGATAGCCTTATTAGAGGAGAGGTTTCAGATTCTAGTACTGATATTCTAAAAACAGTGGGAGGGTGGCATGAGTCCTTGTGAATGTAATTAAGTTTCTCGTTTAGCTTATGGAAGGGTCTGTGGGTGTGTGTGCAAAGGTCTAAATTAATGTCTAAGAAATCTACGCTAGAGAGGTTGGTGGCTACTGTTTTCCTAAGACCTAACGCATTGAAGGTAGAAGCTAAGTCTTTTTTAAACCAGTCGAGGTCGTGACCACTTTTATGGCTCGATAAAGTCAGTCCATCGTCACGGTATACTCCCGTGTGGAAGGCCGGGAATCTAACACGTAATATGTCTAAGATAAAAAGGCCAACCAAGTCACATATGTCAGCACTGTCAAACGATCCCATGGAGACGTCTACCAGGTCTGAAGATGTAGACTTCTTTGTCCAGGCTACTCCCTCGTTGAAAAGGAGCGTTTTCCGACAGTGAACGATGATTTCCCTGTCTAAACCCTCGAACGCTTTGTTTAACAGGGTCTGTGAGATCGACGGGTAAAAATCGACAATGTCAAACTCTGTGAACTTCGCTCTTTGGGATTTTAAGGAGTTAAACCACTTAATTACGGAGTCGCTGTTCTCCCACTGGGGCAGGTTGGACTTGGTCCTAATCGCCTATGTTTCTAAGTATGGCCTTACTGACTAGTCCCATATCTGTGCGTGCCGGGTTTATTAGTCTACATGTGGGGTTAGAAGTAAAGTCTACCTTGTGATCTTTTAGGGTGAGGAACGCCTCCCGCTTAGCTAGAGATTGTAGCTTCTTATCTACCTTAAGGTCTGCGGCAATTTCCTTGGCTTCTGTATTAATGTCGTGGTAGGCCATAGGGTTAGCTTTCTTATATTTAGAAGTAATAGCGTTACGGGCCAGGTGGCGGAAAGTGGTGTTGTCGACTTCGTAAATATTATTAGTTTTGTCGGAAAGGACGAAGGTGTTATTAGAAGACCTAAATTTTTTAATACCGTTTCTGAGTTTCGTTTGAAAGGTGTTAGTGTGTTTGCGAAAGGAAATGTTAGCGACTAAGTCAAGAAGGTCCGTCTCGAAAGGAGCAAGTTCAGTTAACTTAGGAGGGTATGCTCTCGATTTCAGGTTGAAGGTGTTGTTGGTGCCTGTAATTTTGCCGTCGAAAGCTAGGGCTCGCCATCTTAAGCGTCTGACGACATCTTCCGCTTTTTGTAGGAGGAACTTTTGGTAAACATGGTTGGAGGGGGTTGGAATGTTCTTCAGGGAGTAATCCAGTTCGTATAAATCCATACTGACGTTGATGAGACGCAAAATTGTGTAGGACACGAGGATATATAGAGCGCTCTCAGGGTAGTAAGCCAAACTCGCACGTGGTGAAGAATCTGCTTAAAGCCAAACTTCTACGTAGTGAAGACAATCTGATGATCGGTGTTGGAGACGTAAATAGTGGGGGAACACTGGAAGGTAATATCCGTAGTGGTAGAGCACTCAGTCCAAAGGACGAGTTAGGTAGAAGTGGTTACACAACAGTTAGTTCATCATACCGAGAACAATTGTTTCATCTTAGCGGATCTTCAGCTCGGATGGGCTAGGTTTTAGGAACAGGAAGGATAACAGTACGAACGCGCAAGCGCAGAAACCCGGTCACTTCACACAGGCAATACTAGACTGCGTGCGAGAGGTGTAAGGAAGATAACTGCGAAAGTCCGAAAAGTTTTTAGGTTGAAAATATAATTACAAGGAATCAGTCCGGAGCCTTGTAGTTATGCAATAGATGTTTGGCGACGTGTGGACAACGTCTGAAAAATTCACTTCTCGTGTTTAGGCAATCACTATTGCGTAATCTCTTTAGAATAGTTATTCGTTCGTCAATACATAAGCCACATGTCGGATTTCCCCTTGCATTTGGCTTGGACTTAGTGATGACTTTCCATTGAATGGAGTAGTCTATACTTGAGTCCTTGAGGGACCATACGTGGCTCGCGGGTTTCGTGGATGAACGTCTGTCCGAGTATCTGAAGGTAGACTGGTGGTTCAGGAAACGTGCCTTGAATCGGCCCTCCGCCATGCCTGTGTGAAGTGACCGGGTTTCTGCGCTTGCGCGTTCATACGGTTGTCCTTCCTGTTCCTATAACCATGCCCATTCCGAGCTGAAGATCCGCTAAGGTGAAACAATTGTTCTCGGTATGGTGAACTAACTGTTGTGTAACCACTTCTATATATATATATATATATTTGAAAAAAAAGGAAAAGAATGACTTCACTTGTAGTGTTAAATAATTTGATTTAATTTTATAAGTGTTTCTACTTTGGGCACAAGGCCAGCAATTATCCAGCACATTACTGGTACTTTATTTTATCGACCCCACAAGGATGAAAGGCAAAGTTAACCTCGGCGGGATTAGAACTCAGAATGGCAAGGGCCGTACTTCAGCATGGCATCCGACCCTCTATGTATGTATATATATATATATATATATATATATATATATATATAGAGAGAGAGAGAGAGAGAGAGAGAGAGAGAGAGAGAGAGAGTAGAACACTGGAAGGTAATATCCGTAGTGGTAGAGCACTCAATCCATGGGACGAATTAGATAGAAGTGTTTTTCTGTTGTAACAACAGCAATAAGAAAAGAAATCCTAACAATAGATAAACTATCTGGTTCTCTCCTCCCTTCTCACTCAACGTTAAAGCTAATATAGGAAAACATTTTTTAGCCCTCTTAGATAAACACTTTCCCATAGGTCACAAATACTGCTCCATCTTTAACAGACACAGAGTAAAACTAGGGTTCTCCTGCGCTAAGAATATGAAGGCCCACATCACCAACAGTCCTAAGAGCGGCACCCCACCAGGATGCTCTTGCCAAAAACCTGAAGTTTGTCCCCTTCAACAACAATGCAACACACCCGCTGTAGTTTATGAAGCTGTGGTCACTTCCAACCGACCAAATCAACCACAGGAGGCCAAATCCTATGTGGGTATGGCCGAGGGCGGATTTAAGGAACGCTTCCTGAACCATCAGTCGACCTTTAGGTACCCGGACAAACGATCATCCATGAAACTCGCAAGCCACGTATGGTCCCTCAAGGACTCAGGTATAGTCTACTATATTCAATGGAAAGCCATCACTAAGTCCAAGCCATACGCAAGGGGTAATCCGTCTTGTGGACTGTGTATTGAAGAAAGGATAAATATTATAAGGAATATTACGCAATAGCGATTGCCTAAATTCACGAAATGAAATCTTCTCGCGTTGTACAGACGTCTGGAAACACCTGTTGCATAACTAGAAATCTCCGGATTGAATAACAACAACATTCTAATTTTCTTATCAACAACTTCCCCAACTTTTGCAGTTATCTCCCTTACACCTTTCGCTCGTGGCTGTGTTTCACTTGGGTAAAGTGATCATTTCTGCGAATGCGCGTTCATGCGGTTGTTCTTCCTGTTCCGTATAACCATGAGACCAGTACGAGCTGAAGATCCGCTAAGGTGAAACAATTGTTCTCGGTATCGTAAATTAACTGTTGTGTTACCACTTATACACACACACACACACACACACACACACACACACACACATATATATATATATATATATATATATATATATATATAGGAACGAGTAGGACCCCGACGGCTGAGCTCAAGCCGTTTCGACGGCTAGTTCTGGACTGAGTACTTTGGTGCGTTATGGTCTACCTGGTTCCTTACCACATTTCCTTCGTTATATATATATATATATATATATATATATATATATATATATATATATATATATATATATATATATATACATATATATATGAATCATAATATTATCACTGATGATGTCACATGTGCGTGACGAAAGAGCTCTGAGAGAATATATATATATATTTACATCTATATTTTTGACTGTTAGTCAATCAATGATAAACATTGATTGCCAGCTAAATTTTAACTATAGGGATATAAAATATACGGAAGCGAAAACCAACCCAAACCAAACAGTTACTGCGTTTTATTACTTATTTCTGGCAATATTATAACAAGATGACCTTCCCCAAATATAACAATATTTGTTACAACACACGATTTCATATAAAAAACCTTGCAAAACAAATTAATCGCTGTACATATATACACACACACACACAAACACACACATATATATATATATATATACAAATATATGTATATATAAACGTGAATATCTATATCTATCTATGTGTGTGCGCGCATATATATATATATATATATATATATATATATATATATATATATATATTTATATATATGTGTTATTGCTTCTTATGAAAACTGTTCAAGTTTAGGTGTTTGCTTCAACGAGTAAAGTCCTCCAAACTCTCATTCACGATCTTCTTTATGCTTATGACTGCGATTTAATTGCCCATTCCCTGACAGATATGACAAAGTTCTTAAATAGACTGTCGTGTACATGTAAAGTTTATGTATTAAATGCTAGCCTCGATAAAACTGTATTAATGTTTTAACCTGCTCTGAGATTTCCATAAATAGAATCATCCATTCACACAGAAACTCAGCGTAGTACATATGTTTCCATATCTGGGAAGTACAATGAACTAGTAATGGACCCAGTTCGATAGGTGAACCGTCAGAAGTATATAGTTGACTAACAGTGGGTGGATTAAAATGCATGAATTTGCATTGAAAAACAAACCCACTTCTTGGCATGCAGCCTTGACATGATGGAAGATGTCCTGAACTTTTTCGATTGTATCTTCCAGAAGAGCCATGTCATCTGCATAGTCAAGATTAGGGAGCACAATAGCTTAGTGATGGTGTCTCCGCGCCGACTCTTGAGGGTTATATCTGGGTGATTACACTGACACTGAGCATGCTATAACCGCTGGAATTTATCAAGCATGGATTACAATAAATTTACTACAAAAAATCTGGAAAGCTCCTACTCCAAGATATGCGAAGTGCAACGTCTTCAAAGCGACTCTCGACACCATCTTACAACATGATTCAGAATCCTGGACTGGCAGTGTTGCATGCTCAATGAGACTTGATGGTTTTACACCACGATGTTACGTGTGGTGTTCAACATTTCGCGACAAATTCACACTGCCATTACAGTCGTTTACGGTGATCTGCCACGAGTTTCGTCATGATGAACCTGCAGAAACTACTTCTCTGGTCACCAGATACAAAGGGCCGAATAGGACGTTCACACATAACCATGTTCTGTTGGCAGCGACAACGCCTGCGATGAGAGATCGGGAAGTCTGGAACAAAAACTTTGTACATGGGGTACAACTCAAAGGAAGACGAAAAGCACATTAAATGAGGAAATAGCCTCCCACATAAAAAAGCAGCCGATTCTTTCACACGTTTTAAGGTTTGTCTTTGGAGTCGGACAGGATTTAGAAAAAGACAGAAATTGCAGTAGACAATGCATGTGATCTGTCTATTCTCTTATTAAACTCCTCGAAAGGTTTCAGCAGTTTTGCCTTCGTGGTATTTTCGGAGTTCACTGGAGTACACACACAGCAGACACTGAAATATTACAAAATATAAGTGCAGTCAGCTTTGAAGCTCACATTCAGAAGCCTAGACTCCGATGGCTAGACCACGTTGTTCAATCTGATTTCCAAAGCAAGTCTTTCATGGCTAGTTAATACCTAGTGCAACACCACAACAAAATCCAAAACTTCGTTCCAAGGACTATGTGAAAAATTCCTTAACACAGTGCAAAATTGACTCAACTTATTAGAAGGTCATGGCATTAGATTGAAACCAGTGTCACACCGCTATACCTATTGGTATATGTCCTTTTCACGAATCTACTTTGGAGTTGGCAAGCATTAAGTGTGAAGCTACGAATGGAGATTTCTGAATCTTAATTTAACGCAATGTATGTGGTCGAATAAGCCTGTCAAACTCTGGTTTGACAAGCCACCTACGTAAGCGCGCAGAAAAGCCACACGTTGCATACGACTAATTCCTTGCAACCAATATGTAATGTGGTACATGTGGCAGAGAATTTCCCAATAAGTAAGGACTTACAAGGCAGTCAAAAATACATAATTATGTATATAGACTGAATATCCGAATGGTGGTATAGAGAATTCCAATACATGTTATGCAACAAAACGCACAGGTCTCTAGCAAGCTATACAACTCACTACGTAGATCGCAACCATCAATAAAGGTATATTACTCGTCTAGCGAGTTGGTGGCCATTATACATACATAAACAAAGAGGATGTGGTAAGATATCAGATAGACCATAACGCACCAGAGTACGGATCTAGCTGTCGAAACGTATGTAAGTGTGTGTGTGTACGTGTGTACATTAAAAAACAAATATATATATATGTGTGTGTGTGTGTGTGAAGGTGTCTGTGTCTGTGTGTGTGTGTGTGTGTACGTGTGTGTGTATATATGTAAGCACGTTGACAAGAAGTTAAATATTTAAATATTCTGATCGTGTCCAATATATATATGAATACGACAGGACATTTAACACGATCTTTTGAAATCTTCGTGTCTAATTAAATAATTATTGAATTAATAATATTGTAATTAGCAGTATTGTTCGGTAAGCGGTCCAAATGTATCTGTCATCGCACTAATGCCGTACAATACGCTTAAGTAGATGTCAAAATATGCGGAACCTTTGCTTGGCTTTGAGCCAGCAACAACAGAATGCTTCAGTTTCTCCAGCTCGTTTCATTTTTATTATCATTATTTCATTGTTTCATAGGGCGGTGGATTGGCAATATCGGTAGAGGGTCGGACGCCATGCTTTCCAGCATAGTTACGTCCCTTTATGGTCTGAGTTCAAATCCCCCCGAGGTTGACTTTACCTTTCATCCTTATGGGGTCGATAAAATAAAGTACCAGTAATGCACTGAGTTATTGCTGGCCTTGTGACTAAAGTAGAAACTATTGCTTTATTTCTCTCGAGTAGCTACTTCTGAATAACCAATTGCCCGTGATACTATTTTAATCTCATTTACTTTAGTTTAGCTTTGAAAGATATGTCATAGCATTTGATTCATGGCATATTAAAATAGTTTTTAAAATGATTTTTTTTTATAGTTTTATTTTCTATTTGATATTTTTACTCTCTAAAACTATTTAATGTTAACGCAGTGGGGCAGTAGAAATGTTAGTCAAACGCTTACAATTGACTTACTGTATTTTTCTTTCGTCTATCTGCATTTTGAATATGGATCCTCCTTCCTGAGACTAACATTGCCCTTCACGCTTCGTAGATATATTTTAATGTGCCAAATCTTTATTTACGAATGACAAAGGGGTAGGGATGATGAGGTGGCACACTCTACACTTATGACAGATGGACGTTTCTTTCTCTGCTGCATACCGCAAACAAGATAGCGAAAGCGTTGCCATGGAGATCAGTCAGTGATACATGCGTGATACACGCGTCACGATAATTCGATTCTATCCGCTATATGACTGAATTCATTCTAAATCTGCCAGTTTATTGCTTAGCCAGTAGATCTCACTCTCCCTCTCATTCTCTCTCTCTCTCTCTCTCTCTCTCTCTCTCTCTCTCTCTCTCTCTCTCTCTGTATATATATATATATATATAAGGAAAAAAGATGAAATCGAAAATTCAACTGGAGTCTTTTTAAGAATATCTATTTGGCTCCTTTACCGGTTTCGCAGTTCTTATGCTTTTCAAAAGTAGAATTAAGATGGAGGGTTTGTGGTTTTTCTGGCATCTGGTTGATGTTCGAATGTTACTTCTGTTTTATGTGGAACAAAAGAAACACCTCATTTTCTAATATATATATATATATATATTGTGTCCCACAAATCACACTTCTGGTGAAATAACATCCCATTTCTTCCTCTCTTGAAGCGGAATCAAGAAAAACTGTCCCCAGTAGTGGAATCACACTTTAATTATCGAATCCAAAAATATGAAAGACAAAAAGCAGGAACGGGTACTACAAAGTTTTATGTCTGACGTTCTTCCAGCTCTGCGATTCCGAAACTTGATACTAATATAGAGACATCATATACTACAGAAAATAATCAAATAACAGGTCTTTTTTGCCCTGTTAGACTATTTCCTGTATTTAAAATATGCGGCGAAAGCTTCTCATTCAATTTTCCAATTTCGCTCGCCGTCTTCTAAACAAACATATAAAAGAATATTTGTAAAATGTAGTACAAAAATAGGAAACCCCCCTACACATGGCAGAGAATTTTCCCCTCACCTTTGATCAAAGTACCCACGAAGTACCATGTTCTTCAGAAATATATTCTAATGTTGTTCACTTCCGAAGATGAACATGGGCATCTTAGGTGGCAATGGAAAGGCTGGTTTGAGAAAGGGCAACCACTCTTTTGAGTGGTTAAGGCATAACATTTCATATGCTCTTAAACAGGCAAGTATATTGCTTGCATACTCGACATATTGAAATCTCATCAACCGGCACTTTACCGTTTGTTCACAGCATCCGCGAGTCATTGTCTAGTCCGATCGTTGTCTAGTCCGAGTGAGTAATAGGGTCCACCTCAAGTAACATTTCCTCTTTGGGACCACGTGTTACTTGTTTGTTGTTGTTATTGTTTGTTTAGAATGAGTCTTCTTTTTTCTTTACTTCACAGGCTTTTTCGAATTCAATACCACCGACTATATTCCATCTACCATTGTCACAAAACGATGGTACTACAGGTTTTGGACGGGGAAGAATATTTCTGGTCGCTGAGATCTGGTTATCACTTTCGTCTGTAAAGCTAGCGAAGCACTCGTTGTCGTTGTAAGTACATTTGAACAAGTTTGTGTTGCTGTTCTTAGTTTTGTTTATGTTGACTAAAGCAATCTCACTGCTTCTGTGGCAATAATCCGATCCATGTTGAAACCCTTTGAATTTGAATTGGCGCGTTCTACAGTTTCTAACTGGTGTCCACCACCCACGTCTCTTTTAGACTGTAATGAAAACAAACTGCTTGACTGCAGCAACAATTCTAATAATTAGAGGTCAAGTAATTAGTTGACTATATTCATTAGAAAGAGAGAGCGTCCCTGAAAGACATGAAATGGGAGATAGCGTGTACGCTGAAGAGAGAGGAAGAAAGATAGTAAACTTCAAATATAATGGATTCTTTTACACAGCTAATTGATTGGTTCCATTCAGAATATTACTATGACTAGTCAAACATAAAAGACAAAACCAGATATAAGTGGAGGCATATCAAAGAAAGCACTTAGTTTTGTGTTGAAATATCATCGTGTTGATTATTGATCATCACATGAAACAGATGACAACGATTTCGGACATGGCAGTCGATATATTTTTATTTATTCACTCGAACTGGGGTTGAGACTATGGCCATCGCAACACCCCGATGAGGTCAACGTACCGTATTTCCCGGCGCCGAAGACGCTTCGTCCTCAAGGACGAGCCCTAATTTTAACAACCAAAAATTAAAAAAATAATAATAAACAACCTCCGGCCTCCAGGACCCAAGGTAGATTTTTAAGACTTATTTTAGGAAAAAAAAATAGCGTCTTTGATGCCGGGAAATACGGTAGATAGAATTGTTGACGAGAGGATGAGAATGCCAGAGTAGTAGTAGTAGTACAGGATTAGCCAGATCCAAAGTGCAGAGAACACTGTTGTCCCTGTGGAAAAGGTATAATGAGGATGCGACACTTTTGTGGGCTTAAGATTGAAGTGTGTTGGTGAGCAATGTGACACTAATGAGTCCAAGTAACAGTGTAGCTGAGGTCCAGGGTGTCTGATTATGAGGAGAGAAATATCGATAGTATGAACTCTTCTATAGCTTCTAGTTCTCTTTGTGAGCCAATGAGGAAGTAACTATATCGTTCATTTCCCCTGCAAGAAATAGCAGTCAAACTTCCTTCACGATAATATTCAGACGCCTTCAATAATAAAGGACACATTGGTGATAGATGCACTCTGCTTAAATAAAGAAGAGAATGGGATAGTCATGAATGGAACGCCTTTGATTATAGGTTTGCTCGAATTGAACAACATACTATTTTTTCTCTAAAATCTAAATGTTCCCAAACCTAGAAAGTTTTTTTTTCAGCTTAAATCCACATATTTATGCTGAGATGTTTGAATGAACAGAATTGCACACAAAACATTTAATTCAAAATGGTTGAAGCGTTTAGGTGCTCCTCGTGTATCAGTAGGTTGCATGTATGTTTCATCCTCTAGATTAGATATAACTTATCTAATTTTCATCCGCTAAATCTGGAAGAGTACATCCTACTGGAGAAAGAGGATCTGTCTGGTAGAACGACTGATGCAGCGGGTGTAAATATACAAATGTTCCCGAATTGGAAATATACTTCTATAATAAATAAATACATAAATCTAATTTCTTAAATAAATCAAATTTCTTAAATTCAAAACGGAGTACTCTGTTACAATGACGTTCGTGCCCTAGTTCCGAGGGCATGTTTAGGAAATTTGTCTTCGATTTGGTCTTGGTGCTATGTCCAGAAATATCAAATATGCAAGAATAATCAAGATATGTTTGTATGTTCCCTTCTCTCCAGAGCATTGTCCCAGCGACGTTTATTAGATTTTCCCTTTGATTCATTCAGTTGCCTCAGATTTATGACGCATATTCAGCAGACAGAATGTGGGCGTCCACAATTTGTCTTTATTGACCAGTTTCTCAAAAAAATACATGAAACATACTGTTCTAAAAGTATATTTTACTGGTTGTGGCTGCTTTGATATTTCAAGACATCCACTGGTGTAACAATATGCCTCGTGCTGTGTTTGCGCTTCATATGCCGACTGGTGCTAGCAATATTAGTTTACTCGTTCCAATTAATAATGATAAAAACCTAAAAATATACTATCATATAAATGTTAGTTTACATTTGGCTTCAGTTCAACCAATGCTGAAATGAATATGTATTCCCAATAATCTATGTTAGTATATAAACCATTTAGGGAAAATATTTCACACTGTTCTCCCATTCTCATTACCTTTAAGGTTTACAGTAAAACGAGTTTTTCGGATTTGCAACCTTTCTCTGATAATAACAATTGTGAGGTGATATTTCTGTATCTTAAGAACCTACGCAAAATACTTACTCTCCTTTAGGGAGTTAATGTGGAAAACGTTTTCTTGACTAGATTTTATGCTTTTAGGTGGTGTAAGCAGCTATCTTTATCATGAGTCTTATAATCTTGTTCCCTGATTCCTTAACACTTACGCATGCTACTTCAATTGTGAACAAATGGATTCGTTTGAAATGAAGGTTTAATGC
>OZ024741.1:163179585-163227085 GCA_964016885.1 Eledone cirrhosa | reverse complement strand
TCTATAGTTCTTTTTCATGTGCTTCTTCTCCTCACTATCTCTCCCTCAGCTGTGTTCCACCATGTGTAAAATGCCCAAGGTACGCTGTGTGTTACTACGTTACATTTACATGTGAATCGTGAATTATGGATTCATTAACACATATTATCTCGTCTCTTTGCTCTCTCAGTTCACCCCAGCCCGAACCCCCGATGTCAACTTTGCGTTTCATCATCCTGGGATCGATTAATAAATTACCAATCAAGTGACAGTGGATTGGCAAAATGGTTAGATTCGCTCAGAATGATTTGCAGTGTCTGATCTACTTCTCCGCGTTCTGAATTCAAGGTCAGTATGCTTCTGCCACGAGATGCGAAATGAAGATAGTATCAGCGATAGAAAGACCAATAGAAATGTTATTTCCTTTAACCAATCTGAGAATCGACTCATTGGCTTTCCTATTGGGTCTTTCTCTCTTTCTATTTATCTTTCACTTTTCAGCTCGCTTATTTCGGTATTTCTGTTCTATATATTTCTATTCATAATGCACCCTTTGCCACAATGCATTCTCATTCATATTATTGAATTTTGTATTATTTGCCTTTAGACTTCTGTACATTTTCTTAGTCCTTTTGAAGCTTTATCAATATGTTGTTCCGGCATGCCGCGCTCTCGGTCCCTCAGTTCAAATCCAGCTGAGCTCAAATCTGCATTTTATCCCTTCGGAGCTTATAAATCCATTAAATATCAAGTATTTTCCTTTCGCTCTGTGTTTAAGTATGTTCGTTGGGTGGCCATCTTATACAACAGGATGGATGGGGGGGGGGGGTATAACCCAAAGATATTTAAGTATCTGTATATGTGACTGGTGTAACTAATTATACTGAATTCGTTCTAAGGACAGTGCTTTTACCGTTGGATAATTCTACCAAACTTATAATACAGTGTATATATATATATAAATATATATTTCGTTTCTGAATTTGTTTAGCAAGATTCTTTATCTGAAAACGTGTGTTGAAACCGATATTGTTATGCTTTGGGAGGGTCATGTTGTCAATAACAAATACACGCACCAGATGCTTTCACTTCAATTTATAATAAATTAAAGTGAAAGAAACTGGTGCGTGTGTTTCTTATTGGCAACATGACCCAGAGCATAACAATATATATAACGCATCACCTGATCCAGGAACCGAACTCATAACCTCACGATTGCGTATCCAATCAGCCACGCGCCTTCATATATATATATATATATATATATATATATATATATGTGTGTGTGTGTATATATATATATATATATATATATATATATATATATATATATATATATACATACTTATATATATATATATATATATATATATATATACATACTTATATATATATATATATATATATATATATATACATACTTATATATATATATATATATATATATATATATATATATACATACTTATATATATATATATATATACATACTTATATATATATATATATATATACATACTTATATATATATATATATATATATATATATATATATATATATATATATATATATATATATATATATATATATAAATATATATTTATATATATGTATACACACACACACAGACACTCACACACACACATATATATATATATATAAAGGCGCGTGGCTGATTGGATACGCAATCGTGAGGTTATGAGTTCGGTTCCTGGACCGGGTGATGCGTTATGTCCTTGAACAAGGCAGTTTATGTCATGCTGCTCCTTCTTCCTGGACTTGCGATCGATTGGTAGATTAGCAGTTTGAAACATTTTTTCGATCTGACGAGGTCTGGGATCTTGTCGATCGACTGTCGATATGTATATATATATATATATTTATATATATATATATATGTATATATATATATATGAAAGATGTAAAATAAAAAAATTTTAAAAATTAAAAATCAACTTACTTACTAAAATTTTCACTCCAACTAATTAGTTTCTGTAAGGGGATAAATATAGTTACATAATATAACTATAGAGAATTCCTTACGTCATCAAGGAGTCTATTCTCAGCTAAGTTCCCAGGCGATGCCCACACACTAGGAACCCATATAAAAATAATAATAATTCAGTGGATGGAATAAAGCTAGCGAGGACTAAATTCCGGAGCACTGAAAAAATTCACTGCCTCTGGTCAGTGGCAGATTCTAAAGAATCAATCACGTGTAACTGAGGTTAATCAGTTAGGAGCGGGGTGGTATTATGACAAGAGCCTACTACTACCATGAATCAGCAGTAAATTTTGGCAAGTTTTGCTCAACAAATAATTTGGAAATAAATATAGAGAATTAGTACATTTACCAACATATGTGTACAGATGTACACCTATGCTAGCAAATATATATGTTATGTCTTAGTACCTTTGTGGTTCTATGCAGGGGGGTGCAGAACAATTATATGAAAGACGTAAAATAAGAAAATTTAAAAAATTATTTGTTGAGCAAAACTTGCCAAAATATAAGTAATTTGATTGGTTGGTGAATAAGTATAATAAATTTCGCGCCAGTTCGCGTTACAAAATTATTCAAACAAAGGGAGGTTATAAATTAAATTATACCAGTCACGTGAACAAGTTCATTAAATTTCGCGCCCGTATTTGGGAATTTATTTTGTAGCCTTTTAGAGAATTTTGTGCCAAACAAAAGATAATAGTCAAGAGAAATTGGATGTGGTTATTGATGCCGTTAATTACATTTTTGAAATCATTTAGTTAGTCGAGTGTGTGAGACCAAAGAATAAGGCAATCATCCAAATAGCGTTTCCAGTTCTCTGATAAATATTTGTGGAAGTTCAATCCGTATTTTGATTCTGGACTTCTAAGTATGCCATGACTAAGTTGGCATAAGTTGGAGCGGCTTTTGTACCCATCGTAATCCCCGATATTTTCTTGTAAGTACTGCCATCAAAATCAAAAAAGTTGTTCTGTAAAATAAATTTTAATCTCTCGGTGATAAAACTTGTTTCTGTTCTGTCAGGTATCTCATTGGGATATTTCTCTAGCTAGAATCCTATTGTTTCTAGTCCGTATTGGTGTGGGATCGTTGTGTAGAGATTCACTACATCGAAAGACACAATAATAGTGTCGTTGTTGACATGTTTGGGGAGGTGGTTAAGAGGTCCAGATCGTCTCTTACAAGGCTTGGTATGTGTTTGAGAATTGGTTTTAGTAGTATGTCTATAAAGCTGCTTAGTCTGTGTGTTTCACATTGTGGGCCCGATACAATTGGTCTTAATTTCACGCAGGTTGGGGTGGATTGTTTACAGACATCGTTAATTATTTTACACTTGTGGATCTTCGGAAGTTCGTAAAGGTTGCTGGTTTTGTATTCAAAATGTGTTAAATAATCGCGTTCCTTTTAATTAAGTCTTCCTGGTATCGACAAATGAATGTGTTTAATCTGGTCATCGTTTTTGATTGCTGGTAGAGAACATAGAATTTTTATATTGTTCAGCATCCATAATGACAACAGTACTTCCCTTGTCCGCTTCCTTAATTATAATGTCCGTATTGTTTTCTAGTTCATGGATAGTCTCCCATTCCCTTCGTCTCGTGTTGGGTTTGGGTTTAGGTTGCGGTATGGGAAAGTTGCTATGTGGTCACAAAATTTGTCCAGAACTCTGTTTCTACCTTTTGTTGGGTTGTAGCTGCTTTTATTCCGCACAACTGACTGATCGTTATTCTCCTTGTCAAAAAATTCCTCTGTTAGACGTAATTGTCTACAGAAGTGTTAGATATCGTCATTTATCTCATTGAGGTTAGAGTATGGTGGTTTTGGTGTGAATTTCAGTCCTTTGGAAATAATTTTAATTTGTTGGATTGAGAAGTTTGTATTTGAAAGGTTGATTATTTACGGTTTTTCAAAATCGGTTTGTGACCGGTTTGTGACCGGTTTGGGTCCAGTAGTAGCCTTGGTCTAAAAAATGATTTTTCTGAATGGTTTTTTCATGGGTATTATTATATCTAATGGCATTTCTCCTGTTGTTGTGTGGTCTTGTATAGAAGTTTCGGACGCATTGAGGTTCGGTTTGTTGATTGTCCGGGTTGTAGATTTTGTTCCTTTGTGTGGGTAGGGATCTACGATTTTGGAATAGGTTTTGTATGGGTTGGGGTCTACGGTTTTGGAATAGGTTTTGTGTGGGTTGTGATTTGCGGATCGGGTCCTGTCTTGAGTTAGGGGACATTCGTTTTTTTTTAGTAGGGTTATAGTTTTGTCTATGGGTTCTGGGATTATCGTCATAGTTTTGCTGGGGGTATATATGTATATATATATACCCCCAGCAAAACTATGACGATAATTCTAGAACCCATAGATAAAACTATAACCCGTTATGTTTTATGGAGCGAAATGAATGACAGGGATTTGAATGAATGACAGGAATTGGAAGATATTAGGTAAGTGAATAAAAAAGTAGGGAGGGGGGGCGTCACTTGTGAATGTGAAGTGAAAATAAAAATAAAAATGAAAATAAAGTTAACAATGAAAGTAAATCAGAAAGAGAAGTCTGTAAAGAGGATCATTTAAGGAAAGTGAAGAACAAGAGTTTATGGAGGATAAGTATCTGAAAGTGAGCTGGAAGCAAGTGTGATTTCATATGTGGGTAACTGGTGAAAATTTCTGTTTTTGTATTTAGGCAGGTTTTTGGTGATTTAAGGTTCTGTAAAATCCAATATTTTTCACTTATGCAGAGTGTGCATCTTCTTTTTCCTCTTGCATATTCTTTAGATTGGTTCAAAATTGACCAATCCAATTTATATTGGATACCTTGGTCTTTCAAATCCCATATTCTGCTAGCCAGAGCTGTTGTGAATCTTTTTTCTGGATGTCGGAAAGATGCGACATTTGAGTAATAACGCGTTTTGAATTTGTCTTGTGTCATACCCACATATCGTTCGCTGGTGGCTGGTAGGTTGTTGCTGATGGTTGTCACTTTAGCCGCATATACAATGGCTTTGGTGTTGCATTTACCTTGTAATGGGCATTCACTTTTCACTCTACAGGAGCAATTTTGATGTTCTCTGGGTGATTTCTTATTGATGATATAAGATTTAATAGGGGGACCGCAGGAGTAGCTAATTTTGACACAGTTTCTATTGAAGATCTTATAGTATCTATGTGTTCTAGGGAAATGTTTATCTAAGATCTCTAGGAATTTTTGCCTACATTAGTTTTAACTGCTAGAGAGTAGGGGGGTGTGGACCAGATTATTGTTCTTTTCCTATTATTATGTTTAAAAGAGTTAGTATTGTTGGGTATGTACTTAATCAGTTCGCTAAATCCGCTATTTTGAAGGGCTTTATTATAGTAGGGGGATGCCTTATTGAAAATAGCTTCTGAGGAAGAGAGGGCGGAGATCCTACGGCTAATATTAGGGATAAGGTTTTTAAAATCTATAGGAGGATGGCAAGAGCCTTTATTTATATATTTTAAATTTTCATTAGGTTTATGGTACGGTTTATAAGAAACAGTAGGCAGATCTAGGTTTATATCTAGAAAATTAACATTGGAAAGGTTAGTGTCAATAGTAATTTTAAGATTAAAACTAGCGAAGGTTTTTATTAAGTCTTTCCTTAATCTATCTAATTTATGGCCTATGGTGGTATGGGAAAGTATTAGACCATCGTCGCCATAAAGCCCAAACGTATGGTTAGGGAATATTTCGTTAAGTGTGTGTAGGAGGAATAGGCCCACTAAATCACAAACATCAGCACTGTCAAAAGAACCCATTGAGACATCGAATGGGTTCTCTGGGTTAGATATTTTTACCCAAGTGTCATTATCAGTAGAGAGTAGAGTGTTTCTAACATGCAAGACGACATTCTCTTCAATATCAGAAATATTGGTAAACTTTCTAGCGAAATTTAAGGCTTTCGCTAAAAGAGGCTGAGTGATAGACGGGTAGAAATCTATAATGTCAAATTGGGTGAATCTAGAACTATTTTTATCTTTAATATTATTAAACCAATGTACTACGGAAGAGCTAATTATCCATTGGAGTAATTCAGACTTACTTCTAATCTGTGTGTTTAAATTATTTAAACATTTTTTGCTATCAAGACCGATATCAGTCTTAGCAGGATTGATTAATCTACAACTAGGACGATTAATAAAGTCAGGTTTGTGATCTTTAAGAGTGATATAGGCATTACGTTTAGCAAGTTTTTCTGTCCTATTATCTATTTTTAAAGAACTAGCTAATTCTTTAGCTTCCTTATTTATATTATTATACGTGTTTATGTTAGCTATTTGGTATTTAGAGGTGATGTTATCTATTAAGAGTTGGTCATGTAAATTATTATTAACTTCGTGTAAGTTTTTAGTTTTGTCGGAGAAAATGAACTTATTTTTAGAAGATTTGAATATTGAAATATCATTAGATAGTTTAGATTGAAAAGAGTTAGAGTACTTACCAAAATTGATATTGTTGATTAAATTAACTAAGTCTAGTTCAAAAGCGGTCATATCTTTTACTCTTTGAGGGTATTTATGAGTTTTGAAATCAAAATGTTCCGTAGAGTCCGTGTTAAAGTGTCCATCGAGAATCAAAGCTTTCAATCTCATTCTTTTAACAACTTTTTTTTTTGCCCGTTAAACTCTTGCCTTTCTTGACGAGATTTTTCAAATATTTCACTATGTTTTAAATCTCCTTGTCCGATGAACGAATGAGGACGTGTTTCGTATTCGTCTTATTCGGGAAACCTCTGGTAATGAGGTAATTATATTGTATTGTTTATTATACATTAAATTTAGCTCTGGTACTTACCTAGAGCACTCTTCACTCCTATGACTTTTTCAATTCTCAACGGAAACAATACTTATATATATATATATATATATATATATATATATATATATATATATATATATATATACATATATATATATATTTATATATATATATATATATATATATTTTTATATATATATATATATATATATTTATATATATATATATATATATATTTATATTTATATATATATATATATATATTTATATATATATATATATAGATTTATATTTATATATATATATATATATATTTATATATACACACACACACACATATATATATTTAGTGTGAGATTCATTCCTTTATCGGCCCCTTTTTCATAAGTTTTCTAAATTAACCCATCCCCACTTCTACTTTCCTCTACATTCCTTCTTTTTCCTTTTCCTTCTTCATCTTGGTTTCCTTTATAGCTTACATATTGTTTTTCTCACTTCTATATTTATAATTATTTATTACACATCGATAGATTTTACTTCGTTCATATTTAGTTTCGTTCATCAAGTCCAATATTTGTTTAGCATACCCTTCCCAATTTCTCTCTTTCCTTCATTCCCTTTCTATCCGAAGCTTCCTTTATTTTTCCATTCTTCGTTCTTCTTTTCTTCGTACCTCCTTTTCTAACAATTGTTATAGATTCCAATTCATCATCTCTTATATTTCTCTCTTTTTCTCCTTCATCCTCATTTTCTCTCACTCTAACCCCTTTTCTTATTGCGCCTACACTTGTTGAAATGTTAGCATGTACACAAGCATTCACAAAAACGCACATACATACATATATACATACATCTACTCACAGACATTATATATATGTATATGTATATATATATATATATATATATATATATATATATATATATATATATATATATATATATATATACATATATATGTACATATACATATATACATATATATATGTACATACATACATATATATATTTATACATATATATATACACACATACATATATATATATTATAAACACACACAGATATATATATATATATACATATATATATATATATACATATATATATATATATGTATATATATACACACACATATATGTATGTGTACGTATATGCACACCCACATATATATATATATATTTTTACATATATATATATATATATATATACGTATATAAATATATATATACACATGTATATATAGGTCTATATAATACAAAGGATAAAACTATTATACATACATCACATACTTTTAAGTATATATGTGTGTGTGTGTGTCAATATATGCATTGCTAGTTCAATGACAACCACGTATATACATATACATAGATGGAAAGTCGACACTCGTATAATCACACATAGACTCATATAAGCACACACACACACAAACACACAAAAACACACCCACACATACATACATAGACACACACACATATACACACACACTCACATACACACATACCCACGGATACATACATAGACACACACACACACATATACACACACAGACAGACACACAGATACACACACAAACACGCGCACACACACACACAGATACACAGCTACACACAGCTACACACACACAGACACACACACAGATACACACACATACACACACAAACACACACAGACACGCACAAACACACATTCATATTCAATGTTTACACAATTTAAAAAAAAAAACTAAAACACACACACACACACAGATACACACACACAAACACACAGCTACACACACAGATACACACACACACAGCACAGAAGTTAACTGGAGCCTTACGCAAAACAAAATATCAATACACTAACATATGTCGCTTATAGCTGTGCTTATACGTACACAAATACATACATACGTACATACATACATACATACATACATACATACATACATACATACATACATACATACATTCAAACATACATTCAAACATACATACACACATTCAAACATACATACATACATGCATACATAGATACATACATACATTCATACAAACTTATATAATATAAACATACATGCGTATATACATATATGTACATAAAAAAATACATACGCACATACATAGATACATACATACATACATATACGTTCATAAATACATGTATACAAACATGAATACATGCTTACATACAAATATATACATACAAGTTTATATACGCACATACATGCATACATACGCACATACATACATCCGTTGCATACATAAAGACATATATAATACAAACATACATGACTACATACAAATATGTACATAAAATTATGCATACATAGATACACACACATATATACATACATACATATATATAAGCATACATGCGTATATACATACATACATACGTGGCATACATAAAGACATATATAATATAAACAAAGATGAGTACATACAAATATGTACATAACATTATACATACACACACATACATACATACATACATACATATATATATATATATATATATATATATAAGCATACATGCGTATATACATACATACATACATACATACATACATACATACATACATACATACATACATGCATATATATATATATATAAACATACATGCGTACATACATACATACATACATACATACATACATACATACATACATACATACATACATACATACACACACACATACATACATACATACATATATATATATATATAAACATACGTGCGTACATACATACATACATACATACATACACACATACATACACACACACATACATACATACATACATACATACATACATACATACATACATACATACATACATACATACATACATACATACATACACACATACATACATACATACATACATACACACATACATACATACATACATACATACATACATACATACATACATACACACACACACATACATACATACATACATACATACATACATACATACATACATACATACATACATACATACATACATACATACATACATAGATACATACATACATAGTTTAGAAAGCATCCGCCTCTTTCGTTAAAACGCTGTGTAATGCCAAGCCTTCCGCGTAGTATTTCACTAGAAATCTCGTCAGAGGCCCACCTACGCCGTACCCGATATACACCCACAATAACACACCGTGCAAATCAAATCGTTCAAACATTATCCTCTCCTCTCATCTCATTAACAATCTCCTCTAACCTCACCTCACATTAACCTGTCCTCATGCTGACTCTCTCAACCTCAACCACCACCACAACCACCACTAATACTATCACCGGCGCCACTACCACCACCACGATCAACAACTATACCAGCACAACCACAACCACCATCACCGCCGCCGCTACTAATACTATCACCGCCGCCACTACCACCACCACGATCAACAACTATACCAGCACAACCACAACCACCATCACCGCCGCCGCTACTAATACTATCACCGCCGCCACTGCCACCACCACGACCAACAACTATACCACCACAACCACAACCACCATCACCGCCGCCGCTACTAATACTATCACCGCCGCCACTGCCACCACCACGACCAACAACTATACCACCACAACCCCAACCACCATCAACGCCGCCGCTACTAATACTATCACCGCCGCCACTGCCACCACCACGACCAACAACTATACCACCACAACCACAACCACCATCACCGCCGCCGCTACTAATACTATCACCGCCGCCACTGCCACCACCACGACCAACAACTATACCACCACAACCACAACCACCATCACCGCCGCCGCTACCACCACCGCGACCAATAACTATACCACCACAACCACCACCACGTGCGACCATCATCACTAACAATACCAAAACCAACACCAACACCGGTACCACCACCGACACCATCATCACCACTAACACTAACACCGCATACCACAATCACTAACAGTACTACCACCAGCAACACATAGCTACAACCCAGACAACCACCCCACAACCCCCAAAGCTTCATCACCCATCCACCCTCACCAAACTGTCTATATGTTGGTTACGTCAACCTCCACTATTCCCAATGTTTACTCTAAAAAACTTCTTACGTACTGTCACTTCTTCAACCATAAATAACACAACAATACTGATATCATACATAACAATGCCACCAACACCAACAACAGCAACACTACATAGCACCACTACCACTACCAAAAATACCAACATCAATTCAAACTACCATCACCACCAACACCACCACCAACACTACGTACCACTACCACCACAACCACCGCTACCAAAAAAGCCTAACACTAATAACCATCATCATCAACACCAACAACAGCAACACTACATAGCACCACCACTACCACTACCAAAAATACCAACATCAATTCAAACTACCATCACCACCAACACCACCACCACCACTACGTACCACTACCACCACAACCACCGCTACCAAAAAAGCCTAACACTAATAACCATCATCATCATCACCAACAACAGCAACACAACATAGCACCACTACCAAAATACCAACACCAATTCACATCACCATCACCACCAACAGCAACACTACATACCAATTCACATCACCATCACCACCATCACCACCAATAACAGCAACACTATATACCACCACTATCACTACCACAAATACAAACACTAATTCAAACCACTATCACCAGCAACACTACATACAGCCACCACCAACACTACCAAAAATACCAAGACCAATTCACACCATCACCAACAGCAACATCACATACCACTACCACCACTACCAAAAATACTAACACTAATTCACATCACCGTCACCACCAACAACACTACACTACATACCACCACCAGCACAACCACATCCACCGCCACCAAAAATACCAATACTAATAACCACCACCACAACTAGCACTAACACCACCTTCACCCCATCAACACCTCCATTTTCGCCACCAATACCATCACCTCTGATACCAACACCACTGCCATCCCCAATACGACCAACACCACTCTTTATACCAACGCCAACATTATTATTTCTACTTTTGGCACAAGGCCGGAAATTATCTCAGTGCATTACTAGTACTTTATTTTATCGACCTCGTAAGGATGAAAGGCAACGCCATTACTACCATCTACAACCAGTACCTCTCCCTTCACTAACACTGCCACTGACAGACATTACTACGACATTACTACCATCTACCACCAGCACCTCTCCCTTCACTAACACTGCCACTGACAGACATTACTACGACATTACTACCATCTACCACCAGCACCACTCCCTTCACTAACACTGCCACTGACAGACATTACTACGACATTACTACCATCTACCACCAGCACCTCTCCCTTCACTAACACTGCCACTGACAGACATTACTACGACATTACTACCATCTACCACCAGCACCACTCCCTTCACTAACACTGCCACTGACAGACATTACTACGACATTACTACCATCTACCACCAGCACCTCTCCCTTCACTAACACTGCCACTGACAGACATTACTACGACATTACTACCATCTACCACCAGCACCACTCCCTTCACTAACACTGCCACTGACAGACATTACTACGACGTTACTACCATCTACCACCAGCACCACTCCCTTCACTAACACTGTCACTGACAGACATTACTACGACATTACTACCATCTACCACCAGCACCTCTCCCTTCACTAACACTGCCACTGACAGACATTACTACGACATTACTACCATCTACCACCAGCACCTCTCCCTTCACTAACACTGCCACTGACAGACATTACTACGACATTACTACCATCTACCACCAGCACCTCTCCCTTCACTAACACTGCCACTGACAGACATTACTACGACATTACTACCATCTACCACCAGCACCTCTCCCTTCACTAACACTGCCACTGACAGACATTACTACGACATTACTACCATCTACCACCAGCACCACTCCCTTCACTAACACTGCCACTGACAGACATTACTACGACATTACTACCATCTACCACCAGCACCACTCCCTTCACTTACACTGCCACTGACAGACATTACTACGACATTACTACCATCTACCACCAGCACCACTCCCTTCACTAACACTGTCACTGACAGACATTACTACGACATCACTACCATCTACCATCAGCACCACTCCCTTCACTAACACTGCCACTGACAGACATTACTACGACATTACTACCATCTACCACCAGCACCAATCCCTTCACTAACACTGCCACTGACAGACATTACTACGACATTACTACCATCTACCACCAGCACCACTCCCTTCACTAACACTGCCACTGACAGACATTACTACGACATTACTACCATCTACCACCAGCACCTCTCCCTTCACTAACACTGCCACTGACAGACATTACTACGACATTACTACCATCTACCACCAGCACCACTCCCTTCACTAACACTGCCACTGACAGACATTACTACGACATTACTACCATCTACCACCAGCACCTCTCCCTTCACTAACACTGCCACTGACAGACATTACTACGACATTACTACCATCTACCACCAGTACCTCTCCCTTCACTAACACTGCCACTGACAGACATTACTACGACAATACTACCATCTACCACCAGCACCACTCTCTTCACTAACACTGCCACTGACAGACATTACTACGACATCACTACCATCTACCACCAGCACCACTCCCTTCACTAACACTGCCACTGACAGACATTACTACGACATCACTACCATCTACCACCAGCACCACTCCCTTCACTTACACTGCCACTGACAGACATTACTACGACATTACTACCATCTACCACCAGCACCTCTCCCTTCACTAACACTGCCATGACAGACATTACTACGACATTACTACCATCTACCACCAGCACCACTCCCTTCACTAACACTGTCACTGACAGACATTACTACGACATTACTACCATCTACCACCAGCACCTCTCCCTTCACTAACACTGCCACTGACAGACATTACTACGACATTACTACCATCTACCACCAGCACCACTCCCTTCACTAACACTGTCACTGACAGACATTACTACGACATTACTACCATCTACCACCAGCACCTCTCCCTTCACTAACACTGCCACTGACAGACATTACTACGACATTACTACCATCTACCACCAGCACCACTCCCTTCACTAACACTGTCACTGACAGACATTACTACGACATTACTACCATCTACCACCAGCACCACTCCCTTCACTAACACTGTCACTGACAGACATTACTACGACATTACTACCATCTACCACCAGCACCTCTCCCTTCACTAACACTACCACTGACAGACATTACTACGACATTACTACCATCTACCATCAGCACCACTCCCTTCACTAACACTGCCACTGACAGACATTACTACGACATTACTACCATCTACCACCAGCACCACTCCCTTCACTAACACTGCCACTGACAGACATTACTACGACATTACTACCATCTACCATCAGCACCACTCCCTTCACTAACACTGTCACTGACAGACATTACTACGACATTACTACCATCTACCACCAGCACCTCTCCCTTCACTAACACTGCCACTGACAGACATTACTACGACATTATTACCATCTACCACCAGCACCACTCCCTTCACTAACACTGCCACTGACAGACATTACTACGACATTACTACCATCTACCACCAGCACCACTCCCTTCACTAACACTGCCACTGACAGACATTACTACGACATCACTACCATCTACCACCAGCACCACTCCCTTCACTAACACTGCCACTGACAGACATTACTACGACATTACTACCATCTACCACCAGCACCTCTCCCTTCACTAACACTGCCACTGACAGACATTACTACCATCTACCACCAGCACCACTCCCTTCACTAACACTGCCACTGACAGACATTACTACGACAGTACTACCATCTACCACCAGCACCTCTCGCTTCACTTACACTGCCACTGACAGACATTATTACGACATTACTACCATCTACCACCAGCACCTCTCCCTTCACTAACACTGCCACTGACAGACATTACTACGACATTACTACCATCTACCACCAGCACCTCTCCCTTCACTAACACTGCCACTGACAGACATTACTACGACATCACTACCATCTACCACCAGTACCTCTCCCTTCACTAACACTGCCACTGACAGACATTACTACGACATTACTACCATCTACCACCGGCACCACTCCCTTCACTAACACTGCCACTGACAGACATTACTACGACATTACTACCATCTACCACCAGCACCTCTCCCTTCACTAACACTGCCACTGACAGACATTACTACGACATTACTACCATCTACCACCAGCACCACTCCCTTCACTAACACTGCCACTGACAGACATTACTACGACATCACTACCATCTACCACCAGCACCACTCCCTTCACTAACACTGCCACTGACAGACATTACTACGACATCTCTACCATCTACCACCAGCACCTCTCCCTTCACTAACACTGCCACTGACAGACATTACTACGACATTACTACCATCTACCACCAGCACCACTCCCTTCACTAACACTGCCACTGACAGACATTACTACGACATCACTACCATCTACCACCAGCACCACTCCCTTCACTAACACTGCCACTGACAGACATTACTACGACATCTCTACCATCTACCACCAGCACCACTCCCTTCACTAACACTGTCACTGACAGACATTACTACGACATCACTACCATCTACCACCAGCACCACTCCCTTCACTAACACTGTCACTGACAGACATTACTACGACATCACTACCATCTACCACCAGCACCTCTCCCTTCACTTACACTGCCACTGACAGACATTACTACGACATTACTACCATCTACCACCAGCACCTCTCCCTTCACTAACACTGCCACTGACAGACATTACTACGACATTACTACCATGTACCACCAGCACCTCTCCCTTCACTAACACTGCCACTGACAGACATTACTACGACATTACTACCATCTACCACCAGCACCACTCCCTTCACTAACACTGCCACTGACAGACATTACTACGACATCACTACCATCTACCACCAGCACCACTCCCTTCACTAACACTGTCACTGACAGACATTACTACGACATCACTACCATCTACCACCAGTACCTCTCCCTTCACTAACACTGCCACAGACAGACATTACTACGACATCACTACCATCTACCACCAGCACCACTCCCTTCACTAACACTGCCACTGACAGACATTACTACGACATTACTACCATCTACCACCAGCACCTCTCCCTTCACTAACACTGCCACTGACAGACATTACTACCATCTACCACCAGCACCACTCCCTTCACTAACACTGCCACTGACAGACATTACTACGACAGTACTACCATCTACCACCAGCACCTCTCGCTTCACTTACACTGCCACTGACAGACATTATTACGACATTACTACCATCTACCACCAGCACCTCTCCCTTCACTAACACTGCCACTGACAGACATTACTACGACATTACTACCATCTACCACCAGCACCTCTCCCTTCACTAACACTGCCACTGACAGACATTACTACGACATCACTACCATCTACCACCAGTACCTCTCCCTTCACTAACACTGCCACTGACAGACATTACTACGACATTACTACCATCTACCACCGGCACCACTCCCTTCACTAACACTGCCACTGACAGACATTACTACGACATTACTACCATCTACCACCAGCACCTCTCCCTTCACTAACACTGCCACTGACAGACATTACTACGACATTACTACCATCTACCACCAGCACCACTCCCTTCACTAACACTGCCACTGACAGACATTACTACGACATCACTACCATCTACCACCAGCACCACTCCCTTCACTAACACTGCCACTGACAGACATTACTACGACATCTCTACCATCTACCACCAGCACCTCTCCCTTCACTAACACTGCCACTGACAGACATTACTACGACATTACTACCATCTACCACCAGCACCACTCCCTTCACTAACACTGCCACTGACAGACATTACTACGACATCACTACCATCTACCACCAGCACCACTCCCTTCACTAACACTGCCACTGACAGACATTACTACGACATCTCTACCATCTACCACCAGCACCACTCCCTTCACTAACACTGTCACTGACAGACATTACTACGACATCACTACCATCTACCACCAGCACCACTCCCTTCACTAACACTGTCACTGACAGACATTACTACGACATCACTACCATCTACCACCAGCACCTCTCCCTTCACTTACACTGCCACTGACAGACATTACTACGACATTACTACCATCTACCACCAGCACCTCTCCCTTCACTAACACTGCCACTGACAGACATTACTACGACATTACTACCATCTACCACCAGCACCTCTCCCTTCACTAACACTGCCACTGACAGACATTACTACGACATTACTACCATCTACCACCAGCACCACTCCCTTCACTAACACTGCCACTGACAGACATTACTACGACATCACTACCATCTACCACCAGCACCACTCCCTTCACTAACACTGTCACTGACAGACATTACTACGACATCACTACCATCTACCACCAGTACCTCTCCCTTCACTAACACTGCCACAGACAGACATTACTACGACATTACTACCATCTACCACCAGCACCTCTCCCTTCACTTACACTGCCACTGACAGACATTACTACGACATTACTACCATCTACCACCAGCACCACTCCCTTCACTAACACTGCCACTGACAAACATTACTTCGACATTACTACCATCTACCACCAGCACCACTCCCTTCACTAACACTGCCACTGACAGACATTACTACGACATTACTACCATCTACCACCAGCACCACTCCCTTCACTAACACTGCCACTGACAAACATTACTTCGACATTACTACCATCTACCACCAGCACCACTCCCTTCACTAACACTGCCACTGACAGACATTACTACGACATTACTACCATCTACCACCAGCACCACTCCCTTCACTAACACTGCCACTGACAGACATTACTACGACATCACTACCATCTACCACCAGCACCACTCCCTTCACTTACACTGCCACTGACAGACATTACTACGACATCACTACCATCTACCACCAGCACCACTCCCTTCACTAACACTGCCACTGACAGACATTACTACTACATTACTACCATCTACCACCAGCACCACTCCCTTCACTAACACTGCCACTGACAGACATTACTACGACATTACTACCATCTACCACCAGCACCACTCCCTTCACTAACACTGCCACTGACAGACATTACTACGACATTACTACCATCTACCACCAGCACCACTCCCTTCACTTACACTGACTCTGACAGACATTACTACGACATCAATACCATCTACCACCAGCACCTCTCCCTTCACTAATACTGTCACTGACAGACATTACTACGACAATACTACCATCTACCACCAGCACCTCTCCCTTCACTAACACTGCCACTGACAGACATTACTACGACATCAGTACCATCTACCACCAGCACCTCTCCCTTCACTTACACTGCCACTGACAGACATTACTACGACATCACTACCATCTACCACCAGCACCACTCCCTTCACTAACACTGCCACTGACAGACATTACTACGACATCACTACCATCTACCACCAGCACCTCTCCCTTCACTAACACTGCCACTGACAGACATTACTACGACATTACTACCATCTACCACCAGCACCACTACCTTCACTAACACTGCCACTGACAGACATTACTACGACATTACTACCATCTACCACCAGCACCACTCCCTTCACTAACACTGCCACTGACAGACATTACTACGACATTACTACCATCTACCACCAGCACCACTCCCTTCACTAACACTGCCACTGACAAACATTACCACGACATTACTACCATCTACCACCAGCACCTCTCCCTTCACTAACACTGCCACTGACAGACATTACCACGACATTACTACCATCTACCACCAGCACCTCTCCCTTCACTAACACTGCCACTGACAGACATTACTACGACATTACTACCATCTACCAACAGCACCACTCCCTTCACTTACACTGCCACTGACAGACATTACTACGACATTACTACCATCTACCACCAGCACCACTCCCTTCACTAACACTGTCACTGACAGACATTACTACGACATCACTACCATCTACCATCAGCACCACTCCCTTCACTAACACTGTCACTGACAGACATTACTACGACATTACTACCATCTACCACCAGCACCTCTCCCTTCACTAACACTGCCACTGACAGACATTACTACTACATTACTACCATCTACCACCAGCACCACTCCCTTCACTAACACTGCCACTGACAGACATTACTACGACATTACTTCCATCTACCACCAGCACCTCTCCCTTCACTAACACTGTCACTGACAGACATTACTACGACATTACTACCATCTACCACCAGCACCACTCCCTTCACTAACACTGTCACTGACAGACATTACTACGACATTACTACCATCTACCACCAGCACCTCTCCCTTCACTAACACTGCCACTGACAGACATTACTACGACATTACTACCATCTACCACCAGCACCTCTCCCTTCACTAACACTGCCACTGACAGACATTACTACGACATTACTACCATCTACCACCAGCACCTCTCCCTTCACTAACACTGCCACTGACAGACATTACTACGACATTACTACCATCTACCACCAGCACCACTCCCTTCACTAACACTGCCACTGACAGACATTACTACGACATCAATACCATCTACCACCAGCACCTCTCCCTTCACTAACACTGTCACTGACAGACATTACTACGACATTACTACCATCTACCACCAGCACCACTCCCTTCACTAACACTGCCACTGACAGACATTACTACGACATCAATACCATCTACCACCAGCACCTCTCCCTTCACTAACACTGCCACTGACAGACATTACTACGACATCACTACCATCTACCACCAGCACCTCTCCCTTCACTAACACTGCCACTGACAGACATTACTACGACATTACTACCATCTACCACCAGCACCTCTTCCTTCACTAACACTGCCACTGACAGACATTACTATGACATTACTACCATCTACCACCAGCACCTCTCCCTTCACTAACACTGCCACTGACAGACATTACTATGACATTACTAGCATCTACCACCAGCACCACTCCCTTCACTAACACTGCCACTGACAGACATTACTACGACATTACTACCATCTACCACCAGCACCACTCCCTTCACTAACACTGCCACTGACAGACATTACTACGACATTACTACCATCTACCACCAGCACCACTCCCTTCACTAACACTGCCACTGACAGACATTACTACGACATCACTACCATCTACCACCAGCACCACTCCCTTCACTTACACTGCCACTGACAGACATTACTACGACATCACTACCATCTACCACCAGCACCACTCCCTTCACTAACACTGCCACTGACAGACATTACTACTACATTACTACCATCTACCACCAGCACCACTCCCTTCACTAACACTGCCACTGACAGACATTACTACGACATTACTACCATCTACCACCAGCACCACTCCCTTCACTAACACTGCCACTGACAGACATTACTACGACATTACTACCATCTACCACCAGCACCACTCCCTTCACTAACACTGCCACTGACAGACATTACTACGACATTACTACCATCTACCACCAGCACCACTCCCTTCACTAACACTGCCACTGACAGACATTACTACGACATTACTACCATCTACCACCAGCACCACTCCCTTCACTAACACTGCCACTGACAGACATTACTACGACATTACTACCATCTACCACCAGCACCACTCCCTTCACTTACACTGACTCTGACAGACATTACTACGACATCAATACCATCTACCACCAGCACCTCTCCCTTCACTAATACTGTCACTGACAGACATTACTACGACAATACTACCATCTACCACCAGCACCTCTCCCTTCACTAATACTGTCACTGACAGACATTACTACGACAATACTACCATCTACCACCAGCACCTCTCCCTTCACTAACACTGCCACTGACAGACATTACTACGACATTACTACCATCTACCACCAGCACCTCTCCCTTCACTAACACTGCCACTGACAGACATTACTACGACATTACTACCATCTACCACCAGCACCACTCCCTTCACTAACACTGCCACTGACAGACATTATCACGACATTACTACCATCTACCACCAGCACCTCTCCCTTCACTAACACTGCCACTGACAGACATTACTACGACATTACTACCATCTACCACCAGCACCACTCCCTTCACTAACACTGTCACTGACAGACATTACTACGACATTACTACCATCTACCACCAGTACCTCTCCCTTCACTAACACTGCCACTGACAGACATTACTACGACATCACTACCATCTACCACCAGCACCACTCCCTTCACTAACACTGCCACTGACAGACATTACTACGACATTACTACCATCTACCACCAGCACCACTCCCTTCACTAACACTGCCACTGACAGACATTACCACGACATTACTACCATCTACCACCAGCACCTCTCCCTTCACTAACACTGCCACTGACAGACATTACTACGACATTACTACCATCTACCACCAGCACCACTCCCTTCACTTACACTGCCACTGACAGACATTACTACGACATTACTACCATCTACCACCAGCACCACTCCCTTCACTAACACTGCCACTGACAGACATTACTACGACATTACTACCATCTACCACCAGCACCACTCCCTTCACTTACACTGCCACTGACAGACATTACTACGACATTACTACCATCTACCACCAGCACCACTCCCTTCACTAACACTGTCACTGACAGACATTACTACGACATCACTACCATCTACCATCAGCACCACTCCCTTCACTAACACTGCCACTGACAGACATTACTACGACATTACTACCATCTACCACCAGCACCAATCCCTTCACTAACACTGCCACTGACAGACATTACTACGACATTACTACCATCTACCACCAGCACCACTCCCTTCACTAACACTGCCACTGACAGACATTACTACGACATTACTACCATCTACCACCAGCACCTCTCCCTTCACTAACACTGCCACTGACAGACATTACTACGACATTACTACCATCTACCACCAGCACCACTCCCTTCACTAACACTGCCACTGACAGACATTACTACGACATTACTACCATCTACCACCAGCACCTCTCCCTTCACTAACACTGCCACTGACAGACATTACTACGACATTACTACCATCTACCACCAGTACCTCTCCCTTCACTAACACTGCCACTGACAGACATTACTACGACAATACTACCATCTACCACCAGCACCACTCCCTTCACTAACACTGCCACTGACAGACATTACTACGACATCACTACCATCTACCACCAGCACCACTCCCTTCACTAACACTGCCACTGACAGACATTACTACGACATCACTACCATCTACCACCAGCACCACTCCCTTCACTTACACTGCCACTGACAGACATTACTACGACATTACTACCATCTACCACCAGCACCTCTCCCTTCACTAACACTGCCATGACAGACATTACTACGACATTACTACCATCTACCACCAGCACCTCTCCCTTCACTAACACTGCCACTGACAGACATTACTACGACATTACTACCATCTACCACCAGCACCTCTCCCTTCACTAACACTGCCACTGACAGACATTACTACGACATTACTACCATCTACCACCAGCACCACTCCCTTCACTAACACTGCCACTGACAGACATTACTACGACATTACTACCATCTACCATCAGCACCACTCCCTTCACTAACACTGTCACTGACAGACATTACTACGACATTACTACCATCTACCACCAGCACCTCTCCCTTCACTAACACTGCCACTGACAGACATTACTACGACATTATTACCATCTACCACCAGCACCACTCCCTTCACTAACACTGCCACTGACAGACATTACTACGACATTACTACCATCTACCACCAGCACCACTCCCTTCACTAACACTGCCACTGACAGACATTACTACGACATCACTACCATCTACCACCAGCACCACTCCCTTCACTAACACTGCCACTGACAGACATTACGACGACATTACTACCATCTACCACCAGCACCTCTCCCTTCACTAACACTGCCACTGACAGACATTACTACCATCTACCACCAGCACCACTCCCTTCACTAACACTGCCACTGACAGACATTACTACGACAGTACTACCATCTACCACCAGCACCTCTCGCTTCACTTACACTGCCACTGACAGACATTATTACGACATTACTACCATCTACCACCAGCACCTCTCCCTTCACTAACACTGCCACTGACAGACATTACTACGACATTACTACCATCTACCACCAGCACCTCTCCCTTCACTAACACTGCCACTGACAGACATTACTACGACATCACTACCATCTACCACCAGCACCTCTCCCTTCACTAACACTGCCACTGACAGACATTACTACGACATTACTACCATCTACCACCGGCACCACTCCCTTCACTAACACTGCCACTGACAGACATTACTACGACATTACTACCATCTACCACCAGCACCTCTCCCTTCACTAACACTGCCACTGACAGACATTACTACGACATTACTACCATCTACCACCAGCACCACTCCCTTCACTAACACTGCCACTGACAGACATTACTACGACATCACTACCATCTACCACCAGCACCACTCCCTTCACTAACACTGCCACTGACAGACATTACTACGACATCTCTACCATCTACCACCAGCACCTCTCCCTTCACTAACACTGCCACTGACAGACATTACTACGACATTACTACCATCTACCACCAGCACCACTCCCTTCACTAACACTGCCACTGACAGACATTACTACGACATTACTACCATCTACCACCAGCACCTCTCCCTTCACTAACACTGCCACTGACAGACATTACTACGACATTACTACCATCTACCACCAGCACCACTCCCTTCACTAACACTGCCACTGACAGACATTACTACGACATTACTACCATCTACCACCAGCACCTCTCCCTTCACTAACACTGCCACTGACAGACATTACTACGACATTACTACCATCTACCACCAGTACCTCTCCCTTCACTAACACTGCCACTGACAGACATTACTACGACAATACTACCATCTACCACCAGCACCACTCCCTTCACTAACACTGCCACTGACAGACATTACTACGACATCACTACCATCTACCACCAGCACCACTCCCTTCACTAACACTGCCACTGACAGACATTACTACGACATCACTACCATCTACCACCAGCACCACTCCCTTCACTTACACTGCCACTGACAGACATTACTACGACATTACTACCATCTACCACCAGCACCTCTCCCTTCACTAACACTGCCATGACAGACATTACTACGACATTACTACCATCTACCACCAGCACCTCTCCCTTCACTAACACTGCCACTGACAGACATTACTACGACATTACTACCATCTACCACCAGCACCTCTCCCTTCACTAACACTGCCACTGACAGACATTACTACGACATTACTACCATCTACCACCAGCACCACTCCCTTCACTAACACTGCCACTGACAGACATTACTACGACATTACTACCATCTACCATCAGCACCACTCCCTTCACTAACACTGTCACTGACAGACATTACTACGACATTACTACCATCTACCACCAGCACCTCTCCCTTCACTAACACTGCCACTGACAGACATTACTACGACATTATTACCATCTACCACCAGCACCACTCCCTTCACTAACACTGCCACTGACAGACATTACTACGACATTACTACCATCTACCACCAGCACCACTCCCTTCACTAACACTGCCACTGACAGACATTACTACGACATCACTACCATCTACCACCAGCACCACTCCCTTCACTAACACTGCCACTGACAGACATTACTACGACATTACTACCATCTACCACCAGCACCTCTCCCTTCACTAACACTGCCACTGACAGACATTACTACCATCTACCACCAGCACCACTCCCTTCACTAACACTGCCACTGACAGACATTACTACGACAGTACTACCATCTACCACCAGCACCTCTCGCTTCACTTACACTGCCACTGACAGACATTATTACGACATTACTACCATCTACCACCAGCACCTCTCCCTTCACTAACACTGCCACTGACAGACATTACTACGACATTACTACCATCTACCACCAGCACCTCTCCCTTCACTAACACTGCCACTGACAGACATTACTACGACATCACTACCATCTACCACCAGTACCTCTCCCTTCACTAACACTGCCACTGACAGACATTACTACGACATTACTACCATCTACCACCGGCACCACTCCCTTCACTAACACTGCCACTGACAGACATTACTACGACATTACTACCATCTACCACCAGCACCTCTCCCTTCACTAACACTGCCACTGACAGACATTACTACGACATTACTACCATCTACCACCAGCACCACTCCCTTCACTAACACTGCCACTGACAGACATTACTACGACATCACTACCATCTACCACCAGCACCACTCCCTTCACTAACACTGCCACTGACAGACATTACTACGACATCTCTACCATCTACCACCAGCACCTCTCCCTTCACTAACACTGCCACTGACAGACATTACTACGACATTACTACCATCTACCACCAGCACCACTCCCTTCACTAACACTGCCACTGACAGACATTACTACGACATCACTACCATCTACCACCAGCACCACTCCCTTCACTAACACTGCCACTGACAGACATTACTACGGCATCTCTACCATCTACCACCAGCACCACTCCCTTCACTAACACTGTCACTGACAGACATTACTACGACATCACTACCATCTACCACCAGCACCACTCCCTTCACTAACACTGTCACTGACAGACATTACTACGACATCACTACCATCTACCACCAGCACCTCTCCCTTCACTTACACTGCCACTGACAGACATTACTACGACATTACTACCATCTACCACCAGCACCTCTCCCTTCACTAACACTGCCACTGACAGACATTACTACGACATTACTACCATCTACCACCAGCACCTCTCCCTTCACTAACACTGCCACTGACAGACATTACTACGACATTACTACCATCTACCACCAGCACCACTCCCTTCACTAACACTGCCACTGACAGACATTACTACGACATCACTACCATCTACCACCAGCACCACTCCCTTCACTAACACTGTCACTGACAGACATTACTACGACATCACTACCATCTACCACCAGTACCTCTCCCTTCACTAACACTGCCACAGACAGACATTACTACGACATTACTACCATCTACCACCAGCACCTCTCCCTTCACTTACACTGCCACTGACAGACATTACTACGACATTACTACCATCTACCACCAGCACCACTCCCTTCACTAACACTGCCACTGACAAACATTACTTCGACATTACTACCATCTACCACCAGCACCACTCCCTTCACTAACACTGCCACTGACAGACATTACTACGACATCACTACCATCTACCACCAGCACCTCTCCCTTCACTAACACTGCCACTGACAGACATTACTACGACATTACTACCATCTACCACCAGCACCACTACCTTCACTAACACTGCCACTGACAGACATTACTACGACATTACTACCATCTACCACCAGCACCACTCCCTTCACTAACACTGCCACTGACAGACATTACTACGACATTACTACCATCTACCACCAGCACCACTCCCTTCACTAACACTGCCACTGACAAACATTACCACGACATTACTACCATCTACCACCAGCACCTCTCCCTTCACTAACACTGCCACTGACAGACATTACCACGACATTACTACCATCTACCACCAGCACCTCTCCCTTCACTAACACTGCCACTGACAGACATTACTACGACATTACTACCATCTACCACCAGCACCACTCCCTTCACTTACACTGCCACTGACAGACATTACTACGACATTACTACCATCTACCACCAGCACCACTCCCTTCACTAACACTGTCACTGACAGACATTACTACGACATCACTACCATCTACCATCAGCACCACTCCCTTCACTAACACTGTCACTGACAGACATTACTACGACATTACTACCATCTACCACCAGCACCTCTCCCTTCACTAACACTGCCACTGACAGACATTACTACTACATTACTACCATCTACCACCAGCACCACTCCCTTCACTAACACTGCCACTGACAGACATTACTACGACATTACTTCCATCTACCACCAGCACCTCTCCCTTCACTAACACTGTCACTGACAGACATTACTACGACATTACTACCATCTACCACCAGCACCACTCCCTTCACTTACACTGACTCTGACAGACATTACTACGACATTATTACCTTCTACCACCAGCACCTCTCCCTTCACTTACACTGCCACTGACAGACATTACTACGACATCACTACCATCTACCACCAGCACCTCTCCCTTCACTAACACTGCCAGACATTACTACGACATTACTACCATCTACCATCAGCACCACTCCCTTCACTAACACTGCCACTGACAAACATTACTTCGACATTACTACCATATACCACCAGCACCACTCCCTTCACTAACACTGCTACTGACAGACATTACTACGACATTACTACCATCTACCACCAGCACCACTCCCTTCACTAACACTGCCACTGACAGACATTACTACGACATCACTACCATCTACCACCAGCACCACTCCCTTCACTTACACTGCCACTGACAGACATTACTACGACATCACTACCATCTACCACCAGCACCACTCCCTTCACTAACACTGCCACTGACAGACATTACTACTACATTACTACCATCTACCACCAGCACCACTCCCTTCACAAACACTGCCACTGACAGACATTACTACGACATTATTACCATCTACCACCAGCACCTCTCCCTTCACTAACACTGCCACTGACAGACATTACTACGACATTACTACCATCTACCACCAGCACCACTCCCTTCACTAACACTGCCACTGACAGACATTACTACGACATTACTACCATCTACCACCAGCACCACTCCCTTCACTTACACTGACTCTGACAGACATTACTACGACATCAATACCATCTACCACCAGCACCTCTCCCTTCACTAACACTGCCACTGACAGACATTACTACGACATCACTACCATCTACCACCAGCACCTCTCCCTTCACTAACACTGTCACTGACAGACATTACTACGACATCACTACCATCTACCACCAGCACCACTCCCTTCACTAACACTGTCACTGACAGACATTACTACGACATCACTACCATCTACCACCAGCACCACTCCCTTCACTTACACTGCCAATGACAGACATTACTACGACATCACTACCATCTACCACCAGCACCTCTCCCTTCACTAACACTGCCACTGACAGACATTACTACGACATTACTACCATCTACCACCAGCACCACTACCTTCACTAACACTGCCACTGACAGACATTACTACGACATTACTACCATCTACCACCAGCACCTCTCCCTTCACTAACACTGTCACTGACAGACATTACTACGACAATACTACCATCTACCACCAGCACCTCTCCCTTCACTAACACTGTCACTGACAGACATTACTACGACATTACTACCATCTACCACCAGTACCTCTCCCTTCACTAACACTGCCACTGACAGACATTACTACGACATTACTACCATCTACCACCAGTACCTCTCCCTTCACTAACACTGCCACTGACAGACATTACTACGACATTACTACCATCTACCACCAGCACCACTCCCTTCACTAACACTGCCACTGACAGACATTACTACGACATTACTACCATCTACCACCAGTACCTCTCCCTTCACTAACACTGCCACTGACAGACATTACTACGACATTACTACCATCTACCACCAGCACCACTCCCTTCACTAACACTGTCACAGTTACTTACATATCCCCCGTCACTACAAAGACAACAACCACCACCTCTACCATTACTGTCACCATGACAATCACTACAAGTAGCCACCACTCCTACTACTACTACCACTACCTCCACTATTACAGCTACCTCATATTGGCTTATAAACTTCTCAACTCCTACATTAGCCACCACTACCACATAAACCGCTAATACTATAAAAGCCAACACTACCATATAAACCACCACTACCAATAATCACTATTACCACATAAATCAGACATGTCAACCTGAGGGTCCTCCCGAGGACCACACGGGTCACATATGTGTTGTCTGAGGACCACACACGACAACTAATTGTGCATATTACTAAATTTTTATAATTTATATTACGAAGATAAAACATGCTTGCACTATAAAAACCTTTGTGCGGGCCGCGGGTGTGCTTGTAAAGCGCCGCATGAGGCCCGCGGGCCACCTGTTTGACGTGCCTGACATAAATCACCCCTATTACTAATAATAATAGTTCTAATGTCAGTACTCCAAACACTAAACACCAATCACACAAACCACTTTAAAATCTTACCAAAGTAAATGGACAAAGTGTGGGAGCTATTACGTGATTGCTCGATTTGCAAGAAATAAGAAGGAAATCATCCTCAAATCACCTCCTACCGTCTTAGAAAAATACACATTAAATAATGTGCACCTGGGTTTCCTACACATAAAAAAGTAGGTGATAGACATGGCTGGTATGTCTAATCACAAGTCCGATCATAGCCGAACTGAGGACTAAATAACAGTTACAACAACGGAAATTAAGTACTAATGCCCCTAATTCTATTAGATCTGCATTTGTTACCAAAACCACCGACACCACAACCTCATTCACCACGACAACCACAACCTCCACCACTACCACTACCTCCACCACCAGCAGATCCCCTGCCACCACAACTTCCCCCATTACCACAACATACATTACTACCACGATCTTTTCCTCTACTACAACCTCCACCATTAACTTCACCTTACCCACCATCACAACATCCACCACTACCACTACCTCCACCACCAGCAGATCCCCTGCCACCACAACTTCCCCCATTACCACAACATACATTACTACCACGATCTTTTCCTCTACTACAACCTCCACCATTAACTTCACCTTACCCACCATCACAACATCCACCACTACCACTACCTCCACCACCAGCAGATCCCTTGCCACCACAACTTCCCCCATTACCACAACATACATTACTACCACGATCTTTTCCTCTACTACAACCTCCACCATTAACTTGACCTTACCCACCATCACAACCTCCACTACTACTACGATTTTCATCGCTGCCTCCACCTCCACAACTACAATGAACTCGACCATTAACCCGACCTCCACCACGACCACGATGTCCACCATTGCCACAACTTCCCTCACCACCACGACCTCCATCACTACCATGTCCTTCCTTTCCACAACCTCACCCACCACTACAGCCTTCACCACAAACACATCCACTACCTTCGTAAGTAGGGATCAATACTGTCATTTGACCTTTTAAAACTAACAACCGAATGTATACTATCATTATCTATCGGTAGAGGGTCGGACGCCATGCTTTGACGCATAGAGTTACGGCCCTTGCCATTCTGAGTTCAAATCCCGTCGAGGTTAACTTTGCCTTTCATCCTAACGGGGGTCGATAAAATAAAGTACCAGTAATACACTGGAATAATTGCTGGCCTTGTGCCTATTGTAGAAACAATTATCTTTAATAAGGAATCTCGTTGAGCAATATAGTCTTATCCATTCTTAAAAAGACAGAGTGGCAATGGTCAGAGTAACATGTATCTGCCAAACCAACAACAAGCGAAATTTCCCACACACCACTACGACCAATATGTTAGAAATAACTGAGGCAATGTAAGGTTTGAGAGAATTTAGCAGTTGCGGGCACAGCAGTCTTTTTAAGAAGTTCATATTTCAGCCACGTTATTCCGAGTTTGACCTCAGTGTGTAACACTTAGGGTATATGCTTTCTACTGAGCTTACATTTGACCAGGATCAACGAAAAACCCAATACGTGATCACCTAGATTAAAAAAAGAAGACATTAGATAATGTAGTCCTGGTCACATCTAGAATTTGTAAGTGTGCAGAATCTGAGCTGACAACAATACAATAATTAAAACCATTACCTCAAAATGGTATGATATGGTCCCGTAATTCCTGATAGAGTCGTCGGGGCGCCATATTGACATACGCCATTTCTTGGGCATTATAAGCCCGGCAGAGCCCATCCCTTTCTAGGCCTGAGTACAGCAGAATTTTTCCCCAAAAAGGTAGAAAGTGAGAGAGAGAGAGGGGAAATGAGAAAGAGATAAAGAGGAAGAATCGACCTCAGTACAAGACTGGTACTTTTTTTATCGACCTCGAAAGGAAGAAAGGCAAAGTTGAACTCGGCGGGATTTGAACTCCGAGAGCAGAGAACCGGAATCAATAGCATAAAGCATTCTATACGACGTTCTAACGACCTGTTAATTCGCCGCCTTTACCTCTAAATATCCAAAATCAACTACAACCAATTAAACTAGAAATAACCACCAAATCCTCCTCAAATCACACCTCCAATATGTTGCCGGCCCGTGCCAGGCTTTGTTTCTCGATGAGTGGGGGCTTCAAGACATTCTGGGCAGGCTCTCTAATTCAAGGAACGTATTTCTGGATGTCATTTATGAACACGGTTTTCTAAATCTGAGCTGCAAACGCAACCACAAATCTAACACATCATTGTAGAATATAGTTTAAGCAACCTTTAACAAGACAGGATAGTGACGGTCAGAGTAGATTTCAACATGAATCTACTCAATCACGCTTAACAGCAAGGCGAAAATTCATCTATCCGTTTTATCATATACTCCCCGCCCCCCACCTCTCAGCCGAAAAAAATCATAGGTGAGACAATAGGATGGCCATGACTGGAAAGCATTTGCGCCTCGATTCAAGTACGGAGCTTCTACATAGTAACAAGACCTGTTAAATATAGTAGCTAAGATCCTTCAAATCCCCCCCCCCCCCCGTCTTAAAAAGGACCATGGACACTATTCTTGCCTCTCTCACTAAACAATAAAACAAGAAATACCATTCTTTGTTCACAGTATCTTTGTGATAGACTCGTATTTTCTTCCTGTTTAAATTTATCCGCACTCTGACAGTTTAGGCTTGTAAATTTAGCTGCACCATGGACGTTTAGGCGCAAGTCCTTTCGTCTTCGGAAATTTTATTAGGTTAATTTATTTAAATTTTGAAAAATGTCTTTTTTTTTCTAAAGAAACATAATTTTTCTGCCAAAATAAAATCCATTTGCTTAAAAAAGAGGCTAATTTGTATTGACTTTATTTTCATTTAATTAGAAAAATATCAAATTTTTATATCCGGCGACTAGATGTCCAGTAACTAATAGTCTGTCCATGAAAGACCCGGCCACAAACACAACACAAACTCGTTTGATCGCTGCATTGGGCTTCTCTTTTAGTGTAGTGTTTACTCTTATATTACACACACAAACAGGCACGAGAGTGCACACGCTTATAAACACGCAAAACCATCAATCAACTTCAAATCAGAATAATTATTTTTAAGTCATAATTTACACTGCCATATTTCACTCAGAAAAAAAAATCACTCAAGTCTAAATCTGCTCCAGATTGATCTTCGTTTGGAATATTTTCTTAGCTAACAGACGTCTCTCAACTGACAAATATTCCTACATATGAGAATGTAAGAAGCGGAGAATTAGTAGAGTCATTAGAATCTCGGAGAGAATGCTTCGCGATATTTGTTCCGACTCTGAGTGCTCGGACATTAAATTCTGCCGAAGTTGATAAAGTACTAACAGTACTGGGGTCGATTCTTTATATCTGTTCCTATTATCAACTCGCTCTCTCTCTCTCTATCGCTATCGCTCTCTCTCTCTCTCTCTCTCTCGCTCTCTCTCTCTCTCTCTCTCTCTCTCTCTCTCTCTCTCTCTCTCTCTCTCTCTCTCTCTGTTCAGACTCGGAGGGAGGATGCACCCTAACAGGTCTTGGGCATTTTAAACTTGGCGAACTCAATCTCTCCCTAGATTGGAACACAGTTGATGTCTTCCAGAGAGAAAGAGGGGAAAACTGACTCCAGTCCTGAAATACTACTTTATTTATATCAATAGGATGAAACGCAAAGTTTACCTCAGCGGGATTGGTATTCCGTGCACAATGGTCCGGAACAAATGCCACAAAGCATTCCATCTGATGAACAAATACAGAAGGAATTTTTAATCTGACGCCGAAACAGCTTTTGATATATATATGTGTATGTATATATAGAAATATACATAAGTGAAGGCACTTAGTTGAGTGATCATGAGTGTTCAGCTCAGGATCATATAGTGATGAGTTAGACACACTACCCCGGTCTACGCATTGTGTCTTTGAGCAAGGCACTCTTTTGCCTCGTTTCCCCAGTCTACCAAGCTATAATTGATGTGAAGCAGCGGGTTGGAGGTCCAGCTGTATTGGCATTTGCCTTTCTTTTTGACAACACCGATGACGGGGAAGGGAGAAACTGGCATGCGTGGGGGACTGCTAGTCTTCCACAAAAGACTTTCCCAAGATTGTGTCCTAAGGAGTAACTAACCCAGGATCAGTCATATTTTGTGCTACCTTCGGCAAAGAAACGGTAATTGGAGAATATTTCAGTGGTCAAGCAGGAGTTATTTATAGCAGTTTATCTACGTTTGAATCTTTCTTCAAACAAAAAAATAGATGTATCTATCTATTTACTTACATACATATATTTATATCTACCTACCTAACTAAATATCTGTCATTCGGTCTGTTTCTTTATCTATCTAAATGCATAGCTATCTCTATACCTAACCTACTAACTAACTATTATTCGGCCTATCTTTATCTCTCTAACTACATAGTTATCTCTATATTTATCTACCTACAATCTTATCTATCTGTGTGTCTGACTCTCACTCTATAGTTATCTATTCACGCATATGTTTCTTCGGACAAGAACAGATTTAACAACAATAAAGCCCGGATTCCAATGCAATACGAAAATAAATGAATGAATAGATAGGGAGAGAAAAACAGAAAGAAAATAATATTGAAAAGAAGAAAGAGAGACGGAGATTGATATTTGGGTAGAACAAATTCATTGAATTTAGTAGGTATAGGTTTGATAAGAAGAACATTGAGAAGAAAATTATTCAAATTGATTTTACGAATGTAAAATTAAATAGGATGATGGCTGATGTAATAAAAGAGGGAAGGAAATCGAGATTTTAAGTTATTTACATTGAATGTTGTAACCAAGGACTGTTGGTACAATACAAATATATATATATAAGTACTATACAAATATATATATATATATATATATATATATATATATATATATATATATATATATATATAGTTTAAAGAGAAAACACAGGTAAGCAATAAGAGAAGGATTTTATCCAGGTATTTACGACCGTTTCATTGGTAAGTGCAATCTTATATTGCTATACTGCAAATAGTAGCCACTCAATTATAATTGTTGTTCACAGTCCAAATTTTCAAAATAGTGAGTAAGTTACTCTTGAAATAATTAACAATAATTAACAATATAGCTAACAAAGAAGTATCTAAATTTATACAATTTGACATTAACGATTATTACTCATCTATATCCCCCAACACCTTGGCTAAAGCCTTAGCATTCGCCAAAGCCAATTCTGACATAACAGACGACGAGATAAAAATCATATTAGCTGCTAGGAAAACAATAATTAAATTTGAAAACGCCTATTGGGAACGTAAGGATAGATTAAATAACTTTGACATCACGATGGGGGATAACAACTCGGCTCAAGCCACAGATTTAGTAGGTATTTACATAGCCCATATTTACAAAGTGAGTTTAGGGACCTTCACCGTGGAATCTACAGAGACGACGCCCTTCTCCTAGTTAAGAACCTAAATAACCAGAGCATAGAAAGACTCCGTAAGAATATTAGAAAGTCTCTCGGGAAACTAGGCCTTAGCATAATGTATGAGTATAGCACTAAAACAGTTAACTTTCTAGACGCGACGCTTAACCTAAATACGGGACTTATAATACCTTTTCACAAGATTAATGAAAACTTAGCATACATCAACTGTAACTCAAACCACCCACTATCCATAATTAAATCCATTCCACGCAGCATATCCCTTAGGATCTCCCGTCTCTCGCCTAACCGACAAATCTTCGAAGAACATGCAAAATACTACAATACCGCATTAGACAAGGCAGGTCACTTAGATAGAGTAGAATATATAGATGAAAGCCTCCGTGGAGCGAACACGAACACGCATAACACAAACTCCGGTAACACACGCACACACGCACTTACGCATAGAACTGCAAAGTATACGGCAAATAGAAATACAACATTGAAATCAAACAAGTCACGCAGTAGAAAATATATTTGGTATAACCCCATATTTAACACCTCTATTAGTACTAACCTACCCTCTACCTTCTTTAGAATAATAAATAAGCACTTTCCAGATTCACATAGATACAGCAAAATCCTTAACACTAAATCTATTAGACTATCTTACTCCACGGCACCAAATATAGAGGTACACATTAAGATGCTTAACGCTAAAAAGATACATAACAACACCAAAACACAAATTTACAACAATAACAATACAATCACCACCGAACACAACAGAATATCTAATACACAACCACCCGCTAATAGGCAAACAAAACGTAACACACTTGCACAGGCATCGCAGCCCACCAATAATGCCAAATTTGCCCATGACAAGAATTGTAACTGCCACCTATCTGAAACCTGATAGGTGGCAGTTACAATAGGTACCACCTAATGAATGTATGCAGTCTAACCTGGTTTACCAATGCACAGTGGAATCAGACAACCAGAAATGGTATTACATCGGAGCGACTGGGAATACATTTAAAGCCCGTTGGTATACACACCGTTACGCAACGAAACATTCCCAGCATCGTTATGTAACTACCCTTGCAAACAAAACCTGGCAACTGAGGGAAAGTATCCATCAATACACCCTGAAGTCGAAAAAATTATCGAACGCGCCCACATATCGGAGTGGTATGAGAAGCTGTCGATTATGCGACCTTGAGCTGTTCCACATCTTGAGTTCGAAGAATAAGTTACTCAACAATAAAATCGAAAGATCAATTTATTGTAACCATAGACTCAAAGAGAAGATTTCGCACTACAAATCGAACCCTTAACCTCTTACTACCAACTGACAAACTGCATATACTTAGACTTTATACCCTCTTGTTGTATCTAAACCCTTTAAATTACCCACAAAACCAATACATATATCCCCCTCTTCTCCCTCATTCCTTTTCTATTTCTTCGTTCCTTCCCTCCCCTTCTTGGCTATATTTTCTTTTCTTCTTTCTCACCCGCTTCTTTGCTTTTATTTTTGTCATTATTATCTTTATCTTTATTTTATATATATATAAATATATATATATATATATATATATATATATATATATATATCTTTATATCTCCCCCCCCCCCCTCTCTCCCTCTCTATCCATCAACTGATCTATGATCAATTTAATTCTCTTTAACTCACTACATTCCACGACATGAAGTCTGCTATCAAAACTGACCAAGGAATCCTTCCACCTCTACCCCTCTCCCCATCTCAGTTTGTCACTTTACTTCCTACCTCTTCCCCCTTCCTCTCTCTCTATACTATTCCGTTTATCCCCCCACCTTCTGATTCCTCTCTCTCTATATACTAGTAAATACAATTCCAAATAAATGTTTTTTCTCTATATATTAAGAATTATTTCAAGAGTAACTTACTCACTATTTTGAAAAGTTGGACTGTGAACAACAATTATAATTGGGTGGCTGCTATTTGCAGTATAGCAATATTAGGTTGCACTTACCAATGAAACGGTCGTAAATACCTGGATAAAATCCTTCTCTTAATGCTTACCTCTGTTTTCTCTTTTACATTTTATACTCCAAGATTGAACGGAATTCTTACAAACTTGTGGAGTTACCCCTAACCGTACGTTGAAACCATCCATGAAACTGGCTTTCTTAACCAAGAACTGGATCACAATAAGCAATTTTTTGTTTCTCTAACTATATATATATATATATATATATATATATATATAACGGAGGAAATGTGGTAAGGAACCAAGTGGACCATAACGCACCAAAGTACTCAATACTTAGGGTAGTAGAGTGGGTAATAGGAACGAGTAAGACCCCGACGGCTGAGCTCAAGCCGTTTCGACGGCTAAACTGGACTAAATGAACATTTTTATCCTGGTAATTGAATAGCCTCAGTACCCCCACCCCCTTCCCCTATTCTATGTTAGATTTGGCAGACTCCGCTTTTTATAGCAGATGTGTTTGACCCCGGATACTTGCCTTCTTATCCGATCGCTGCCCCTTTTCCGTGCTTTCTATATTTCTTAGTGGTATCTTTGCTTTAATTTCTCGTATATCAGTATTTATTTTTTTTGGGGGGGGGGGGGGGGGGGATTCTGAATTAATTTTCAGTATCAAATTTTACATATACTTCGTACGAGCATTTATGTAGTTTGCACTAGAATTTTTGTATCGTGGCGGCACCCTTAGAGATAGTATTAGTATTCTTTTTCGGGATTCTGAATTATTATTTCGTATTAGTTTATTTTTTTGCACTCGGTGGTTGCTGCCCTTGTGCCTGGGCTAGAAACCTTTATTTATTATTTCGTTGTAGTTTCTTTAGTATTTTGGCTCCTCACCGTAAGATATACTCGGTTTATTACTTATACCTCTTAAAAGGGTCTCATTATAATTCCGTCCCACCTAGTAAACCTTTCTTTAGCCTAGCAGTACCAGTGAGAGACTTGATAGCTGTCCGTAGGTCGTAGTAACCAGAAATTGTTTATTTTTATTTATTTATTTATTTTTTTTTTTTACATTTAATTGCTTTTTAACACTCTCGGTATTTTTCTATATGTTTACCCCATATTGTTTTACTTATTGTTTCGACTTCCTCCCCCTCCCCCTCCCTAGTATCTTCTTTGACCTCATGCCCAGCTGTAGTCGGCACTATCAACACATGACGGTGTCTCCTCCACCCCCTCTCCCTCTTTCTCCTACTGGCAGGTTCAGCTACCCCTTCCCTCCACAAATTGACATGATAGAATTAGCCGTCGAAACGGCTTGAGCTCAGCCGTCGGGGTCCTACTCGTTCCTATATATATATATATATATATATATATATATAATAGAAAAAAACGAGCAAGTTCCATTTAAAAAGAAGATATTTATATATATATATATATTGGAGAAAGTATGACCCCGACGGCAGAGCTCAAGCCGTTTCGACGGCTATTTCTGGACTAAAGTAAGACTTTTTTTAGTCTGGTAAATAAATAGCCGAACTTTTCAAGGGTACTTACTTCTATGGAAATATTGTAGTTGTCATGGGGATTGGTCAAAATGTGTAGCGGACACAGAAAAGTCTATCATGGCAGTGGGCGCGGGGTGGGGATAGCTGAACTTGCCTGTAGAACGATAGGGGAGTGGGTAGAGCCGGTCAAGCGTAGAAGGTGAAATCTACACGACAAATTCAAAGGAATGTGTATGAAAAGGCCAGAGGAGGTTGGCAAAAAATGGTATCTTTAGAAAGTGGAGGAGGGACGTTATGGAGATAGTAAATCAAATGCGATTAGGGGACAAAGAAAAAATATAATAAAAAATGAGAGAAATATGTAACAGAAAGTAAGATTGGAAAGTGGGAAGTGAAAAAAGGAATCTAACACAGCTGCTATATTTCGGCCAAAGCCACAGAATGAGTTGCTAGATGAGAATAATTGAAAAATTTAGTATTAATAATTTAGTATTAAAAATTTAGTATTAAAAATTAATACCACAGATCTGGGGTCTAACACAGCTGCTATGAATAGTTAGTATAGCGTAATCAGCGAAAGCTATCTGTAAGTTACTGGGGTGGGGGTACTGAGGCTAAAGAGGCCCGATGGGCAGCCTCGGGGTAGGCGAAAGGGCAAAAAAACAAAGAAACGAACGAGGAAGAAGTTCGGTAGTGGAAAGAAGTGTTAGGGGAGACAAAGGGAAGAAGAAAACATGGTGCGTTATGGTCCATCTAGCTCCTTACCACAACTCCTCCATTATATATATATATATATATATATATATATATATATATATATTTATTAAAATAACAGATTAAAGTTTAAGCAAAGAATCGCTGCTTTCACCCTTAACGGGATCTTCTGAAACTAACAAAGTCAATCTGTAAACGCAGAACTGGATATTTCAAAAAACGTTGCAACCGGAGGAAGACAAGAAGCAGCGATTCTTTGCTTAAACTTTAATCTGTTATTTTAATAAATATTTGCTCTACGGTTCTTATATATTTGATATATATCTATCCTTATCGAGCCCTCTTTGGATTTTAGTCTTCAAATTTATTATTATTACTATATATATATATATATATATAATATTATTCAAAATATTAATAAATGAAAAATATTCTCATAATCAAATTATATATTTTATTATACACATTTCAAAGGTACAATGGTGTTTAAGTACGTTTTCATTGAAATGTGTATAATAAAATATATATTTTGATTATGAGAATTATTTTCATTTATTAATATTTTTAATAATATTAAATACTGCAGGACAATTTTTGTCGAGTGCTTCTAATCTATTGTAAAATTGTATTCGTTGAATAATCAACGAACCATATTAATCTTTGGTTATATATATATATACATATATATATATAATACTTTGGAAGGGTCATGCTGCCAATAAAAACGCACGCATCTACTGGTTTTCATTTCAATTTATTATATACTTCCAGTTGGTAAGTTTAATAACCGGATGATTGTTTGATTGTTTATTGTCAAAGTTCTTTCGTTACACATTCTGCGACCTCCTCAGTGAATAATTTGTTATTTTCTGTCTCTTTTTTGCTCTACCTTACACCACTTTGTTTTTTAAAGCGGTGTGCTATAATTGACAAATTGCAAACGCAAATGGGGCTAATCACAGCCCATGTAAACAGCCGCCAAATCTATGTTTTCAGCTATATTGAATTTTAGCAAAGAGCTGGGTGAGGGATCACTGTCTTGATAACGACCAGAGTCAGAAACGGTGACCCTCGATAGTTACCCACACCTGCATCAACTTCAAAAATTCATATGTAAAGGCTTTGCTTTCAAATCTTTATCCGTAAACACTGAATATCACAAGATATACACGCTACACATATTTATATGTATACAAATATGTCGGACCGAACATCTTAATTTTCTCTCTATATATATGCGTGTGTGCACGTGTCTGTGTGTGTGTGTATGTGTGCGTGTGTGCATTATATATATATATACTGTATATATATATATATATATATATACTATAAAGCTGACGGCCGTATGTAAGTAACAAACTTTCCGCCAAACAGCTGGACCAAACGGCACCAAATTTGCACCATAGATGTAACTTTTTTCCAAGTCTACTGAATTTTGTTAAAAGATTAAAGACATTATTTAAATATTCACTTCTTTAACATTTTCAAATGTCAACACTTCCGGTTATACGACATTCCTAACGTCTTCACGAACCAAAGTATCATCTTCCTGTTATCTTTCGGTTGCAACGTTTTTCGAAATATTTACTTCTGTGTTCACAGATTGATTTTTTTAGTTTCAGAAGATCCCGTTAAGGGTGAAAGCAGCGATTCTTTGCTTAAACTTTAATCTGTTATTTTAATATATACATATATATATATATATAATTATATATTCGTGTACAGATATCTTTGCATACACAAAAACAAAATATAAACAAACGTATTTATTTCACGAAAGAACAGCGTCATTGTTACTGCCAAGATGTCACCCAAAAAGTCCTAGCCTGGCCGCAAGATCAGATTTTCCAGAAGAAAAATTGTTACTAGAGCAACAGTGCGACTAAGCTTTGCGATTACCATCAACAAAGCTCAGGGTCAAACCCTAAAAGTGGCTGGCCTTCATCTGGGAAAACCATGGTCAATTGTATGTAGGATGCTCTAGGGTGACCTCGCCAAACAATCTCTTCATCTTTGCTCCCGAGGGCCAAACAAATAATATTGTATACTCTGAGGCTCTAACAATGTAATTTATGTATTTTCTGTTACTTGGAATTTCCATTATGATTATACAAATGATTGTAAAGTTTGTTAAAAAATGTGTTCCCTGTTCAACATTTATTGTTGTAACAATTAATTTTCTTTAACGTACTGGCTGAGAAAAGAAACCTACAATGAAAGAACATCTTAAATTTTACCCAAGCCAAATGTTGTATTTATTAACATTTCTATCTGCAAGTTCTTAGCAAGCTTACTGGCGCTTTAGTATGGTATTCAATTCTCATATCGTGTTTGATTGATATGGTGCATATATTGCAGCTAATCATTTGTTTTAAACATTAGGTTACGATTGCTGATGTATATTGTATGACAGAATTAGCTGAAAAATATTTTGAATGAACAAATAAAAGAGATATAAAAGAGAAATGTGTGTTGGTTGGTTCCTTCGCGTATCACACGAAAAAAACGAAAAGTGATAATCGGAAAGTATGTACAAGATTGGGATAAGAGTATATCCAGGAAAGTTTATTGATACTAATTTTATAACACCTAAGAAGAAAGACATACCACATATGCTAACCAACCTGACTGCTATATCTAGCAGGCTGGGAATCAACCATAAGGGATTCTTTCTGCGAGTTCGTTGTCAGTGATGATCGTGTTTCGCGGCCTATGTCTCCGATTCCAACGGTGGTCTACACACACACACGCACACACACGAACACCCACACAGTCACACAAGCACACACACACAGACACATATATATATATACACACACACACACATATATCTATACACACACACACACACACGCACATATATATGTATATACATAAACACACACACACACGCACACACACTGTAAACAAGACAATCCATTCAATACAAATGTTTTCTCTTCTGCCGTAACCTTGGCGAAGCTGGGTAGCTCAGCTAGTATATATATAAAGAGCTCCTTCGGTCACGAATAACCATAGAATTTGTAGCTAGAAAGTTTCCCTCTGAAGCACAAGTCTGGGCAATGTTGTTTATGGAAGACCAGTAGTCACTCATACCAGTCTCCTCTCTCCACATCATTGATGTTGTCCAAGGGAATCGTCTAACCAGTTTCTAACTGAATCCATCCTGATTTATATATATATAGCCTACTCCCCGCCTGGCAACCAATCACAACTTTCTGCCTTGACCGCTAGCCACGTGATAATTCTTAGACATTTTTGGCGGGGATCACGGTAGAATTTTTAGTCCAGGCTCAATGTGTCTCTTGATAAGTTCCAAGCCTCGTGGATAGATCCAGGATCGGATATATCCGCAAAAAGGGAACGAACTGCTGGCAGTCGGGACTAGAGGAATTTTGGTAAAGTTTATATGCATTTTTTTCTTCTAACTTCTATTTTAAACCTAACTCCGTGTAGTTGATTATTTGTCTCGTCAATTTCTACGGGATAAAAGGAATGACTAGGTAAATTTTATCTGGCTGTCCCTCGCAGAAATCTTCATAGTTACATTTTAAACTTATATCCTCGTTTAAATGATTATTTATGTGGCTGATTTCTACGGACTAGGAAGAGGAAATACTGTATATATTTTATCTAATAATTCTTCAAACTTGCAATTTTATATATATATATATATATATATATAATATATTATAAATGTATATATATACATGAACATATTTATGAATATGAATCCGGGGCCGTGCAATACAGGCCCAACTAAGGCCAGCCTATTAGATTTGCTAAAGTACAGATCAGGCAATGCAGCTGCAGGAACCTACTTCGTGACCACTAGATAACGAATGACTGCGTATATCAATGGAACGTTACCACCCACAACTCGACATATATCTATGTCAGGGCAACATCGAGCACCATTAATGACTGCTGGTATAATCACTGCCACACCGCCAAGAGAGAAGAGAAGCATAAAAGCACAGTCCTTTCTGAGCTGATCTGAGGGCTCAAGTTAGATAAAGCACAGAATTCACTGGAATGTTCTAAGGTCCACGAAGTGTCTCCCGACCGTGTTGGATCCTCTGTCTATAAACTGTCTAAATGAAGCTCTTCAAATTCATAAACGTGGATCACAGCTGGTTAACGAAAGAGCAGACTTCTTTGGGGATTCTCTGGAGCTAACATCAGGAACCTTTCTCAAGCGATATGTAAGGTAAATTTATGTAGCGGCAGTGAGAGATAACCCTCCTCCTTCCGGGGTTACTCTACAGCAATTATCCACACGGATATAAACGACAGTATACCATATCATGATAAGCTTAACTAAACAGCCTAAGCTACACTAGAATGTACACTAGGAATTGGATAAGAATCATAAATTGCTAATGACACCTACTTAACAAAAGTTACTATACACACTCTACTAACGATGGTAACGACTGGCAATGTTCAGCAAACCGTGTTAATCTCATACATGTTACTTCTTTTCTACTCATATAAACATATAATCCTAGAATATCAGTATATCCACACTGTGCAGATTAAGAATACTAATATATACGTATTTTTATTTGATAACACCCTCATCTCCATAAGCCAGGGTCTTTGTGGGCAAACCTGCCTACAGCCTCATGAAACAACTTTCAGTCTCTGGCAAGACGACGACCAGCGACCTAAAGGCAAAATCAGAGGCAGCGGAAAGGAGTTCCAGCTGGATCTAATCGTGAGAGACATAGTATTCTATTTTAACGCACGCTAAAGGAAGTAACTGTGAGTGAGTCGTGGTTTGTAGTGTTGGTAACGGCGCCGGTGATACTCTTGAGGTCTCTTCGGTCCCATGACTACCAACGATATTTTTCAACTCAAGAAAGCGTTTGAACGCAGAAGCAATGGACAGCTAGACCCTGTCAACAAACTTTCCATGTTTCAAATACACAACAAGTCTCCGATATCCGAATGGCTAAATGTCAGCAGAAGGGCACCCAGGAGTCTTGACCTGGACGAGGTCCGGTTCCCTTAGAGTATAAGAAGTTAAGGACCGAAACACTCGCTTGAGGGGTGTGGGTTCTTCTCCTAAGACTTCTGTTGTCACACACATGCATATATGTAACAACATTTTCGTCTTTAGTTACATCCTTACTTATTTTTACCTTTATTTTTATTGTTATCACTATATTTATGAACAACTACTGAGGTCATCATTGCGATTGCTACTACAACATCCACTACTACAACTATTATTATTATTGCTATTACTATTACTACTACATAACCCTTTTCATAGGACATTTTTTAACACATGAAACAAAAGTATGGCTAATATTTTGTATTAGCAGCCACAATAGTAGAACAGGTGTTCTTAGCCCCCGAACCACATCTCTACTCACTAATAGAAGAGTGGAGTTGGCTGCCTGCATGTTCGAGCCCCGCGAGATAGAGTGGCTGTTCCAGCGCATCTTCCTTGCTGTTTTCCAGATCAATGTCGTCTCCATCCTGTCGGCTAGGACCACGTGGCGAACGACATAATAGGGTAGTAGGGTGGCGATCTTCAGTATATCTACACACGCACAAACAGAGAGAGAGACACACACACACACACACACACACACATAGTTATCCTGAACATGCAACCCCGTTCTTCCCCCAACCCTCACTTTCACATACACACACACACACACACACGCACACCTAACCACACACACCACCTTCAGCCCTCCCCGCTCGGACACCCCGTCTCCCTCTTCCCACTCCACCCGCCACCACCTCTACTCACCCCACACCCTTCCACCACCTGTTTACCCCCCCTTTTAATTTCAGTTTATTTTGATCATGCCTTTATTTTTAAACTTTCTCATTCCTTGTATTTTGATCATGCTTTATTTTTATTTATTATTTATTATATTTTTGTCTTTATTTGTTAATTTTTCATTCGCACCGTTTCCTTTCGCTATATGTCTCTCCACCACTCCCCTACACACCTTTTGAACTCTCACCTGAAGAAGGGCTTATGCCCGAAACGTCGTCCACCACCTACCCCCCACTCTCCTGAGCGTGAATTTAATAAACATTTATCGTACTGCCTCTCTGTTCTGTCCCTGTTCAATTTTTCATTATATATATATATATATATATATATATATATATATATACGTTATTCCGGGTTGAATCGGAGGTAACCACAGTAAATAAGGTACTCAATACATAGCAGAGTATAACAGTTTTAATATAGATGAGATTCTACAGGACTAGAACTGTTTCATTCATTTGAAATCATCAGGAATCCCTGATGATTTCAAATGAATGAAACAGTTCTAGTCCTGTAGAATCTCATCTATATATATATATATATATATATATATATATATATATATATATATAAAACAGTTCAAAGATCAAACTGTTTAAATTGTATCTATCTAGAGTAGTCAACTTCATTTATAATTTGAGACAAGTGTTAGTTTTACTCCTGGCTTTATTGTCAGACCACCCCACACGAACAGCGAAACCTTACAAATACAAATACCTATCCACTTCGAAGGAGGTTAATCTGTTATCTGAGATGCGACAAGCTGTTACACGTTTTCCGCCTCGAACGTAATCGTTTCGGCCACAAACACGGGTAGCACGGCCCACAATGCAGAGGAAAAGAAGACAAGTAAATAGTGAGACATGCCCGGCCACTTCCACTTTACACCGATAGTACTCGAAACCTCATGTTTCCTCGGACTCCGAACAGATCCTACGTAAAATTGGAACTGCAGCAGCCCCTCTGAGGTGTTGTGGCATTTGCAGCGGGTGTGTTGTGGCATTGTGCGTGGAAATGCCTTTGCCATGTTTTCCGAGGGACGCAGCCGAAACATCGCTCTGACCTAGGTGTAGAGTCTATCAGCCTCTCCCTAGCGCTTTCCTTCTTCCCTTGCTCTTTACCCCCCCCCCCCCCCCTTCCTCTCATTTATGGCATTTACAGTCTTTTCCAATGCTGTTGTCTTTTTCTGTATGCATGACAAATTTATAATTACTGGCCATTCTTTCAACTGCCGACATACACACCGATACGCATTATCTCGGAAACATCTACTTCATAGGATTAAATCAACGTTTAGCCATGATCATAACCATGAGTAAAATTCAACCAACAAGTTTAAATGAATGCACCACACAAAGTGATGTTAAATAGAGAGTCTTATACTGAATCTATATGTCAGCCTGGCGTTGGAGGAGTAACATCAAAACCCACCAGGGACATATCACACGTTGAAATGATCACACAATAGCTGTCTGATTATATATATATATATATATATATATATATATGTAAAAGGTAAACAGAAATAACAACACAATCGGTACAGTGAGAGAGAGAATAAAAAAGCTTGTGAATGTAGCAGCACACAAAAACACTCTTGCGCAGACAATATACACACCACAAAAAGACAAGACACTGAGGAGTAGGTATAATCATTAGAATATTACAGGATGTGTGATGCAAGAGCCCTGACAATTAACAATTAAGCAACCACCAGCTTATGAAACCAACTGAAGAATGGATTAGTTAGTTAATAATAAACTGAAGTGAAATTCACTTGGTGCGTGTATTCGTATTGGCAGTATGTCCACCCGTAAGTAAAGTATAATAAATAAATATATCTATCTAGGGCAGGTAAAATTCCCGAGATCCATGGACGAGTTCTCTCCAGCGGTCTCTGTCCCACTTCATCGCTGCCATGTCCTGCGTCTCCAACAGACCAGTGTCTGTCCTTAGGGCATCAACATACGTTAACCTTGGTCTTCCCCTTCCAGTGTGTCCATGTTATTACACCTGATGGGATGCAAAGTTCTTTGAGATACTGGCTGGAGTGCTCCAGGGAGATACATTGGCTCCCCACCTTTTTATCATCGTAGTGGACTATTGTATGCGCCTTGCACTGGAGAAACATCAGGACTCTGGCTTTACTGAAGCACCGGCTCAGAGCAGGAGAGTTAAGGCGAAAAAGTTATCGGATACTGAATTTGTCGACGATATAGTTTTGGTGGCAAATACAGTGAAGGAGGCAGAAGATTTGATGCAGGAGGTTGAGACTGTGTCGATGAGTGTGGGGCTGAGAATGAATGAGACTAAAACAAAATATCTGGTAGAGAAGCCAGAGGGGATTACTAATGTAGACGGGAAGCCGCTAGAATTGGTTTAGGACTTCCTGTATTTGGGAGCAAAGATTGGGAATACGGAAGATGATGTGGTTGAGAGGAAGGGCAAAGCCTGGGCGGCCTTCCACAGCTTGAGATCGGTGTGGAAGTCAGACCTTCTTAAAGACCTGAAAATCCGCCCCTTCATTGCTGTAGTGGAGTCTGTGCTGCTGTACGGGTCTGAGACTTGGACACTGATCAAGAAACTCACTCAGATGGTGTATGGGTGCTACACGAGAATGCTGAGGATGGCTCTGAACATTAATCTGAGAGCTGTATGGGAGCCTC
>OZ024741.1:163157085-163167085 GCA_964016885.1 Eledone cirrhosa | reverse complement strand
CTTGATCAATAGTGAGCATCAAATGAGAGGAGTATTGCAGTCATTAAATGGCCCAATGCCAACAACATTGAGACCATCATCAGTAAGCATCGCCTTAAATGCCTGTCTCTTTCACCGCTTGCATAGCAACCTCAAGTTCTCTACAGCGAACAACACAAGTAAGAGATCACACGTCCACCATATGCAATATTACAAAAATCATATGATGAATAGCATCAATATTGACCCTGTCCTGGAAAAGAACATGTAGAAGAACGCCGTGACGTCATTTTAACAAAATCGTTGTAGAACATTTTTATGAAAATCGTCGAGAACCTGAGGAGAGTAAAATGACGCGACGAAATATTCGCCAACTCCAATCAATGTCCCCACCACCCATAAGATGAGACCTATGTGGACAATTCTACATTGCAAAAGTCGGCCTTGCCAGCCACCAAAGGCACCGCCATGGATGTGAAAACTCAAAAGGAGGAAAAATGTACACTCAGAAACGAAGAGGGGCCGCAGCCGACGACAACAGCGTTTAGATTGATTAGTGATATATATATATATATATATATATATATATATATATATATATATATATATATATATATATATATATATATATATATATATATATATATATATATATATATATATATATATATATATATATATATATATATATATGATGCCCTATTTACCACGTTGTATATTTTGTACGATTGTCATATGCTTATAGTTTCAGATCGTCTGCTAATGAAAAGTTTAATTTTGTTACTTTAGTTATTTTTATTTGGCTTCTATGTTCCTGTCAGTCGCAGTAGTTGAGTGAATAAATGGTTTCTTATTAGGTTGTATGACCGTATCGCGTCACTGATGTCAAATGCTTTCTACCAAAGCATCTATATTTAACTCATCTTGAAGTTTTAGCACTAGGCATAGGTTCTACTATGTTCTAAATGTTCCAGATATGAACACAAATTCTGGTTTCTCTTGACGAAATACTAGACCAGGTGATATGTGAGTATAGTTGATTCTTGTATGGGATTATATTCTATTTAATTACTAGTGCTTAAGTTGACCACAAAAGAGGCGCGCAACTTAATGATTGGGGTGGTGAAATCGTGATCGTAAGATCCTGAGTTCGATTCTCGAATCGAATAGCGCGTGGTGTCCTTGAGCAAAATACTATATTTCACGTGGCTTCAGTCCACCCAGCTGGAAAACATTTGTACCAGCAATGGGTGAATCTTAAGCCTGTAATGGATTGGTGTCCGATCATAGAGATGCATCGTTCGCCTGCCACTACATTGGTGCCAAATTGCACCGGCCTTTCTGTTTCTGTTGAAAAATATCCGTGGCGTGGAGACAGAAGACATGCATGCATGAGTGAATGCTGTTTCTTTGCACGAAACAGTTTTCCCGGGTTCACACCTTCACGTAGAGCATTCTAGATACAATCCTATGGTTAGCTACAACCGAAAAGGAGGAATGAAAAGCAATGTTATTTGAAACAAGATTTAAATCAAAACAGTACATCTTAATGAATGAAATACATTAAATCCTCCAGTGGAATATACATGTATCTCATCGATGTTGCTCAATCTTATATTATTATTATTCTATGATGCGTTTCAAATCGGCCATTCCATGGACGGTTTCAGCGTATATCGATCTTTCTATAATGTTGAGTTGCTTGCCCCTCGCTCAAGCCTTCGTTCCAATTTTAGAAAAAGGGACGCTGAGATCTATTGTTCATTCTCATAGAGCAAAGTTAGCAATTTCAAGAAAGAGAAGGGATAGTCATAATAGATCCTATGAAAAGCAAATTTGACCTCGGTGGAATTTTAACTCAAAACCCGGAGTTCCCAAATGAATACCACTTTATATGCTATCCAATGTTTGAACGATTCTTAGTGTGCAATTATATGGAGTTTACATCAGGGGACGCATGCTGTCCCATTCTTGGATTAAAGAAATTATTAAAGCCCACCATCGAAGAGGGATGGGGTGTCAGCAACACAAGATTGCTGAATGTACGTTGGAATTGGTTTTATACTCCGTGTTCCAACCCCACTTGGACCTTCTTTTATTTTTAAACTCCCATAATATCATTGCCAAAAATATGTGTTCATTTACAAAATCAACCAATATTGGCGCTTCTGTTTTGTAAAAGTAACATAACTATATCTTAACCCCCTTCTTTACTAACTTAAATATATAACGCTGGGACCTTTTCAACATTTACGTTTACCTTTGAATTCAAATCACATCGAAATTAAAGGCCTCACTTGTCTGGGTTGGAAATAAGTATAAATACTATGAGTAAAAATTGAAGACGTACGGACTAGTGTTTAGGATGTTTGGCTCACGATCATAAGGACATTGGTTCGATTCCTGCACCAGGAAGGGGGGTTGTATCCTTGACCACGACACTTCATTTCATGTTACTATAATCCACTCAGCATCTGAGGAGTAACTCTGTGCTGGAATGGCGTCCTGTCCAAGTATTTGTTTTTTACTCTCAATCACTTACTGCTAATGAAACTGGAATGTTCTGGTCTAATTACATAGATTCAATTAGCTTAAATCTAGCTATTTTAGAAGTAAAGCACATTTCGGTTTTGCTCGATCAATAATATAGAGTTGTACCATAGGCAAACACCCATACTATGCGAGAAGGGTGTATTCGATCGCATACATCTCAATACGTCACTGGTACTTTATTTAATTAACAGCGGAAGGATGAAAGGTAAAACTAACATTCAGCAGCTTTATAACTCATAATATCATAAAAGTGTCGTAGCCAATTTATGGAACACCCTGAGGATAATTGATATTGAATATTGATCATATGCGATCAAATTTCTCATAATCATTGCCTTTCTCAAACAAGTCTCTTGAGCATACGAAATAAATTATTGCGGATTAGTGCAGAAGATTGACCAAATTGATTTCTTAATAAAGTGTAATACGTGACACATTTTACAGATGATGGCAACGGAGATGCTTGTGTGACGTTCCAGTAATCTCAAGGGGCATTATGATAGCAAGTGAAGTAGAATAAAAGTTTGATTTAAAACCGAACAACTTATATGAAATGTACGATGTTTGCAATATTGATTCCATAAAATTAAAAAGTAACTTGAATATTTATATACAGGAGTAAAGTTGACTAGTCTCGTCTCACCACTTCTCAGACGTACTCTTCTATCTTTCTATCAACGTACTCTTCTATCTTTCTGTGGCCATTTATATCGTCTCCACCATGCCTGCGATTTAACAAAGTCGTTAGAATGCCAGGTAGTATGCTATGCAATATTTGTTCCAGCTGTTTTGAGATCAAATCCCGTCGTAGTAAACTTTGCTTCTTGTAGTTTCTAGGTCGATAAATAGTACTAGTGTAATATTTGATTTAACCCCCCCCCCTATCTCTCTCTCTCTCTCTTTCTCTCTCTCTCTCTCTCTCTCTCTCTCCCAGTCTCTCTCTTCTCCACTGGAAGAAATCCGCTGCAAAGAAATGAGCTTCATTAAGTTTTAAAAACCCATGGCAGTACCCTAATATCTCCATCAGGAATTAAGGGCCATTGAGGGATGGCTTCATTCTCCGACCCCCTCCAGATACTATACTTAATACTTCGCCTAGTCTTTTCTCCTGAGACAATCAAACCATTAGAATTCTTTCCCTGACCATGTTTCTTTTCTGCGAAGACAACAGGCACATCTTTGTCCAGATCATATCAATACAAACCAAATGAAGGACAAAATAACTTATGTTATTTCCTTTTATCAAAATTTCTTAATGTAAGACATCTTAGGTAGCTTCAAATATCGGACCCGACTCGCTTACACCTTAATCCACGGTTCTTATCGCACACATTTTAAACATTGATATATAATACAATGTAATGCTCAATATAGTGAAGATATATATTTTCAAAATTACTAAGAAATGATAGAGGTATTCAGAATGATAGGATTTGTCATTATTAATGCGTTCCTATGTTTTTGTGGGTACGGAAATTCTAACGTTTAAAAGAGGAACCTAAACATTCATATCACTGACACAACATAGAATTTCTCGATCTGCTAGAAATAGTTGCTAAGTTCTCGGAAATCACATCATACAGTTATGAAAAAGGAAGGAACTGTAGACACATAAACCTAAAAAACAAGTATGCTCACTGCTTGAACGCCTTTGGTTTTAAGTCTGATCAATCAGAGCTACACCGCGGTTAAGTACACATCGATGAAGCGTCAAACACCATGCTTTGCAGCACAAAGTTATGGTTCTTTGCATTCTGAGTTCAAATCACGCCGGTCCGAGGTTAGCTTTGCCTTTCATCATTACGAGGTCGATAATATAAAGTACCAGTAATGCACTGGGTCGATTTAATAGACTTTCCCATCCCCTTCAAATTACTGGCCTTGTGCCTAAAGTAGAAGCAATTATATAATACGGGTCAAAGGGGAAGTCTGTATGCGATTATTTAAGATGCTCTTGGGAGTACCCAAATATTCCTGAAATTACAGCGGATAATGTGGGCTTAAATATAAAATTAGATGTGATGTTTGACCTAGAGCTAAACAATAATAACTCTTTCTACGTTAGGCACAAGGCCAGCAAATTACCCAGTGTATTACTGGTACTTTATTTTATCGACCCCGTAAGGATCGTCATTTATATTAATTTGATTTTAGCCGACTTCGGATGTTATGGACTAATTTCAGAGGACATTACTTTGTATTCTATTCAGATTATATTTCTAGGTTCTATGTTATTCATTACAAGATGTGGTCTTTTTCTCAAAACATATCAGCCTAGTAACGAAGTAAAGCCTGTATTTCACAGAGTACAGATTTGAAAACTTGGTTACGATTTATATTTCAAACAATTGCATACATATCGCCAAATCTAATATGAAATTTATGGTCATCACAACGATTATATGATAAACATAAATGTGAGGTTTCATTCTTAATGTGGCAAAAAAGCAGATTAGTGTTATACATATGATATAATTTCCCGAGGAAGCAATATTACATCACTTTCGCTGTTAATCCCTCTGATAAAGAGATGAAACTTACAACATCCTATTTGCCCAGTTTAATAAACAATCCATTGTCATGGTGAGAGAGAGAGAGAGAGAGAGAGAGAGAGAGAGAGAGAGAGAGAGAGAGAGAGAGAGAGAGAGAGAGAGAGAGAGAGAGAGAGAGAGAAAAGCCTTTCGCAAACAGTTCAGTCCCGCTGTGAAAATTAAACAAGTAGAATGAAATAGAATGACTGTACATGATCACTCGAACTGCTAGAAATAGCAGTTTATGCTGACACTCCTTAGAAAAGAAAATTATATTCCATAATGTGGATCTGCTTACACTACGCATGCGAAATAAAATTAGAATAGATGATCATGTTTCGAAAACCTTTGATCATAGATTTACGCGATCGAGGACAAAAGTATAACAGCAGTTACGTGCCAACATAATATTTTTTTAAATGACATGCGGCTGTTATATATATAGTCGGTTTTCCTTTCTTCTATTTAGCTGATTGATTTCAAAATGTCAGGTTAAATCTAATGTTTCATATTCTATGCAGTAGACTAAACATTTGATGTTTAGCATGTAAATATTTGAAAACAATAACTGGAGATGAACTTCGACAGGCGGTTGAATTGCACCATTAACTTAATGTTATCATTTTAGCAACTTCAAAATATAAGTGAAAACAGCTGATAATTAGCTTCTGTCAAGAACATTATCTGACCCTGGGGAGGGGGGAATCAGCCGTGTTAATTATTGTATAAATGATCGCAGTGTAACCATAACAACCGTTTGCCTTTTATACATAGAATTTCTAATAATAAAAAAATATATGAAACCTTATTCATTGTGAACTGCAAATTTATATTATACGTAGGACCATCCCCTAGAACAAACGCAAAGTAATTATTGAATATCCCTATATGTGAATAATACTCTCTGAAAACAATGCCCACTATGAACAAACATCTAGTGGATAAGACCATCGAATTCCAAACTCGTAACTAATACACTCCTTAAAACAAAGCTAATTATGAACTAAATGTCTATACTAGAACGAACACGTCCTCCATAAACCGTACCTCAGACATCATCCATATTTCCTATTCCCAAGGTCGGCTGAAAGGTTCATGGGCTGACCAAGATACTTTAATGGAATGACCAAGTGAGATTTACTTTTCAACATAGTCCCGCGAAAGATAAAATGCAGTTATTAATAAGAAGAGTTGAAAATAATACATGCAAGACTTCACAGCTCTTGCATCAATCTTTGATGCAAGAGTTGTGAAGTCTAATCTTTTCATCCGAACCTCGTGTATAGTGTATATATATATATACATATATATATATATATATATATAATATATATATATATATATATATATATATATATATATATATATATATATATATATATATATATATAGCGAGAGTGAGAGGGGTAGAGAGGAAAGAAAGCGAGAGTAACAGAAACATTTACTCCAAACTTTGTATGCTTTAACATGTATCCTCATTGGGTGACTTTGTATGCCATATGCATGTCCTTTTCTTGTGGACATATCAGTATTATCCTCTGTCCACCTGGGTTCATAAATATCTACAACATCATGGAGTGACTATCTGATGTCCGGGCTACGCACTCTATCAAGTAACGCTACCCCCCAAAACCGTTCGGAGGAACCACATTTCGGCCGCTTCATGACCATATGTAAGGGTTGATACGAATACCGAATTGAAAATAGCGTTAGCTTTTACACCCACCTCCCTTCTTCTAATTATCGAATAGCACGTTACTGCACTGTTCATCATGGACACAACAATCTCACTACATCTCTTTGCCAGACACTTCGTATAGACGTTACCGGGAAGGCTAAACAAGGAGATCACTCTGTAATTGGAACAATCACTCTTGTTTCCCTTTTTTGAAAATTGAGATTATCACTCCCGATTGCCATTGTTTTGATGCCTTTCCAGAGATCCAGGTCACCCGGCACACACAAGTCATCCAGAGAATACCTTCTCCGTCTAAAGCTTTTAACTTAAATTCTCCGGTTAAAGGCGTTAATTGCAACATTTGAGCTCTTTAACTACTCTTGTGACCTCAACCTCCGAGAGATTAGTCACCACTCCAGATGCACCTCGTGTACATCAGAATATGGTCTTGTGATCGGGTTTAGTAGATCGGGAAAGTATCCTTTCCACCTCGTGAGAATACACCTCTGAAGAGAAATCCAGGCGCGTTCCTGAGAGCAGGTGTGGAAGAGGGCATCTTATTACGAAATCGGTGAATGATCTGCCAGAACACATTATTTGCTAATCTGAAGTCGGATTCCACCTTAACCCCAAAGTCCTCTCATGTCTAACCTTAGAGGCCTTTACTATCTCTGCTGCAATTATTTGTGTCAACTTGTATCGCAAGTGCAACAACGAGGACTTATTTCCAAGCCAAGCTTTGTAAGCCTCCTTCTTTGCTCGGATGGCATATTTGATTGAACCATAAGGTCCTCCTGCCATCTGGCGCCACACCAAGCCACTTTCACCCGCAGCATTCAATAGCTGAAGCAGAAACTGCTAAACTGAACAATCTCCACTCGGTCTTAACGTCCTCAATTTGGATGCAAAAGTATCTGAATACTTGGTCCTGGTTGATGAAAAGGAACAAGTCATGTACTGTGGTTGTTTAATTAACTTTTCCCTTGCCAAAAATCGTTTGCCTTGTGGTTGAGGAATATCGTATTTGACGTATACATTCACATATGTGTTCAATATACAAATGAAATACATCTGTTATTATGTATCTGTGTTATATTTTATTAATATATCTGGAATTGAATTCCGCCTGGGTTATATTTGTTGAACATTTTTCCTTTTTGCATCAAGCATGGTAAACAGCGTCAAGGAGATATGGGCTCCTATATTTCAATGTAAAAAGGTTACGATTCGAGAGTAGCTAAACTGTATTAAATCATTTACAGTGCTAATGATCTTGCAAAAAGCCATCCTTTATATATTTGAGGACATTTGCTTATGTAAAAATCAATACAATATATTGGACGTACTGTAGACTAACAGTTGGCTGAGTGTAAGGTTAGGTTTCAAGTTAGATACTTGATCTTAATGAATTACCATACTTCCCACTCGAGCGTCAATGCGGCTACATAAGTAGCTAAAAGAAGGATTCCTAATAATTTCCAGTCCAGTCAACATAATACATCATTGCTTTGTGCAAACAGAGGAATCAGAATTAAGAATTCTACTGGTATTCGAGATGTGAATTTTATGGGTTGTTTTATATATATATATATATATATATATAGAGAGAGAGAGAGAGGGGGGGGGGTAGTGTTTATTCGACGGTTTTACAGGTTATTCTGTTATCCTGTCCGTTTCCTACGGCAAATGATTAGTCCGTTAAAATGAGACAAGATTCTTGGAAGTGGAAGAGAACACGTTTAAATTAATGACCAGCTGCCTAATTAATATCTGCCAGTATTTGCTTTCAAATACTTTTCAATGTTTCTGTTGCTGTTCATGTAATTAGTATAAAGCAGATGTTTTACATAGTACAGCAATAATAAATGAATATAACATAACTGCACTTTATTTTAAAATATATAAATTCTTTCTTCATAAGCACATACATCTTGCTCGTTGTCAGGTCAGCGACAAAAGAAGATCAGTAGCAGACAAAACAACTGCTAGAATTTTGATATGAATAATAAACAGGAAAACACGAGAGTAACATATGCATACATACATTTATACATATGCATAAACACACCCACACTGCATACATAGATACACACATATATAGCAATACATTTACATATACACACATATACATAGATATGCATATATATAGATGTGTATATATATACACACACATATATAGAAATACATATACATATATACATATATCTCTATCTATATAAATATTTATATATATATATATATATGAAGTGTTTCCGTAGAACAGGTAAAGGAAGGAAGAGTGTTCTATGTAACGTACAGAGCTATTTAATTATGTAATAAATAACACAATATAATTATTTCATTTACCAAAGGTTTCACGAAGACAGGCGACATTAATAGAGACGTCTGAAGTCGTTCATCAGAAAGTGTATGTGTGTGAGTATGTGTGTGAGTATGTGTGTGTGTGTGTGTGTGGGTGTGGGTGTGTGTGTGTGTGTGTATGTGTGTGTGTGTGTGTGTGTGTGTGTGTGTGTGTGTGTGTGTGTGTGTGTGTGTGTGTGTGCGTGTGTGTGTGTGTGTGTGTGTGTGTGTGTGTGCATATTTATATATACATACATATATAAATATATACCAGGTTGAGTGAAAAGTTTTTCGTATTTTAAAAAGTTGGGCGATTTATGAGGAGCCCCTCAACTACGTCTGCTCACAAGGCCGAGCTTATGGAGATGGCTTCTGATGGTGCTTTATGAAGGACCACGTTCTGCGCACAATGTAGAATTGGTTTTGTTTGACCGTTGTACAACCATTTCAAGCAAGACATCCTCTTCCGTAAAATGTTTCTAATTGCAATCTTTCCCACCCATTATCAAAGCCGTAAAATACAGAAGTAACAATTCAGCAACGACTGAAATTTTATGAAATTAATGATATAACAAGTCACCAAAAATCATTAGTGAAGATCCGGAAAACCTTTGACGAGCTGGTACAAACGTATATATATATATGTGTGTGTGTGTGTGTGTGTGTGTGTGTGTGTGTGTGTGTGTGTGTGTGTGTATAATCAGTTCATCTAAGACAGAGGGAGAGAAAGATATATATATATATATATATATAAGTATTGAAGTTTCCGTTGAAAACAGAAAAAGTCATAGGAGTGAAGAGTGCTCTATGTAAGTACCAGAGCAAAATTTAATGTATAAAAAACAACAATACAATATAATTACCTCATTACCAGAGGTTTCCCGAATAAGGCGAATACGAAAGAAACGTCTTCATTCGT
>OZ024741.1:163137085-163149585 GCA_964016885.1 Eledone cirrhosa | reverse complement strand
TAACATTGACGAGAATTTCGTTTGCATGCAGTACAGATTTCATCTCCTCCTGAGCCATATAAGCGACATAAGAGTTAGGCTCCGCTGGTTTGATCTCTATGTACATATTCTTGCCACAATGAATATATAAATATTTGTATACTTATGAAATTGTGAGATAAAGATGTGTATCTATGTTTCTATGTATATATCTATGTATATGTCTGTATTTGTGTGTGCGTACATGATATTTGTGTAAATGAATTGCTTATTTATAATACTTTTAACAAATATGGAATTCTGTTGAAATAGTTGACATAGTAAATGATTATAGGTGCAGTAACATTGAAATAATTGTTTTACCAGCTGGGGAAATATATTGAGGTCGAAATGTCATTTGTTGGCAGTATCATAGAACTAAATAAGGGATATGGATTGGCAGTAGACGAACAACATGCTTTGCGCTAATTAGTCGTTCAAATCCCAATGAATTCATCTTTGCCTTTCATCCTTCCTTGTTGGTAAAGTACTAGTTAAGTAGCGGGTTCGGGATAATTGACTTTCCCCTCCTCCCAATTTGCTACTCTTGATCAATGTTAGAAAGAAATATAATTGTTTCTACTTTTGGCACAAGGCCAGCAATTACTCAGTGTATTACTGGTACTTTATTTTATCGACCCCGTAAGGATGAAAGGCAAAGTTAACCTCGGCGGGATTTGAACTCAGAATGGCAAGGGCCGTAACTCTATGCGTCAAAGCATGGCGTCCGACCCTCTACCGATACTGCCAAGAAATATAATAGAACTATATTATATCTGAATATTGTTTTTATAAATTTGTATGATTACTACATGCTTTAAACTAATGAATAAAGAAAGCATGATGCATTTTGAATTGTTTTAACATGAATATGACACTTTAAATTGAAGTATGACAACTGCTTAACACCATTTATCTATTTAGTCTAACTAACATAGAGAAACGTTAATTTACGATAAGTAGTAAATGGTTATATTTGCTTGCGCTTCGCAACAAGTGCGCCAAACGAATTAAAATAAAACCATGAATTGAAATACTTGTCAACGTTAAAAGCAATCCCATTAATCTGCACGTTGAACTGGTAGAAATCATCCAAAAGCATTATTTCTGAATAATAGCATAATTAAGTATTTTATTCGATGATCGCAGTCATGGGAAATCAAAGAATACGCGCCCGAATGTTCACATTCAAAGAACAACCCCAGTGGCTGTCCAATAGATCAAAATGTGTTCGCTAACGTTCTTCACTAAGTGTATATTTTATGTAACGGAATAATTCAATATTTGCTAAATCCTCGTAAATAATATACTGCAACGAATCATATTATTTACGCAAATTGAGATGATGTCCTTCCTCTCTTCTTACTTTTTGGTTTGTTTATTGATGTAACTAGGGAAACTGTACGATATCCAAAGTAATTTAAATAAGATTCTTTATTATTTATACATCAAGGCTGAGAAAGATCTTTTAAAATGTATGCTTTTTCCAAACATTTGATGTTTGGCCGAAATGAAATTATTTCAACGGAAAAAGGAATCCGGATCGTGGGCTCAAAACAACAAGTCTCATAAAATGTATACAAAAAGGGATTTCGTTCCACTAAATATGGATAATTTTTGTAAAGACTATATACTAGATTAATATTGAATTGATGTGATCAGAGTCTCCATAATGTATTGATGGAATCGTAGAAGCAAGCAGCATGACTTGATCAGGTCTGAACATAGCCGATTTCTTCTAGAGAAGGAGAGGAAGAGAGAGTCATATAGAAGAAGTGAGAAAGTGAAAAAGAGGAAAATAGATCTTATTACTGGACTGGCACAATTTTATCAACTTCGAAAGGATAAAACGCAATGTTGACTCCGACAGGTTTTGAACTCAGAGTGCAGAGAGCTTGAACGAATATAACCGAGCATTCAATCCGACGTTCTAAGCAGTTTGATAATTCGCTGTCTCTATCTCCCTTATACTGGTGGCACTCTTTCTTCAACCACGAAATAAAAATATTAATGAAGTGTTCAACATTCTCATATCTAACTCTTTTCTTTCCATTTAGTGAGGAGATTATAAAACTTTATTTTGAATAATGGTACTTTAAATCTCGATGTAGGTGTATACATTATTAGACGACTATATAAAGATGTACATGGAATTGAATTTTGCCATCTATGATGTAGTTATATGAGCAATACAATATACGTTTTTAAATTACGAATCATGATTGTATTTTCATGTAATGCTTGAAGGAATGAGACATTGCTGTGGTTTCTTTTTTCTTACTAAATCTCGATGGATATATGTAATATTTTTAATATAAGCTTATGAATTTCTCGTTAATTATCCGATGCCTATGCTGTTTATATTATAGTACACTGTGTCTCTCTCACGGTAAGCGTTTGCAGCTTGATTATTAAGGATATTGTTTATTATCAGAATAGAATACAGATTCTCTTAAATTTTACAAAACAGGCAAAATGTAAAACTGTCATCATATTATTGTTGACATTATTGTTGTTGTCATTGTAATAATTGTTTCTACTTTTGGCACAAGGCCAGCAATTATCCTAGTGCATTACTGATACTTTATTTTATCGACCCCGTAAGGATGAACGGCAAAGTTAACCTCGGCGGGATTGGAACTCAGAGCGTAAAGGGACGTGGTTAGCAGTGCCACAGCAGCAGCAGCAGCAGCAGTAGTAGTAGTAGTAGTAAAGATTTCTAGTTTAGGCACAAGACCAACAATTTGTAGGGGGAAGGGTAAAGTTGATTATACCGACCTCGGTGCTTTACTGGTTCTTTATTTTATCAACCACTGATAGATGAAAGGTAAAATTGCCCTCGGATTTGAACTCAACGTACGAAATACGTAACTAAATACTGCATATCATTTTGGTCAATACTCTACCGATATTGTCAATTCACCACTCTTATTATTAGTAATAATAGTAGCAGTAGTTGCTCTCATTTTAACCCTATGCTAGCCCATGATCGAACAGATGTATAATAAAAGGCTATCAAGCAATCACCATCCCATCTCTATATATGATGCTCTACATTGTCCAATACAACTTTAGTTATGGTGCTATCGTGTTATTTAAGAGATATTTTGCTGCTATCTAGATCAGTTCGAGTGGCTGTTTCGAGACTTCTCTCATTAATAGCTGTAGCAATTATATTCGCTATAACATTATATCAACTAATTGGCCAGAAGGACAGTATCTTGACACTTTACTGGGTTCTGAAACAGGTGATAAGGGAAACCTCCTCTAAATGCACCTAGTGTCCAGGTAGTGACGTTAAAGAGCTATAAGCATTACGTCTACCATCCAAATAGGCCACGTCACAATTTGAGCTCAGAAAGAACAGAGCCTGGAGAAAAATCTCAAGGCATCCGGGGCGACACTCTATAGATTCCGCCCTACAACGACGATAATTTATTTATCTACACTATCTATGGAAAGGAAAGCGAATTCGAGGAGATATGAATTCTGAAGTAACAACAAAATCTGAATAAATAAAATAAGGCATTTCGAATTTAAAGTTTCTGCCAAATCATCGAATGGTGGATTGAGTTACTGCTTCAGGTGATAATGTTTTCTACAGTTGCGGCATCATATTTTGTAATTTCAATATATAACTTACTCTCATTAGTTGCTAGTTTCATTACAGCTTCAGTTGCAATTAATGGCCAATAACACAATTTCTTCAGCTTTATGAAAAATGTTTATTGTTCACAGTCATAAATAATTATCTTCATCGAAAGTATTACATGTAATGTCGTTTAAATATTTACGAATAGTTATTAATGAGTTTCATTAATTTTCTTCCATTACTAATAGTATAATATTAACATATTCTGAATTATTCTTGAGATAGTAATACACACACATACACATTGGTATATATATATACATACATATATATTTTTATACATATTATATATATATATTAAGTCTATTATATTGAACTAAAATCTGTCTTAAGCCAGAAGGCCCAATTGAGCGGTGCTTATCCCGGTTTCATGGCGTGAGGCGACTGAGAGTACAAGACTCCCTCCTGGACAGGGAGCCAGTCCATCGCAGGGTTAAACCCCCGGCTATTGCTGGTACTCATTTTCAGCTGAGTATACTGGAGCAACGAGAAATGAGGTGTTTTGCTCAAGAACACAACACGCAACCCCTAACCACTAGGTCACGTGCCTACACACACACACACACACACCCACACACATATATATATACACACACATACACACACACACACACATATATGTGTGTGTGTGTGTCTGGATCAATCGAGGGTAACCACGGTAAGTAAGGTACTCAATACATTGATAGGGTGGTAGAGTGTGTACAACAAATTTAGTATAGAAATGTCTTCTAATGAAACTGTTCTAGCCCTGTAGAAGCCATTTCTATACTAGATTTCTTTATATATATATATATATATATATATATATATATATATATATAATGATAGCAGTCAACACGTTGTCGAGTATGTCCACGTTTTGCGCACCGCCCTCATTCATGGGCTGTTAAGGTGTCAAAGACTTACACGAATATAGCAAAACCAAGATTCCCACCGCCTAGATGTCAACAAAATGACACGTGAACAGACACGTGCTTTTTCTAAGGCAAAAGGAATTCCGTTTCTTCCTCTTTTCACCCTCCTCTATATTTCTTTTTCTGCTTTTATTTCTCATTCTATTTTATGATGAAGGATTAGCGTCTGAAAAGTTAAAAGCCTTTTCCTACTATATCAAGCGTTAAATTAATATATTTTCCAGTGTACTGTGTTGTTCGCTTTGTAATTTCTGTTTACCTTTTGCACACACACATACACAAACACACACACACATACAGACACATATATATATATATATATATATATATATATATATATATATATATATATATATATATTTGAAAAGAGTCAGGACCTCGACGACTGAGCTCCAGCCGTTTCGGCAGCTAGGTTCGGATCAAGCTGTCGAAACGGCCGGAGCTCAGCTGTCGAAACGGCCGAAGTTCAGCTGTCGGGGTCCTGACTCTTTTCATATTACCCACTCTACTACCCTCAGTAGTGAGTACTCTGGTGCCTAATGGTCCACCTAGTATCTTACCACACCCTCTTTGTTATATATATATATATATATACACACACGTAGGGATATTGTACAGTTGTGGTTTGATCCATAGACATCACTTTTCGTTAGGTTTCTCTACGTTTTGCCAAACATGTGTAACTCCAAATATTATATATATATATTATAATATAAAACGAAAAATCAGTGATTCATCTGAACTCAATTTATTGTGTGTTACAATTGTTTCGCCGGCAGACAGCTCGAGACGCGATCATTGTGTGGATCTGTCTGATTCTGGACCCGCAGGTTCGACGGACACGTCTAATGATTTTGGAGCATATGCTCTCACTTCCGAAATCATTAGACGTGTCCGTCGAACCTGCGGGTCCAGAATCAAACAGATCCACACAATGATCGTGTCTCGAGCTGTCCTCCGGCGAAACAATTGTAACACAATAAATTGAGTTCAGATGCATCACTGATTTTTCGTTTTATATTATATCCTACTCTGCTCTGTAAGAGCATAGAGTGCTCAACCGGCATACCGGCTATGGAAGCATCTTAGCTACCATCCGACACACACACACAAATATATACATATATATATATATATATATATATATATATATATATATATATATATATATATATATATATATATATATATATATATATATATATATTTACGTACGTATAGCACGGAGTGCATGTGCATAAATACACGCACCGTGTTGTATTTTGACGGTATTGTATTAGCTCTTGTTACTAGATATGATGTTATGTTTGAGTGATAGTATAAATCCAACTATTTTTAATTTTGAACGATCTACATATGTTGTATAATTTAGACTAATTGGTTATCTAATGACAATCCTATTTCTATATAAACCCTACACAATCGGGACATATGTGGCCGATTGGTCTAGCCTATACGGTTAATATACATGTGTAGTAATTTTTGCCAGTTGGTTTTACAGTAACTAAAATAATATTGTGGGGCTTTTGCTGCAGCTCTATCTTATAGTAACCCCGCTTTTCTTGTGTATAGCTTGCTTTATATGTGGTGCCTGTCTATATACTTGTTATACTCTGCTCTATCCTGTAATAACCCCACTTCGCTTGTGTATGGCTTGCATTTATGTGTTGCCTGTTGTATGCTTGTGTACCTACCAGTATACCTTGTATATGTATACCATGGCGACGATTTTGATTACTGTGGTCTTTCTGGATGTACCTTAAGAACATATTAGTGCTTATATAACTATAAGTTACTGAGATCCTATTCACTTGTTTTATTAGGGACCAGCGCTTAAATTCCTTTGGCTTTCTTATGTGCTTAAAACTCTTTCTTTTTTCTTCTTTCTTTTCTGACTTCTTTCCTTTTAAAATTTTTAATAAAATTAAGAAAAATTTGTTTACCTTTTTATTTACTTTTTATCTCTTTATATAATCTTCCTTTTACTTTTTTATTATGTTTTAACCATTGTTTGTATTTTTTGCTTTTGTGTGCCATCAATTTTAACAGCATCTTGTGAGATCTGCTTGTGCCCTAGCATTTAGCTGTCGTGCGTAACAACCCCAACATGTACTCTCTCCTTATTCGCCATCTCCGATCTCCCTATCTTTAAACTCCATTGTACTCCAATTGTTCGTGTGACTAAGCTTGGTAGAGCTTATACTCAGCACTGTGTATATTAAGCTCTGATGATTCCTACCCAACGATATGGATGAAACATTGTAACCAAATAAAAACTGTTTGAGTATGTAAGCGTTCTTTGGTTTCTTTTACATATATATATATCTTTGGGTTCTTTTACATATGTATATATATATATATATATATATATATATATACCCGTTTCCCAATAAAATAGGCCTCCGGTAACCAATGAATTTGAGGCGTCCACTTAAGCGTTGATATACATATATATATATATATATAAATTTATATTTATATATACACACACATATATATATATATATATATATATATATATATATATATATATATATATATATATATATATATATATAAATTTATATATATATGTATGTATATCAACGCTTAAGTGGACACCTCAAATTCATTGGTTACTGGAGGCCTATTTTATTGGGAAGCGGGTGCCCACCCTAAAATATCATAATGAACTGGGCATATGAAAACACCTATAGACATACACCGTCGTAATGAATTTTCTAAGCAGGAAAATAATTTAGTCTGATGAAGGATTATTGATCTGGAAGTGCTTACTATCAAGGGACCCATAATAACCCAGCAACAAGGCTCGTAGACTGTAGCCACATGACCGTTCACAGTAATTATACTTAATCTTAAGTATAACACTAACCCTGGTTTTAATTCTAAAATTAACACTCATATACTCATCTTACTACAATCTACCTTTACCTAAACGAACAATAAAGCACAAAACATACTATTTTTAAACAAGCTTTATCTCATCTATTGCATTTTATTATTCTTGACTGTAGGATTTCAAAGAACTACACATCCCACTGCACACACGCACACACACACACACATACATATATATATATATGTACACGAATTTCGTATCTCCAAAGAATTACGGCTTTAGGAAGCCGTAGCTATGCAAACACGGGGGGAGGGGGGGCTAACGCCTTCTGGTGGTGTCCAGCAGAAGCAAGGGGGACAACCGCCTATGCATTTCAGGCTTAACTGGCCTTCGTCAGGACGATCCCTCCCACTGGTTGCGACTGTTGGACTAGAAGACAGCCAAGAATATATACTTTTCGCGTCTGTGTAAATGAGGTGATTAATCTCATTTGCATATGAAGCTGCATAAGTTGGCTCAACTTATAATAGAAAAGAAATAGGATTTCGCTTCAAGGCCAGTTAAGCCTGAAATGCATAGACGGTTATCCCCCTTGCTTCTGCTGGACATCACCAGAGGGCGTTAGCCCCCCGGTGTTTGCATAGTTAGGGCTTCCTAAAACCGTATTTCTTTGGAGATACGAAATTCTTATACATATTGTATAAAGCTATGCTTGAAGCGAAATCTTATTTCTTTTCTATTATAAGTTGAGCCAACTTATGCAGCTTCATATGCAAATGAGATTAATCACCTCATTTACACAGACGCGAAAACTATATATTCTTGGCTGTCTTCTAGTCCAGCAGTCGCAACCAGTGGGAGGGATCGTCCTGACGAAGGCCAGTTAAGCCTGAAATGCATAGACGGTTGTCCCCCTTGCTTCTGCTGGATATCACTAGAGGGTGTTTGCATAGCTACGGCTTCCTAAAACCGTATTTCTTTGGAGATACGAACTTCTTATACTGTATAAAGCTTATATTGTATAAAGCTTATCTTGAAGCGAAATTGTATTTCTTATATATATATATATATATATATATATATATATATATATATATATATATATATAAGGAAGAAAGATGAAATCGAAAATGCAACTGGAGTCTTTTTTTTTTAATATATACTTATTTGGTTCCTTAATAAATATATATTTAAAAAAAAAACTCCAGTTGCATTTTCGATTTCATCTTTTTTCCTTATACTTTCACTCGTGTAGGATACCTCGGTTATTTTTCATTTTGTAAAAAAAAACCTCACTTTCTAATATATATATATATATATATATATATATATATATATATATATATATATATATATATATATAGTGGTGGAACACTGGAAGGTAATATCCGTAGAATTATTCTCGGTAAGGTGAATGTTGTGTAACCACTTATATATATATATATATATATATATATATATATATATATATATATATATATATATATATATATATTTATATATATATATATATATATATATATAAACACACACATATATACCCGCATAAAATTGCACAGACTGAGAGGTGTGGGATTTCTTTTAGAATTTATTTTAGAGGATAAGAGTTTTCAAGTAAGTTTTATAGGTGAAAACTCTCATTATATGAAAATTATTTAAAATTATACAATTTCTATATTGGCTTCCTTAAATGAAAAGATGAATCTTTCATGGCGCTGATGGTAAATATGCATGAAATAGAGTTGTCGGTTGCGTATGGATATTACATATATGATAAATTATACGGAGAGTAAAGCAGTATGTATGTTGATAGAAGTAACATAAATTAGCTTTTTAATGTGTATTATATCATTGTTATTGTATTTTTAGTTTTAAAACTAACGTGTTTCTCAGCCGAGCAGCTGCATCTTCAAACATATTCATGTTGTATATCAAACCCGATATCTTAAGACTCAACTTAATGCTGCGAAGAAAATCCCATATATCTTAGATATTTCAGTAAGCTTTAGAATGGGTATGCATAATTAATTACACATACTGTGTTAACTAAATATATTCTCAATATGAAAATGAAATCGTTGTCTGGCGCAATTTTATGTTAAAGATAAACTGCTTTGTAGAAATAGGTTATATGTAGTTTTAATTATTAAACCTATCATAGCTTGGTAATAGATTAACATACCTTGCTCTATAAATAGATTAAGTTAATTAAACCGATCAGTTTTAGTTAGTTAAAACAATCAGTGTTCGAAGCCATCTAAGTCATTACGACATAAACACCTTCAGGTGCGTATGAAAATGACACCTTTCAGTTTAACCACATTAAAATATTTTGCAAGCTGTCAAAATATAGAAACATTTCTGTATACTCATTTGCCAAAGTGAAAAGATTTATTGATAGAGAAAGAAATTACAAAAATAATGCATGGGATTAGAATTTAAAAGAAGCCTTTTAACTCGCTTTTAACTGCGATCTTATTTTAAAATGCATTGGAAATAATATTCTTCCATTAGCCTGCTGTTAATGAACTGCATAATAACAAACGAGTTTACAGATAATCTGTTGGGAATATATTCTATATGGAATAAACAACACCGAATACATTGCTTTTAAACATTTAGATATTATTTCGAGTTTTCTAGCTTTTGTTTCCACTGAAAATGTTTCATAAACATAAATAAAACCAGTCTTTTATAATGAAAATGATTAATAATCTTTACCGTATTGCAACGTTACTTTAGTGAGAGTAAATGTTGTCGTCATGTAAGGTTTCCGATTAAAGTGTCTTCATGTAAGGTTTTCGATTAAGTATACAGTGTCATGTTCAAATGTATTTAATCTTAGATTGTATTTTTATCACGATTGAAACCTCATTTTAATATTCCACTACTGTCTTTCGGCATTGTAAGATAGAGAGACAAGTGGATAGTACGGCGTTATTTTGTAACAGCGAATCGAGACTGGTCGATTTGGTGTTCAACCCAAGCAGCCCAAAAGATCCTATTGCGAAATCACGCAAGTAAAATACATACATATGGATATGACACTGTGCATTTAACTATTAGCTGTATTGGTACTCTCCTATTTATAGACTGAAATGATTTTAAAATATTTTTTCGGCGTCCGTGTGTGCATTTATATCTACAAAACTACTGCAGGACTCTGCAGATAATTGTCAATTTAGATGAAACATATATTATCTGTATGGGCCAGATATTTTGATTGTGAGATACATTCTATGCTGGGGGTCATTGACGAACATATCCAACCGATTACCATTTATGTCCCTGCTTGCGAGTATTGACATATCATAGTGTATGGTCTTTTTTTATTGTGTATATTTGTAGCATCTTACTTCCATTGACATTATTTTATACTGGCATAACTTTATGAAATTATCAGCTTAGTTATCTCTATAAATGCATCCTTTCTGGGATAAAATTGGACAGACAAAGATGATAATATATCTTCCTAACCTCCAAAAATTCTTCCTTTACTTAATATATACCACTTGATACATTACTTGTGAGATGTCTGATTTAAAGCATGTCACAGAAACAATAGTTCAGCTTCAGATTTTAGTCAATCGCTTCAGAGCCAGTTTTACAATTTTTCTTTTTCTAATTCTATTTGTCAGCGATTTATCAGCGATTTTGGACATGTCGGAGCATTTTTAGCACTTCCTCATAGCACCCACTTTTTTTTAACTGAAATTTTTGGTAATTCACAATTTCATTTGGTCTTTCTCTTCACAACTGCTACATGCTACTAAACACTGTGCAAATGAGCCACTGTAATCACATCACATTGGAAAATGGGACTATGGCCTTGAAACGTCAATCAACGTTGGTAGGAATGTGATTGTTCTAAACTCAACATAAACGATGAATAAAGAGATATGATACGATTTCAATAAAAAGGATGAGAATTTATATTACAATGCTTGGATAAAAAGCTACTCCTTATATATATATATATATATATATATATATATATATATATATATATATATATATATATATATATATAACGAAGGAAATGTGGTAAGGAACCAGGTGGACCATAACGCACCAAAGTACTCAATACTTGAGGTAGTAGAGTGGATAATAGGAACCAGTAAGACCCCGACAGCTGAGCTCAAGCCGTTTCGACGGCTAATTCTGGACTAAATGAAAATTTATCCTGGTATTTAAATAGCCGATCTTCTCAAGGGGTAATTCCATATATGGTCAAAGTGATTGTCAAAAATCAGTAGTAATTCTGTGGTTGCAAATTAGTAGGGGAGATGGTGGCTAAACCTGCCAGTAGGAGAAAGAGGGGAGGGGGTGCAATCCACCACCGAATCACGGTACAATCCACCACCGAATGCAGGAAACATATCAGTGAGTTTGGCTATTAGGAATAATCCTATAAGATCTGTGACCTCCGCCGAATCCGTGGCGCCCATGCTGACGTCGAAGGGTGAGTCGGGAGCTCTTTTTATCCATTTAGAGTCGTCAAAGAGTAAGACTGTCTTCCTGGCGTGGAGGATGATTTTTCTTTCCTGGTCGGTGATGGGCACAAGTGTTTCGGCGAAGTCCAAGGCGGCAGTATGTAGCGGTAAGGTGATTGAAGCATAGTAGCTCTCTATGTCGAACTGTATAAATTTAGTTTCTCGTTTATCCTCCATATTGCTGAACCAGGAGATTACCTATATAGGACTTACCGCATGTGACTTCAAGACCCGGCTATACCAACATAGACATACCTTCCGAAACCCGGCCCGGCGTCACGCCACTACACTTTCGGGCCACATATGGGACCTCAAGGACAACAACATCACCTATGATCTCACTTGGAGATTACTGTCCAGAGCCAATTCTTACACGGGAGGACGCCGTCCGTGCAATTTATGCTCGGAGGAAACTTTACAAATGCTGTTTTCGACGGACCAACTCCTAAACAAGAAAGATGAACTGGTTACTGCATGTAAACATAGATTGCGTAGGACTTACCTCGCCCTCAAACCCCATAATGCCCCGGGGGGGGGGGGGGGGTAGACTAGGGCTATAACACCCCACTTGCCGATTTTGCAAT
>OZ024741.1:163042085-163132085 GCA_964016885.1 Eledone cirrhosa | reverse complement strand
TTTCTATGGGAACTTCTACATACTGGTGACTTTGTTCGTATAGCTGACTCCGTGGAAGGGCTTGAGTAGAAGTTCTAGCTTGGGATTTAGAAATCAGAATCAAAATAGCTTAAAGTATACATGGGAAAAACCAAGATCTTAGTGAGTAAAAAAGGAGACAAGACTTTATGGAAATGAACCTGTTAGATATGCAGAAACTCTATACGATGGTAACAATGTAAATCTTGGTTACAAACGAAATGTAGTGAGATAGCAGGCAGACTAAAAAGCAAAGTTTATATGTAGAAGAGGCGCATGGAAAGTTCGTAGCAGGAACACCAATGAAATAAACACTTTTTTCCAGTCCCAGTGCGGGATGGGAAATCCACAGAAATAGTTAATAGCTTCTCTTATCTAGGTATAATTATCTTATAATAAGCAATGAAGGAGGTTGTTCTGAGATCAGAGTAGATAAAATTAGCAGATGATAGAAAACAAGTGGATGGATCTTCACTCTACAAAACAAAAGGTAGACTATGATGTTTGTGTGTAAAAGTAATGTTACTTGACGGGAGACATGTACAGATATAGACTAAATTAACGTATCATCATGTATATAATACGTATGATAATTATGTTCCCTGGTAGTATAGCTCAATAGCCGTTTATCCAGAGTCTCAATAATTCAAAGACAATAGCCGGTAATCGATAATCGATTACTTAGATCGATTTTTACTTCAGTTTACGAACTATGAAACGGTACCGTAGGAAAATAACAAAACTTTTCCACCTTAAAGTTTGTACATTCTCCAAAACATTGTATACTTTATACACATATGTATATATATATATATGTGTGTGTGTGTGTGTGTGTGTGTGTGTGTACAGAAAACTGTGTTTCTCTAACGATATATGGTTCTTTCTCTCTCTCCCTCTCTCCGTCTCTCTCTCTCTCTCTCTCTCTCTCTATATATATATATATATATATATATATATATATATATATATATATATATGTGTGTGTACACATATATCTTATAATTTGAATTATATATGAACATATGCATATACACTTACATACTATGTAGAGACAGGCATAGAGGTGCATATATATAAATTGCACATTACTATCGTAATGCTCGCCCATTGTAGTTAGACGAAATATGTTTTGTCAGGGTTGAGCTAGGGTTAAACAACAATTATAACGACTAATAACTCAGGTAAATCATTCCACATAAGCACCAGTCATATATTCTACAGAAGTGACAACCCATATAGCACAGTTTATGCAAACATCACTGGACACATACAAAAATAAGTAATACACATCAATGGTTACCTAATAGTTATCAATTCACCTTACCTACGGTAGAACCAATGCCATTAAAACAAAAAAGAAAATAAACTCTGCACATACCCATGACGCACAAAATGACACCTCATAATACACTGAAAGCAGGCAATAAAAGCAAGGCTTTTGAAAACTAGTGGAAATAGTAATAAGGAACACAATGCTTAATGGGTTAGATCTAACAGATGCGAAATATATTGTGTATTTTAACAAAAGGCTAAATCTTTGTAGCGTAAGTAGTACATTGAATTATTTGTGAAATTTTTTCATTTTTATATTTATACAATTAATACGTTACATACGCCGGTTTTGTACACCGCATGTAAAGACACAAAGAAAGCTGTAGACAATTCATCCCACGTTTAATCAAGCAAAATGGGCACTGAACGATTCAATCTGGATGTAAAAGAGATGTAAAACAGTTTAATCCACATGTAAACAGACATTCCATCAGAGTATTTCAACATCTTTGTTAACAAACGTAACCTCAGACCGGTTCAATTTGCCTGAAAACAAACTAAAAGAGCGTTACACTGATAATGTGCTAACAAAGCGCTTACATATTTAGTCCTTCCTTCTAACCACATACAGAGAAATGAGTAATGAAACGGGAAAAACTTTGTATCGTTAGAGAAAAATTATCAACCTAGATTTGATGTTTCATACTACAATTCTTGAAATTAAATCCGAACATATATAAATGGACTCGCTGTTTATATTTCTATTCTGCCAGGATAGTTTACATGCACTTCAGCTGAAACTAAAATGGAACTGCAATAATATTTACGTGTAAAATTGGGAAAGTATAAAACATTCATCTAAACTAAATAACTTAGGATGATCCATTCTAACAAACAAAACTATCAGAAATCGAAATAAAATTCTTAAAAGGAAGAATACATTACATAAACACAAATACTGGACAAAGATCAATCAAGGAAAATAATATTGAGATCGTTGCCCTGTGTAAGTCGAAAAAGAATAAGTAACACGGACCAATGAAACCAAACCAGAGAACACACAGATTATTGATCTTCATAAATTGAATCAGCTCAAACATAACTATAAAAGAATATGTTGAAGATTTAACGATCGGAATTCTAAATTTGGAATCATTATCATGAAACTAAATTAATGATGGTAACATTTCAAGAAATACAATCAATAGATCTTCATATAGACCGCTGAATGTGTCTTCAAACAATAAAAATCTACAATGAAAGATAAAAATTCAAATCTAGCTATCGGAGACGTAATAAAAATATACGTAGGCATAATTAAAACCAGATTAAACAAAATAATATATACACATGGAAATGTGTACTCCCTCAGATCTACTCAAACTGGAATATTATAACTCGTGCAAACCTGGTCGAAAAATACATTGAAAAAATGTAGAAAATCCAAGAATAAAAACTTAACCTGTAATTAAACGAATAACGGTAAGCAATTGAAAAAAGGGAGGATGTATACTATAGATATTTAACAAAGTGAAAATACCTAAGATCAAAAATCTTCTGAAAGAAGAGACCTTCACTCAATCGCAAAATATGTAATGATTCATAATTCGCATTTTCTTTAATTATCAAAAGGGTCTGTTACAAATGAAAGCTTAAAAATTGAATAGAAATAAATGCTCAACGATGCAGGAATTAGAAAGATTCTATAGAGATTTTTCAAAACAATTGAACAACACAAATGTTATATTAAAAAAAAGGCACTGTGAAAGGATATTATGCAAACTTTATGGTTAAAATATTGAAAAATAATTGTCTCTACTTTACGCACAAGGCCAGCAATTACCTGTACTTTATCGACCCCGTAAAGATGAAAGGCAAAGTCAACCTCGGCGGGATTTGAACTCAGATCGTAACGGGACGTAACTATGTTGGAAAGCATGGCGTCCGACCCTCTACTGATACTGCCAATCCACCCACAAAATATTGAAAAATAATGTGCTAGGATATGTATTAAATGTTTTTCCCGTAATGCAGTGTTTAAGGCTATGGTTCGAATGCGTCGTGTCATGTTGAAGGAAATGTTCCTTTTTGTATGTGATCAGAAATTTATATATTCGTATGTGACTGTAAGTTTATAGAAGAGATCTATTTTGATATCCTCCTCTTCTTTAGAATAGACATATCTGTGAAATGCTCAGCCACTTACACGTTAATTTCATGAGCAGATTGAACTGTTGAGCAAACTGTAACACTCGTCTTTAAAACCGATGGTTCATCTCTCTCTCTCTCTTTATCAGACACACACACACACATGTTTGTTACGTTACCTCAGTTTTAATTGAGGTGTCTATAGAGGTGCTTGTATTCCCTAGCTAATTTTCTATGTTAGAATTTAACTATACCCCAAAAATGCTATTCTCGTTTCGAAATTCATATTGTTTTAACGCTAATTTTACAAAAGTTTAATGTTGATATATTTTCAGTGTCTCATAGAGTGACGCCGATATTTATCAAATTAATTGCTAAATATCTTTAATCAAACTCTTTTAAATCAGGTGACATAAATTATTTAATATTGGTAGAAAGACCTACACCAGCCAACATCATGCATGATATTTTCAAGGACAAGCATTTCGTGTTTAATTTTCATGTTCTCAATTAACAAAACAAAATTTTGTCAAATGATATTTAGTGAATAGAACAATACTCAATAATGTACTGCGAATTTTATTATTAAAATGTTAACATGTGTCATAAATATAGATAATTAATGATTTCATATTTATACAATCTTTTTGATTAACGGATAAATTCGATTTTGGTCTTTCTAAACGATGTTTTCATTACATTTTAATTTTTATTTTCAGAACGAGAAGCAACTAAACTACGGATCTAAGCTGGCTTCTGACCCATTTGGTGTCAGAGAAATAGAAGACTGGGAAGATGGCAATGACTTAGATTCCGACTATTCAGAAAAGACACAATCACACTTTTATCTTAAAAAGAAGGATCTTGACAATGTTAACAGCAAAGATGTGAACAAAATACTTTTGTCTCGCAGGAATGATTTTTCAACTGGAGTGCATGTGCTACACAGGAAAAGAAATTTCGATTCATTAGGCGGAGCTTTTATGCCAGGTGGAAAACGTACCGTTGGCGGTGGTTTTATGCCAGATGAAAACAGACCCTTTAACGTGTTAGTGGGAGGATATATGCCAGATGGAAAGAGACAATTTGATACGTTAGGAGGAGCGTTTATGCCTGATGGAAAACGTACCTTCGATTCCTTGGGTGGAGGATTTATGCCAGGCGGAAAGAGAAATTTTGATTCATTAGGTGGAGCGTTTATGCCAGGTGGAAAAAGACAGTTTGACACGTTAGGGGGAGGATTCATGCCAGGTGGAAAACGACAATTCGACTCATTAGGGGGTGGTTTTATGCCAGATGGAAAGAGACAATTTGACACATTAGGGGGTGGATTTATGCCAGGTGGAAAAAGGCAATTCGACTCACTAGGAGGAGGATTTATGCCAGATGGAAAAAGAAATTTTGACTCATTAGGTGGGGCATTTATGCCAGGTGGAAAGAGACAATTTGACACATTAGGTGGAGCGTTTATGCCAGGTGGAAAGAGACACTTTGACTCATTAGGTGGAGGAATTCTACCAGTTGGAGGGAGCGCTGATCTTACAAAAGATTCCAGCAAAAAACGTACATTCGATTCTTTGGGTGGTGGTTTTATGCCAAATAAAAAAAGACAGTTCGACACATTAGGTGGGGCCTTTATGCCAGGTGGAAAGAGACAGTTTGACTCATTAGGTGGAGCCTTTATGCCAGGTGGAAAGAGACAATTTGACTCATTAGGTGGAGCCTTTATGCCAGGTGGAAAGAGACAATTTGACTCATTAGGTGGAGCCTTTATGCCAGGTGGAAAGAGACAATTTGACTCATTAGGTGGAGCCTTTATGCCAGGTGGAAAGAGACAATTTGACTCATTAGGTGGGGCCTTTATGCCAGGTGGAAAGAGACAGTTTGACTCATTAGGTGGAGGATTCATGCCAGGTGGAAAGAGACAATTTGACTCATTAGGTGGAGGATTCATGCCAGGTGGAAAGAGACAATTTGATACATTAGGGGGTGGATTTATGCCAGGTGGTAAAAGACATTTTGACTCATTAGGTGGGGCCTTTATGCCAGGTGGAAAGAGACAATTTGATACGTTAGGGGGTGCATTCATGCCAGGTGGAAAAAGGCAATTTGACTCATTAGGGGGTGGATTTATGCCAGGTGGAAAGAGACAATTCGACTCATTAGGTGGGGCATTTATGCCAGGTGGAAAGAGACAATTTGACTCATTAGGTGGAGCGTTTATGCCAGGTGGAAAACGACAATTTGATACGTTAGGGGGTGCATTCATGCCAGGTGGAAAACGTACTTTCGATTCCTTGGGTGGAGCGTTTATGCCAGGAGGTAAAAGAAATTTTGACTCATTAGGTGGAGCGTTTATGCCAGGTGGAAAAAGACAATTTGACTCATTAGGTGGAGCGTTTATGCCAGGTGGAAAAAGACAATTTGACTCATTAGGTGGAGCGTTTATGCCAGGTGGAAAAAGAAATTTTGACTCATTAGGTGGAGCGTTTATGCCAGGTGGAAAACGACAATTTGACACATTAGGTGGAGCATATATGCCAGGTGGAAAATGAAATTAGGAATTTTTGACAGAACCAATTGGAAAGCAAGGATGCGGTGATTCAGACCTGGAAAACTAAAAGACCATATCAATAAATTTTGCTCTGTGGATTAATACACAATGGGTTGCGGAAGAGATAACAATTATTACATAGTTTCAGTGAAAATTGAAAAACTATGCCTTTCTTTATTTCATTCTCAAAAAAGTAGAGGAAGTTTTCTCACAACTTAAATTCAGGCATCTGACTCCAACTCTGATTAATTTACATTTACACTGTTAATATCAATGATGGCGTAATAGATCTACCCTTTCCGCAGATTTACTCTTAATACAGCATCTCTAATAACAATTCACAACAGCCACATCTGAATCTCTACGAGAACATTAAAATAACACTACAAACATTACTGTGTTAGCACCTACTAAACAAGTAAGGAAGTATCGCGAACAACGTTTAAAGTTTTTACAACAGTTTTCTTTTCAACATGGTTGCTTAATTTTCCTTCAGGTCTTTATTTTTTAAATTTTTTTCTAATAAATCCTAAATATTATTAACGGCATTGTAGTTAGTGTTTCAATCTATTTTTGTTCTGTAATGGAAAATATATTTCCTTGGCAAATTAAAATATTACACGGAATCGGATACAGTTTTTTAGGTGGCATACCTATTTACCATCATACTCTATTTAGAATGTTTCTTTATCTATGATAAAAATAGAGTGATCATTTAATTGATTACCCAGTTAAAATAATGGCTTTCTAAGAATGTCAACGTGTGCTATCAGTTTTATAAGATCTTTACAAAAAATAATTGAAACCGATAACACATGGTAGCATTTTCTAAAGTTATACTTAATCCTTGTATCTGGTATAATGCTATCACTAAGTTTTGTTAAATAATTTACTAGATGTGACCAAATGTGAAATACTACAGTGTATGGCTTGCTGAAATATGAATTCAATTGATTTAGATTTGATTGAAATATTATTCAGAAATGATTCCCGCAAGGGAAACCAGCTGAGTAAAACTTGCCCAATAATTTCTAAACACAGTTTATTTTATTCATTGCCTAAAACAAAAAATAACAATATATAACGTAATTAATATTTCAAACTTTATTATACTCTCTTGTTAGATGAGAATAAAAAAAAATAGGATTATAGTTAGGTGAGGTGTGTCCTGTATTTAACATAATACAAGCGAATAATCCTCTACAGTAAAATTCCTACCGTATTAAGAATTAATGAGCAGTTGTTTTTATAAGGGCTACATGATTACACGGTGCGCACAGTTATAATTTGTCAGATTGTATTATAAAACCTACATCTTAAGACTGTATTATATTACAAAATATAATAAAATAATTTAACATCAACTATTGTTTGGATTAAACTACATACATGATCCGTGGAAATTCCCATTTCATTTATGGTCAAATAACTTTTCAGAAGGTCCTTCACTGCCTCATTTGAGTGCAATTTTCATTACTGCTAATTACTTTTATCACATATATAACTTCAATTTAGTAACATTTTCTCGGGTCACCACCATCGATGCAGTAGCCAAATGCAAATAATGATATTAGAAAGTTTTCTAATATCATTATTTGCATTTTCCTGAGTTCAAATTCCGCCGAGGTTAACTTTGCCTTTCATCCTTACGGGGTCGATAAAATAAAGTACCAGTCACGCACTGGGGTCAATTTCATCGACTTTTCCCTCCCCTCAAAATTGCTGGCCTTGTGCTTAAATAAGAAACCATTATTTGCATTTTCCAACTCTGATAATGTAAAAAAAGAATTTAGTTGTCACGGAAACAGTAATTATGATATGCGTTTCTGGGGAGACAAAAACACTTTTGGAGTTGCCACACCATGTATCTAAGATAAGATTCAGTCACATTTAAAATTCTGGAAAACTGAAATGTCAGAAGTTCTCTCCATTCTCCATTTTGATATTACTTGTCCTTTACGCTAATGATTTATTTTTGCAATTAAGGTTGTAATTTCAAAGAGTTATACATTATTTTTGGCCCAGCACATTATGTGTATAATACAGTGAAGTTCAAAAATATACTTTGTGCTAGTTATCTACATCATTACATACATTCATATATACATCGCTATTTCAGAACACAATACTAATACCTAATGTTTGCTGTATTGGCAACTGCTCTGTTTAATCAGCTCTTAAACTTTACTGGAATTCTATAAGAGTCCAGCTTCTATAATTATCGGCAAAAGCGAAGGGGTAAGTAGTTTTGATAACCACTAACGAGCGAGAAACAGGACTGTCGATTACTCCTCTTTGTTTTTGTCAGGAATAGGTAAGTGACGTAGTCACTACTTTAAAATTCATAGCGAATGGTCTTCAAAGTGTTTTTAATTAAACATACAGTATATTATGAAATATACTATACATACATTCATACTAATGATGTTTTAGTTTTGTTTTTCAGTGAGAGTACTTAGAAATAACACGTTTATAAAAATAACTTTTATTCTTATCCGCAAAATATTCATTCAAATCTCTTTAGGTTTACATATAATTGTTTCTACTTTTGGCACAAGGCCAGCAAATAACCAGTGCATTACTGGTACTTTATTTTATCCACCCCGTAAGGATGAAAGGCAAAGTTAACCTCAGCGGGATTTGAACTCACTACGTTTACATATAATAAAAAGGAAATTGTGTATATATTTTGAAATATTTGAATAATATATGATATAACATATGCGTTAGATGTTATATCATAACTGTAACTTAAAACACAATAAAATAGGTTAATGTTAATGAACGCAAATAAGACTGAGTGTTTTGAAGCACGTATTTTCAGTAGATACACCCAATTGACAAGAGTGTTGCGTATACACCTTATATGACCAAATGAACAGAATGGAAGTTCGTTGTTTACTTTCTATGGTATATAGCAACGCCTGAGCTGAGACTAAACGAAATAAACATCAATTACATAATAATCTCTAATCAAGGCACGAGGCCACAAACTTTAGGGCGGAGAAAGTCTATCAAGTACTTGATTAACTTGGAAAGAGTAAAGGTAAGTTATACCTCGACGGATTTGAACTTAAAGAACGGGAACAAATAACCAAAGCATTTTCTCTCGCGCTTTAAGGATTCTGCCAAGTAAGCATCAATTGTTTCAGAAGTTAAATGGACATCAATAATAATTTAGTAATATCCATAATCTAATCCGTTCTTATGGTTAATTTAACACTTTCAATCTTTATATACCCAGAGTACGATTGAAATGTTCAGAGGAGATGGGGAGTAGTGTGTCTTATGCTTTCCTCAAATCTATATGTAGTGTAAGTGAATTTAAAATAAATGACCTTGTACATGATTTCTCAAAGCTTGACGTGGCCGTCAGTCATCATATACATTATGAACACTTTATAACATTATCTTTGGATTATGTAGTAGTTTTGAGGCTATATTCAGTACTTTCTGCTATATTGGCGGCCCTGTTCCAGCAACGGAAACAGTTTCAGCAATCATCTAAATTTGAAATAAATTTCGTTCGATTCTGGAGGAAATAAATTTGTAAAACTTTATGAGAGACGGTGTATTAGATTAAGATAAAACATAATTTTATAAACATTAAAAACAATTAAACACTCATTTTCCAAATCTTCATAATGAGCATCTCTTGAAAATCAGTTGATATCAACTATGTATTCTGAAATGCATGTAGAAATAACAATTGGATAGATAACAAAGAAAATATAAATAATTATATTGTTCACATATCCGATATAGGATATATATGTGAAGTCAATAGTAGACATAAGAGGTTCTTAAACGGTGGTGTTTAGTTTCAATTTCATAGTGTTATGCCGGATAAAAATATATCTCCCAAACAGGAGAAAAGTCAACTGCATTCCTAAATGATATAATACGTATTTTCATGGAGCAGACTCAACAGTGTAGAAATATATGAACTGTACACTAACACTTCTGAAATGTATATTACCTCAAACCTTAAGATCTGGCAATTTCTTACTGTCTCTCCTAAACCATTTCAATTCTATGTTCCTTACAGAGTATACGAACGGTAACACATTTAAACATGATTATACATCCTAACATGTTCTATATGATGAATGACCAGACATGGGTTTAAGTTGTTTAACTTTTTATTTTATTAAAATCGATAATTGTTTCTACTTTATGCACAAGGCCAGCAATTACCCAGTGCATTACTGGTACTTTATTTGATCGACCCCGTAAGGATGAAAGGCAAAGTCAACCTCGGTGGGATTTGAACTCAGATCGTAAAGGGACGTAACTATGCTGGAAAGCATGGCGTCCGACCCTCTACCGATACTACCAATCCACCCTTTATTAAAATCGATAATAATGTTGATTAATCCCCAGTCACCTTCAAAAATGGGTATCCAGTTGTTTATCGAACTCAACGTCCAACTCATGAATTAATGATTAATTGGTTGCGTATTCCACAGGCATATGTAACGTTAGCGTAATTACCAAGCCCAATCAGCATAACACAATATGTAACAATGCTGGCTTTTTGAATTACAGGTAAAATTCATTTCACGGGTTTCAGCTGTTTCCGTCTGACCAATTTCACTCATAACTCTTGGCTCTACTCGAAGCTATGACAAAAACAGTTTCCTAAAATGTCACGCAATACTATTGAACCCCCAATATTGTGATGTGAAGCGAACTATTTAATCATTCAGCCATACCTGCACCAATAATGCCGTAATAATTGCTAGATTAATAATGAAATAAGTGAAATGCTTTTACATCTAGAAAGCAAGCATTATACAATAGTAGGAGGGAGAATATCCTTGAAGTATCAATGTTGAACGTCTGTTTCTATTCACATTCATATTCCTAATATTTGCTTTGCCACAATTCTTGAAAGAGTGAAGAACTTGACAGGTTTGTTTCCTATCATATTAAATCAAATTTTTTGATCATCGACTCAGGATAGCTATGATAACCAAATGCAAGTAATTGATTTTATAGCACTTCATGAAGTACTGCGCATTTAGTCGTAACCAATGAACAATTCATAACAAACATGGTTCTGTCTCTTAAATCGTCTTCTGTAGGTGGACATTGAAAAGGAGATTAATGTTTTACTAGAAATCTGATATCGCTTATAACTTTCCCAAGTGCATGAATCATGGAGAAACAATGTCTGTCAGGATGGTATATATTTATGCATTTCAGGTCTGCATAGTGTTTAATACCATCGCAATCCATGTCTGCTAATAAGTCACAACCTACTAGATTAAAATGACACATTGGTTGCTTGTGGTCAAATTATAATTCATAAAAGAATAGATGGCCATGGCTGATATGACGTTCCTTATATGTTTGTTTGGCCAGAGTTGAACTAAAGCAAAACAATACTAAGAACAACGACGAGCCAAGGGCGAAATCATTCAGAATTTTCCTCGAATCAAACATCATCCTACATGGTCATGGTTAGAACTTCTTTGTTCATAGATGTTCTCAGAGATGGGGGTTTGATAAACAATGATAAAAATACAACACAATTCCATAGAGGGATTTTAGAGGGGAGAGACTAACTATACCCTGCAATGGAGAAAAGTCTTTGGCATAGATTTCTAGGTTATTCTTTTTCTTTTCATATTCTGTGTGACTCTACAGTGAATGATATGCGCTTCAATTACTGTCCATTTAATTGTTTCTACTTTAGGCACAAGGCCAGCAATTACCCAGTGCATTATTGGTACTTTATTTTAATCAATTTCACAAGGACTGTCCTCGTATACTGGACTGGCATTTTAGCACATCTCACTAACTATCCATCGAGTTAGCGCATTCACTATCCTCTCCACCGCGACCATGAGGCAACATCTATCACATATTTTGCAAGGGCCATGGCAGTATATAATATAATTGTTTCTACTTTTGGCCCAAGGCCAGCAATTACTCAGTACATTACTGGTACTTTATGTTATCGATCCCGTAAGGATGAAAGACAAAGTTAACCTCGGCGGGATTTGAACACAGATCGTAAAGGGACGTAACTATGCTGGAAAGCATGTCCGACCCTCTACCTATACAGCCAATTCACCACCCTATATAGTATAATAGTCTGACAATAGAGTTGCATTCTTTTGTGATTCTTGTCATGATTCACATATAGTAATAAACTTGATCATGTATGTCTGGTTAACGCTGATGGAATAGTGCTGTCACATCTAGCTTGAAGTATCATAAGTAGATATTGCAATATAAGGGATATATTTAATTCTGCAAAGGCATTGAATATCAACTGAATGTACTTCAGTCTGTTGCCAAACAGGTAAAGGGTAGTAATGGAAAACATTTCAGAAAGATTGTTTCAATTACTAGCCAATCTTTCAAACTAGAATTTAAAAGAAGTTTAATATCAGTTTATTTGTAAGAGAATAAAACATCTCTCTCTATTCCGTCCAGTAATAATTGTAGCATTCGTTTGGCAGTGTAATCTGCTAGAGCATATCACAAGCAACATTCTAGTAAGGCCTAGTGTCCATAACTGACGTCTAGTTGAACTGAAACACATATGCTCAGTTAACCTGATAAATAATTGTTTCTACTTTGGGCACAAGGCCAGCAATTACCCCAGTTCTTTACTGGTGCCATATTTATCGACCCCGTAAGGAAGAAAGGCAAAGATAACCTCGGCAGGATTTGAACTCATAACGTAAAGGGCCATAACTCTGGGCTGCAAACCATGGTGTCCGACGCTCTATCAAATAATTGTTTCTACTTTAGGAACAAGGCCAGCAATTACTCAGTGCATTACTGGTACTTTATTTTATCGACCCCGTAAGGATGAAAGGCAAAGTCAACCTCGGCGGGATTTGAACTCAGATCGTAAAGGGACGTAACTATGCTCTATCAAATAATGGTTATAATTTACGCACAGAACTAGAAATTTTGGGAGAGTACTTGATTGGTACTTTATTTTATTGACACCTGAAAATGAAACGCAAAGTTGATCTCGGCCTGATTTGAGGCCAAAATGTAAAGAGCCTGAACAAATATCGCTATTCCGCGTAACCACCACCCTCTATAATGAATTCAACCTTTGATACAAGGCTTATTTTGATAAGAAAATAGGGATATATACTAAATTGAATCAGCAACAACGTTTTACGCAAGCATATATTCTGAAGCCCATTAATATAGGAATTGTAACTATATCAGATAAGTTCATAACTGTACGTTCCTAATACATGCATAAACAGCAAAATATATGTCTTGAAAAACCTAACGTATCAATTTGGATTCGTCGTCACATCAATTTCCACTTCCATTTTAGTAAAGGCAATAATATGAACTGATGAAATCACTTATGTGAAAATGACATTGTTAACTGCTATAATATAAATTGTTTGTTAAATGCAATCGGATGTCAATATGAATCAGCGCATTTTCTTTGACAGTAAAGTGTGTTTTGTTTAGTAATGGAAAATGCTTTCTTCTGTACTGATGGGTCATTTGACACATCTAAAAGAAAATTATGAGACTGCAGAAGTGGCACTGAAAAAGCTCAGATACTTCAAACACAGCTATGTGATGTGTGGAGATCGGGAAGTGATGTGCATAAGGAAAATAAAGCGTTTACACTAAATTTCATTACAATCTTTTCTTTATGGGCAGGAAAGGATTGGTGATAAATACGCTAATTTGGTGTTTAAAGCACAGCAGGAATATTCCTATATTGAAACCAGAAAACTCCATACTTCCAGTCTTTTATGTTAAACATTTAAAGCTTTAGATAACTAAGTTGCACTTCTCAAATATCCATGTGGAGAAATGACCTGCTTCAAATCATGGAAATTGAAGACTGATATTTTTATAGGTGGGCGTTGAATTGGCAAAATCGTTAGAACATCGCTTAGAAGGCTTTGCTGTATTCGTTCCTGCTCTGTGCGCTTTTGGTTCAAATCCCGCCGAGGTCAACTTTGCCTTTCATCATTTCGAGGTCAATAAAATATGTACAATGTCAGTTCTGATGTCGATTTGTCCTCTCTCTCTGGAAGAAATTCCCTGTGTCTATATATGGAGCGGGATGTTTTTTGCCAGGTTTAAAAGGCCCGAGCCATGCCGTTTGTCATTATGGCACCCCTACGACTCCATAAGTATTTACGAATCCCTCTATAATATTTTATGAGCCTAGGATAAGATTAATGAAAGATAAGCTAATTGTGAATTTATTTTAAATGTCTCAGAGTATTGTATAGGTTGTATTCACACAAGCTGTGGAAATATTTCTGAAATCTATGACAATAAACTGAATAGATGCCATTTTTCCTTCCCGAATCTAAGACAGGAATTAATGTATATTTTCGCAAAAACCATTTAACTTAATTCTTTACTAATTTAGGGACGTTTCAGGAAGATCAAATGAAGTGTTAACTACTACCCTCAAGTATTGGTAGTGCCAATAGGCAGAGTCCTTAAGGCCTCGTACCAAGCATTCCCCAGTATATGTTCCGGCTCACTACGATCTGAGTTCAAATTGCGTCTACGTTAATTTTGCCTATCATTATTTGAAGGTCAATAGTATACCAGTCAAGTATTGGGTCGGTGATTCTTCTATCAGTTTATCTCTCTGTTCTCTAGAAGAAATTGGTTGCATTACGACCTGGAATGGGTTGGACTCTGTCAGCCTTAGAATACTCAAGACACGCCCTGTCAGGACAGCACACCTACAAATTTATCAGGATTGAAGAGCCCTTTCCCTTCCTTCTCTTTACATCTACCGACGGTAAATTACCAGGAAGCGGACGAAATTAGTTGACTGGACCTTTCTTTTAGCATAAGCTTGAAGAAGGATCACAAATGGAACCCGGTCTGTAACACATTCTGAGAGCCGAGGGCTTGTGAATATCCTCCCTTTTGCCTGTGCAGTCATTTATGGTGGCACAACTGAATACTGGATTTTCCATCATTCATCCAAAGAGCTATGTTGAGGAAACCCCGGCTTTATCTAGATTTCAATGCACATATTGGCACTGACTGCCTGATATGGAAAATCGCAATTGGAAGGAAAAACAATTCCCATCTAAAACGGATGGAGGGGCTTAGACTTATATTCTAGTATTGAGCTTTCTGTTATGACACCTTCCAGCACAAAGACACATGGTGTAAGGAGAATCGGGAACAGAAGAACAGAGATCAATAATTGATTTTGTTGTCTCTGATCTCCTCGACTCTGTGCAGGATGTTCCTGCTAAAAGAGTGATTGAGCCGTCAACCGATCACTATGTAGTTATTTGCAACCTGAAACAACATAAGGCCGGGGAGAAAAAGGAATATGATAATAAGAAGAAGAGAAAGAAGAAGAAGAAGAAGAAGAAGAAAAAGAAGAAGGATGATGAGGAGGGGGAGGGGGGGATAAAGAAGAAAATAAGAAGAAGAAGAAGAAGAAGAAGAAGAAGAAAAATAAGAAGAACAATAAGAAGAAGAGAAAGGAGAAGAAGAGGCAGAAGAAGGAAAAGAAGAAAAAAAATAATAATAATAATTGTTTCTACTTTAGGCACAAGGTCAGCAATTATCCCAGTGTATTACTGGTACATTACTTTATCGACCCCGTAAGGATGAAAGGCAAATAATAATAATAATAATAATAATAATGTTTTCTTTATTAACCACAAGGGTTTACATCAAGTAGACACTAAGGAGAGTACAGGACAATACAGGACGGTACAAATAGGATACAGGACGGTACAAATGGGCATTTCTGCGTGTAAAAAAAACAAAAACAGGATGTAACAAAAAATAACAATGAAAAATTCCCCAATAGGGGGGAGACTTCCGAGGGACATTTGTGGAGAAAGCCCATTAAACGGCCACAGTGACCCTGACCACCAGGGCAAGTGCCCTCTCCCAGTTTTCCACCTTTAATTTACAGACACATACTCAGACCATACTTGCTTCTCTCACCCATCTTTCAACAAAATGCTGGGAAGAGAGCACTTCCCTCTCTACCCTGATTTTCCTTTTCAAATGAAATTTGAAAAAGTTAATCCGGGCATCACCGAAGAGGTAAGTGCTCGTCTTCAGCCCTTTCAAACGTGTTCACCATACTATCTCTTTCGCCATAGCCACCAGACAGATAAAAACTTCCTGCCCTTCCCGGCTAAAGGAGGAGGGCGGCGCAATCCTCACGATTGACTCAGCTGATAGCTGGATCCGTCCTACACGTGACAGCAGGTGTTCGACATAAACCCACAAGTCAGCAATGCTCGGACACTGGACGAATGCGTGCAGGACGATTTCGTCGCCCTGCGCGCACCTCGGACATGCCCGGCTGACGGCACCTCCATGCCTGTAGAGTTTATCCTGAACTGGCAAAGCTCCTCGGTAGCACTGCCAGGCCAAGGATTTCTGGAAGTTGTCCATAGGCTCCAGCCCGAAAGTCCTTCCGAAGAGATTGGCTAGTTGATTTTCGTCGAGGCCTAGAGTTTCTCCAAGTACGTCGTCGCTCTTCCCCTCCACTAATCGTCTATAGAACGCCAAGGTGGAGTTTCCACCGATCACATTGCCCGATTGGTCGAGGGCTGTGAGCGCCTGAAGACATTCCAGTCTCCAAGCGCTCCCTCTCGGTCTTCGCTTGACCCAGGACTGCAGCTCCGTCAAGGAGACGAGCTGGGGAAAGACGTCTCTAGAAAACGGCGACCACACCTGATCACCGTCGAGGAAGAGGTGGAGATGTCCTAGCCTGAGCGCGTGTCTGCGCATCATCAGCCACGGCATGCCCAGCCCTCCACGTACCAGGTGTTGACAGCAGATGGACCGCCTGACGATCGGAGCGCGTCCCTTCCACAAATAGAGAAAGAGCATACGCTCCAGCGCAGTCAGGCGGGGCTTAGGACAACGTGCGACGGTCAGGCGGTAGTAGATGACGGACGCGATGTACGTGTTAGCCACCTCCGCTCGACCTTTCAGGGATAGCTTCCTCTCCGTCCATTTCTGGGTGAGAGAAGCCACCCTGCTCGTCACCTCTTCCCAGTTTTTGTCGCTCTGGAGGTCCGGACCGAACCAGACCCCTAGCAATTTAACCGGTCCGTCCGTCCAGCGCCCGACGACGCTGTTGGACGGTATGGACCTGCCTCTCCTGGTGCCGAGCTGCAAGCCCACTGACTTTTCCTGGTTGATCATTGCTCCTGTCACCGCTTCGTATTCTCTTAGTGTAGTGCCGATCGCCTCGATGTGTTTGGCGTTCGACACCACTACGGTGACATCGTCCGAATATGCTGACACGGATCTTCCGCATCCTAGTTCGCGCGGGACCACCCTCAACGTCTCCAGTTTGTGAAGTAATGGCTCGAGAGTCAATACGTACAAGAGGGACGAGAGGGGACATCCTTGGCGGACCGAGCGCATGATGTTGAACTGTTCTGAAAGGTGACCGTTCACTCTCACCACAGAGCAGATTTCGCTGTGCATGGCACCGATCCAGCCTCTGAAGACGGACCGAAAGCCAGCCGCTCTCAGGACTGCCGCTAGGTAACGATGGTCGACCCTATCGAAATCTTTCGACTGATCTAAATTGATCAGCGACCCACCCGTGCCAGGTTCCCTAGCTACCCTCTATACGATGTATAACGCGAGGTGGAGGTTGTCGTGGATGGATCTGTTGGGAATGGCGCACGTCTGCGCCTCTCCCACCAGACCACCAACGACAAGCGCCAATTCTTTGCTAGAACCTTGGCCACAATCTTGAACTCTGTGTTTAGCAGAGTTATGGGCCTGAAATTATCTATGTTATCCCCCTTGTTCGGATCCTTTCTCAGCAACGCCATAGCTCCTCGGCTCACAGAGCTGGGAATTCTCCCGTTCTATTGCCAGTTGCAGTAGACGTCCGCCATCCAAACCAGACGTCATCCAAACCAGGCGATTTACCCCTTGTGCAGCTAGTCATTTCCTCCCGTACTTCAGCGGCTGTTATCGGCTTTTCACAACACTCCGCCTCAGTGGCCGAGAGCCGCGGCAGTCCGTCGAGGTCCATCCCTCGGCCCGGCCGGCCGCTACCCCCGAACAGCTGTGCAAAGTGTCGCTGAAAAGCTTCACACATTTGCCCGGGATCGAGAAGCATGCGCCCGTCGTGGTCCACCAAAGACCGGATCGTGGCTTTGTTGCCACGATGCGCCTCCACATCTCAGGCCCATTGAACGGCTTTCGTCCCCTCGTGTCTGAGAGCACGCACCCTATCTCTAACAACGCAGTCTTCGTGCTTTGTATTGAAGAATTTGTCAAGGGCCAATTTCGCCGCAAGTACGTCGGTCGCGATGCCTTTTCTAAGCGCCTCGTCTAATTTTCTAACTAGTTCTCCCTCTGCTCTATTTTTCTCTATAGCTAAAGCCTTATTAAACCTAATGGACTCTATTCTAATCGCTCTTTTCAGAGCAAACCACCACTTGTTGTTGACGATGGCCCTCGTCAACGCCCGTTTAACTAGTTCGCTAATCCGGTCTCTGTAGGCCTTACGCGCTGGTAAGGACGCGTTTAGCTTCCAGTAGCCGAGTTCACGTCTATGAAGCCTATATAAGTCAAGCACACAGATCACGAATTTGTGATCCGTGTAGCTGACTATCTTGAATTGTGGACAGCCTATGCTAGACCTATCTATTTCCCTACAAAATACTCTATCTAGATATGATCTGGATGACCCGATGAGGTTTGCCCAAGCCCACATTGGCACATTCGGGAAATCCAATCGGTACCTGTGAGACAGTTCAAAACGCCTTAGCAGGTTGGTGAGGCTCTTGCACCCTCCTCCCCTATCCACTAATCCCACACAGTTAAGCGTGCATCTAAGATCCCGTTCCAGTCGCCCACTAACACTAAAGAGCGGGACGTTCCAAGAAAGGTCTCCAGACGCCGGAAGAAATCAGGCCGCCCTGCTCCTGTCGGGGGATAGACGGCCACTAGCCTGAAAGCTTGCCCGTCTCCGCTGGTCACGTCCAGCACCACCAACTTACCTTCTGGGTCCAGGAAGATGGCCCGTATGGCGAGATCCAAACCTCTCCGAAAAAGCACAGCAACTCCCCCCCCCCCCCCGATCCAGGACGGCTGGGAGATACGTACACATCGTAGCCGCCGAAGATCGGTGCGAAGGCTCGTGCTTCGGAGATTCTCGTCTCGCTGATGGCCACTACATCTATGTTTAGTGACCTGAGGTCGTTGAGCAGGTGGCCCTGCTTCCATGACGACCCCAAGCCACGTGCATTTATGCTGCCTATTCTGAGTGAGGTCATGTTGAAATGGAGTGGAAAAGATGGGAAGGACCACTTACCTTACTTCTCGTAGAGGAAGGATGGTTTCTCCATCCTTTTCACTGCTTGGGGCCTCCTCCGGAAGGATGTCCTGATAAATCCTCCTGGAGAGTGCTTGTCGGAAGTCTCCGATGTCTTTGGGGAATTTTTGTTTTAGTGTCGTGTACGTTTTCTGTGTGCTGCGAGTGATTTGTATGTGTGGAGGTGGTGTGAACTTTTGGGGTGTTGTGTAGTCTTTTTTGTGATGTTGGTGTTGTGTTGGATGTAGTGTAATAGTTGGTTGTTGTTCAAATTTAATGCTGTGTGGTGTGTATCGTTTTGGTTGTTTTGTTTTGCTTGCGTTTGTTGTGGGTTTGTTTCTGTTTCGCTTTTTGGTGACTTCTGTGATGTTGGTGATGGTGGTGTTGGTGTTAATGATGATGATGGTGATGGTATTGGTGTTTGTGGTGATGGGGTTGGTGATGCTGGTGTGGATGGTGGCATAGCTGTCCTAACTTTTTTGTTTGATAGTTTATTTGTTTCCTTCTGTATTTTGTTTTTGGAGGGGGAAGGAAGGGGATTTTTTTGATTTTTTGGCTTCTTTTTCTTTTTTTCTTTTTTCCTGATACCGTTTCCCCACTCCTCGTCGTCACAATCTGTCTCCAGTTGCGATAGGTCGGGGATTGGAAAATCCTCCACAGGCGTTGGTTTTGGTTGTGGTGGATGGTGTAGGCGCTGGTGCTAGTTCTGGCGCGTTGGGTCGTGGTGGTGTTGGTTTTGCTACTGTTGCTGGGGTTGTTGCTACTACAGTTGCTTCTGTTGTTGCTGCTACAGTTGTTGCTGCCATTTCTGCTGCTCTTGGTGTTGATGGTTGAGTCACTGGTGTGGGTAAGAGAGGTGGCCTCAACTTTTTAGGCTGAGGCCAGAAAGCCCTTAAGTGGGTTCCTTCACCACAAACGCCACACCTAGGCCTTCTACCCTCGACGATTACGGTGAGGTGGCTGCCGTCAGTGAGGTCTATTACCTCTGGGATTTCCTCAATGCTTTTTTGGTCCGCTTGGATCGGGAGCTCCATCCCAGATCCAGACCAGTTCTCCTGCTTTTCTTTTGCTATTTCTATTATTTTGGTGTTGACCTCGATGCCGGCGAGGACGGCAGCCATTAGCCAGGGAATTTAGATGGCCGGTGGAACGTGGGTCACCCTGGTCTTTACGAGTCTCTGGCCACAATAGCTTGGGACGAGTGTGAAGTCGTCGCTTCTTAATGGGGCCATGGAGTGCTCTCTGGCCTCCTGCGGTGTTCCAAAGAACACGTCCACGGTTCCATATTTCTGCCCACGTCTGATGTGGGTTTTTTTTGCCCACACATGTCCTAAAGTTTTTTGGATTTGGGACTCGGATGGCCGTTCCACTCGGCGCGATTTTATGTTAATCGTCCGATAAGACACGGTGCATAGGCGCCAATGCTACATTTTATTTGGTGGGGGGTGAGGCTGACCCTGTACCCATCTTTCTTTTCCATTCTCTTGGCTTCATCTAATTCCTCCTGAGTTACCTGGATTGTTTCGCATTTTTTGGCTGCTTTGGCAAACGACCCGATCTTGTTATTCTCATTGTTGTTGTTGCTGTTGTTGTTATTGTTACTTTTATTATTGTTTTTTTAGTTTCAGTTGTGGTGGTGGTGGCGTCAGTGGTGTTCGGTGTGGAAGAGTCCATTCAGGGTGAATCCATTTCGATGTCACGAGATAATTTATTTTTTTCTTTTGTTTCTGTTGTCGCTGTGGTGGTGGTGTGGGTGGTGGCTTCAACACCTGCAGTCATTGGTAATGGCGGGAAATGAATGTCTGCATGAGACAAATTTAAATTATTGCTACTGCTTATAGTTTTAGTGTTGGCAAACGTAGTAATATTTACAATGGTGGTGTTGGTGTGAGGTGTTAGTTTGTGAGTAAGGCTCTCAGCAGCTTGGTGTAGCCGTGAGTCGTCCATGATTTTCTCAAAGAAATTCTTTGTTTGATAATTATAAAAGTTTAAATTTTGATAATTATAAAAGTTTAAATTTTTGAGTGTGCCATTCCGAAAGCAAATTTTGTGACTTTATAAACAGTTAACAAGAAAAATTTTCTATAAATGGCAATTTTAAACAAACGAAAACAACAAATCTTTGCGGAGCTCACGATGATACGATTTCCTACGTAGGTCGCCAATAATAATAATAATAATAATAATGCTTTCTTTATTAGCCACAAGGGCTAACACGAAGAAAAACATTAGAGAGTGCACAGAACAGTAAACAGTAAACATAACAGTAAACAGTAAACATAACAGTAAACAGGTTATAACAAAATTGGGCTAAAATTCAAAAAAATTCAAACAACAAAAATTCTCCCAAAAGGGGAAACCTCCGAGGGTCTCGCGTGGCCAAAACCAAACAAAAAGGCCACGGCCCCCCTGACCACCAGGGTAAGCGCCCTCTCTCAGTTTTCCCACTCCTCAGTCTACAGGTGCATAATTAGAGTGGGCCCGTTAACTTGGACCAGACTCGCCACTTTCACCCACCTTTCACCAAACTTACTAGAAGACAGCACTTGCCTCTCCACCCTGATTTTCCTCTTCAAGTGAAACTTGAAAAAGTTAATCAGGGATTGGCCGAAGAGGAAAGTGTCCGTCTTCAACCCTTTCAACCTTGTCCACCATACAAGCTCTTCCGCCATGGCCAGCAGGCAGATCAAACCTGCCTGAGCTTCCTCCTCTTTAAAGGAGGATGGCAGGGCTATATGCACAATGGACTCAGTCGATAACCGAATCCGTCCTACAAGCGACAGCAGCTGTTCAACATAGCTCCACAAGTCAGAAATCCTCGGACACTGAATGAATGCGTGCAGGACGGTTTTGTCGCCCTGCGCCCCTCCGTGCCTGTAGAGCTTATCCAGAACCGGCAACGCTCCCCGGTAGCACTGCCAGGCCAGGGATTTCTGGAAGTTGTCCATAGGCCCCGGTCTGAAAGTTCTCTTGAAGAGTGCGAACAGCTAATCGTCTTCGACGCCCAGAGTCTTCCTGAGAACGTTGTGGCTCTTTCCCTCCACTAGCCCTCTATAGAACGCTGAGGTGGATGTTCCACCGATACTAGTGCCCAGCTGGTAGAAGGCGGTGAGAGCTTGGAGATATTCCAGCTTCCAAGCGCTATCCCTCGGTCTTTTCCTGATCCAGGACTGCAGCTCCGTCAAGGAGACGAGCTGGGGAAAAGCGCGTCTGGCAAACGGCGACCACACCTGTTCACCGTCAAGGAAGCACCAGAGATGTCGCAGCCTCAGCGCATGTTTGCGCAACATCAGCCACGGCATGCCTAGTCCTCCACGCAACGGGTGTTGACAGCAAATGGATCGTCTGACCATGGGAACACGTCCCTTCCACAAAAAGCGGAAGAGAAGGCGCTCTATTTCGGTGAGAGTTGGGCGGGGCAAGGTACGACGGTCAGGCGGTAGCAGATGACGGACGCTATGTACGCACTCGCTACCTCCGCCCGACCTTTCAGAGACAGTCTCCTCTCGGCCCATTTCTGGGTGAGATAGGCCACCCTCCTCGTCAACTCGCTCCAGTTTTCTCCATCTGGAGGTACGGACCGAACCAGACCTCGAGCAATTTAACCGGTCCTTCCGTCCAGCGCCCCACGACGCTGTCGGGAGGCATGGCCTTGCCTCTCCAGGTGCCGAGTTGCAAGCCCCCCGACTTTTCAAGGTTTATTTTTGCTCCTGTCACCGCTTCGTATTCCTTGAGAGCGGTGCCGAGCACCTGGACGTGTTTGGTGTCCCACACCACCACGGTGACGTCGTCGGCGTAAGCTAACACGGATCTTCCGCATCCCAGTTTGTGTGCAACACCCCTCATCGTCTCCAATTTGTGCAATGACGGCTCTAGGCCAGTACGTACAAGAGGAACGAGAGGGGGCAACCCTGGCGGACCGAGCGCATAATGCTGAAAGGCTGCGACAGGTGACCATTCACCCTCACAATCGAGCAGATGTCGCTGTACATCGCAGCGATCCAGCCCCTAAAATCGGGCCCGAAGCCGGTCGCCTCGAGGACCGCAGCCAGGTACAGATGGTCGAACCTCAAATGCTTTAGATTGATCCAAGTTGATCAGAGCCCCACCCGTGCCAGGTTCCTTAACCACCTTCTCTATGATGTATCGCATGAGGTTATCGTGGATGGATCTGTCCGGGATGGCGCATGCCTGGACCCCTCCCACCAGTTCACCGACGACAAGCGCCAATCTCTTTCCTAACACCTTGGCCAAAATCTTAAACTCTGCGTTTAGCAGAGTTATGGGCCTGAAGTTGTCTATAACGTCCCCTTGTTCGGGTCTTTTCTCAGTCGCCCCACCGTTCCCCGGCTCACAAAATTGGGAATGCTCCCGTTCTGCTGCCAGTTGCAGCAGACATCTGCCAAGAGGTCACCGAATAAGTCTGGCATATACGTATAAAGCTCGTAGGGCAGACCATCCAAACATGGTGATTTACCCATCGTGCAGTCAGACGTCCCTTCCCGTATTTCACCTGCTGTTATCGGCTTTTCGTAGCACTGCGCTGCGGTCGTCGAGAGCCGCGACAGTCCGTCTAGGTATGCACCGAAGTCCATACTCCGATCCGGCCCGCCACCGCTCCCGAACAATTGAACAAAGTTCTGTTGAAAAGCTGCACACATCTGCTCGGGTTAAAGCAACATGCATCCGTTTTGATCAGGCAAAGACCGAATTGTAGACTTGTTTCCACGTCGCGCCTCCACCACCCGGGCCCATTGAACGGTTTTCGTCCCCTCGTGTCTTAGAATACGCGCTCTACCTCTGACAACGCAGCCTTCATGCTTTGCGTTGAATAATTGGTCGAGTGCCAGTCTCGTCGCAAGCACGTCGGTTGTGATGCCTGTCCTAAACGCCTCTTCTAGCTTTCTAACTAACTCTCCCTCTACTCTATTTTCCTCTATCACTACTCCTTTGCTAAACCTTATCGATTCTACTCTAATAGCCCTTTTCAGGGTAAACCACCACCTGTTGTTGACGATCGCACCTGTCAACGCACACTTAACTAATTCGCTAATCCGGTCTCGGTAAGCTTTGCGCGCCGGGGACGACGCGTTCAGCTTTCAGTAGCCGGGCCCTTGCCTATGGAGTCTATCTAAGTCAACTTCACATATCACAAATTCGTGGTCCATGTAGTCGACTACTTTAAATTGTGGACAGCCTACACTAGCCTTATCTGTTTCCCTACAGAATACCCTATCTAAATACAATCTGGATGTCCCGATGCAGTTTACCCATGTCCATATTGGCACATTCGGATAATCCATTCTATACCTGTCAGACAGTTCAAAACGTCAGAGCGGGTTGGTGAGGCTTTTACACCCTCCTGCCCTGTCTACTAGCCCCACATAATCCCAGCGTGAATCTAAGGTACCGTTCCAGTCGCCCACTAACACTAAAAGCGGGACGTTCCAAGAAAGGTCTCTACACGTCTGAAGAGATCTGGCCGACCTGCCCCTGTTGGGGCGCAGACGGCTACTAGCCTGAAAGCATTGCCTTCGCTGCCGATCACGTCCAGCACCACCGACTTACCTTCTGGGTCCAGGAAGTTGGCACGTAATGCGAGATCTAAGCCTCTCCGAAAAAGCACGGCAACCCCTCCCTTCGATCCTAGACGGCTGGGAGATGCGTATACATCGTAGCCGCCGAAGATCCGTGCTTCGGAGATTCTGGTCTCGCTGACCGCCACCACATCTATGTTTATTTAGTGACCTGAGGTCCTTGAGCAGGTGACCCTTCCAAGATGACCCCAGGCCACGTACATTTATACTACCTATTCTAAGTACGCCCATGTTGGATGAGAAACGGGGTAAGTGAGAAAGGATCACTTACCTTGATCGTGTGATGAAGGGACAGTAGAGCCGTCCCTTCATCACACCCTTTGGGTGTTTCCAAGCGGATGTCGGTGTATGGCGTCTTGGTAACCGACCATCTGAAGTCTCCAACTGCGTTGCGGAATTTTTCTTTTAACAGTTTGTAATGTTCTATTTTGATTTCAATTATGTTTATGTTTTTCGGGAGAGTTCTTCGTGTTGGTGGAGTGTAGTATTTTTTTTATTGTGTTGTCTGTGTGCTGCTTTATATGCTGTATGAGTTCTTTATTTGCCATGTTTATGGCTGTGTACTTTTTGGGAGGGAGGGGTGATTTTGTTGCTGTTTTCTTGTTGTTGCTGTTGGGTGTGTGTGTTTTGTTGTGTTTGCGATGCTGGTGTTTTTGGTGATGTTGGTGGCGGTGTGGTTGTTGTTGGTGATGATGCTTGTGGTGGTGATGGTGACGGTGGTGGTGTTGCTGCAAGTCTCCTTGCAGCCTTTACCCCACTTTGTTTGCCTTCGTTTTTGGAGGGTGAAGCTAAGGACTTTTTTCTTTTTTTCTTTTTTGTGGCATACCGTTTGCCTCTTCCCTCCCGCCTCATACTCCATGTCGGATTTCGTGGAGTCTGGGAGGGGTATGAGCGCCACTGCTGTTGGTGGTGATAGAGGAGCCCTTTCCGGCGATTTTGCCGCCGGTGTAGCTACTGCGACTGTTGGTGTTTCCGCTACTGAAGCCGCTGATTTAGTTGTCCGTGGCCTTGGTATGGGTGCCACGGACGTTGCCCTCCTACTCACCATGGAAGGGTCTTCTGCCTCTGTTGCCTGCCCTGCTCTTGGTAACAGCGGATCAGGCGTTGGAAGGAGGGGGGCCCCCTTCTTGGATGTCTTCTGCGAGCAGAAGTCCCTGAGATGACCCTTCTGCCCACAGAGATAGCACGTTTGGGCGCCTTCCTTCCACGCTTATAGGGAGTTGGAGTCCTTCGTCTAGGACGATGATGTCTGGGATGGCCTCGATGCACTTCTGGTCAGTCTGTATTAGCATTTGAATGCCTATTCCTGACCAGTTCTCTCTTCCCATTCTCTGTATTTGCAGTGTGGTGGTCTTCTCCTCGATTCCAGCTAGTACAGATGCGGCCAGCCAAGGTATGGGCACGTCGGGCGGGACTTGGGTCACTTTGACCCTAACAATGTTCTGCTTGCAGTAGGAGGGCACCAAGACTTTCTCCTCACTCTTTAGGGTTTCCAAAGAGTGCGACTTCATCTCTTGGTGTGTAGCGAAAAGTACGTCTACTGTGGCGTACTTTTTGTCTCGCGTTTTATGGGTTTTGCGCGCCCAGACGCACCCCAAGGCCTTTTGGATATGAGCCTCCGTGGCTCTCTCCACCCGATATGAGATTTTGCTTACGGTGCGGTAAGTCACCATGCGCAGCTGCTAGTCTTTGAAGTAATCGGGTGGAGGTTTCAGGTAAACTCTATTGTCGTTTCTTGACACCATGGCTCTTGTGACTGCCATCTCCTCCTCCGTGACTAGCACTGTCTCTATATTTCGGGCCACACATGCAAAAGAAGTGGCCCCTTTTTCAGCGGCACCATTATTGCTGCCGCTACTGCTGCTACTGGTCTTGTTGTTGGTGCTGTTGCTGTTGCTACTGCTACAAACGGTGTTGTTGATGTTGTTGCTGTTATCACTGTTGTAGTTGGTTGTGTTTTTGGTGCCACCGTTATTGTTGTTTTCGGTGCAATTAGTATTGTTGCTGTTGGTGTTGTCGTTATTTATTTTCTTGTTAGTGGTTTTAATATCGTTGATGCATTTGTTGTCATTTTATTCTGTTGTCTGTATTTTGGTTGACGCTGTTATTGTTGTAGTTGGAGTGTTCTCAGTGTTGTTTTATTTGTTCACGTTGTTTGTGGTGGTGTTTGTTGTACGAATTTCACTACCCTGCCTCTCAACTTTACGCCGTTGTCGCACGACAGCAGACATATTGCTGGGGGGCGTGGCTCAGCCATGTTTTTTTTTGTTTTGTTTTTTATTTCAAATATTGTTCAAATATTTCGGCCAAATGGCCCAAATATTATTCTTTCCCCTTTACAGTGCAAAGTCCAAGGGCTTATATCCCTTACACAATAAGAAACATTTAATAACAAATAATTATAACAGGGAAATAAAGCGATTTACTGGGAGCGAGCAAAAGACGTCCGATTAAACTAATAATAATAATAATAATAAGAAGAAGAAGAAGAAGGAAAATAATAATAATAAGAAGAAGAAGAAGGAGAAGGAGAAGAAGAAGAAGAAGAAGGAGAAGAAGAAGAAGAAGAAGAAGAAGAAGGAAAATAAGAACAACAAGAAAAAGAAAGGAAAAGAAGGAGAAGGAGAAGAAGAAGAGGAAGAAGAAGAAGAAGAAGGAGGAGAAGGAGGAGGAAGAGGGGGAGAAGAAGAAGAAAAATACTAATAATAAGAAGGAAAAGAAGAACAACAACAAGAAAAAGAAAGAAAGGAAAAGAAAAAGAAGAAGAAGAAGAAAAAGAAGAAGAAGAAGAAAAAGAAGAAGTAGAAGAAGAAGAAGAAGAAGAAGAAGAAGAAAAATAATAACAATAATAATTGTTTCTACTTTAGGCACAAGGCCAGCAATTACCCAGTGCATTACTGGTACTTTATTTTATCGACCCCGTAAGGATGAAAGGCAAAGTCGACCTCGGCGGGATTTGAACTCAGATCGTAAAGGGACGCAAATATGCTGGAAAGCATGGTGTCTGACCCTCTACCGATACTGCCAATCCACCGCCCTTATAAATAATAATAATAATAATAATAATAATAATAATAATAATAATAATAATAATAATAATAATGATAACATCAGACAGTTGTTGGGCAAAAGTATGAAGTCCTGGGAAACAGAGTTAACATCAGCTGGAGAATCCTTGGGAAGCGTGAACATCAAGAGAGGTATCTTCCAGGGAGATAGTCTGTCCCCTCTGTTGTTTGTCCTTGCCCTGATGGCCCTGACCATTATACTGCGAAAAGTGAGAGCAGGATACAAGTTGGGAAAGGGAGAGCTTACCAATAATCACCTCCACTTCATGGACGATCTTAAGCTCTTCGGGAAGAGTGAGAAGGAGTTGTATGTGCTTATTGACACTGTCCATATTTTCAGCAATGATATATGTATGCAATTTGGTATTAGTAAGTGTGGAGTCCTTGTGATGAGGCGGGGTAAACTGAGCAGAAGTAACAGAATCCAGGTACCAACAGGAGAGATGATAAAGAAAATTGACACTGAAGAAGGATACAAGTATTTGGGTGTTCTGGCGGCTGATGACATCAAGAACAAAAAAATGAAGGAATTGATAAGAACTGAATACATTCGGATAGTAAGGAGCGTATTAAAGTCACATCTGAACACTAGGAATGCCATAAGTGCAGTAAATTCCCGAGCTGTGTCTATTATTAGGTACAGTGCGGGAATTCTGAGATGGAATGTTGCTGAACAAAAAGAAATGGATAGGAAGACTAGGAAGCTATTGACTATCTACAACATGTTCCACAAGAGGAGTGATGTCGATAGACTCTACTTAAGGAGATCTGAAGGTGGAAGAGGTCTTATCAGCATAGAGGACTGTGTTCAGATGGAGAAAAACAACCTACACAAATACGTGACTGATAGTAAGGAACCAATGCTCAGAACTGTACTGAAGGAGAGGACAATAGACCTGGGGATGTCCAAGGAGGAAATAACAACAAGGAGAAAGAGCAACCTTCAGGAAAAATCCCCTCATAGTACCTTCTTTGAGAAAACTGAATTCAGAGATCCACAGACATGGAACTGGTTGAAAAGAGGAGACCTTAAAAAGGCTACAGAAGGAATGTTAATGGCTGCGCAAGAGCAGGCCCTCAAAGCCAAGTGGTTGAAACACCATATTTACAAGGAGGAGGCTAGCACACTGTGCAGGATCTGTGAAGAGAGAGAGGAGACTGTGGCTCACATTGTATCCGAGTGTAAACACCTAGCCCAGACCCACTATAAGGGCTGGAGACACGATGTGATGGGCAGGGTGATCCACTGGCACCTGTGCAAAGTAAACAATTTACCACATTCTGAGAAGTGGTATGAGCATAAGCCAGAGTCGGTGATAGAAAACGATCAGGTGAAGGTGCTGTGGGATTTTAGGATACAGACGGACAAGAAACTGGAACACAATAGACCTGACCTGGTGGTTGTGGACAAAGAAAAAAGATCGTGCCTGATTGTGGATGTGGCCTGCCCATTCGACACGAGAGTGCAAGAGAAGGAGAGGGAGAAAATTAACCGATACCAGGACTTATAGTGGGAGGTAAAAAGGATTTGGAACTGCCATGAAGTCAAAGTGGTCCCGATTGACATAGGCGCACTAGGTACTATCTCAAAAAGTTTCCAGGGATGGTTAAAGAAAATTGGCCCCTTCACGCTTTTTGGAACGCTTCAAAAGGCATACTTGCAGGGAACAGCAAGAACCCTCCGATACGTCCTGAATATCTGAGGCTGCAGGTAGTGGCTTGATATTCATTTCAACAAACTTTCCAGTTAACTAACATCAATGGCTGAGACTCAAAGTATATTAATAATAATAATAATAATAATAATAATAATAATAATAATAATAATAATAATAGGGAAGAAGACGCACATGGTGGATAGAAGGGCGTGAAATCACTCCCGTAAGTTTTGATTTTTAACATATTTAAATCAATTTTGAAATAACAATTCTTAGTACAAATGATACATAAAGCATCCGGCTTAAGTCTCAGAAAAATTCGGATCCATAATATATTGTTATATCGCTCAAATATTCAATTTTGTATTATACATTTTATATTCAAAAAAGAAAATGGTTATAAATGGAAGAAAACCCCCTCTGTCCACACTATATAGAACAGCCAAATAACAGCAATTTCACCAACACCAGAAACTAGATACACCATCTACCCTATCACCCCATCACCCCTCTGTGTACACTAAATACAACAGCCAGATAACGGCAATTTCACCACCACCACCACCAATCTCAGCATAATAATAATAATTACTATTATTATTGTCTCAAGTTTTAACAAAATGTTTAATCCAATATTAAGAAAATAAGTCAACACAAATACGCGACTAACCCCATAGATTCACCGATCAAACAAAAATACAGTCTATTGAACAAAACTCAGTAACGACAACGCCATCACTACAGTCACCGCCGCCGCCACCCAACCATCATTACTACCACTATCCCATCACCGCCGCCACCACTCCTTCATTGCTACCACCGCTATCCCCCATTACCTTCTGTTAACTTACGAAAGGGGAAGGTGGCGGTATCACTAGACAATATTAATAAACAAGATTAATATTTAATTTTGGATCAGGAATGTTAGAGTCGAAAAGGAGAAAAAGGACAAAATGACTAAATAACTAAAGATAATTTCACCACCAACACCACCACCACTACCATGATGAAAACTCTGGTCAAGTCGACTCAACCGCTATTTCTACTCCAACTTCAACACCATCACTACAGTACTACGATCACATCACCACCACCACTGCCTCATTATCGCTACCGCCGCTATTCTCTCCCACTACCTCCTGCTAGCACAGCACTTCCACCACCACCACCACCACCGCCTCATTATAACTACCGCCGCTATTCTCTCCCGCTACCCCCTGCTACATCGTAGAATCCCCACTAAAAGAGGAAGGCATTAAAATATATAAATAGACTGAATTGATGACCCGGTCAAAATAAAAAAAAACAAAAATAAAAATCAAAGCAGCACAGCAACAACGGAAAACGTAAAGAAAAGAAAAATGAAGAGAAAAACAAACAGACGGACAGAGAAGGGAAGGGAAAAACTAAGTCAGACATTCAAACACTACATTACAATGAAACTTATGCTTATTCATTTTTTGGGGGTTTTTTGCCTGTTTGTTTGTTTGTTTATTTATGTTCGTCTACAGCGTGATAATGCCACACAAAAATCACGTGGAGTGACGAAACCACCGGAGGTGATGAAATCACCAGTGGTTATGTAACCATACATTCGCCAATCCTCGATAAGAGTGTTGAAATGTCGAATCTAAACAGTTCGAATAACAGTGAAATGGAGACTAGAATGTGATGTGACAGACTCTCACCCAACAGGTGCTCCCTGGCTCAGCAGCAGGGACCTGGCTGTCAACCAAAAACTGCAGGTTTCGGAGGAAGAAGAAGAAGGAAAGGGACCAGAACCAAATGAACGAAAGAATTGAATAGAACTGTTATGCAATGTTACCTGAAGAGTAACCCCAAGGAGAAAGGCTATAGGAAACGGATGCATAACATCTGGAACGAGATTGGTCTATTTAAATTAGATGAACAAAAATTGGCCGGGCAGGCTCAGGTAATAAGGACTAATGGGTGGATAAGCGAGTTGGAACTGGAGGAACTGAGCAGAGAGATTAGCTTGGAGATGGAGAGTGGAGTATGCCAGGCAAACGAGCCAGTGAGAAATGAAGGTGAAGAGGTCGAGAGAACGGAGGAACCACCCTAAGCAGACAATGATCTGAATGCTGAGATAAATAATACCTGGAACAGAGATACGGCCATTGAGGAGATGAATACTGACGGGCTAGGACAAGATTTGGTTGATATCCTAAACTTAGTGGTAGATGAATTGAACAATGATAGTGGGAGACCTATGAACCTAAGATTTGTAGACAGGAAAAAGTTAAAAGAAACAACAGCTAAGGTAAACAAAGTCATCCCATACCTTGAGGCGAGGAGCCTTCACCAGTGCAACAATATCCTCAAAGCAACAGCAAATACGGTGAGGAAACTACTTGGTATAAAAGCGAGAGGAAACAACAGACAAGAAAGAGCAGAGCCTTGGTGGAAGAAACGACTGCGTGGTCAAATCAGGGAAATGAGAAATGACATTGGAAAGCTTGAGTCCCTACTGAATGGGACACTAAAAAACATAGACACTAAAAAAGTACAAAACTAGGAGGAAAAAGCTAAATATTATCATAGAGGAACTGAAGCAACGCATTGTAGCAAAGAGTGCAAAAATCAGGCGATACGAGAACAGGGTCAGCCAGTATAGACAGAACCGCATGTTCGACAACAACCAGAAGATGCTGTTTGGACAGCTTGAAGGGAAGGAAAGAGGCAACGACTTGATCCCTGAGGCGGAACAAACTAAAACATTCTGGAGAGGAATATAGGAGCAGGATGTTAAACATAATGACCAGGCAGTGTGGATTGAGACAGTACAGAAGGAGATCAGTGAACAGGCACGGCAACAAACTGATTTGAGTATCACAGTTGAAACTCTTAAGGGGCAGGCCAAAAAACTAACCGAATGGAAATCACCTGACCCAGATGGTGTGCAGGGGTATTGGATTAAAAATATAACATCCCTCCACCCGAAACTGACAACCATATTCAATGACTGCTTGATGTCAGGTGAGGTACCAGAGTGGTTGACAAAAGGTACCACAGTTCTGATAATGAAAGACCGAATCAAGGGTAATGATGTTACCAACTATAGACCTATCACATGTCTGTACGTAATGTGGAAACTGTTGACAGGCATTATGTCTGACGAAATATGCCATCACCTCCACACAAACAACTTGTTACCGGACGAACAGAAAGGATGCCGAAAGAAGTCACGTTGTACAAAGGACCAGTTACTTATTGATAAGATGGTAATGAGGAATTGCAAGAGGAGACACACTGGTCTTGCCATGGGATGGATAGACTACAAAAAGGCATTTGACATGGTGCCTCATTCTTGGATCACCAAAAGCCTGGAGATCTTCAAGGTGGCAGATAACACCAGACAGTTGTTGGGCAAAAGTATGAAGTCCTGGGAAACAGAGTTAACATCAACTGGAGAATCCTTGGGAAGCGTGAAAATCAAGAGAGGTATCTTCCAGGGAGATAGTCTGTCCCCTCTGATGTTTGTCCTTGCCCTGATGCCCCTGAGCAGTGTACTGCGAAAAGTGAGAGCAGGATACAGGTTGGGAAAGGAAGAGCTTACCAATAATTACCTCCTCTTCATGGACGATCTTAAGCTCTTCGGGAAGAGTGAGAAGGAGTTGGATGTGCTTGTTGACACTGTCCATATTTTCAGCAATGATATATGTATGCAATTTGTATGTGTGGAGTCATTGTGATGAAGAGGGGGTAAGTTGAGCAGAAGTAACGGAATCCAGGTACCAACAGGTGAGATGATAAAGGAAATTGACTCTGAAGAAGGATACAAGTATTTGGGCGTTCTGGAGGCTGATGACATCAAGAACAAAAAAATGAAGGAATTGATAAGAACTGAATACATTCGGAGAGTAAGGAGCGTATTAAAGTCACATCTGAACACTAGGAATGCCATAAGTGCAGTAAATTCCCGAGCTGTGTCTATTATTAGGTACAGTGCGGGAATTCTGAGATGGAATGTTGCTGAACAAAAAGAAATGGATAGGAAGACTAGGAAGCTATTGACTATCTACAACATGTTTCACAAGAGGAGTGATGTCGATAGACTCTACTTAAGGAGATCTGAAGGTGGAAGAGGTCTTATCAGCCTAGAGGACTGTGTTCAGATGGAGAAAAGCAAACCTACACAAATACGTGACTGATAGTAAGGAGCCAATGCTCAGAACTGTACTGAAGGAGGGGACAATAGGCCAGGGGATGTCCAAGGAGAAAATAACATCAAGGAGAAAGAGAAGCCTTCAGGAAAAATCCCTTCATAGTACCTTCTTTGAGAAAACTGAATTTAGAGATCCACAGACATGGAACTGGTTGAAAAGAGGAGACCTTAAAAAGGCTACAGAAGGAATGTTAATGGCTGCGCAGGAGCAGGTCCTCAAAACGAAGTGTTTGAAACACCATATTTACAAGGAGGAGGCTAGCCCACTGTGCAGGATCTGTGGAGAGAGAGAGGCGACTGTGGCTCACATTGTATCCGAGGGTAAACACCTAGCCCAGACTCACTATAAGGGCTGGAGACATGAAGTGATGGGCAGGATGATCCACTGGCACCTATGCAAAGTAAACAATTTACCACATTCTGAGAAGTGGTATGAGCATAAGCCAGAGGCGGTGATAGAAAACGATCAGGTGAAGGTGCTGTGGGATTTTAGGATACAGACGGACAAGAAACTGGAACACAATAGACCTGACCTGGTGGTTGTGGACAAAGAAAAAAGATCGTGCCTGATTGTGGATGTGGCCTGCCCATTCGACACGAGAGTGCAAGAGAAGGAGAGGGAGAAAATTAACCGATACCAGGACTTAAAGTGGGAGGTAAAAAGGATTTGGAACTGCCATGAAGTCAAAGTGGTCCCGATTGTCATAGGCGCACTAGGGACTATCTCAAAAAGTTTCCAGGGATGGTTAAAGAAAATTGGCCACTTCACGCTTTTTGGAACGCTTCAAAAGGCATGCTTGATGGGAACAGCAAGAACCCTCCGATACGTCCTGAATATCTGAGGCTGCAGGTAGTGGCTTGATATTCATTTCAACAAACTTTCCAGTTTACTAACATCAATGACTGAGACTCAAAGAGTAATAATAATAATAATAATAAAAAGTTTCCAGGGATGGTTAAAGAAAATCGGCCCCTTCACGCTTTTTGGAACGCTTCAAAAGACATGCTTGCTGGGAACAGCAAGAACCCTCCGATACGTCCTGAATATCTGAGGCTGCAGGTAGTGGCCTGATATTCATTCCAACGGACTTTCCAGTTAACTAACATCAATGACTGAGACTCAAGGAGTAATAGCGATAATAATAATAATAATAATAATAATACTAATAATAATAATATATAGATAGAATATATCTCCCTAGGAAAGAAGGAGGACGTGGGTTAATCCAGTTAGACATTGCGTTGAAAACTGCAACAATTGGATTATCTACATATCTAAGGGAATCACATGATTGGATGATCAAACTCGTTTTGAAACACGAAAGCATCAAAAGATCATATTCCATTACAAAAGATGCACAAAGATACAGTAATGGACTACAAATTTCAGAAGTCCCATTTACTGCTGAAATGGAAAACACAGAAAAAGCAAAGCAGGTAAAAGTAACTGCAAAGAAAGAACTGCTACAGAAACTGGCTAAGAAATGGCAAGAAAAGCCTCTGTATGGAAAATACCCAGAGCGAGCTAACAATCCTGATGTTGACAAAACTTTAACCCATCAGTGGTTGGCATCCTCTGGACTGAAATCGGAGACTGAAGGACTGATTATATCGGCACAAGATCAGTGTCTGCCAACAAAAAATTACCAAGCCAACATAATAAAAAATGGGTGCAGCCCATTATGCCGTGGATGCAAAAAACAACCAGAGACCATTGACCATATAATTTCAATGTGCAATCCTATAGCTCCAACCGAATACCTAAACAGGCATGACAGAGCTGCACAATACATACATTGGATAATGTGTAAGCATTTTGACCTGCCCCATCAAAAGAATTGGTGGGAGCATCAACCACCTCCCATACTTGAAAAAGATCACAGCTCAATCTTGTGGAACTTTAGCATCCAAACAGACCGAAAAATAGATGCAAACAGACCTGATATAATATTGAAAGACTTTCAAAAGAGGGTATGCCTGCTAATTGATATGTCTGTTCCAATAGACAAGAATGTATCTATAAAAACATTTGAAAAATTGAGCAAGTATAAGGACCTGGAGATAGAAATTGGAAAAATGTGGAAATTGAGAACTAAAACAATACCAGTGGTTGTAGGCGCTCTGGGAATGATACCTAAGGGGTCTAATGATTACATATCGCAAATCCCAGGAAACCCGCGTATAGGAGAAATACAAAAGATAGTACTAATGGGAACTGCCCATATACTAAGGAAGATTCTGTCAATATAAGTACATCACAAGTCTAAACACTAAAGATGCATGTGTGAATATGTATGTTCTTTCTTGAACATGGCGGACCTTGTTGTCTCTTGAGGTCACTGGTTGTGACTTGGTGATAACTCGTATGAACATAAAGCAAGATAAATGCAACTGTAATAATAATAATAATAATAATAATAATAATAATAATAATAATAATAATAAGAAGAAGAAGAAGAAGAAGAAGAAGAAGAAGAAATTGGATTAATTGTGTTTGGGTAATGCAAGAACAACTACATATGCGTAATAAAATATAACACTTTTTGACATTTTTAATCTATTTATCTAAAACGGAAAATATCTGTCTGTCTGACTGTCTGACTCCCTAAAACCCGAGAACCACCCAACTGATTTTTTTTCAAACTTTACACATGTAATACTTATGGTCGCGTGAGTGTTTTGAGCTAAAAGTATTTCAAATGTTCAATGCCCAAGGGACCGCATTAGGCGCCGGTAACTATCTCTCTCTATCTTTCTTAGTCTGTCTTTTTAGATAGATACATAGTTATAACGTCGCGCCCTTATAATATATGTCTGTATGTCTGACTGTCTGCATTACGACATTATGACACTATGTGTGTGTATATATGTATATATATATATATATATATATATATATATATATATATATATATATATATATATATATATATATATATATATATATATATATATATATATATATATATATATATATATATATAGTGTGTGTAACGGTTTTCGAAATATTTACTTCTGCGTTCACAGATTGATTTTTTTTAGTTTCAGAAGATCCCGTTAAGAGTGAAAGCAGCGATTCTGTGCTTAAAATTTAATATGTTATTTTAATATATATATATATAATTATATATTCATGTACAGATATTTTTGCACACACAATAACAAAATATAAACAAACGTATTTATTTCACGAAGCTCGACAGCAGCAAAAACAACAACAAAAAAAGAGAGGAAACGCAATTACATGCTTTTGAAAATTCGTTATGGAAAATTATTTGCCTATTCACCCAAGGCGACTTCACTTTTTATTAGGACTTCTGCATCAATTGGTGAACATACGACGAAACTGTTTCAGAAAGGAGGGATAAACATGCCAATCTATGTTTAGAATCCCGAGCAACTCCGGGCCATTCTGCTAGTCTATATATCTAAAACATAGAATGTCTGTCTGTCTGTCTGTCTGTCCCCTAAAACTCGAGAACCACCCAACCGATTTTTTCAAACTTTACACATGTAATTCTTATGGTCGTGTGAGTGTTTTGAGCTAAAAATATTTCAAATTTTCAATGCCCTAGGGACCGCATTAGGCGAAAAACAGCATATCTTAGACTTTAAAGGCTTTTTTAGACATAACGGAACAATAAGCCAGGCGATTTCTTCAAAATTTGCATTACTTATGTCGTTTAAAGTGTTTTGAGCAAAAAAGATTTTCTTATTTTTTGCCCCAGGGACCGCATTAGGCGAAAAAACGATTTTTAAAAGCATTTTGGTTGCGGTAGGGACTCAAACTCGAGAAGTACCCAACCGATTCTTTTTAAACTTTGCATATGCATTACTTATGTTTCAAAAATGTTCTTGACTGAAAAAGATTTCAAATGTTTGCCCGGGGACCGCATTGTTTAGCATTTGGGTTGCGTTAGGGCCTCTAACCTTAAAAGTATACAACTAAATTCCTTCATGCTCTCCACCACTGCAGTCCCACATGATTACTGCTCTGTAACTATTGCTTTCATTGTACCATAGCACAACAAATACATGTTCGGTTTGTCGAATGCCTTTAATACTTAACCCTATTGCCTTAGCTTTCGTCGGTTGAACATTTTACTCTCAGTTAAACCTCTTAAGTTAAACCTCTGATAATCTACGACGAATTCTTTTTATAAGCACAAAATGCAGACACCATCCCCAGGCCGAGGTATTCCGTACTTCTTTGTACTGTTTCAGAAAGGAGAGATAAACATGCCAATCTATGTTTAGAATCCCGAGCAATGCCGGGCCATTCTGCTAGTAAATATCTAAACTATAATAAAGCAAGGACTGCGGGACTGCGTCCAGAATATGTTTTTTTTTCCCGTTTATAAAATGAGTTGGATTACTTTGCATAAATAATGAATGAATATTACATAATTTATCTACTAAATTTCGTTATTCTTGATTAAGTATAAATAATATTGTTGCTTATTTTAAGATTCACTTCTTTAAAATTTTAAATGTCAACACTTCCTGTTAGCGATTGCTTAAATAAACATTTATATATTTCCGTCACTAATTTTCTCCTAATGCATTTTATATATAATATAGTCTTTTTTTAATGTATCATGGATTACGTTACTGATTACACAAGAGAGTGTAACACAGTCTTCGTTCAATTTCTGTGTATATTGTCAATTACGATTTTATTTGATGTATCATATCTACATTTGATGTATCATATCTACTTGCGTATAATATCAATATACACACTACACATGCTAGCAGAAAACTACCTGATAGTATACTTAATGCCGGCGACGAATTGGCAGAGTCGTTAGAACGTCGGACAGAATGCTTTGCCTTTTATCCTTTCGAGGTGGATAAAGTACCAGCCTAGTACTGGGTCGATCTTCCTCTATATCTCTTACCGCCCCCCTCTCTCGCTCTCTCTCTCTCTTTCTATCTTTCTCTGGAAAAAATCTGCTGCATTCAGGCCTGGAGAGGAATGGACTCCGCCAGACTTAAAATGCCCAAGAAATGCTGTATGTCAATAAGGTCCCCTATGTCTCCCACAGGAGTTATAGGACCATAGATACATACTTAATGCAGTACCTAAATATACCTAGAAAACACTCGACGTCGTAATAGAACAGTTAAAATTTCGATACCATTTACCATTTAATTTCAACAACCCTTCATATGCAATATATTACAAACATTTTATGATTTTTTTTCTGGAAAATCTTGTTGTGGTACGCAAATTCTAGAAGTAGTTTTGAAATCCGAACCCAAACATCAAATATGATAGCCAGTTTACATGAAAAAGGCAAAACCAGTGTTCAAAATGCCGTCCACTGTTTTCTAGTATATCATATGTATCCATTTGTGTTCGTGGAAGCTATAAATTATGTTCATCGTGATGTAATGATGGTTTCAACAAACAGGCAAAGGAAATATATCAAAGGAGCGTTCACTATACTAAATATAAGACAGATTTTACATAATTGAAAAAATCTTCGACTATCTGAAAGTAACCATTCAATTACGAAGCAAACACTATTGCCTAGGGTTGTTTAAACATACAAAGACGCGAGTGAGACACTTCCAATAATATCAATTATTTGAAATTTTGTAAAACAGAAAATATGGTATGAGTCTATATCCAATTTTAAAACTAGCTGTTAAAAGTAACGGACACGTAGCTGTTAGATTGTTAGAAACCCTATAGGGAGCCTTGTAGATTAATTGCATGGGGATTGAATGACATTTACAATTTCTGAAAGCACTGTATTACATATGTAAGCCAGCGGTGGTTTGGCAGTATGAGTAGAGGGTCGGACGTCATGCTTTGACGCATAGAGTTACGACCCTTTCCATTCTGAGTTCAAATCCCGGTAATTGCTGGCCTTGTACCAAAAGTAGAAACAATTATTGTATTTATAACGATCGTTTGATATATTAGGTCTATCTGGATAATTTGTTTATCATTTTTATGTGAACATTAAAGAATATATATTTTTTCAAGATACTTCATAAATACCAGAATGTTATATCCAGAAAAAAAAACAATTGTTACTATTTTAAAATACTGACATCATAAAGAGATTCATTGAGTAAAGAGGCAACAAACCATAAATTCAACAAAACCTTCAAAGAAAAACTTGAAAGAACTAAAGAACTTTTCAATCTGTATGAAATATATATACATTTTAAACACAATGATTGATAAATGATCTGAAGGAACAAATAAAGGAAAATAAGAGTAAATAACTGCAAATATTCAATTGAAAACGAGACAAATGATCGATACAGATTCCTTTTTCTGTAAATCAATAATGATATTATTAAGAAAGGAAAACATTCCACCAATCATTCAGAAGATACAAAACCCAAGTTATTTAGATGTCAAAAGAAACTTCACAATTGAGATACATTCTAAGAAGAATCATCTTAATGTGTTTTGCATTTTATAGTACGTAGATTTGATGTTTACTTCCTATACAGAAAGGTAATTATTGAAGAGAGGGACAGGGATAATGAAAGGGAGAAAGAAAGAGACTGAAAAGTCAGGTAGCAAGCTGGGAATTGAAGAGATTAAGCTAACCTATTAAGTATGAAACGAGTAGATACATTAAATCGTTTAATACATTATATATAACACATCATCTCTTATACTGAAAACAACCAACAGAGCAGAACGTAAACTAAAGATATAGCGAACGAAACAGAACCAATTGCGATAGATTCCGCATGTTATACTGGCGCTAACAAAAAGTTTATAGACATTGATTTAATCATAATTTTAAATGTGGTGGGAGATAATGATATATGATCTATACTGTAAACTATTAGCAGATCAGAGAATCGTAATCATTTCCTTGCTTATTTTGAAAAGCATATGATTGTGGAAAGTTCCATGTGAACAAAGTTTGAATAGTCCTTTCCCTAAAACTCCCTATAGATGCTAATGTGGGGGTAGAACTCAGCAGAGTATACAACATTAGCAGAATTATAATTGGCACCTATTTTGTCAAACTGTAGTCGTAGAGTTCAATCATGCTGTAGAAGAAATTTATTCTTTGAATAGGATTATAGTATAAATCACCAACACGCTTAATGTATTTCATATTCACACGAGCATACATTTAACAAACTAAGCATATAATGCAAACATACACATGCACACACACACTACCCCCCCCACACACACACACAAACACGTGCATATATATATATATATATATATACATACATATATATATATATATATAAATGGCAATTTCTGTCTATCTGTTTATCTGTGTATCTGTGTATCTGTGTATAACCAGTTGACGTCTACACCTGTGATCCAATCCTGATGAAACTTTACACACGTGTTAAGCTAATATTCAGAAACCTGACTGGCTAATTGGATTTCAATAAAAAATATGTCCCAAGATGTCCCAAGGGGTTCCAATAATGGAACCCCTTGGGACATCTTTACAATGGAGGAGGAAAGAGACGTTTCAGTGAGAGAGGGGGGAAGAGAAGATACTACTACTCTATGTTAAACCCTACCCCCGCTATTCCCCTTCCTCCTCCCAGAGCCCAGTCCTCCAAAACGAGGCAACAACTTATAAAAAAATTTCAAACAAAGCAGACTGAACAGATGTCTCTGAATACATATATAGATAGATAAATAGATAGATGATAGACAGACAGAAAGACAGATAGATAGATAGATAGATAGATAGATAGATAGATAGATAGATAGATAGATAGATAGATAGATATCTTTCGTTATTTGCCACAGGGGCGTACAAAAATGGGACATTACAAGACATGACGGCGGGGGTTTTACATAAAAATAACTTTAACATTAATAAATAATAATAAACTATATATAATAAAATAACAATTGAAATCCCCAGTAAGGGGGAACGTTACTGCAGGGTTGTTTTACACCCCGTGGATAGAACAGCCCTCAACACCAGGAACACGTTTTGTAGGTGTTCCTGTCTTCCCTCTGTTTATCTTCCTCAACCAACAGGTTTATATACAGAGAAGGCCCATTCACTCAGGCCATTTTTGCCACATTCACCCACCTTTCAGCGAATTTACTGGGGTGTAGCACCTCTCTCTCCACTCTCACCTTCCTTCTGAAGTGGTACTTAAAGAAGGGGATAAGTTGTTGTACGGAGAGAAAGGTGTTTGCCCTCAGTCCTTTTAACCTCGTCCACCAATATTACCTCTTTCGCCATAGCCACCAGACAGAGGAAAACCGCCTCTCCTTCGTTCTTAAATGAAGGCGGCGGGGTGATCCTCACGATGGACTCGGCTGACAACTGGATGCGTCCCACACGTGACAGCAGCTGTTCGACATAATTCCACAGGTCGGTCACCCCTGGGCACTGAACAATTGCGTGTAGAACGGTTTCGATGTCCTGCTCGCATCTTGGACAGGTCCTTTTGGCAGGATCTTTGCCAGGGCGTCCGTGTCTGTAGATTTTGTCTCGAACTGGTAGAGCTCCTCGGTAGCATTACCAGGCCAGAGAGCTCTCGAAGTTATCCATAGGCCCTGGACGGAAAGTGCCCCCGAACAGACTGGTGAGTTCGTCCTCCTCAGTGCCTAGAGTTTCCCCGACAACGACGTCGCACTTATCCTCCACTAATCCCCTATAGAATGTCGAAGTGGAGTCTCCGCTGATTGCCGTTTCCGCTTGGCAGAGGGCTGTGAGCGCCTGTAGGCACTCGAGGTGCCAGGCACCCATTTTCGATCTTCGCTTGACCCAGGACTGCAACTCTGTTAGTGAAACGAGTTGTGGAAGAGCTTGTCTCACAAACGACAGCCACACCGGTTCACCGGTCAGGAATACCTGGAGATGGCGTAGCCTCAGCGCATGTTTGCGCATCATCAGCCACGGCATGCCAAGCCCTCCGTTAGATGGGTGTTGACAGCAGATGGATCTCCTCACCAATGGAGCCTGTTTCTTCCAGAGGAACTTGAAGAGTAGGCGTTCCATTTTGGTAAGGTATTCGCGGGGGCAAGGCACGACTGTCAAGCGGTAGTAGATGACGGACGCTATGTAAGTGTTCTCCACATCCGCTCGACCTTTCAAGGAGGGTTTGCACTCAGCCCACTTCTGACCTCGTTCCAGTTTTTGTCCACCTGGAGGTCTGGACTGAACCAGACCCCGAGCAATTTTACCGGTCCTTCCGTCCAGCGTCCAACGACTCTGTCGGAAGGCATGGGTTTGCCTCTCCATGTGCCGAGTTGCAAACCGACAGACTTGTTTGGGTTTAGTCTTGCTCCTGTCAACGTTTCGTATTCCTGTAATAGGTTGCCGATTACCCTGATTTCCGCGGTTTTCGACACCATTACGGTTATGTCGTCGGCATAGGCTGGCGATGCTTTCCGCAGTCCTGGTTCGATCGGGATGCCCTGCAACAGCTCCAATTTCCGCAGTAACGGCTCGAGAGCCAGTACATACAGAATGGAGGAGAGAAGGCATCCCTGACGGATGGAAAGCATGATTTGGAATGGCTCTGATACGTAGCCATTCACCTTGACTGCCGAGCAGATGCTGGTGTGAATGGCAGCGATCCAGCCTCTGAAGACGGGACCGAAGCCGGCCGCCTTGAGAACTGCTTCCAAGTATTGATGGTCGACCCTATCAAATGCCTTAGACTGATCTAAATTGATCAGAGCCCCACCAAAGCCAGGTTTACACCCTATTCTCTCTATGATGTATCGCATGAGGTGGAGGTTGTCGTGTATGGACCTTGTCGGGATTACACACGTTTGGGCTTCCCCTACCAGGTTCTCGACGATAAGCGCCAGCCTTACTGGTAACACCTTGGCCAAAATCTTTAACCGTGTTGAGTAGAGTCATGGGCCTGAAATTGCTTATCTCATCCTCCTTGTTCTCATCTTTCCTGATCAGCATTACTACGCCTCTGCCTACAGAACTGGGAATCCTCCCGTTCTGCTGCCAGTTGCAGTAGACCGCTTCGAGGACGCCAGAGAACAAGTCTGGCATGCCTATATAAAACTCATAGGGTAGACCATCTAAACCGGGTGATTTGCGTTTCCCGCAGCGGCCTAGGACATCTTCTATTTCTCCCGCTGTGATTGGCCTTTCGCAGCTCTCCGCATCCGTGCTCGAGAGTCGCGGTACGCCGTCGGGGTAGGAGCTGAAGTCCATCACCTCGCTCGATGTACCGCTTTGCCCGAACAGTTGTGCAAAATGCCGCTGGAAGGCCGCGCACATGTGCTTGGATTCAAGTATAATGCGTCCATCTTTGTCTTGCAAAGACCGAATTGTGGATTTGTTGCCACTTTTCGCCTCTGCCACTCGGGCTCAGCTAACAGCTTTGGCTCCCTCGTTTCTTAGAGCACGTGTTCTACTTCTGACAATACAACCTTCCTGTTTCACGTTGAAGAACTGGTCTAGTGCCGTTCTCGCCGCTAGACAGTCAGCTGTACTGCCATTCCTAAGTGCCTCTTCTATTTTAGCTACCAGTTCTTTTTCAGTTTTGTCTTTTTCTAAAGCTACTTCCTTGCTAAATGCTATTGATTCTATTCTAATTGCTCTCTTGAGAGAGCTCCACGACCTATTGTTGACGATCGCCCCCGTCAACTGGCACTTAACTAAGGTGCTAATCCGTTTACTGTAGGCCTTACGCGCCGGGAGCGACATGTTTAGCTTCCAGTATCCGGGTCCCTCTCTATGTGTTCTATCAAGGTTGACTACGCAGGTGACTAATTTGTGGTCTGAATAGGCAACGATGTGCATTTGTGGACAGCTTAATGTTTCCTTATCATTCTGTCTAATTAAAAATCTATCTAAGTACGATCTAGAAGACCCAGTGCGGTTGCTCCACGTCCACAGTGGTGCACTTGGGAAGTCTAGTCGATATCTATCAGCCAGTTGGAATTGGCTGACGAGATTTTTGAGGTTATTACCCCCCCCCCCCCCTCTATTATCACAAGCTCCTACATAGTCCTAACGTGCGTCTAAGATGCCATTCCAGTACCCCACTAACACTAAGGAGCGAGACGTTTCCAGGAATGGCTCCAGACGCTTGAAGAACTATGTTCGCGATGTCCCAGTCGGGGCATATACGGCCACCAGTCTGAAAGCTCCACCTTCACAACCATTTACATCCAGGACCACCAGGCTTCCTTCCGGGTCCAAGTGAATCGTCTGTATTTTGAGATCCAAGTTTTTTCGAAACAGAACATCAACTCCCTCTCCACCTCCTGACTGACCGAGAGATGCGTAGATCTCAAAATCATCGAACATGGGGGTTAGCTGCTGCTTGTCGGGAATTCTGGACTCGGTGATGGCTATCACATCTATACAATGTGACTTGAGATCATTTAAATGCTGGCCCTATTTCCAGGACTGCCCAGGCCACGTACATTCAAACATCCAGCTTGTATAGTCGCCATGTTGGTGAAGAAGAATTAAGGAGAGAAAAGGCAGGAACACTTACCTTTTCGTTTCCTGGAGGTCGGGTTGTTCGATCTCCATGTCCAGATTGGTGGTGTTTGGGGAGGGAAGGAATCCTTTTAGCAGGACACGGTTAAGGGGCTTTTGGCAAGGGGACCCACATCATGTGGGAAGTTCTATTTTAAAGTTTCATACTGTAGGGTTGTTACCCTGATAAGTTTGAGGTTTGGGGGTGGGTCAATGGTGGGTAAAGTTTTCCCTTCCGTTTGTATTGTGGGGTCCTTTTTGACAGTTTCCACCAGTTCTTTGTTTCTTGTTTTTATGTATGTGTAGTGTGTTTTTTTTATATGTCTACTGTTTCTGTTTGTAGTTTTCTTTTTGTGGTTGGGGTTTGTAATTGTGATGGTGTGGGTGTTTGTTTTGTTGGTGAAGTGTTTGGTTGTGTTGGTGGTGATTGTGTTGTTGGTGTGTTTGTCGTTTGTGGCGGTGTGTTTATGGTGGGGTTGGGTGTGTGCGTGTTTTCTCTAGATGTTTTTATGTCTTTTTTGTGTCTTTTTTGTGTCTTTTTTGTTTTTTGGGATTTTGGGGGTTCCTCTTCATTCTCACTTGGAGATGTAGAGGTTCCCGTATCTGAGACTTCTGAATCAGGGGTAGATGGGAGGGTATGTTGTGTGGTGGAGTGTCTGTGCAGGTGTTTGTGGAAGTATTTGACAGGGGGGAAGAGGCAATGTCGGGTTTTTCAGTGGGATTTTGTGTGGTTGTCTCTGGTCTGTGGTGGTGTGGGAGTGGATGTTGCAAGTGTTTCTGTTGTGTTTGGTTTGGAGTGTTGATGTTGGGATTTTGGTGTTGGTAATAACACCTTGTTTGTCCTCTGTTTGTTTAAGAGATGGCAAAAGGCCTTTAAGTGCGTGGTTTTCCCACACTTATGGCACTGAAGTCTTTTCCCCTCCACTAAAATGGAGATGCCATCTTCCTCAAGGACGATCCTGTCCGGTATTTTTTCAACTCTCTCTGGCCTAATTTGTACCAGAACCTCGATGCAGGTTCCAAACCAGTTGTGCCGGTCTGTCCTGTCTACATATAAGAGGGTGTCCTCATCCTTCTTCAGGATACAGCGTAGGATCCATCATATGTTGACCTCTGCTGGGATCCTGGTTATTTTTATTTTGTAGGATCTTCTTCCCATGTATGTGGGGAAGAAGGTGTGTTGATCCGTTTTTATTGGGTGAGCCGAGTGTTTTTGTGCCAGAGTTTCGCTCTTAAAGAGCACTGACACACTTCCATACTGTTTACCTCTTTGGAGGTATGCCACGTCTGGCTTGATGTCTTTTAGTGCAGCTTGGATAGTGCTTGTTGGGAGCGTTATGGGTTTTTTGGTAGTGATGTCAACTGTTCTATAAAATAGCTTCTTTTTCTGTGTCATTTCTCTTACTTGTGGGGGTATGTGTATGTTTGGGGTGTCCTTCAAACGTCATATAGTTGGAAGCTTCTTCCAAATATTGGGACTTTTGGGAAATGTCCATGGAGTAGTATTTAAAATCCTGTTACTTAGCAACTGTTGCTGCAAATGAAATTTTGTTATTGTTGTTGTTGGTGGTGATGATGGTTTCATTCGTTGTGTTGCCACTGATTCCTTTTGTTGTGTTGTTGTTCTCATTTATTGTGTTGTTGTTGTTGGTTGTGGTGGTGTTAGTGTTTGATACACATACTTCCTTCTGTGTGTGGATACATGTGACGTTTGTGACGTCAGGCTTGTTCAGTTGCTTACAAGCAGCTGAAGCTTGTTCCTCTTCTAAATGTTGAGGCGATAATGTTGGCATTGCTTTGTCCATGTCTGCTACTATCTGCTGGTCAAGTAGGAATAGCTTTCCCTTCCCATCTTCTTGTTTTGAAAAAAAATAGTAGATGCCTTTGCTTCAGCCATTTTTTAAAATGTGAAGTGTTTTGCCAAAAAGCTTTTTTCGAAAATATTTTGGATGTTTTTGCCCTGGGAAAGGGGGGGGGCACGATATTTTGGGAGAATAACCAGATCAGAATTTGACCTGTCAGTCCCTCTACAAATTGGTATAAAAATAAAAGTTCACAATGACGAATTTCTAAAGAAATTTAAACAAAACTTACCGAGAAAGTTTAACACATGTGTCCATCCCAGAGGCAGATAGATAGATAGATAGATAGATAGATAGATAGATAGATAGATAGATAGATAGATAGATAGATAGATAGATAGATAGATAGATAGATAGATTTCTTTATTTACCATAAAGGCATAAAAAGAAGGGACAAATACAAAGGGGGAGTTTACATATAATCGAGTAAAAAGGGTGTAACATGAAAATAATCGAAAATAACCTCAAAAGGGAGGGGACGTGATGGGGGTTGCACACACCCCCGAAGAAGTGTGCAATCCTTTGCCCGGGGAGCACATGGAGAAGGTGCTCCCCTCTCCTTTACTTCTTTACCTACAGGATGGTATACAGAGAAGGCCCATTTACACGAGCCATTCTCGCCACTATCACCCACCTTTCATAAAACTGCCTGTGGCCAAGCACCTCTCTCTCCATTCTTATCCTTCTTCCGAAGTGATATCGGAAGAAGTAGACCAGACTATGGCCAGAGAGGAAGTTGCCTGACCTCAGACCTTTCAATCGTGTCCACCAAACAACCTCTTTCAACATGGCTATTACGCACAGAAAAACCGCCTTTGCTTCCTTTGTGAAGAGGGGAGGCGGTTTGATTGTCATCACGGACTCGGCGGTCAATTTAATCGGCGCCACCCGCGACAGCAGTTGTTCGGCGTAGCCCCACAGATCAGCCACGCCCGGACATTGCACCAATGCGTGCGCTACGGTTTCTTCGTGACGCACGCATCTAGGGCAAATCTTTTTTGAGGGATCCCTGCCCGGGCGCCCGTGTCTGTAGAGCCTCTCTCGAACGGGTAGAGCCCCTCGGTAGCACTGCCAGGCCAGTGACTTCTGGAAGTTGTCCATTGGTCCTGGGCCGAAAGTCCTACCGAACAGGCTGGCCAGTTCGTCTTCTTCCATGTCCAGCGACTCTCCAAGGGTGTCATCGCCCCTGCTAGCCACCAGCCCTCTATAGAATGATGAGGTGGATTCTCCACCGATGGCCCGGCCCGCTTGCCAGAGAGCCCTGAGCGCCTGAGCACACTCAGTGTGCCAGTCTCCCAGTTTTCCGGATCTTTGCTTGACCCAGGACTGTAGCTCGGTGAGTGAGACGAGTCTCGGAAAGGCTCGTTTCACGAACGGAGCCCACACCGGTTGACCAGTGAGGAATACCTGTAGGTGCCGTAGCCTTAATGCGTGCCTACGCATCATCAACCACGGCATCCCCAGCCCTCCTTTCGAAGGTTGTTGGCAGCAGATGGATCTTCTCACCATAGGTGGACGCTTCTTCCAAAGAAATTGGAAGAGCATGCGTTCCATGGTGGTGAGTGTTTCCTTAGGGCAAGGCACGACAGTCAGGCGGTAGTAAGTGACGGACGCTATGTAAATGTTCGCCACCTCCGCCCGGCCTTTTAGGGACAGCTTACACTTGGCCCATTTCTGGGTTAGTGCAAACACCTTGTTCGTAACCTCGTTCCAGTTCTTTTCCACCTGGAGGTCCGGTCCAAACCAGACCCCAAGCAACTTTACCGGGCCCTCCGTCCAGTGTCCGACGACACCGTCAGGAGGCATCGGTTTGCCTCTCCACGTTCCGAGTTGCAGCCCGATGGATTTTTCCCGGTTCAGTTTCGCTCCTGACAACCTTTCGTACTCCTCCAGTAAGGTACCGATCGCCTCGATCTCCGAGTCGGTTGATACCATTACTGTTACGTCATCGGCGTAGGCCGACACCGCTTTGCTCAATCCTGGTTCCAGGGGGATACCCTGCAACAACTCCAACTTCCTCAGTAAAGGCTCGAGAGTCAATACGTACAGAAGGGAGGAGAGAGGGCACCCCTGTCGAATGGATCGTGTGATTTCGAACGGCTTCGAAAGGTAGCCGTTCACCTTGATCCTAGAACAGATGTGGTTGCTATGTAGGGCAGTGATCCAGCCTCTGAAAACAGGACCGAACCCAGCCGCCGCTAGCACCGCATCCAGGTAACCATGGTCGACCCTATCGAAGGCCTTAGACTGATCCAAGTTGATCAGGGCCCCACCGAAGCCGGGTTTGTTGCCAACCCTCTCTATGATGTATCACATGAGGTGGAGGTTATCGTGAATGGACCTGGATGGGATAGCACATGTCTGCGCATCTCCCACCAGGCCACCCACGACAAGCGCCAACCTCTTTGCTAACACCTTGGCCAAAATCTTTAACTCTGTGTTTAGCAGGGTTATGGGCCGAAAATTATTTATACTATCCCCCTTTTTCTCGTCCTTCCTCACCAGCGTGACTACGCCCTTGGCTACAGAACAAGGAATTCTCCCGTTCTGCTGCCAATTGCAGTAGACCGCTTCGAGGAGTTCGGAGAAGAAGACCGGCATTGCTAAATAAAGTTCGTAAGGTATACCATCGAGACCTGGAGATTTGCGTCTGCTGCATTGGTTCAGCGCATCTCCGATCTCATCAGCCGAGATTGGTCCCTCGCAGGACTCTGCCTCTTTGTTCGAGAGACGCGGCAGGCCGTCGAGGTATGGACCGAAATCCACGCCCCGGCCCGGACCCTCGCCTCCCCCGAACAATCGGGCAAAGTGCTTTTGAAAGGCCTCGCACATCTGCTTAGGCTCCCGGATCACTCGTCCATCTTCGTCTTGCAACGACCGGATGGTGGATCGATTTCCACTTTTAGCTTCTGTCACGCGGGCCCATCCAACGGCTTTGGCCCCCTCATTACCTAGAGCACGTATTTTACTTCGAATGACGCAGCCTTCATGCTTTGCATCGAAAAACTGGTTCAAGGCCGTCCTCGATGCCAGCACTCTGGCCACATCTTCGCTCTTGATTGCCTCTTCTAATTTACCTGTTAATTCTTTCTCGTTTCTATTCCTATTGGCAGCTAACATCTTGCTATAACTTATTGATTCTGTTCTAATCTCTCTTTTGAGAGATGCCCACCATCGGTTGTTGACGATTGCACCCGTCAACCTCTCCTTAACTAATCTGCTAATCCGGTTTCTGTAAGTCTCTTTTGCCGGTAAAGACAAATTAAGTTTCCAGTAACCGGGACCCTGTCTATGTGTTTTCTCGAGATTGACCACGCAGGTCACTAATTTGTGATCCGTGTAGCCAACCGTGCGCATTTCTGGACAGCTTAATATGTCCCTATCCTTACTTCTAACTAAGAATCTATCTAAGTACGATCTAGATTGACCACTGTGGTTTCTCCAAGTCCAGGTAGGCACAGTTGGAAAATCTAGTCGATATCTATCGACCAAGTTAAAACGGTCGAGTAACCCCTTGAGGCTGTTACACCCCCCTCTATTAGGACATGCTCCTGCATAGTCCCAACGTGCATCTAGGATGTCATTCCAATCCCCCGCTAGAAGCAGGGAACGCGACGTTCCCAGAAAAGTCTCCAAACGCTGGAAGAAGTCGGGCCGTTCAGCTCCGAAAGGGGAGTAGACGGCGACCAGTCTCAAGGCCGCACTTTCACTACTGCCAACGTCTAGCACCAACAAACGACCCTCCGGGTCCGAGTGCACAACCTGTACGGCAAGACCCAGGTGTTTTTGCAGCAGCACGACAACCCCACTCCCACCTCCAGGTTGACAGAGAGATGCATGCACCTCAAAGTCATCGAAGGTGGGGGCCAGCTGCCGCATGACGCTGATTCGAGTCTCACAGATAACCATTACATTTATACTACATGACCTGAGGTCATTTAGAAGCTTTGCTTGCTTCCAAGTTGAGCCCAGGCCACGTGCATTCAAACATCCTACTCTTAACACATCCATGTGGGCGGCAGAGCCAAAGGAGAGTGTAGAGACCTACCTTTCCGCTTCCCGGGGTTCGGGTTGCACGACTTCCATGGGGTCGGGGGTGTTGGGTGAAGGGGTGTCTTGTGGTGGTGTGGGGTCGTCGGTGTGTGGTGGGGTTGGGGTGTTTGGAGTTGTGTTGGGGAGGGGAAGGGGAGGGGGAAAGCTTTTTAGTAGGACGCGGTTTATGGGTTTGACAGAGGGTGGTCCTACGTCCTCCTTAAAATCCTTTTTTAGTTTTTGGTAGAGGTTCATTGGGATTTTTATTAGTTTTAAATGTGGGTGGTTTTCTGATGAAACAAAGTTTACACCTTCGGTTTGTACCGAAGGATTATTGTATATGAGTTCATTTAATTTATTATTGTTTCTGTTGATGTAAGTATAGTGTAATGTCTTTTTTTCCGATGGTGTGAGTGTTTCGAAGAGGGGAGGGGCAGGTTTGGTTTTGTTTGTTGCTGGAGGGGTGTTTTCTGTTTTGTTAGATTGTGTTGCGATTTGGGTGGGGGTTGTTTGTCCTTGTGTGTTTTGCACATGTTTTCTTTTTTTCCTTTTAATCTGTCTGAAGGACTCCGTTTCTTCCTCCGAATTCGTTGGGTTATCTTCAGTGTTGGAGGGAAGAGGTATGTTTGCTGGTAATGTTTCCGTGTTGGTTTTCTTTGTGGGGGAGATGGATGTCACTATGTTAGACTGTGTTGTGTGTTGTGTCTGCGGTGGTTGTGTTGTTTTATTGAGTGAGAGGTTGGGTGGGCCTGTATTTTGTTTTGGGGTAATGTGTTGTGACTGTTTGTGTTGTGGTGGTGTTGTGGTGTTACTGAGGGACGGGTTGGGTGGGACTGAGTTTTGTTGTTTGTTTATCTGTTGTGGTGGTGGTGGTGGTGGAGCTGGTGTTGGTAGCAGGGTTTTCTTTTTGTTGAGTTGGGGACAAGCGGCCTTCAGGTGCCCTCTGCCTGCACAGATATGGCAGGACGGCCTTCTCCCCTCCACGCTAATGTTTATATACCCGTGGTCCTCTAATAGGATTCTGTCGGGTATTTGGGCGATGCGTTCAGGCTTAATTTGTACTACCAGCTCTATACCTGTTCCACTGAACGCATTGCCTGTGGTTTTCCCAATGGAAATCACGTTGTCATTCACTGGATCGATGAAGCCAGCTATGAGCCAGCAGTAGTCCACATCTGGCATCATTGCATCCAGCCATATGCGTTGAGTTTTTTTTCCCATATAAGATGGATAAAAGGTGAAATTTTTCGAACGAATCGGTGACAAAGCACATTTTTTTGCCGCCGATTCGTTCTTCATGATAATTGCTAGGCTTCCATACAGTCTGTCTTTTCTTATGAAAGTTGTTTCATTCAGTACTTCTGCGAGTACTGTTTTGATATCTGCTTGAGAAGGCTGTTCAGGTTTTTTTGTACTGTTGTTGATGGTCCGAAACTTGACCGTTCGGCTTTCAATGTCTTTCGTGAATTCTTGAGGCATTTTTACCAATAAAATACCATTCTCACCTTCACTTATGTATTGTTTTGCGTCCGTGATCCTTCGTACCACATCTGAAATGTTTTCCGCTATATAAGTCAAAGATTTCTTTGTTTTCTGTGCAAATGAAATCCTGTCGTCTGCTTTGTTTTCTGATATGATGTTATTTTCAACTGTTATTTTTTTGTTTGTTGTGTCTTTGTTTGTGTTATTAGTATTGTCATGCAATTTTTCAAATTTTTTTTTTTCGTTGTTTTCGTCATTTAATTTTTTCTCCGCAGATTCGTCCGTTTTTATTTTCATTTTTCCTTCCTTCTCTATGACGTTAGTTGGGAAGGAAGGAAGGACTAAAGCGTGCGAGCTTACAACTCTTACCGCTGTCCCCCCACCACTATTTTCGTTCGCTGCGTTTAACATTTCTGTTAGACGATTGAAATTTTTTACACAAAATTTTTTTTAAAACAGGTTTTTCACCTCTAGGAGGGGTAAAGATGAGCTGACCCACCGCCTGACAGTTCAGACGGAGGGTCAAGCTACACAATTGTATCAAAATTAAGTTTGAACTCACAAAATTTCCTCAATAAATTTGAACAAAACTTCTGTGCGAAGTGAATGACATCCACACTGTAGAACAGACGACAGCTAGATTATATAGATAGATAGATAGATAGATAGATAGATAGATAGATAGATAGATAGATAGATAGATAGATAGATAGATAGATAGATAGATAGATATGTTTCTATTTATTGCCACAAGGGCGCAAAAGAAGGGGACAAATACAAAGGGGGGAGTTTACACAAAAGTACGAGTAAAAAAAACAAATAACAAGTAGAAGATTAACAATAAAGTCCTCAATAGGGAGAAGGTGTTTTGGGGGGTCGCACACACCCCCGAAAAATTGTGCAACCCTTCTCCTCAAGAGCACAGAGAGAGGGTGCTCCCTTGTTCTTCCATCTTTTTCACCTACAGGCTGATATAGAGAAAAGGTTCTATTCACACGGGCCATTCTCGCCACTTTCACCATCCTTTCAGAAAACTGGCTGGGGTGGAGCCCCTCTCTCTCCATCCTGATTCTTCTTCCGAAATGATATCGGAAGAAAAGGACCAGTTGTTGGCCAGAGAGGAAGGTGTCTGACCTCAGTCCTTTCAAACGCGTCCACCATACAAACTCTTTCACCATGGCTATTAGGCACAGAAACACCGCCTTCTCCTTCGTTTTTGAAGGTGGGGGGGGGGGGCTTGATCGTTATAAAGGACTCGGTGGTCAACCGGATAGGTCCCACCCGTGACAGCAGTTGTTCGACATAGCCCCACAAATCGGCGACGCCCGGGCAGTGCACCAATGCATGCGTGACGGTTTACTCGTCGCGCACGCATCTGGGACAGATCTTTTTCGAGGAGTCCCTACCCGAGCGCCCGTGTCTGTAGATTTTTTCTTGAACGGGCAGAGCCCCTCGGTAGCACTGCCAGACCAGGGACCTCTGGAAGTTGTCCATAGGTCCCGGGCGAAATGTCCTAACGAACAGGCTGGCCTGTTCGTCTTCCTCCATGCCTAGGGCTTCTCCGAGGGCGTCGTCGCACCTGCTAGCCACCAGCCCTCTATAGAATGTCGAGGTGGAGTCTTCACTGATAACCGGGTCCGCTTTTCAGAGAGCCGTGAGCGCCCGGGCACACTCAGTGTGCCAGGCGCTCAGTTTTCTCGGTCTTTGCCTCACCCAGGATTGCAGCTCGGTGAGCGAGACGAGTCTCGGAAAGGCTCGTCTCGCAAACGGGGACCACACCGGATGACCAGTAAGAAATACCTGGAGATGTCGTAGCCGTAATGCGTGTTTACGCATCAGCAGCCACGGCAGCCCCAGCCCTCCTTTCGAAGGGTGTTGACAACAGATGGATCTCCTCACCAAAGGAGCCCGCTTCTTCCAAAGGAATTGAAAGAGTGCGCGCTCCATTTTGGTGAGCATTTCCCTAGGGCAAGGCACGTGGGTCAGGCGATAGGAGATGACGAACGCTATATAAGTGTTCGTCACCTCCACCCGACCTTTCAGGGATAGTTTGCACTCGGCCCACTTCTGGGTCAGTGCAGACACCCTGTTCGAAACCTCGCCCCAGTTCTTCTCCACCTGGAGGTCCGGTCCAGACCCCGAGCAACTTCACCGGGCCCTCCATCCACCGTCCGACGACTCCATCGGAGGGCATCGGTTTGCCCCTCCACGTGCCGAGTTGCAAACCGATCGACTTGTTCCAGTTCAGCTTAGCCCCTGTCAGCCTTTCGTACTCCTCCAGTAAGGTGCCGATCTCCCCGATTTCCGAGGTGGTCGACACCATTACTGTTACGTCAAGGGCCTAGGCCGACACAACTTTGCGCAATCCCGGTTCCAAGGGGATGCCTTGCAACAACTGCAACTTCCGCAGCAGTGGCTCGAGAGCCAATACATACAGAAGGGAGGAGAGAGGGCACCCTTGTCGGATGGACCGGGCGATTTCGAAAGGCTCCGAGAGGTAGCCGTTCACCTTGACTCTAAAACAGATGCAGCTGCTATGCATGGCAGTGATCCAGCCCCTGAAAACGGGTCCGAAACCAGCCGCCGTTAGCACCGCATCCAGGTAACCATGGTCGACCCTATTGAACGCCTTAGACTGATCCAAGTTGATCAGGGCCCCACCAAACCCGGGTTCGTTCCCAACCCTCTCTATGATGTATCGGATAAGGTGGAGGTTATCGTGAATGGACCTGGACAGGATAGCGCATGTCTGCGCATCTCCCACCAGGCTACCCACGACAAGCGCCAACCTCTTCGCTAACACCTTGGCCAAAATCTTTAACTCTGCATTTAGCAGAGTTATGGGCCTAAAGTTACTAATATCGTCTCCCTTGTTCTCGTCCTTCCTCACTAGCGAGACTACGCCCTTGGTTACAGAATAGGGAATTTTCCCGTTCTGTTGCCAGTTGCAGTAGACCGCCGCGAGGAGATCGGAGAACAAACAAGTCCCGCATATTTATATATAGTTCGTAAGGAAGACCATCGAGGCGTGGAGATTTCGTTTGCCGCATAGGCTCAGCACGTCCCCTATTTCAGCAGCTGAAATCGGCCTCTCGTAGGACCTTGCCTCCTCGTCCGAAAGACGCGCAGGCCGTCGAGGTATGGACCGAAATCAACATCCCCATCCGGCCCCCCGCCCCTTCCGAACAATAGGGCAAAGTGTCTTTGAAAGGTCTCACACATCTGCTTAGGTTCAAGGATCACCCGTCCATCCTGGTCGCGCAAAGACCGGATAGTGAATTTAATTCCACTCATGGCTTCTGTCACGCGGGCCCAGCTAACAGCTTTGGTCTCCTTGTTCCCTAAAGCACGTATTTTACTTCGGACAACGCAGCCTTCGTGCTTCGCGTCGAAAAACTGGCTCAAGGCAGTTCTCGACGCTAGCACTCTGGTCACGTCGCCGCTTCTAATTGCCTCTTCTACTCTATCTGTCAGCTCATTTTCCTTCCTATTCCTATCCGCAGCTAAAACCTTACTAAATTCTATTGAGACTAATCTAATCTCTCTCTTGAGAGATCCCCACCACCTGCTGTTGACGATCACTCCAGTCAACCGCTCCTTAACTAAATTACTAATCCGGTCCCTGTAAGCTTTACTTACCGGTAAGGACAAGTTCAGCTTCCAGTAACCGGGACCCTGTCTATGCGTTCTATCAAGGTTGACTTTGCAGGTCACCAATTTGTGATCTGAATAGCCAACCATGAGCATCTCTGGACAACTTAAAAGATCCCTATCCTTATTTCTAACTAAGAACCAATCTAGGTACGATCTAGATTGACCGCCTTGATTTGTCCAAGTCCAGGTTGGCGCAGTCGGAAAATCTAGTCGAAATCTATCGGCCATGTCAAATCGGTCGAGTAACCCCTTGAGGCTGTTACACCCCCCTCTATCGGGACATGCCCCTGCATAGTCCCAACTTGCATTCAGGATACCATTCCAGTCCCCCACTAAAAGCAGGGAACGGGACTTCCTTAGAAAAGTCTCCAGATGTTGGAAGAAGTCGGGCCGCTCTGTCCCAAAAGGGGCATATGCTGCTACCAGCCTAAAGGTTCCACCTTCACCACTGCCAAGGTGCAGCACCACCAGTCGACCCCCTGGGTCCAAGTGAACTATCTGTGTGGCGAGACCCAGATGTGTTTGCAGCAGTACGACAACCCCACCGCCACCTCTGGGCTGACAGAGAGATGCGTGCATCTCAACGTCATCAAAGGTGGGTGCTGGCTGGCGCACGCTGCTGATCCGAGTCTCTCAAATAACCATCACATTTATACTGCGCGACCTGAGGTCATTTAGAAGCTTTACTTCCTTCCAAGGTGAGCCCAGGCCACGCACATTCCCACAACCCACTCTGAACACAGCCATGTTGGTGTTAAAGTGGAAAAAGAAAAGGCACCTACTTCTCTACGTCCCGGGGTCCGGGCTGCGCAACTTCCATGGGGGTGGGGATGGGTTGTTTGGCGGGGTGGTGGTTTGTGCTGGTGTGGGGTGGGGTCGGGGTGTTTGGAGTTGTGTGGATGTCTTGAGGAAAAGGGGTGCAGATATCAGTGTGTTATATCCAGTTGAATAGTATAGAACAATCCTAAATATTTGTTATTTCTTTGTTCAAGAGGAATAATTTGTTCTAAAAATAGAATAAGTAGAGGAATATAGATGGAACCAAAGAAAAGAAAAAAGTAGATAAAAAAATATATAGGTAAGAAAATAATAAAATGTGTGTGTAAGTATTGTATTGTGTTAGAGTGGTCAGAATGAGGTTTTACCTGTAGGGAATTTTATTTTCGAATAAGAAATCTCATTAATAATCTGGTTTTCTTAATAGGTTTAAATGTATGTCTGTTAAAGTTTTGTCCGAGTGTTGAATATAATGTAATATATAGTGCTCATAATAGTTAATTATTTAAAACAGTTATAGAGATGAAATATAGGATTGAATCTATAGAGTAATTCTAATAGCAAAAAATATATGCACACATATATATATATATATTTTTTTTTTCTTTTATATTTTTTCTTTATTTGTTTAGTTGTATTTATAATACTTGAATATCTTTCTAATTCTATGGTGTCATGCGATAGTTAATTCTTGTCTTTTATTTAATAGAATGTCTTTCGATTTAGTAATTTCAAAAATTTCATGGGAACACAGTCCACACTCCTTTCTGAGAATCTTCCAAGTTAGGTTATAATTGATTTTCTTCTTTTTACAATTATTAACTGCTTCCGCTAAAGACGTGGTATTAGCTAATCTTGTGTTTCGAAAACTGCGGGTGTGTGCATAAAATCTCGATTTAAACGGATTAGATGTCGATCCAATATAGGATTGATTAGAGTCCTTAGTGGTAATTATACATTTATACACTATATTATTAATTAAGCAATTTCCATTTAAGGGGCAATTACTTTTTACTCTACAATTACAACCGTTTGTACATAGGGTTTCAGATGTGCTTCCTATATTCCCAATAACAGTGCTAGTATTTGTATTTACATTTTTATATGAGAGGGAAGTGTTTTGCGGTTGGGTGGTCATGGCTCGAAGGGTTGTTAGTTGGTGAAATTATAGGGGATATAGTGTTTATAGAATCATGGTTGTTTTGGAAGTTATTGGTCAGATTGGGTATGTAATTCTTAGTTCATATTACGGATGAAGAAGATGGTAGTTGGTTGTAGGTTGATGTATTGTGTTGGTGAGGTGAGGGAGTGGATGTAACTGGTGGATAGATAATAACATTCTGGTTATGCGTTGTAGTATTATTATAGTTAGTTTGTGTGTGGTGTGCTAGAGGTATACATGGAGCTTTTTTACATTTATAGATGTCATATGCACTTATTTTTGTCGTATATTGCTCGATGTGGAGTAAGAAAATTTTACTGTATATCTGTTTAAGATTTGATGGTATTTGTGGTTAGGTGGGGAATGTTTATCGAGAATTGCTATAGATTTTTTAGGGATTTGGCCCATAGTTTGCAAGTTAAATGGAGCATTATATCATGTTACGTTTCTTTTATGGTTTCTCATTGGTTTCCTATTGTTATATTGGGTATGTATAGAGATTTGAGGGTAGATTTTGTTATCAGATGATACTATAATATTGTGATTGTTATTAGGTGTGTGAACAAATTGTTTAGTAGATTTTTTATTTATTGTTTTTTGCTTGATTTATAGATGATATTGGGAGTTTTATTAATGGAGCCTTATTGATTGGACCTAGTATTTTGGTATTATTCTTGTTATTTATAGTAGTTCGGATATCTTTCTCTGGTTTTTTGGATTGTAAAGATGTAGTTTGGTTAGGTTGAAGGTTCAATGAAATAGGTTATATATCATTAGGTTTATTGCAAAAATTAAGATATAAGATGTTATTATTAACTGCTTTTTTAAGATTAATGGAGTTAGGTGTTTTCGTATGGTTTATAGTAATATTATTAGGTAGGTTATAGAAGTATATTCAGAAGCGTTAGGATTGATGATTTTTAGAGAGTTTATGTCATTCATATTAATGCGGGTACTGCTTTATTGCTTGCATTAAATTTTAGGTGTTTCTTTTGGTGTTTGTTGTTTATGTTGGAGGTATTTATTGTGTTAGGCATGTAAAATATTTTATACTTGTAGCCACTTCTAGCTAAAGCCTCATTATAATAAAGTGCATTTTTATAGAATATTTCTTCATTAGATGATAATTTAGATAATCTGAGTGAGATATTGTACACTATATTTTTTAGTATAGAACCAGGGTGGTTAGATTGTGAGTGTATATAATGCAGGTTTTAGTTTGGTTTATGGTAGGGTTGGTAAATGCCTGTTGATAGATCAAAAGTGATGTCGAGGAAATTGAACACTTTAGTGCTATTTTCAAAAGTAATGGTAAGATTATAGTAATCTTCGAGGAATTTCCTAATTTGTTTTTTATTTCTCTCAATTTCTGAGAGACTAAGATTGTTAGATAGAAGAAGACAGTCACCGCGAAATAGACCACCTTTGAGGTGGGGAAGAGAGAGAGAGAAAGGGAGAAACACAAACATACCCAATAGGTTTCATATATAGATACTGATATTTCGAACACTACATTATATGTTGAGCTCTTTATTGTATGACTGTTCTCCTTAATTGTAAAATACAATATTAAGAATGGTTAACAAAAGAGCAACCGGAATGAACCAGAGTTAAATAAGTTAATACATTGCTTGAGAAGCTACATATTTATTTAATATAGAAGTGATTACAATATTAGAACTGTTTCAGTCGTTTGAAATCTTCCTGGTGATTTCAAACGAAAGAAGTTTTTGTAATCCTATATAATCTATGTGAAATATAAAAACAAATACATAAATATATATATATCTATTGCATTGATATGCATCTGTGTGTATATAAAAGTTACTAGATATAAATTCCTTATATATATATATATATATATATATATATATATATATATGACCGTTCAATTTTGCTGTTAAGCAGCATTTTGTCATATTTTAAAATAATATTTTAACACAACTTAAACAATGAAACAATTGTTAATAGTGTAAATAAAACCCTTCTTGTACTGTTGACCATGTTACTCTTCAGTCTTTCACCATAAAGAAGAAATTATGAGATGGTTAAAATAGTTCCATATATTTTATCGAAATGCGCATAATAAAATATATGGAACTCTTTTAACCATCTCATAATTTCTTCTTTATAGTGAAAGACTGAAGAGTAACATGGTCAACAGTACAAGAAGGGTTTTATTTACACTATTAACAATTGTTTCATTGATTAAGTTGTGTTAAAATATTATTTTAAAATATGACAAAATGCTGCTTAACAGCAAAATTGAACGGTCAATTTTCTGTAGACATAAAGCAGCAAATAATTCGATAATTTCAAACCAACTTGATTCGACCCAACAATTCCATAACTCAAATTATACAATCTGAGTCTATTATAATAACCCATTACCATCATAATTGTTGTTATTATTGTTATTAACTGTCAATGAATCAACATCATAACCTATTATATTTTCTCTCTTTCATTTTATATCTTTCAATTTCTTTCCCTAAATATATTTCATATCTTACATTATAACCTATCGTATTATCTTCACTTCTAATATAACTTCCAATTTATTAATTTAACTAATAAATATATGAATATATTTAATACTTTCATTTTTATACCATCATATATTTATATTTTAACCACCAACACCACAACTATTTTCAACAATCATATTATGTTCAGTTTCTTCGCACACATAAAAAATTTTTTTTATTTTTTATCTTCGCTATAACTTATTTATCATTATTCATTTATTATCACTACTTTTATTTTTTCTCTCTATTTTTTCTTTTTCTTTATCTTTTTTCTTAATTCTTTTTTTTTCTTTCTTTTTCTTTTTTTCTTTTTTTTCTTTTTTTTCTTTATTAATGATGTTGTAATTTGAATTTGTAAACGCTATGTATATTTTATTCAGTTATCTGATGATTTGGTTAAGCATACATCGTATTTAAAATTGAGTGACACAACTTCAAGTGATTAGCAATTTTAAGACAACTTAATCAATGACATAATTGTTAATACTCTAAATAAAACCCTTCTTGTACTGTTGACCATGTTACTCTTCATTGTTTCACTATTATTACTCCAAGATTAACTTACATAGGAATTCCCGAGAACTCATATACTCGCTACCTAAAGAAACCTCTTGTTGAGTCAAACAACGCCGTACGCTAACACTATCCACAATACGGAGTATTCACAACCTCTAACTGGATTACCTATAACGATAACTTGTTGTGTATATATATATATATATATATATATATATATATATATGCATGCGCAGTGGCGGACAGGCCAGGTTGCCAGGTTGCCCAATGGCAAGTGGGCCTAATGCTTAGCTTTGAAAAAATACCTGAAGTCTGAGAGAAAGAATACATTTTTTTTTTAAATAAATAAAACAATTAAGCAAAGCTTTATATATATATAGTCATAACATGTTTTCAACTTGTACAAAATCACTAGGCACTAGGGATTAATTGACATTGTATATATATATATATATATATATATATCTGTATTAAATAAATATTTATACTGTGATATGTATTGAGTACCATACTTACTGTGGTTATCTCTGAATTGAACCCGGGATAAATATATATATATATAAACGTAAACATGTAAGTATGTTTTTGAAACGGTGCGCGAGGTTGAAATTAGAAATTAGAAATTATAAGCTTTCACCGTATTTTAGACTAAAGAAATTTCTAGCCTGATAGTGGGGTTTATAACCCTCGGAGAAATGGAAAAAGATGAGTGTTGCCGTACATGTACGGCATATATTTATATATGTGTGTGTGTGTATATGTATATACATATATATATGTATGTAAATGTATCTGTATATGTATACATATATATATATATACTCCACCTTCACCACTAATTGATTTGACAGATGGCTTTAACCCATTGAAGTAGAATGTACAACCACGTATTCCAGCTATTTGCACTATCATATATTTTGCACTATCATATATTGGTTGATCAATTGGTCAACCAATTTCCCAGGGAATTATTAGAAACCAAAATATATGATAGTGCAAATAGCTAAATGCGTGGTTGTACATTCTACTTCAATGGGTTAAAGACATCTGTCAAATCAATTAATGGTGAAGGTGGAGTATATATATATATATGTATATATATATAGATACATTTACATACATATATATATGTATATACATATACACACACATATATAAATATATATATATATATATATTTATCCCGGGTTCAATTCGGGGGTAACCACAGTAAGTATGGTACTCAATACATATCACAGTATAAATATTTATTTAATACAGATATATATATATATATATATATATATACAATGTCAATTAATCCCTAGTGCCTAGTGATTTTGTACAAGTTGAAAACATGTTATGACTATATATATATATAAATCTATATATACACATGTACATGCACACACATATACACGCACTTCCACATATGTATGTATATATATATATATATATATATATATATATATATATATATATATATTGAGTGAATGTGAAAGACCAAAGGTCATTATTGAAAATCACTGGATTTCGCAAAATACATAATATTTTTTTATTGGAGAAGGTAAGATATTTTTCCGCAAAAATTTGATTCCACTGTTTTGTTTCCATTCATGTATTTTTTGAAAATGTTATTTATTTATTATAAAAATTAAATGATAGCATTCTATATGTAGGTGGGCCCCCTTCATCTCCTGGCAACCAATATTTTTAGACCCAGTCCGCCATTGAGTATACGTATGTGTATATATATATATATATAAATTCATATATATGATGCTTAAACACACAACTTCACTCAAAAACAGAATGAAAGTAAACAGACAACAAAAATATATTTATGCAGCCAACCCTTAACCAATAAAACAACGCCGACCACAAGCATATCATCTTCGAAATATTTTATGTCTAATCAACAAAACCAGAAACCCACAAACAAGAAAGAGTTCTAAACTACATTTAAACATAAAGACACAGATATCATATTCGATTAGTGCCGTTTATGTATCCAGAAACATACGAGCAATCAATAAAATAAACATTTAACTAAAATTAACCGAAATTGAAATAATCACTCCATAAACCTAGTAGAGAAATCATAGTTCAGAATAAATCACGAAGTTCAGAATGAGCAATAAAATGTGTTTAACTAAACCAACGTTAGAAACCTAAATATACTGCCTAATAAACGTTGAAATTCAACAGTCAACCCAAGAACCTAATAATAGACTAACTTATAAGTGGAAACTAAATCGTGCAAATAGAACTAAATAATAAATAATTTACCTGTTCCTCTCCTACATCCAACCACAATGTCGTCACACGCCAAAGACAGAGGTATCAAATTCACTCAAAGACAGTTGTCGAAAAGAGGGGCTCAGAACTCGCCACTTCCGCCGTTTTATTTGCTCCGAAAAACTACTTCCCTCACATACATTAAGCTTCTAAATAGCTTAACACCCATAAATAAAGGGATAAAGAAATGCACCACAAGTAACTCCTGTAACTTATCCAACGTCAAATAATTAAGCATCCGCATTTAACGTTTTACAACATGCTGTTACTAACCCACAAACAATGCAAACAAAATAGAAACATTATGCAGAGGATATATACACAAAACAATAATACACCTGCATTAAACAATCTAAAAAGGAAAACATTCTTCACAACACACATACTAACTAAATCCTTAGCTATATTAACGTTATACCAACTAATCCTATGAAGAAAGAAACCAGAGGCCAGGGACTTAAGTTCATACCGTATCTGAGGCATGATACTACAATATAAATGAATTTATTCTTCTCGTAATCGTCCTCCAGAGTCACTGTAAAATTCTTAAACCGAAGTTGATTTGTCTAATGTATACCACATCAAGACCTGAGAACGAAAACTTTTGTGGAAATTTCTGGTATGATTAAAACATGTTTAATCCTGACAAAATGTTTAAATGATATAAATTTTATCTTCTGTTTTACCATCACGCGCAGTTTGACTATATTGAATATTGATACCACTATTGAGAGATTGTATAAAATGTCCACTAGTATGTGGTTAATTTATTTATAGAAAGCTTCAAATTAAGCTCCTGGTAAACTCAACAAATTGGTATTTACATAAACAAAATTAAACGAAGACATTATTGCAGTTAAGATTTGCTATGATATGTCAAAATCCTATATTGCAAACATTCTGAAAACATTTATTCAATTCCAGTGGGAAATCAGCAATATGCTCACAAACGCAAGCAGCTTGAAGGGAAACATTCTTAATTTGAACAACGTCTCATAAATAACATTTTACAATTACAAGAAACTTGTAATGATTTGGATCGATTGCATAGTTACATAAGATTGGGTTCGTCATGTGTGAATTCCTAAAGAAATTTGCCCCTAAAACATACCAGGAATCATAAGTATAGAACTATTCAGAACGTGACATATTCTTGGTTCAATACTTTAAAACTTGATACGGAAAATAATTGTTTCTACTTTAGGCACAAGGCCAGCAAGTACCCTGTACATTACTGGTACTTTATTTTATCGACCCAGTAAGGATGAAAGGCAAAGTCAACGTCGGCAGGATTTGAACTCAGATCGTAAAGGGACGTAACTATGCTGGAAAGCATCGCGTCCGACCCTCTACCGGCAAAATAATGCCCTTCATTTGGTGATATTTCAATAACGCCTTTAGAAATAGCCATAAATGAACGATCAGTTGTGCTGATGAGATCAATAGAGTTGGTAGTAGCTAACAATTCTCCCTACACTTCTGTTCTAAGTCTTATATATATACTTCTAATCTAAGTACAAAACCTGCAATCTATGACGTGGGAAAAGTCGATATTACCGTCCCCAGTATTTGACTGGATTTAAACTGAGAATATAAAGAACAAACAAAAATGTCAGCGAGCATTGACTGTTGTTGTCTCTGGATTGCTTTTTAGATAGGTATCCACGCAGTGAAGGGCCGGAGTGTGCTAGTCGTATGTCCCACTGGACATACCTCTACCATGGTTTCATCCGTATTTTAAGACATCTGATAACAAGGTATGTCCAGAGCTTCGGAATCATCAGGAGCGAGCTCAAAATAAGACATTTAATTTTCCAAAGTGATCGCTCCAAAAATACATTAAAAAATGGCTAAGAATCGTGACTAGTGATTCTAAAGACATATTTTATGATATATATATATATATATATATATATATATATATATATATATATATATATATATATATATATATATATATATATATATATATATATACGATATTAAAGAAAAGGAAACTATATTTATAAAACCATATTTATTTCATTATACATATTTCGGGGATACCATATTAAAAATATGGCATGCCTTCGTCAGATAGAATACAATATATAAACAGTTTTATAAATAATTTTGACGTACCATAAATATGAGCGACCATTAAGGTAGGAAGCTTCCTACCTTAATGGTCGCTCATATTTATGGTACGTCAAACCAGCTTCCTACCTTAATGGTCGCTCATATTTATGGTACGTCAAAATTATTTATAAAACTGTTTATATATTGTATTCTATCTGACGAAGGCATGCCATATTTTTAATATGGTATCCCCGAAATATGTATAATGAAATAAATATGGTTTTATAAATATAGTTTCCATTTGTTTAATATCGTATATCTATTCCAAAAACTTGTCGAGTGCTTTATATCAGTTATAAAATATTTACTTGTTGTAACCCAACAATTTTAAATAAAACTTTTGCATATATATATATATATATATATATATATATATATATATATATATATATATATATATATATTATATATATATTTATATATTTATATATTTAAATATATATTTATTTATTTATCTATATATGTGTGTGTATGCATATCTCACTGACATTATATTTATATTTATATATATATATATATATGTGTGTGTGTGTGTGTGTGTGTGTTACTTCCATAATTTTATAGCATGTGCAATGGCAAAGAAACTGCATGCATAGTCACAACCAACATCATTATTATTTAAACAGCACAGATAATAAACGTTATTTAATCACATGTTAGCCAAATCACTATCGTCTTGTTGAAAAAGAGTGTTACATTTGGCAATGTAGAGCTCTTTGCATAAACATTGGAACTGGTCTCGACTGGATCACCTACGTTCGTAGGTGTGCTCAATCAGAGCTGACTTCGAGTTAAACGACTACAAGAAAAGCAACAACCTACTACATATTTTACCTCAACTACTACCACTCTTGTTATTATTACTACGACTACCACTAATATTTGTGCTAGTACTACCACTACTATTAATACTATCACGACTGTTACTACGACTCCTCTTTAAATCCGCTATTAGAACATCATCAACAATAGCAATGTCTACCACGTATATTTTTCATTGTCATGTGCAAAATAAGTGACAGTTACATGCCTAGAATATTTAACTAAATAAACAATACTAAATAAACAAAAACTACGGTTGAAATTTTAATTTTAGACATAAAACATATTTTTAGAAAAAAATGCTGAAAGCAGTGTGCTGTGGTGTTAAATATAAATCAAATTTTATTATATATAAATTTGTATTGTTGAAATTAGGAAAAATGTAAGATACAATCGATGGTTTAAAATATGATTGCAAACCATCTATTATAGTGAATGGGTACATATATATATATATGTGTGTGTGTGTGTGTGTGTGTGTGTGTGTGTGTGTGTGTATGTGTGTGTGTGTGTTAGTGTGTGTGTGTGTGTGTGTGTGTGCGTGTACGCGTGTGTATGTGCGCGTGCGTATTTTTTTCTCGATAACAATGTTACGCCTGCAGAGAAAGAAAGTTGGTGCGGAATTTTACCACTCGAGAATCAGAATTTTAATATGAAATGCATTCGCTTCTCAATAGCTTTTGATACATTTTATTATTTTTACTATATAATAACGAATTGTGTTGCAGTTTATTGTATTTCATTATATAATGAATCCCAAATTACAGTATACATGAGATATTAGAGTTTTCAGGGAGAATATTTATGACATATATATGTATTTCAGAGTCATCTGCCCGTAAATTCAAACGATTAGAAACGGATTCAAAACTCGGTCGTAAATCATGTTCACTGGCATCTTAGCCTAACAGTTACAATTAAAAATAAAACCAATAATAATAATTTCATAGGTCAAGTGGTTTTAGTAGCAGACCTAGCTGTTGAAAGAGATTGATGTGTGATAGTGTTATGGAGTTCTTTTGCTACCTCTTTTGAGTTTTTAATCATTATTTTAAACGATTATAATTGTTCTATCCATGGAGGATGCCAAGTATCATGGTGCTTTCTTTTTCATTTACACTGAGCAGTTAGCAATTTGCGTTCCCCTGACTCTTCTATCAACAAGTGAGTTGGGGTTAACGCTGCTTTATGAAAAATCTCTATCCTGGGGGTAGATCGTAGACATCCCAGTATGTTTTTGCCAATTTGGATACGGAATCTATCAATAACTTGAAGGTAGCTAGTACTTGTGTGTCCCCAAAACCAGCTGCCATACAACAATTGAGCGTTGATGACTCTCTTATTATACAGTCTCAAGTGGCTGTGTGTTAGGCAGTGAAATTTCTTTAAAATTACTTTAATTGCATGTCATGTTTTGCAGTGTGTCTTTCTGGTGAGTTTCCCATTTCAAATTAGATTGTAACCAAATGCCTAGTATCTTGATGGATTTTCTGGTATCAGTAGTTGGTTCATCAAGTATATTTCATCGCATTGATAACACTGGTCAACACTTTTTGCTGACTAGGTTTGGTTGTTGTTTTTAGTTAATTTTGAGTTGCTGATTTCAAGTAAGGCATCCATTTTTTCCTAATACATCAGATTTTCATCTTCGTGAAGCATGGGACGAATTGCTGAATACAGATTTGCATAACTTATTTTCTGTCGAGTTTTCTTGCTATAACCAGAAGTCTTTGTTTCCCACCATACCATACTAATACCAAATGCTAGTTGTTTCCTTGTTCCTTTTGTGTATTGGCGTAGACTTTCGACATATGGTTTACATGTATTGTGCGATTTATTCTGATCACCAAGTAGGCTCTTTTCATAAATTCACAATGTTCATTCTTTTACTTGGTACTGTAAAACTACCGTATGTATAGCAAAAAGAGTCTGGGGAATGCAAACATTTTCTTCGTAATGAAGCCATACTACTGAACACCTGTGTTATTTCTTAAAATCAATCTGAAAAGAAGGAAAGTAATTATTAGATATAATATATTGATATATATTGGTGTATATAAATAGATAAAAAGATGTCTAAATACACAGATAAATTAAAATATCAAAATATCAACATGATATTTCTTGTAGCTATGGACTAGCCCATAGATAAATAACTTGATGTGATAGAAAAGAATTATTGTCATTGTAAACTCGGCGGCCTCTAATTACTCAAGAACATGTCTCAAACTTAGGTCAGCAGAAAAAAGTAAAATGTTGTTGACCAGTGTAATTGATGGGTTCAGGATTATGGAAATGAACCAGTTGTGTTTTAGAGGGATCAAATTGTTGGCCATTTTCTTTTTCCCATTCAGTATAATTTGGTTTTGTTGTTGATGATACTAGAAGAAGTATATAAGTTGATATCATATGCAAAAACTGATACTTCTACAATTTTATTTAGTGATGTAAACAAGTATGTTGTGTTATATAGAAAAAGAATGGGTGAGACTGGCAAACCCAGTGGGAGACCTTTCAAAAGGTAAATATTTTTGCTTTTATCGTTTCCAAGAATCAGACTTGTACTACAATGAGTGAGAAAACTTTCAACCTAGTTACAAAGATATTTGGGGATTTCAAATTGTAGTTTTTTTACTAGAGCGTCATGAACCACATTGTGATAAGATCCTTTTATGTCTAGTAAGATCAAACTGGTCGATTTTTTTCAACTGTTTTGAGTTTCTAATATATGTGGTTATTTCATGTACACAGTTCTGTGTTTTATTCACTCGAAATCCGAACAGGGATATGGGGGAAATGTCCATTGAATCTCCTAAGATAATCTATTGCTTAAAATCTTTTCTAGCTTTTTAGAAAGATTTCTTAAGTTCCGTTATGGACAATATGATCTGGTAGAGTGGTAGTTATCTTTGTTTGGTTTTGGTATTATTAACGTATGAGTAAATTTTCATATACCTTGATTGTGTTGGAATTTAATGATACTATTAAATAGGTTTAGCACTATTTCATGTATTGCACTCTAAGTTTCCTTGATGTTTAAATTGGATATACCAATTGGATATACTAGGCCGTTTCCATGTTCAACTCATCTTTAACTACTAGTAGTTTTTGATCAATAATAAGTTGGAAATCTACGTTTGGAGTGAGAGGGTCAGAAGCTTTGTAATGGGTAGTAGATTATTTAAAGGAAGCGTTGCCAAAAGTGATTCTGCAAATAGTGAAGAGAGTTTGGAAGTGTCTGAGATTACCTCAGCATTGTGGTCATGTATCAATAGCTCTTGATTCATTTTGTGGGGTTGGGTTATATCATTGGGTTGTATATGCTCCATATATTGCCCAAGGACTCCAGGTTATTTTCGCTAGGCCAGAAATCATTTTGGCTTGTTTTATTTGGTTTTTAAACTTTTTTTTATTGTCGTTTATATTTTTCATAATTGGAGTATGTAGAATGGTATTTCCATTTTCTTAATAACTGAGTCATTTCACTTCTTAATTGTTTTAGTTCTTCACTCTACCATGCCTTATTTGTTGTTATCCTCATTTCTGTTATTTTTATTTCGATCGGAATACGTAAAAAATACTTTCTCAGTAAAGTGTTTTCCGAGGATTTGGTTTTAACCGCATGGATATTTGTTTTTTGCGGTGTACTTCCTTCATAATGTCTTACGCTTACCAACTTCCTATATGGTGAGTCTCAATTTATGCTCCGATTGTCATTACCAGGCATGGCTTAGTTGCAAGTACAGATCCAAGTCATTTTTCCTACTCTATATTTTATTCCTAAAAGACAGTCTAAACATAGATTTCTTCCTTGTCATCTGATACCTAGATTCTAATGTAGCTTTTAGCTCAGAATTATGCCTATCATAGCGCCAGAATCAGGCAGTCACTGTAAAGCGGTGGGCGTCGAGCAGTCAAGTTCCGAGTCACTCTCATATGCCAACACATACATACACCTACGCGCTGACCAGCCTCTAAAGAGATAGGCAACAGGCTTAAGTGGTTGAATATATATATGTATATACACAGACACACACATATATAAGCATATATATATATATATATATATATATATATATATATATATATATATATATATATATACACACACACATATATATATATATATATATATATATATACACCTATTCACTCCAACACTCACACACACCAGCATACACACACATATATATATTAACATACACATTAATATATATTGCAATATTTTCTTCGTGTTATATTGTAAAATATATACTTCTTTTTCTTGTTCTTTGCCCACTTATTCCTTCCTGTCAGAAGCAACCGCCGCCAACTGATCCGGCTGGATCAGCAAAGCTCATGGATGTTATCCAACCATCTTGCTCGGGGTCAACTCCTGGGTCTCCTTCCTGAGACATTCTAACCACATGCCTATAGTCGGAGTTGTTATCTATCAATTCGAAGAAGTAGCGGCTCTACCCGGAGTGGCTCTCTGATCTCCGAGCTGCGCAAAAAAGGGAAGGACTTTGGGGGTTAAGCTGGAATCAGACTTCAGATCAGCAAATAAAGTGTCTGGCAGATGATCCACCGACTTCATGATAAGAAGCCCTCCTCAACACCTGCTATCAAGAACGCATCTGGGGTTTCCCTGTCTCCGGAGAGATGTATCCTCACGAGGTCGAACTAATACATTGCTGATCTTCTAAACCCGATCACAACAGCATCTTCTGATGTCACAAAAGGCTGAGGTCAAATGAACATTTAAAGAGCTCAAATGTGGAAAGGCCGCTGGGGAGGAGAAAATCCCCCCCAAGATGTCAAAAGCCTTAAATAGAGAAGGTGTTCTATGGCTTACTCGTGTGTGCCGGGTGACCTGGATCGCTGGAAAGAGACCTAAGCAATAGCCAAAAAATATATACTTTCTGGTTGAAACCAGTTCAAAATTTAACATATAACTAGTAATATGGCACAATTTAGAAAATAATCTATACACATATATGATATGAGTGAATGCTAGTGTAATCTAATGAGAAATACGTATATAAACACGTGTATGTTCTTCAGTTTATGTATGTGCATGTTTATATTTATACGCCTTTTCTGTGTTTACATCTCTCTTTTACTCTCATTCTCTCGTTTTTCGCTCTCATCCATGGCTCATTCTTTCTAAGTCTTTCTTTCTCTCCTATATATATATATATATATATATATATATATATATATATATATATATATATATATATATATATATATATATATATATATATATATATATATATATATATATATATAATATATATATATATAAAATATATAGGTTTACATATACATAAACTAGACAGAGGCATAGATATACATATGCGACAATGTTTAGCCATTTTGAATTCGTTTCTGGCGGGGATCATTTAAGAAAAATCTTTGTCCAATTGAGTTTGTTTCCTGATGATTTAGAAACTCGTGAATTTATCCATGATCGGATATTTCCAAAAAGCGAATGAAACGTCATGGGGTAGAAACATAATTTTGGTATGTTTATGTACATTCTTTCTTCTAATTTTGATGTTGTACCTAATTGTGTATGGTTGGCTATATGTCTAATAAATTTCTACGGGCTATTAGAAATACTAGGTAAATCTTCTGTGGCTGTTGATCGCGGATAAAATATCTATCATTTATTTATAGCCTCGTTTACTTGATTTTTTGTGTGGTTAATTATGCTGATTGGGAGGAGAAATACTGTATATATTTTATCAAATGATTCTATGGAGTTACTTTCTTATATATATATATATATATATATATATATATATATATATATATATATATATATATATATATATATATATATATATATATACTATGTGGCCCGTCCGGCTGGCGCCCGGTTGGCGCCCGGCTAGGTATATCAGCATTTTATCTTTTCAGGAATCCACCCTCCACCCCAGTGCAAAGATACCGCACGGCCTCTGATGTTGGGTTTGAATAGTTTTTAGTATTGCCCAGTTCAGCAACCAGTAGGTTAAAGAACATTGATAGTTACAACAATAAAGGCTAAACAGAGAACACATTTTTTAACAAGCTTTACAATAATGTGTACAACCATAATGGAAATTCCAAGTAACAGAAAATATTTAAATTACATCGTTAGAGCCTCAGAGTATACAATATTTTTTGTTCGGCCCTCCGGAGCAAAGATGAAGAGATTGTTTGGCGAGCTCACCCTAGAGCATCCTACATACAATTGACCATGGGAGAATCACTGATTTCGTAGCTCGTCTCGCGGAGATGCTCTATAGACGTTGACCTCTGGACACTCCTGTCAGGAGCATGTAAGCTGTAGTAATTTAGAGGCCTACCACCAATCACCAGGACACTGTTTTCAAGACAAATGAGCGCCTCATTGACAACGACATCGTATGTTACCGCGTGTGCGGTGGAGGATGTCCTCGGCTAGACTTTCACGGTGGTTGTTCTACAGTGCGAGAGGCTTGGCGAGTTCGCAGTTGTGCAGCACAATAGCAAAAGGTTTTCGCAGCTGAGAAGAGGCTTTAGCAGTTGCTGCTTCTTGCAGGGTGAGGTGCCAATGGCTGTCATCGTGTAACATACCACGCATCTGGCAAGCCAAACGGTAAGTGGAACATTGATGGCCATTGATCGTTCTCAGATCTTGGAAAGACTGAGGTCCTCTAACCTCGAACAGTAACAATACGATAAGCCGTCTGTGCTTTCGTGAAATAAATAGGTTTTTGTTTTTGTGTATGCAAAAATATTTGTACACGAATATATATATTAAAATAATAGATTAAAGTTTAAGCAAAGAATCGCTGCTTTCACCCTTAACGGGATCTTCTGAAACTAAAAAAATCCGTCTGTGAACGCAGAAGTAAATATTTCGAAAAGCGTTATCTAATGCAGACAGGCAGACATACAGAGACATATTATAAGGGCGCTACGTTATAGCTATGTATCTATCTAAAAAAGCAGGGACCTGTTCGTACATTTCAGATCAGCCCTCCCAGTCAGCGCTAAGTTCGGATACATGAGGAACGAACTAACACGTATCCAGAACAAATGCACCGACGCAAGAGACCGGGACACATACACCACACATTTCTGGAAGTACTTAAACTGAACGGATACCCAACGTCCACCGAGAACCGTGCCAGAAACAACAGAGGACACCACACCCGAGGCACTAACACCTGCTTCCTGAAGCTCCCACACTTCAGTGACGAAACAACAACAGTCATCCGCAAAGCTATCAGACGAGAGGGACTAGATATCCAGCTAGCCCACTCAGGACCTTCTCTACGCGGATAGCTAACCAAAAGACACTCCACCAAACATGACAGCCGCTGCAGGCTAGCCAACTGCCCCATCGACGATACAGACCTATGCCACCAGGCTTACGTCGTATACAGATTAGAGTGCGACAAATGCAAATATTTCTCCATAGGTAGCACCACCAGACCACTTCACATTAGAATAAAAGAACACCTCAACTCTAACGCTTGCTCATTTAAGAAACACCTAGCGAAATGCAAAACACCGATAAAAACATAATAGTTAAGATAGAAGCTAAGCAAAGAAACCTCGGCATCTTAGAATTAAAGAAGCACTTATTATAGTCAAAACACAACCACCAATCAATAACAGACTAGAATTCAACACCCAATTTTTAACATGATAGAGCACCTAGCCCCACACTTACACCTCCACATACCATTTCACACACACACGCACACACCTAAGAAGAGATATTATCTCGAAAATTAAGGATATTCAAATAAATTGAAGGTAAAAGACTAATTGTCAGCAATATCTTTTGCATTTGTATTTATATTCTATATCCATACCTGCATTGTTCTGACCTTCTGACTCCAAACGTTTATACCTAACTACGCAATGCTTCAAGTAAATTACAATTCCCTCCTATATATATATATATATATATATATATATATATATATATATATATATATATATATAGGAATGAAAAATGGCGTGTTGTGTTGTTGCAAATGTGATATACAAATTAAAATGAAGAATTAGAAATAGAAGCCAGGACTATCCATTATCAGTGGTCTATTAGCCATAACATGTATTTCTTCGCATTAAAGACCAGATACCTCTGGCTAGCGCGAACAATAACTAAAATAAGTTATTGGGATAAAAAGAATTGGGTGGAGAACGAGAGACAGGTAAACAAACACGAATGGTGAGGCAACGTAAAGAGAGGAAAAATGAGAAAATCAACTCAATGATTCATTTGAACATAAGAACTTGCGAATATTGACGAGAAGACGAAAGACATATCTTAACCATGCGAAAGTAAGCGAGGAAAGAATTTCGCCCGGTGTGGGACGATGGAGAAAGTGAGAGAGAAGGTGAGTAGCAGAGAGTGAGTGAGTGAAAGTGTGAGGAAAAGGCTAGCCGAGAGAGGATGAGTAGCAGAGGGGGTGAATTAATATAAGAGGGAGAAAGAGAGAGAAGGAGGGGGGGGGAGAAAGAGTATAACAGTAAGGGAAGATGGCTAGTAGAACACTGATGATGGATAGTCCTGGCTTCTATTTCTAATTATACATTTTAATTTGTATATCACATCTGCAACAACACAGCACGCCATTTTTCATTCCTCTATGTTTACCCCTTCTCTGTAACCTGTCTTTTTGTCGTCCCTTACTGCTATCTTCTTTCTCTCTCCCCTTCTCTCTCCTTCTCCCGCTTACTTCCATTCACCCCCTCTGCTAGTCACCCTCTCTCGGCTAGCCTCTTCCTCACACTTTCACTCACTCACTCTCTGCTACTGACCCTCTCTCTCACTTCCTCCATCGTCCCACACCGTGCGTAATTCTTTCCTCGCTTATTTTCGCATGGTTGGGATGTGTCTCTCGTCTTCTCGTCAATATTCGCAAGTTCTTATGTTCAAATGAATCATTGACTTGATTTTCTCATTTTTCCTCTCTTTACGTTGCCTCACCATTCATGTTTGTTTACCTGTCTCTCTTCCTCCACCAAATTCTTTTTATCCCAATAACTTATTTTAGTTATTGTTCGCGCTAGCCAGAAGTATCTGGTCTTTAATGCGAAGAAATACCTATGATGGCTAGTAGATCACTGATGATGGATAGCCCTGGCTTCTATTTCTAATTCTTCATTTTAATTTGTATATATATCTATATATATATATATGTATATATATATATATATATATATATATATATATATATATATATATATATATATATATATATATATATATATATTCTTATATATATATATATATATATATATATATATATATGTGTGTGTGTGTGTGTGTGTGTGTGTGTGTGTGTGTGTGTAGGAACGAGTAGGACCCCGACGGCTGAGCTCAAGCCGTTTCGACGGCTAATTCTGGACTAAATGGACTTGATTTAGTCCAGAATTAGCCGTTGAAACGGCTTGAGCTCAGTCGTCGGGGTCCTACTCATTCCTATTACCCACTCTACTACCCTAAGTATTGAGTACGTTGGTGCGTTATGGTCCACCTGGTTCCTTACCACATTTCCTTCGTTATATATATATATGTATATATATATATTCTTATATATATATAACGAAGGAGTTGTAAGGAACCAGATGGACCATAACGCACCAGAGTACTCAATACTTAGGGTAGTAGAGTGGGTAATAGGAAAAAGTATGACCTCGGCGGCAGAGCTCAAGCCGTTTCGACGGAAATAACCGTCGAAACGGCTTGAGCTCTTCCGTCGGGGTCATACTTTTTCCTATATATATATATATATATATATATATATATATATATATATATATATGTATATATATAATCTTATGTAATCAGGGGGTATTTGAGTTCTATGAATTGGATGTGCTGGATAGTGTGTATTCGTGTAAATACATCGAGAAAGAAAAATAATTTGACGTCAATTTCGATAACAGATTATATGTTCTGGTGAAACCGTTAATCGGTTTCTGTAGACGTAAGCTAGAAATGGACTCTTGGCATATAGGTGTAAATGGAGATTTTTTTCAAATATAATATATGACAGTGCATATATACGTGTATGTGTGTGTGTCTCAGGGTTTATTTAAAGGAAATATTAGAACTGCACAAAGATTGAGGCAGGGAGGACAAAGCGCCAGTGGTTCATATCGTATATGGCTCCGTATACATTTCTGTTATGAATCCCACTATTTTAGTGCAATATATGTACTGAATAGAGTGTTGAACTCACAATCATAAGGTTGTATGATAGATTACTGTATTGGGTGGCATGTTATATTCACACATACACACACACACACACACCTATTTACCTAGTTGACATCAAAATTCCAACGGATTTTGTTTCTATATTAGAAATTGACTCGCTCTCTCTCTCTCTCTCTCTCTCTCTCTCTCTCTCTCTCTGTGTGTGTGAACATTTATAAAATAATCAAACCAGAAGAACATACATATATGCAAATATATACGAATATATACCTCTACATAAGCAGAGACACACGTATGTATGTATATATATATATATATATATATATATATATATATATATATATATATATATATATATATATATGTGTGTGTTTGTGTATATATATGTGTGTATGTGTGTGTGCGCGTGTGTGCGTGCGTGTGCGTGTGCGTGTGTGTGTGCGTGTGCGTGTGCGTGTGTGTGTGTGCGTGTGCGTATGCGTGTGTGTGTGTGTGTGTGTGCACCCATGTGTGTGTGTGTGCGCCCATGTGTGTGTGTGTGTGTGTGCCCATGTGTGTGTGTGTGTGTGTGTGTTATCTCACAAGATCCCCAGACATGACTAAACATTCAATTGCCAAAATAGTATATATGAATAAGGGAGAACTGGAAGGGAAATGTGGGATGGATGGCTGCCATTGGAATAGAATGGGTATGTGGAAGGGCATGAGAAAGGAGAGAAAGAAGGAAGAAATGAAAAGAAAACGAATTAGAACAAGATAGAGAAACAAAAAAAAAACATACATAGTTACATGTATGTGTAAATAAGGTTTGCTGTGCATAAATGACTGTCTAAATCGATGTTTATCACTGCCACAATATAAGCCTCAATGTATAGACTAAGTAACAGGATAGTAGGTGAATACAAAGCATCATGTTATTTTGTAATTTCCTGCCTATGAAATTAATCTGATAGCCTTCATTGTATATAGCTTCGTTCACTGGTGATGCTACCTCTGCAATAATTGTTTGTAAAGGAAAGGTTAATAGCTTGTACACACAACACAAACACGCACTCACAAGAGTACATATGTGTACGCACGCGTGTACATGTGTGCGTTTGTGTAGAATGAGAGAGAGAGGAAAACTTCCTCTAGACAAGAGTGTGTGTGTGTATATATATATATGTGTGTGTGTGTGTGTGTGTGTAAGTATATATATATATATATATATATATATATATATATATGTGTGTGTGTATGTAAGTATATATATATATATATATATAAATGTATATGTATGTATATATATATATATAAAGACAATCTATATATGAGTATGAATATCGATTAATCGTTATATATATAGAGAGGTAGATAGGTAGTTATATGCGTGTGCGCGTGTCTGTGTGTCTTTCAGTAATTTTCTTCAATACTGGAGGTGACACTAACACGAGTACTCGATGTCATAAAAGCAGAGATCATATGTTATGTATGAGATGAGAAATTTTCACTTTGAAATACTGTTATTATATATCGAACGTTACATATGTTTCGCAGATGATTAGCTCTAGGTTTTTTATCGATGTGATAAACCTGACTCTAATATTGATTTGCACATCAGCTGTGTGGACTCAAATCGAAACATTTTCATTTTTAGGGCCTGGACATATTCATTTTCATCTCTAGAACCAATCACCTGTCAAACAGATAACGCTCGATATGCAATAAAAATATTTAAAAGTGAAACGTCGTTATCTCATACATTAGACATACGATTATACATTTATGTACATATGTTTATATATTTATTAGCAGAACACCCAGCGTTGCCCTCTTCAAGATGTGGCTATAAATTTACTAGAATGCATATCTATGGTAATTATATTCTGTTGATACTAATCGTATATTTCATGATTTACATATGTAAATATTATATAGTTAATTTATACATATTCATTGTATCGCATGGTGAAGTGAAAGGCATCACAGTTTTAATTCACATGAAATTATAATTGTAAAGACGAATTTTGCTTAAAATTCCTTTTTCTTCTATATTTTTAATCAGGGAAGGACTGTAAATTAATAATTTGCGATATTTAGTTACGGCGCATTACATTCTGAATTCAAATCTCGTCGAGATCAACGATACTTTTCACCCCTCCAAGCTCAATTAAATAAAGTACCAGTTAAATATCAATATAATTGACATTCTTTTCCCCCAATATTTCCGGGCTTGTGCCAATGTTAGAAATAATTATTTAATCAATGGGGATATACGGCAGTGTCCATGATCCTTTCCAGGACCTATATATCTGGTTAAAAGGAGATATCTTCAAATCGGAGACCAGGCTCGAAAGCTTGCAACAGTGTGGACTCAGCTAGTGAGAACTGAAGAGTCAGGTGGGAAAGTCCGGATTCTAGGAGTTCGACACTTTTCGTGCTCCCTATCAATTAAACCTCCGAAAGGGAGTTTCGATCTTGAAATTGTGTCGGTTGATTGAAGTTTTGTTTTTTTTCGCAAGACATTATTTATGCACTCCATGCGAACCGCTCCACTGAACCTGTTTCACACTCATCTTTGGTGACACATAATCAGTGCATAGTTTCAGAAACAAGGACAATACAGTAGGAAGCTATCTTGGCTGCTATCCAAGTTGTGAATGCTATGCATACATTTCATCAGCATACTATTTTTTATCACAATCGCATCGACGTAACATAACCAAAAAATGGAAGAGCAGTAACGCAGATTATTAGTTGAGGGCACTTATCATCGAAAATATTCAAATCGTTCATAGTGTATCTGAAAATACGTTATCTAGCATGTTCTTTAATGTCTACTATTTATTACAGAGTGAGAGAACACAGAAAAGTTACCTCATTGATGACAATTCGTAATATCGTTAAGAGATCAAGCGATAGCTTTGATGTTCCAATTCTTATAGTCATACGCCTATCTCTATGTTTTAAATGAATTATATTACCCCACGACATGAAATGTTGCTTTATTTTCTCCGAGAAATGAGGTAATAGATACAGTGAATATACTGGAGTTGATTAAGTTCCTTTGTGATCATCTTGACAAACACACACAGACAAACAAATAACTACTTAGATAAATAGAGATCATGTTAGTTTTCTTCTTTCTTGCTATTTCTATTTTTTCATTAAGATATCATCCTGTGAATTACCAGATTCGTTAGGATGGGCATTTAAATGCCTCGGCATTTGTTATACCTAAGTGTGTCCGAGTTCGAATCCCGCTGAGATCAACTTTTCAGTTAATCATTTCGGTGTTAATAAATAAACTACCAAGCAGTGGGTTGTCGCGATACTTTGTGGCATCTGATCCACCACTTTGCGTTACGACAGGATTTTCGACCGGCAGATAATGTAACGCTGATATTATCCTTGGATTAGCAGAATCGGTAGAGCATCGGACATGCTTAGCGGCATAGTGTTACGACACTTTACGTTCTGATTTCAAATTCTGCCGAGATTAGCATTGCCTCTCATCCTTACGGGATCGATAAAATAAATTACCAGTAATGCACTGGGGTAGATTTAATCGACTTTCCCCTCCCCTCAAAATTACTGACCTTGTGCCTAAAATAGAAACAATTATATTATGACAACACGGATTTTTTAGTCTGGACAGAGGATAGGCTCCAGTCCCTTCCTTTCCTTTGTGTCCTTATACATTGCTATTGTTATTCTTTAGCCTTAGATAATCATTAACAGTGTAAACCTGTGACCAAAAGCATTCCAGCCCTTGTTATTCTGTCTTCTATTTTTATTCTTTTGTATATATACTTCAAACTATATTGTCTAATGTTTTCTTCACATTTTTATGGTGATATTTAGTGATCTTTAGCAGCTTTTTCTAACAATTTAATATACCAAGTAAAGAGTTTCTCGTTGTCGCATGATTGTGTGTCTTTATTTATTATGTTGCTTAGTTAATGGTTAGTGCTGTTCCATCAGACCTATTATCAATGATGTTTCAGCTATAACCATCAGATTCGCTTTATTTCTCAGGCATAATATATGAAGGATTGTGAAGGCTACACGGCGGAATTGGGAAGAAGTTTGTTTCTGAAACATACGTTCATGGGCTCGGTCCCGCTGTGGGGTTACCTGGACAAATGCCATCTACCATAACTTTGGATCACCCCCAAACCTTGTGAGTGGAATTAAATAGAAGAAAAATATTTGGAGGTTCGTCAGACGGATTGCAATTGTAATTCAAACTTTCAATTTGTCACACATGTGTCTGGGGAATAATCAGTCATGTACACGTTAACTTCAAAACCAGACTGTTCCCTTGTTTAAACAACGGGACACTCATCGTCAAAACTTGGGAATTCCAATTCAACAGGGATTGCAATTAATGAGACCGATTTTGCAAGTGATTTGAAGAAGATATCGCTGCTATTTCTAGCAGATCAAGCGTCTAAGTAGATACACTATCACTGGTCTCAACTCGAATATATACGCATCCATAGGTGTCCAGCTCTAAACATATTTCTATGATTGAGTCTGTTTCGATTTGTGTTTGTTATTAACACCCTTGCGACAGTCCAATTCGTATATATACAATACATCAAACTGAGTAGCTCTTTACACTGCATGCTTTCCTATACTGTTAAAATCATTTTTCTTTTAGTTTGATAAACGTGTGTTGTGTTTCTTATTTTCCTTCTTTTTCTGAATATGTAGCTTACGTTGGAGAAAGTAAAGAAAGTATTGACAAAATATCACGTAACTATTTCATATCATATTTTCACTCACTCGCTTATTCTCTCTCTCTCTCTCTCTCTCTCTCTCTCTCTCTCTCTCTCTCTCTCTCTCTCTCTCTTACTCTCCCAAGAATATTCACATAAATACATGCGGGGACACACACATAGATGATTATAGATACACGCACAATTGCACACAGCATATATACATAAATAGTAAAACGGATTATATGTATTTACGAAAGATTTCAGTACATTAAAGCATATAGAAACTTTATAAAGTGTTAATATGCTTAGAGCATTTTAAGACGTTATCATATAGTTGTATTTTTGTTGTTTATTTTTCTCTGAAAATAACAACATCGGAGCACTCTATCACACCAAAGAAAACATTTTTCAGCGAACGATGAAACGATACGCTTGCGGCATGCTTCACAAATGTGTTGTCTCGAAGGTATCTTAACATGATGTATCATATATATATGATACTTAAAATATATTTTCATGAGCTGGACTGTTTCCTAAATAGTCTTCGTGATGTTTAAACTGGTTATATAAGTAATTGCCAGATCTCTAATGCAAAACGTTGTGTGCAGCCTCTAAGTAATGTAAGGTTTAAATTTTTTCTAAAGATAATTAATTAAACCACGTTGTGAAAGGTAAAATGTAGTTACTACACTATGTTTATTTCTCAGTTGAGTCAAAGAAAATTATTCTACGTGGTCAATAGAACTGTTAGAAATCGAAGTCAAATTTCGCTATCATAGACATTTGCTCCTTGGTAAAGAAAATATTTTGATAGCAAATTTGGGAAAGGGCAAAATTGATTAAATCAACCACAGTATTTGACTGGTAATTTATTTGTCAACCGCAGAAAGATGAAAGGCGATGTTTATCTCGGCGGGACTTGAACTCAGAAAGCAAAGAGTGAAGATCCAGAACATATCCCACAGTGGCATTTTATTTGATGCTTTAGCAATTCAGCCAATCCACCACCCTCGTGTAAGCGCTAATATTCCGACATGTAGAATAATCAGGGGAACCTGTTTAATAATATTGTACTTTAATGAATAAAATCAACTTTAATGTTTTCTGAAAATATTAGGGAACATTGCAAACATTTTGTTCATATACTATATAAAGAGTAAACTACCACTTCGCATATTAAATTGGATAGAGAATATATATTAGACAGAACATAATGAATACACACACACGCACACACACGCACACACACACACACACACACACACACACACACACACACACACACACACACACACACACACACATATATATATATATATATATTATTATTATTATTATTATTTGTTGTTATTATTATAAGAGGGCAGTAACTACGGCGGAGTAAGTTAGTTGAATTTTTATGAGTTATCGAAAGTTCTAATAATATTATTTTACATCGGTGTGTAGTTAAAGAACCCCTCTGTCAAAGGAGGTGGTTCTTTAATTGTATCTCGCGCCCTTGAGGGATAAATTTGCTTTTATTTACAATCATAACCCCAACATTTTGTTCTAAAAAAACATGGCAGACAAAGAAAATTGTCCACAGGGAGGAACAGCGAGTTGTTCGGAGGCAAAGTAAAAAACAAGAGAAACAGCAGCAGCAGCGACAGCGACAGTTGTAGTGACAACAGCAGCAGCAGCCACTGGAACTGTAGTAGCAGTAGTGGAAATTATATCAAAAATGTTCCTGCGTTACAAACACAACCACTGTATCAAACACAACCACGACTACCCCAATAACAACAATAACAACAGCAACAGCCATAAAGAACCCAAAGAACAACAACTATAACAGCAGCAACACAGAGGAAGAAGAAACAAACAAAAACACCAACGACGGCAACAAAGACAAAACTAGTGACGAGTCAACACAAATCAAAACAAACACGTCTTTCGCTAAAGCGACAAACAATTTTGAACAAATACACATCACTAACGAAGAGATAAAACAAGCAAAGGTCTTGGTTAAAAAGACCAGACACAGAGTAAGTCTCACTCGCCCAGCTGAGATAGTAAGAAAGAAACTTTTGTGTTCGGTCAGTTATCGCACGATCGGATCAAAATCGCGGGGATTTGAACGGGCAATGGTGTCACAGGTCCAAAGAGCTATGGGCACCATCTGAGCAGAGAAAATATATACGGCCTGGGGATCGAGATATGGCAGTGTGGATGTGCTCTTCGCTACACCAGAGGAAGCCAGAGCACACTCCATTGCGCCACTCCGTAGTGACGAAATCATAATGCTGCCCACATACTGCGGCCACAGATTCGTCTGGGTTCGAGTAGGCCAGGTTCGGCCCTCAATGGAGATGGCGTGGTTGACGGCAGCCGTCCTCGCTGACGTTTAGGATTCAACAACCATACTCAACGTCATGCGAATAAAACAGGAAAATTGGACAGGGTCGGGGATGGAGCTAATCATCCAAGCAAACCATGAGAGCATTGAGGCCATCCCCGATGTAATAGACCTAGACGACGGCAGACATCTACCCGTGACTGCCGAAGGTAGGCGCCCAAGGTGTCATGGATACGGTGACAAGACGCACCTTAAGGCATTCTGCCCAAACTTACCAAAACAGGCAAGCGCCCACCCCTTCTCCCCACGCCGTGCCCCGTAACTGGAGCAGACAAACAAACAAAGAACACAGTGGCAGAAGAGAAATCACCATCCCCAACAACAAAAACACCATCTCTTCCACCACCCACAGAACCAATGGAAAGCATACCCCTTCCTGATATAGCTAAATCGGACAAGAAGTGGGATGAGGCCGAAGAGTGGAGAACTATTCAAAAAAAAAAAGGAAGAACTCCCTAAGCTCACCCCCCCGCCCCAAAAAAGTGGAAGAAAGAACCCTAAAAAAAAATGACAACTACTCCCCCTCCTCCATCACCATCAACAGCCACACCACCACAACCACCTACACCATCACCACCACCACCACCACCAACACCACCCTTAGCATCTATCCCATCGTCACCTCCAACAACACGACAGCAAACACAGAAAGTACCAACACCCAAACAGCAGACACAATACATAGCCATAGACAAAGACAAAACAAAGCTTTTAAATTACATTTAACGCCACACCAACATCACAGAAACAAACTACGTACAAACCGCCAAAATTGCACCCCCACACACATGAAAAATAATAGAAATTACACAAAAAAATTACATAACATTTAAAAAAATGTTCCCCACATCAATTGGAGACTACCGAGGGAACATCACGAAAAGAATATTCACGGATATTCTTGTGGAGAAACCCACCAATGGTCGGAGAGATAGATCTCTGACCCCCTTCCTAAGGAAGAGCCACATGTAATTTTTTGTACCTCTCCCCTCTCACTTCTTTTCCTCCTATCCTAGCCAACATGGCTTCTCTCAGAATAGGTAGCATAAATGTACGTGGCCTGGAAGCAGGGCCACCTGCTAAACGATGTTAGGTCGCTAAACATAGATGTGGTGGCCATCAGTGAGACCAGAATCTCCGAGGCACGGGCATTCGCACCCATTTTCGGCGGCTACGAGATGTACACATCTCCAAGCCGCCCCGGATCTGGGTGGAAGGGGGGAGCGGACGTGTTGTTCCGAAGAAGTTTGGATCTCGAGATACAGGCCGTCTTCTTGTACCCAGAGGGTAAGTTGGTGGTACTGGACGTGACCAGAAGAGAAGGACAAGCTTTCAGGCTAGTGGCCGCCTATGCTCCAACAGGAGCAGGACAGCGTGAATTATTAGGGCCTCTGGAGACCTTTCTTGGAACACCCTTCTCTAGTGTTAGTGGGCGACTGGAACGGGATTTTAGATGCACGCTGGGATTGTGTGGGGGTAGCGGATAGGGGAGGAGGGGGCAAGATCCTCACCAACCTGCTCAGGCGTTTTGAACTGTCTGACAGGTACCGATTGGATTTCCCGAATGTGCCAATGTTGACTTGGACAAACCGTATCGGGTCATCCAGATCATATCTAGATAGAGTATTTTGTAGGGAAATAGATAGGTCTAGCATAGGCTGTCCAGAATTCAAGATAGTCAGCTACACGGACCACAAATTCGTCATCTGTGTGCTTGAAAAAGATAGGCTTGATAGACAAGGACCCGGCTACTGGAAGCTAAACGCGTCATTAACAGCTCGCAAGGCCTACAGAGACCAGATTAGCGAACTAGTTAAGTTGGCGTTGACGGGGGCCATCGTCAACAACAAATGGTCGTTTGCTCTGAAAAGAGCGATTAGAATAGAGTCCATTAGGTTTAGTAAGGCTTTAGCAATAGTGAAAAATAGAGCAGAGGGAGAACTAGTTAGAAAATTAGACAAGGCGCTTAGCAAAGGCATCGCGACCGACGTACTTGCGGCGAAATTGGCCCTTGACCAATTCTTCAATGCAAAGCACGAGGGCTGCGTTGTCATAGCTAGGGTGCGTGCTCTCAGACACGAGGAGACGAAATTCGTTCAATGGGTCCGAGTGGCGGAGGCGCGTTGTGGCAACAAAGCCACGTCCGGTCTTTGGTGGAGCACGACGGGCGCATGTTACTCGATCCCGGGAAAATGTGTGAAGCTTTTCAGAGACACTTCGCTCAGCTGTTCGGGGGCAACGGCGGGCCGGATCGAGAGATAGACTTTAGTGCCTACCTCGACGGACTTCCGCGGCTCTCGGCCACTGAGGCGGAGTGCTGCGAAAAGCCGATAACAGCAGGTGAAGTACGGGAGGCAATGACTGGCAGCACAAGGGTTAAATCGCCTGGTTTGGATGGTCTGCCCTATGAACTTTACGTACAGATGCCAGACTTGTTCGGAGGCTTCTTGGCGGACGTCTACTGCAACTGGCAACAGAACGGAAGAATTCCCAGCTCTGTGAGCCGAGGAGCAGTGGCGCTGCTGAGAAAGGATCCGAACAAGGGGGAGAACATAGATAATTTTAGGCCCATAAATCTGCTAAACACAGAGTTCAAGATTTTGGCCAAGGTGCTAGCAGAGAGGTTGGCGCTTGTCGTTGGTGGTCTGGTGGAAGAGGCGCAGACATGCGCCATTCCAAACAGATCACGACAACCTCCACCTCATGCGATACATCGTTGAGAGGGTAGCTAGGGAACCTGGAACGGGTGGGATTTTGATCAATTTAGATCAGTCGAAAGCTTTCGATAGGGTCGACCATCGTTATCTGGCAGCAGTCCTGAGGGCGGCTCGCTTTCGGCCCGTCTTCAGAGGCTGGATCGCTGCCATGCACAGCGACATCTGCTCTGTGGTGAGAGTGAAGGGTCACTTTTCGGAACCGTTCAACATCCTGCGCTCGGTCCGCCAAGTATGTCCCCTCTCGTCCCTCTTGTACGTATTGACTCCCGAGCCATTACTGCACAAACTGGAGACGTTGAGGGGGGCCCGCGCGAACTAGGATGCGGAAGATCCGTGTCAGCATATGCGGACGATGTCACCGTAGTAGTGTCGAACGCCAAACACATCGAGGCGATCAGCACCACACTAAGGGAATACGAAGCGGTGGCCGGAGCAATGATCAACCAGGAAAAGTCGGTGGACCTGCAGTTCGGCACCTGGAGAGGCAGGTCCATGCCTTCCAACAGCGTCGTCGGGCGCTGGACGGACGGACCAGTTAAATTGCTAGGGGTCACGTTTGGTCCGGACCTCCAGACGGACAAAAACTGGGACGAGGTGACGAGCAGGGTGGCTTCTCTCACCCAGAAATGGACAGAGAGGAAGCTATCCCTGAAATGTGGAGCGAAGGTGGCGAATGCGTACATCGTGTCCGTCATCTACTACTGCCTGACCGTCGTGTATTGTCCTAAGCCTCGCCTGACTGCACTGGAGCGTTTGTCATTTCGCTTTTTGTGGATGGGACGCGCTCCGATGGTTAGGCGGTCCATCTGCTGTCAACACCCGCTACGTGGAGGGCTGGGCATGCCGTAGTTGATGAAGCGCAGACCCGCGCTCCGGCTACGACATCTCCACCTCTTCCTCGATGGTGATCAGGTGTGATCGCCGTTTGCTAGACGAGTCTTTTCTCATCTCGTCTCCTTCACGGAGCTGCAGTCCTGGGTCAAGCGAAACCGAGAGGGAGCGCTTGGAGACTGGAATGTCTTCAGGCGCTCACGGCCCTCGACCAGTCGGGCAATGTGATCGGTGAAAACTCCACCTTGGCATTCTATAGAGGATTAGTGGAGGGGAAGAGCGACGACGTACTTGGGGAAACTCTAGTCGTCGACGAAAATCAACTAGCCAATTTCTTCGGAAGAACTTTCGGGCCGGGGCCTATGGACAATTTCCAGAAATCCCTGGCCTGGCAGTGCTACCGAGGAGCTTTGCCTGTTCGGGATAAACTCTACAGGCATTAGAGGTGCCGTCATCCGGGCATGTCCGAGATGCGCGCAGGGCGACGAAACTGTCCTGCACGCACTCGTCCAGTGTCCGAGCATTGCTGACTTGTGGGTTTATGTCGAACACCTGCTGTCGCGTGTAGGACGGATCCAGCTATCAGCTGAGTCCATCGTGAGGATTGCCCCGCCCTCTTCCTTTAGCCGGGAAGGGCAGGAAGTGTTTATCTGTCTGGTGGCCATGGCGAAAGAGATAGTACGGTGGACACGTTTGAAAGGGCTGAAGACGAGCACTTACCTCTTCAGTGATGCCCTGATTAACTTTTTAATTTAAAAAGGAAAATCAGGGTAGAAAGGGAAGTGCTCTCTTCCCAGCATTTTGTTGAAAGATGGGTGAAAGAGGCAAGAATGGCCCGAGTGAATGGGCCTACTCTGAGTATGTGTCTGTAAATTAAAGCTGGAAAACTGGGAGAGGGCACTTGCCCTGGTGGTCAGGGTCACTGTGGCTTTTTAATGGGCTTTCTCCACGAATGTCCCTCGGAAGTCTCCCCCCTATTGGGGAATTTTTTCATTGTTCTATTATTACATCCCCTGTTTCTTGTTTTTTACACGCTGAAATGCCCATTTGTTCCGCCCTGTATTGTCCTGTACTGTCCTTAATGTCTACCTTATGTAAACCCTTGTGGTTAATAAAGAAAGCATTATTATTATTATTATTATTATTATTATTATTATTATTATTATTAGAGGGCGGTGGATTGGCATTATCGGTAGAGAGTCGGACACTATGCTTTGAAGCATAGAGTTACGTCCCTTTATGATCTGAGTTCAAATCTCGCCGAGGTTAACTTTGCCTTTCATCCTTACGGGGTCGATAAAATAAAGTACCAGTAATGCACTGGGTAATTGCTGGCCTTGTGCCAAATGTAGAAACAATTATTATTATTATTATTATTATTATTATTATTATTATTATTATTATTATTAATGATAAAATAGAATATCGCAGGTTTATATTTCAATGTGTCAATCTCTGTGTGCTATTTATACTATTAATAAACTCCTTTTCCTTTATGCTAAAGATATATGAAGAGTCTTTAATTGGTTCATGTGAGTCCAGAAACACTAATCTAACACAAAGATTCTTTGTAAGTGATATGCCAAGAAGATGAATGGTGTGAAGAAATACCTTGATCTGGTTACGACGTTTTCTAAAGATATAGGAATGTATTTGGTCAATTTAGCAGTGTCTCTATAAATGGCCTGACTGTTTCACTGGTATCAGACAAGGACTGCTACAGATACTTAGGAATAGATGGAAATATATCTTATGGTGGTGTTTTGTAACCAGGAACAAATAACCAGTGAATGTAACATCCGAATAAGAAAAGTATTTTTTTCTGAATGCTCGAAGCACAATAAATCAGTAGCCCACAATGTCTTTGTTGTAATTAACACCAGCATTTGGACAACTTGACCAGATGCTAGATGAGATCCGAGTAATTGATGTTCAAATCTCAAAGGTTCTGACAGGCACCGGAAATTTCCACATCGACAGTATTATTGACCGCCTATACCTGAAGCATAAAAGGGCAGAGGCTTAACACCAGTCCAAACAGAATTTGAGTGTCGTATAATATAATTTTTACATCTACGAACCACCAAGTATAGAATATCATCCATAGAGCAAGTCTCTCTACATGAAGCAGATAACATCATGAAAGTTAGGAATGAGTTCCTTGTGAAATACTCCCTGCATAATAACGAAAATCTTACACCCATTCAAATTGCACAGCAATACTGCAATGAGTCCATGGATGAAAAGCTGCATACTTAGCAAATACTCATGCACGGCTATGTTACCAGAAAACCTCAAAGTTATACGCAAAGCAGTCTTTGACAATCAACCGTTATATTGGCTCTTACTTTGAAGGATATGCTTTTACAATCTAAGAACAGGCAATTACGAAATACCTGATTCACAAAAGACACAGGGATGCAGGCAAATCGCATAGAAGTGACAACAGATGCAGACGCTGCGGAATAAATATCGAAGACGTTACACACATCATAAATAGCTTTACAAACATGTCATCGCGATACCATCTATCTGTGAGGCCTGATATAGTAGAAAGATCACAATAAAATGCAGTCAGTACAGGAGATAACCCTGAGAATAAATGTATCAAACGTTACAGTGTTGTAGAGGACATATGAAAGAGTAGTCAGTGGTGGAATGTTCCAGTCAAAACCCCAACAAAATGT
>OZ024741.1:163037085-163039585 GCA_964016885.1 Eledone cirrhosa | reverse complement strand
CAGCTTAAACCTCTTCAAATGGAAGTCGGTGTTATAACGGTATGTCGAATCTATTTATCTATAAAACTGTTTATATTGTATTTGTCTGAGGAAGGCATAGCATATTGTTAATATGATATCCCCGAAATATATATAATGAAATAAATATGGTTTTATAAATATAGTTTCCATTTATTTAATATTGTATATATATATATATATATATATATATATATATATATATATATACTAATGCTTGTGATCGATCACCCAAAACGCAGTAAAACACACACACTCACATATATGATTATATATATATATATGATTCAATATCCAATCCCAGTCATGTATATATATATATGTATATATATGTATATATATATATATATATATATATATATATATATATATATATATATATATATATATATATATATATATATATATATATATTAGTGTTTAATATATATATATTAGTGTTTAAGATGAGATTTATTCATTCACTTAACCTGACAGTGATGGGTTAGCGGGAAACGTATCTTTCACCGCCTACAATTTTTCTGAAACCTGACATTCAATCCAGCTGTTGGTATGTACTCATCTGAAATAGAAATGACATGTCTTTATCGTAATGAGATCAGAGGGTTTGCATCATGTTTTCTTTAATACAATTTTTTTCAACTAGAATAATGGATTAAATTGTCAAAATTATTTATACTATAGTGCGACTAAAGCCCTTAAAACTGGACAGAAAATATTTACGAAACAAAGAGATCGATACAAAAATTCCCATAAATATTACAAAGAAAAGGAAAAGAAAAAAAACATAGCTGGTACTAGAACATATGAAATATGAAAAGATGCATACGTAACTTTAAAACTAACATTCGCAGGCAGGATAGATTGATATGCAAATTACTAAATAAGCCTGAAATGTAGACACATTATTCCCTCAAATAGTAAAATTAGCATAAAATTTAACTGAGGGATAGACAAAAACAGCATGGATCCTTAGAACAAACAATCCTGATCTACTTTTAAAACAACTCCACTATAATCCACACCCAACAACGGATTCTTTACCTGATTACTCGACCTGCAAGATGTAACAGCTATATATCTCTTAATCACATCCTAATCTCTTAAATATTGATTTCATACATAGTCCGAGGACGCAAAATTTGTAGAAGAATACAGTCGATATTCGGGTAGCAATTTGGGGGAAGGCAAAAGTCATTTCTTTCAAACCCAGTGCTTAAATCGTACTTTATTTTATGAACCCTGGGCAATGTCAACCTCAATGGATTTTGAACTCAGAATGTAAAGAGCCAAAATAAATAACACAATGCATTTTAATAATGGTTTCTAATATAGGCACAATGATTGCAATACGCTGCGGGATATTTAAGCAAGAGAAAAAGCCGTTCTTACATGATAATCATTTTTCTTCTTCTCATTTCCTCCAACGTCTCATTTCCAGAAAGCCAGAAGTCATTTGGAGATCAGAGAGTTGAGTTTCCTATCAGGAAACAATAAGAAAGCTTGTAGAGTTTGTTGGTACGTAATAAGATGCGTCAACATTCGGTAATTTAACTTTAATATACTCATTCATACGCACACACACACACACACGCACGCACGCGCACACACACACACGCATATACATACACACTAACGCACACGCACGCACACACACACGCACACGGTAGAATCCAACGATGAGTTCAGCCGTTTCAGCTTGTTTTCAGTTCTTTTCAGGGTGTTCTTAGTCGTTCCTGTGTTCCCACCGTATACCCACCATATATATATATATATATATATATATCGTTTTCATTTTGTTTCAATTTATCGTTTTCGGTATGCCTGACCGATTTAACTCACTCAATATGCAAATTAGGCTGCTCAGCCGTTAATTTTCATAAGGAAAGTATATACTTTCGAACGTTCAACTATCTGGCAGATGGGTAAACGGTGCTGATGATAGCTAACAAGCTTGAAACTAGTACATCGTTCCTGTGTCAGTGTTGAACAAAAAGGTGACGTGGTTGCCTTAACACCGTATGGCATAAATTCAGGCTGTTCAGTTTGTTTACAAACGAACAAAGCGACGTTATAATAAGCGCCGCTAAACTGATACGTGCATATATGTATGTGTACCTGTATGCATATGTATATATATATGTATATATATATATATATATGTGCATGCTACTGTACGTCTGTATACATATATGTATGTACGTATACATGCATACTTACATTTAAGTAAGTGCCATACTAAGAGTGAGAAATGAAATTTCGTTTTCATTTTGTTTCAATTTATATATATATATATATATATATATATATATATGCTATGGAATTTAGTCCTCGCTAGCTTATTACATCCACTGAATTATTATTTTTATATGGGTTCCTAGTGTCCGCGCATTGCCTGGGAACTTAGCTGAGAATAGACTCCCTGATGACGTATTGAATTCTCGATAGTTATATTGTGTAACTATATTTATCCCATTACAGA
>OZ024741.1:162944585-163032085 GCA_964016885.1 Eledone cirrhosa | reverse complement strand
TTTCAAAAACGTTGCAACCGGAGGAATACAGGAAGACGAGACTTTGGTTCGAGGAAACGTTGCCTGGCAAAGAACGGGAAAAATAGAATATAATACGTCATTATTTGGAGCGGTGAAAAACAATTACACGCAAAGACAAAACCACGTTTATGGTATAAAAGAAGTCGTAGACTAATATTCTATCAGATGGTTCATAGAGACATTTTCTGGCAATGAACAGAAAAAACGAAGATAATACGTCATATGTGGAGCGGGGATAACAATAGCACGCAAAGACAAAACCACGTAAATGGTATAACTGAAGTCGTAGACTAAAATTATAACTAGGAAACCGAATGATTCTCCGCTTCAGAGTTAAGAATAAAGTAAATAAAATACAGAGGTAATTGAAATTAAATAAATACATACACGCATCCATATACGTACATACACGAGCATACGCGAAAACACTCGCCATGGGTATACAAATACACGCACGTACACATAAAAAAAACACGCACATACAGAACCCACGCATCGCCTGTACCCGCACACATACGAATGTATACACCAAATACACATAAAAATATATATAAAATATATATATATATATATATATATATGTGTGTGTCTGTGAGTGTGTGTGTGTGTGTGTGTGTGTGTGTGTGTGTGTGTGTGTGTGTGTGTGTGTGTGTGTGTGTGTGTGTGTGTGTGTGTGTGCGTGTGTGTGTGCGCGCGTGTATACATATAATTAAATAAACGTATAGCTAGGGCTAGATCGTATAAGGGAAATAAAAGACCATGTGGCCCTGGAAATACTCTACGCCCTAGACCACATCTTAAACAAAAAATCTGAGGCAATTTAGGCTTGTAAACATAAATTGCACAATACTTTCCTGTATTACAGCCCCACATTATACCCTAACGAATAGTACGAACTATACCCTAACGGATATTTTACTTCTTGATGTGGTAGCTAATTATATTTTATGTTTATACCATTACTTATTTGTATAGGCAAGTATATATTACCTGTATGTTTTGTGAAGGTACGTATACTTTCTCGTACGTATATTTGATTGTATATGTTTTGGCGTATATATTATATATTCAGGTACATTTGCTTTTGGTTATGTGTATACGTGAGTTTTGCGTCTGTGTGAGTATGTGGGTTCGTACGTATGTAGGGTGTGTGTATATGTGTACTTTGTGTTTTGGTTGACGTACGTCTCCGAACATATGTGTATTTACATGTAGGTATGTGTGTGAGCTTGTTATATACGTATTTATTTATTTATATACGTTTATTTAATTATATGTATACACGCAAACACACACATATATATATATATATTTTTTTTTTTTATAGATTTTGAGTTTATGTTGGTTGTATACCAACACCTTAGTATGGAGGCTGGAGCACTCGACGAAGTGCGCAGGTTGGTTTAGTTACTCCGGAGTAGTGTAAAATAAAGTTAAATAAAAGTAAAATGATTAAAATTTAGCTTCGTTTATTACTGCTGTAATAAACGAAGTTAAATTTTAATCATTTGACTTTTATTTAACTTTATTTTTTTTTATATATATTTTTATGTGTATTTGGTACATACATTCGTATGCGTGCGGGTACAGGCATTGCGTGGGTTCTGTATGTGCGTGCGGGGTTTTGGGGTTTTTTTTATGTACGTGCGTGTTTTTGTATACCTATAGCGAGTGTTTTCGCGTATGCTCGTGTATGTACGTATATGGATGCGTGTAAGTATTTATTTAATTTCAATTACCTCTGTATTTTATTTACTCTGAAGCGGAGAATCATTCGGTTTTACCTAGTTATAATTTTAGTCTACGACTTCAGTTATACCATTTACGTGGTTTTGTCTTTGCGTGCTACTGTTCTCCCCGCTCCACATATGACGTATTATCTTCATTTTTTCCGTTCATTGCCAGAGAACGTCTCTATGAACCACCTAAGAGAACATTAGTCTACGACCTCTTTTATACCATAAACGTGGTTTTGTCTTTGCGTGTAATTGTTTTTCACCGCTCCAAATAATAACGTATTATATTCGTTTTTGCCCGTTCTTTGACAGGGAACGTTTCCACGAACCAAAGTCTCGTCTTCCTGTCTTCCTCCGGTTGCAACGTCTTTTGAAATATTCACTTCTGCGTTCACAGATGGACTTTGTTAGTTTCAGAAGATCCCGTTAAGGGTGAAAGCAGCGATTCTTAGCTTAAACTTTAATCTGTTATTTTAATAAATATATATATATATATATATATATATATGTAATATAAGATCAAAAGATGGTTAAAAGAGTTCCAAGTATTTTACTATGAGCATTTCAAAAACAAATATCATCATGAGATGATATCTGCGTTTTCATCAGATAAAATAGGGATACATGATATGAAGGTTAAAAAACACTTGTGAATAGTGAAGTTTTAAATCAACATATGAAAAATAATTTAAGATTGATGTGTGATATTGGGAAAAGGTGAGGGGGGGAAGGGTGAGAAAGAGGAGGAGATGAGAGTAGAGAATGGTGGGGGAGGAGTATAAGAAGGAAGGATGAGAGAGGAGGAGAGATGGGTGATAGAGAGAGAGAGATAGCCTTTACAACTGAGAAAAATATATATTGTCTCACAGAGAGAAGTTAAAAAGCCGTTGGAAGATAATAGATAATTTAAAAGAATTTGAAATTAAGAGTTGATGAAGAGAAAAAAAAGGGGGGGGGGTTAAGAATAATATTAAATTAAGGTTTTTATATTGAAGGGTTTAATAATATGTGCGAGGAAAAGAAATTGTTAATATGTATTATTAAAATAAAAATATTAATGTTATTAAGGATATACTGTGGAAAGAAGTAGAAGAGTGGATGAGTTATGAATTTAGAGGAATTATTTAGTGTTTAAGTTTGTTTTTATGTAATGTAATATGTGTGCGTAATATATGTAAATAGTTTGTTTACAAATGCGCGCAGAAAACAAAGAAGATAATAATGTTTGAGAAAGAAAAAAATCTAACATCAAAATATATATGTTTACGAAATATTTTCTAATGGTAATAATATAATATAATAAAGGAAATTAGTTAGGGTTTGTTTTTATGTATTGTAGTATGTAATATGTAAAAGTCAGATGAGCATGAAAGGAACACAAATATAAGGAACTAAGGAGGAAAAATCTTTTGATCTTATATTATTTATACTCCAGTCCTACAAACTGTAGAGTGCTACTTATCCGATATTTGCATTGCTTTATTGTACTACAATAAAATTCACCTCCTACACACACACACACATATATATGTATATTTACTGCCAGGGAAAAGAATAATAACGTACACGATTGGATCAGTTGGATAGAGATGAAAAACATTGGAGATGGGAAATTTAACATCGAAATCTAGGAGGAAATACAACGAGGGCATTTACTCAGTAGTAGAAAAGTGATGACAGATTAGAATAGTATTACATCATTTTCAATTATTGGGCCATCAAGTATGAAATTGGTAGAGATTTGTTTTTTTTCTACATATGCCTACAAATTTCATACTTGACGACCCAATATTTTCCATTTGATTTATTTATATATATTTGTTTAATTATCCTCCTCACAAAGCAAGCTTTGTGGGGTTGCCGGTTTAGTCGCCGACGACCCGACCATGAGACAAGTGGTACTGTGTTACATGTTACCAGTAGCACTCGTGAGCGACCTGACATATATCTATATATATAGATATATGTCAGGTCGCTCACGAGTACCACCTGTCTTATGGTCGGGTCGCCGGCGACTAAACCGGCAACCCCACCAAGCTTGCTTTGTGAGGAGGGTGATATTTGGACACCCTGTGAGATGAAATTGAAATACAAGACCCGGCAAAGGGCAGAGGAACTCAGCAGTGTCAACGGCCATCCAAATAGTTTTTTTTTTCATATACGGACAGGTTAAACTCCGAGGCATGAAAAGCTGAGGGCTGTCTTTGTATTCTCCGTGGCAAACATTTGCACCGAAGATATGTGTCGTCAGTTCCAAAAACTGTGGTTGGTCCTACACAAGCCTTCACCCCTTAAAACAAAACTTTGTGTGGGTAGTTCAACATAAGTTCACTTTCTCACATATAACTTTTGTTGGACACACTCATTCATACATCGGATATCGACGGGAGAGTCTATCATATATATATATATATATATACACATATATATACATGTACATATATATATGCATATATATATATGCATATATATATATCGAACTCACAACCTCACGATTGCGAATCCAATTCTCTAACCACTCAGCCACACGCCTTCACGTGAGGTTGTGAGTTCGATTCCTGGACCATGCGTTATCTCCTTGAGCAAGACACTTTATTTCACGTTGCTCCTTCTACCTGGAGTTGCGACCGATAGATAGTATTAGCAATTGGAAAGACCAACGGAAACATTGTTTCCTCGGTCCGATTTGACGAAAGTCGATCGTTCCTTCATATATATATATATATAATGGAAATATATATATATATATATATATATATATATATATATATATATATATATATATATATATATATATATATATATATATATTTATATATATTTCCATTTAATATATTATATGGATTCGAGGTATATATGTTAAAAATATCCTCTTTGTTCGTGACGTATAGCAAACTTCATTCCATATTATTATTAGAAATAAACTCTGTAGTTCTTTAACCTGATTAACTCCCTTCAAATTAATAGAGCCGCATGTTACCAGCTCGTAATAAGATACTATAACAAGTTATAAGATATTAGCCAATACCACCAAACGTCCTATACGATTGTGGTAAGAAACGAAATAAGCAGCAATTTTTTTTCATCTGGGAAGAAGGTTAGAATGAAACCCATATATAAGGATATGAATTCTGCAAATTGAGAATTCGATAGGCAGCATGATGTATTGAAAAACATGCTGAAGTCGAGGAGAAACTATATTTGCAAATGAACGTTATATTATTGGAATTGCCTGGGGTTCAGCTTTCGAAATGAAATATAACCAAAAAAAGGTTGACGCCAATTTTGGAAATGTATTGAAGATTTCCACTCGCCAGGAAGTTTTAGGAAAAATAATAAACTTATCAACCAACATGGGGAATATAACCATTATTATCTCTTTTTCTATCTATCTTTGTTCCTTCTTCCATATTTCTTTCTTTCTCAAACTATCACTTTCTCTCTCCCCCCCCCCTCTCTCTCTCTCTCGCGCACCTCTCTCTCTATTTCCCTCTTTCTTTATTTCTATCTATCTGTCTGTCTATCTCTATACGTATATGTATATACACACACATATATATATATATATATATATATATATATATATATATATATATATATGTGTGTGTGTGTGTGTGCGTGTGTGTGTGTGTGTGCGTGTGTGTGTGTGTGTGAAAGAGTGAGAGAGAGAGTGTGTGTGTGAGTGTGTATGTGTAGTATATATATTTCCACATGCAATGTTTCTCTTATAGCTACTCAACCATACGCTTAGAAAAGAATGGAACAATCACGCACTCACGCTCGCGTGCGTGTGTCTGTGTCAGAGAAAGAGAGTGGGGGGGGGGAGATAGCATAATCGTTAAAGGTTCGACCAAAATGCTGTGTAGCTTTTGTTCCGGCTCTTAATTTGCGAGTTCAAAACCCACCACAGACAACGTTATCTTTCAACCTTCCACAGTTGATAAAATAAAGTACCAGCCAAGTATTTTGGTAGATTTATTGACATTGTCTTTCCCAAAAAATTTTTGACCTTGTGTCTAAATTAAACACTATTATTATTATTCGGTAGAAGGACGCACGCCGTGCTTTGCGGCATAGAGTTACGGCCCTTTATGATCTGAGTTCAAATCCCGCCGATGTTAACTTAGCCTTTCATCCTTACGGTTGGATAAAATAAAGCACCAGTAACCTACTGGAGATCGATTTAATCGACCCCCCCTCCTTAAAGAAAAATGTACTGGCCTTGTGTCTATAGTAGAAATCATTAATTTAATTGCTGTTAACATTAGTATCGAGAGCGTTGATGGTTTACTACCTATGTTCGTAGATGGATCAGAATTTGCTGAATTTACACTTTACTCGCAACGAATAAATTCGAGTCTTACATTGCTTTTGTATTTCATTTATCGCTTAATCTTCACCCTCAACACTTTCCTTAATGTATTAGTCGTTGCCAATAAAATATGGTTTAGCTACATTTTCTTCGAATTTTGATGACTACTTAGTTAATTATTTGCTTAGTCTATTAGAGACCATGCCTACATAGATTTTTGCTATTGGCATTACGAGATCTTTTGCGACTGAATATTTGTAATCTCAAGCTTCTCATCTCCGATTTTCATTGTTTTGTTATTTTATACCAAATTGAAATGTTCTTATATAATCTAATAGCAATACACCGTTCTTAATTTATTCTTCAGTACACGAATATCTTACGGTAAAATATAATGGCAAAATCTCAAATGAATTTGTTTCCTTCAGACACGATTATACCGTTTATTTTATAGTCATATAATTTCTCTTTTCATTTTTAATTTATATTTTCCAAATGATTCCCGATGGCTGATTCGATGCTCTATTATCATGCTTTCGCGTGTATTTCTTCTCAGCTAATTTAATGCTTTCATTTAAATGTGAGATACCTTCGGCGTTTTGTGAATTTACATGCTGGAAATTTAGTCATTTTCTCAGTATGGAATTTCCCTAGAGTCAACGTTGCAAATATCAGTGCTTTCGCCTCTGCTCTTACGTCTGTTTTTATTTTAAAATACCAGGAATTATTCCCATTATTACACTACTTCAATCTCAATATTTACAACTTAGATCCACTTATTATTTGAGAAGCATCTCTTTTTAATGTCTTTTTAACATTGTTTCTTTCATCTTAACTAATAATTATATAAAAATATCGATTGTCCTCTGTATCTAGTTGATTTATTATTTCATTACCTGTACGTGTCCTATTTTTATTGTTGAATCTCTACAACTCATCCATCTCAATATATTCGTTCAATCCATGTACTACTTATGCTATAAGGTCTATTTGATCTTCATTTTTTATTGACGTTTTGAATTCCATGAAAACATGCTTACTTTATTATGCATTCCTTTAATATGACGATCACTTAAAATTCTTGATAATGATAATAGGAACACACGGATCATGAATATCAATCGAAATTTGCTATCTTCATACAAATTTCCTTTATTGATCTGAATAGCTTAATTTTGTTTTTCATTCGCTCATTCTTTTTTCCATCAACTTGTTTATATTGTTATGTTATTAATAGGGGTTCGAAAAAATTTGGAGTTACACATGATTGCCAAAAGACATTACATAAAACGTTGAAAAAACTAACGAAAACTGATACCTATGGATCAAACCACAACTGTACAACATTCCTACGTGTATATATATATATATATATATATATATATATATATATATATATATATATGTATATAGTTAAATCTTAGACGGGAACAAAAACAGAGAGGCAGTACAAATATGAGTTTATTAGGTTCATATATGTATGTATGTAACAAACAGGGTGTGGTAATATACTAGGTGGACCATAACGCACCAGAGTACTCAATACTTAGGGTAGTAGAGTGGGTAATAGGAAAATAGTCAGGACCCCAACGGCTGGGCTCCGCAGGTTAGCTATCGAAACAGCCGGAGCTCAGCCGTCGAGGTCCTGACTCTTTTCCTATATATATATATATATATGTAGAAAAGATAACACACTAGAGAGAGAGATTGTGCGCCATCAGTCAAACAGGGAAAAACCACCAGTGTATGGAATCTATAGCCCATGGAAGGCAGAGTAGATACGCAATAATTAAAAGTATAAATTAAAGTGTAAATACATACCTCGATAAATATCTAACACACACGTACAAATCCAAAAAGATCTGTTTCGCCAAATAGGTTGTTAACAGAAATGATTAGCCCATGATTCATCAGATAAATGCTTCCCGAAGGACCCTAGATATCGCAAGATCTTCAACAGACACACTGTAAAGCTCTCATATTCTACCACGCGAAATGTGGCCCAGCACATCGCTAGCATTAATAGGGGTAGACTTAAAAACCACACACAACCGGAAGCTGGCAATATAGGCACCCGGCAGAACCATGTGGGGGGAAAGAAGGGTGGACCCAGTAACCCAAACAGACCCAGGGACCCCCCACCGGGCCTGGAGGAGGACCACCATATAATACGTAACGGGAACCCCACATTAGTCACGCGGAGGTTGACCACCTCCTGCAACTGCAGAAACCCAGCATTATGCCCCCTTATTAATGAATGCCTAAGGAAGAACTTAATATACGGATGTAGAGTAAAAAACTCCAACTCTGAACACCTTTACATAGGAGCCCCATGAACGAGCTTTAAGGACCGATAGTATAACCATCGCCATTCCTTTAACAGGGAGGACAAAAGGAAAAGTACGGCTCTTTCCGAACTGATCTGGAAGCTCAAGCTGGACAGGACTTCGTACTCTCTGGCCTGGTCCAAAATCAGGAAAGTACCACCTGATAAAGGGGTATCTGGCATCTGCAAACTATGTCTGAGCGAGACCCTCGAGATACTCAGCGGAGAAGCAGCCTGATAAACCTCAGGACTGAATTCTTCGTGACATGTAGACACCTCAGGGCCTGGACCTTCCACAAGCTATATGGACAATAACAACACACTTGGAGGGGAACTTCCCTCAAGCTATAGGGACTTCTCCGGGACATGTAGACACCCCAGGCGCGGACCTTCCTGAAGCTATATGAACAATAACAACACTTTGGGATGGGAACTTCCCTCAAACTATAGGGACTTCCTCGGGACATGTAGACACCTCAGGGCCGGGACCTTCCTCTAGTTATATGGACAACAACAACGCATTGGGAAGGGAACTTCCCTCAAGCTATAGGGAGAGTAGCCCCGCCACACCGAGCCCACTGTAAACCACCCCCTACACTTTCACCAACCCTACCCTTGCCTCGATCGACTCCTATGGCAGCACAGACTTATGCATATGTCCATACATAGATCCTGTTATTTAAGATTGTACATGCACTGATACTTACATATGTGTGTGTGTGCGTGTGTGTGTGTGTGTTTGTGTATGTGTGTGTGTGTGCGTGTGTGTGCGAGTATATATATACATATATATATATGTGTGTGTGTTTGTATAATCTGTGTGTGTGTGGGTGTTTGTGAATATGGGATGCACCTGGGCCCGTGTTGGTGCGTGTGGGCTTGCAACGATGTGGGTTGACATACACGCATATGTACTCTATGCCGAATTAAAAACTGTAGTCCTCTGCATTTCCGGATTTTGACACTCAGGTTATGGTGTTTTACACTCCACTCTTGCCTCATTTGCTCTTAAAACGCACCAACCCATGATAGTGTAAAGATCGTAATCCTTTGCATTTCCCGATTCTGACACATAGCCTTTCTACTTCAGTCAATATTTTCCAAATCTTTCAAACTTTAATATTGGCTATAACACACACGCACCTTATTCTTCTTTGATATTTGATATTAGCTATAACAAACACTCATTTTATTCTATTTTATTCATTTTTTTTTTTTTTTACTTCTTCATTTTATTGTATCGTATCTTATTATTTTATTATTTTATTATTTATTTTATCTTATTTTTTAATATTGTATTTCTTCATTTTACCTTATAAGATTCCATTATCTATAGTTACGTCCCTTTACGATCTGAGTTCAAATCCCGCCGAGGTTGACCTTGCCTTTCATCCTTACGGGGTCGATAAAATAAAGTACCAGTAATGCACTGAATAATTGCTGGCCTTGTGCCTAAAGTAGAAACAATTATCTGTTTGGTACCCCCCCCCCCCCCCACCACCACGTGAAAGGGTGGTAGGATTGATGCCAACCCACACACACTCATTCTTCTAAAGACAGCAGCAGTAGAACTAAGGCTGACTGCCAGCTGACCCCCTAACACCAATAAACACAAGGGAGGAGGTCAGGTGTACTTAACAAAAACAACCACAACAGATTGTCTTGCCTCAGAAAAAAATTTCTATACACTTTTGACTGAGGAATGTTCTCACAACTGACCAATGGGAGGAGAGAGTGTCCTATGATGCCGAAATTCGTTTGTTCGAATTTATATGATTCCAGTTCCTCAGAGAAATAACAACCCAACCAGGAGCTAGACGTATCAGAGTATTGACGGAGTAAAACACTTTAACAACATGTGTACCTGTCTCTACCACACCAATTCGAACTGCCTGGAGAGGTCACAGCCAATGATGGCTGTCACCGAAATATATATAGCAGTACATCTTTAATAAACGAAGCCAAATCTTGAATATTTGACTTAATTACTTTATTTTACATTACTCCGGAGTAACCAAACCAACCTGCGTACTTCTTCGAGTGCTCCAATCTGCATACTGAGGTGTCGGTAAACAACCAACATATACTCAAAATTTATATATATATATATATATATATATATACCACGCACACATATATATATATACCACGCACACATATATATATATATATACCACATATATGAAGAAAACACTACATCAGAAAATTGGTTATTGCATTTGGATGGTAAACGAGTTGATGGTCAAGTATAGCATGTGGTAAATTTGAAGAATATAAGAAGAGAAGTGAAGTTAGAAGCATTAAGTCGACCAAATGGAAAAGCGGATACTACGAATGTGAACACTGGGAGAAGGAATGGGATTGTTATTCATTTACAAAAACTATTTGCTCAAAGGAAACTGGAAGAACCACAATTCATTTGACTGTCACCATCATGTTCTTGACCGAGTGCTTTGCGAACTTGGAGAAAAGAACATCACGTCTAATATCGAATATCCGTTTATCCGTAAACTTGTAAATAACTACGAACAGTTCATGAATAATTTCAAGTATGGTAAAAAAAGAGATTACTGAAGCAGCGGGATAGTGTAATGATATGACATTTCTATTTCGAGTTTTCCACTTTTTCGAAGAAACTGGAATATTTCCGAAAGTGAAGTTTCAAAAAATGCAAGTTGGAATTGTAGAGCAATACAAGCTCTTTTGGCTTTTATTCTTCTACCAGAGAAAGGAGACTCGCTCCTCGAAATGTGTAGATTTTCTCTTACATATGGGCGGGCCATTGGTTTATTGACCAAATCTACAATGCAAATAATTATCAAAAGATATGTAACAGTTTAAAGCTTCATAAAATAGCATTAAACTCTGTGAAAACGTTTTGGAAACCTGATCCATCGAGACTCAAAATTCCCAGAACGAGGAACGAGTGTGAGGAACGAGCAATCAAGTGCCTTCAAGATATTTATGACATCTATAAAAAGAAAGAGATTCAGCTTAGATTTATCTAGTCTAGCAAAACACAATAATTGTATATTATGCTAAATATTACACTTTTTTTCTTTATATAGCTATTCTTACTTGTAGATGTAAGTTTCTAAGTTTATATATAAGTTTGCAATTGTTTGCTTATTTCTAATTTGTATGTTATGCTATTGCTATAAACTGTTAAATGAGTTAAAATTAGATAAGTACTATCCAATTACCTCATTAGCAAATTGAAAAGTAAAGCTTCTGATGTATGTTAATTTTTTTACCTTTATGGCGTATATAGTAAAATCAAATTTTCAGTTCGGGGTGAACTTTTGCAAGAACTAAAACAACTTAATGTCTTTTCATTACTTTGAAACAAAAGGTTATCGACTTTTGACACAGGAACATAGGATTACAAAGAAGTCATAACCCTGATATATATATATATATATATATATATATATATATATATATATATATATATATATATATATATATATATATATATTACCCACTCTACTACACTAAGTATTGAGTACTTTGGTGCGTTATGGTCCACCTGGTTCCTTACCACATTTCCTCCGTTATATATATATATATAGAGAGAGAGAGAGAGAGAGAATTAGTACATCTACCAACATATGTGTACAGATCTACACCCATGCTAGCAGATATATATGTTATGTCTTAGTACCTTTGTGGTTCTATGCAGGGGGATGCAGACCAATTATATGAAAGACGTAAAATAAGAAAATTTTAAAAATTAAAAATCAACTTACTAAAATTTTCACTCCAACTAATTAGTTTCTGTAAGGGGATAAATATAGTTACATAATATAACTATAGAGAATTCCTTACGTCATCAGGGAGTCTATTCTCAGCTAAGTTCCCAGTCAATGCGCGGACACTAGGAACCCATATAAAAATAATAATTCAGTGGATGGGATAAAGCTAGCGAGGACTAAATTCCAGAGCACTGAAAAAATTCACTGCCTCTGGTCAGTGGCAGATTCTAAAGAATCAATCACGTGACACTGAGGTTAATCAGTTAGGAGCGGGGTGGTATTATGACAAGAGCCTACTACTACCATGAATCAGCAGTAAATGTTGGCAAGTTTTGCTCAACAAATAATTTGGAGATAAATATAGAGAATTAGTACATCTACCAACATATGTGTACAGATGTACACCCATGCTAGCAGATATATATGTTATTTATGTACACCCATGCTAGCAGATATATATGTTATTTATGCTAGCAGATATATATGTTATGTCTTAGTACCTTTGTAGTTCTAGCTTTATCCCATCCACTGAATTATTATTTTTATATGGTTTCCTAGTGTCCGCGCATCGCCTGGGAACTTAGCTGAGAATAGACTCCCTGATGACGTAAGGAATTCTCTATAGTTATATTATGTAACTATATTTATTCCCTTACAGAAACTAATTAGTTGGAGTGAAAATTTTAGTAAGTAAGTTGATTTTTAATTTTTAAAATTTTCTTATTTTACGTCTTTCATATAATTGTTCTGCATGCCCCTGCATAGAACTACAAAGGTACTAAGACATAACATATATATCTGCTAGCATGGGTGTACATCTGTACACATATGTTGGTAGATGTACTAATTCTCTATATTTATCTTCAAATTATTTGTTGAGCAAAACTTGCCAAAATTTACTGCTGATTCATGGTAGTAGTAGGCTCTTGTCATAATACCACCCCGCTCCTAACTGATTAACCTCGGTGTCACGTGATTGATTCTTTAGAATCTGCCACTGAGCAGAGGCAGTGAATTTTTTCAGTGCTCTGGAATTTAGTCCTCGCTAGCTTTATCCCATCCACTGAATTATTATTTTTATATGGGTTCCTAGTGTCCGCGCATCGCCTGGGAACTTAGCTGAGAATAGACTCCCAGATGACGTAAGGAATTCTCTATAGTTATATTATGTAACTATATTATCCCCTTACAGAAACTAATTAGTTGGAGTGAACATTTTAGTAAGTAAGTTGATTTTTAATTTTTAAAATTTTCTTATTTTACGTCTTTCATATATATACATAACCATAAATAGTATCCTTAATATATATATATATATATATATATATATATATATATATATATATATATATATATATATATATATATATATATTAAGGATACTATTTATGGTTATGTATATACTAAAACTTTGTATAGTTATATATATTTTCAGCCCTAAACAGTGAAGGTCAGTAATTAATTACTACCTTATTACCAGTAAGATAAATAGCTCAATGTAATAACATCAGTTGTTCTACAGAGCAGTTATATAGAATTCACAAGAATCAAAGCTATGTTCAAAGCATTTATTAACTTACAATTGTTTCATCCAAACCTAGGCTTGGAATCTTCGGAGCATTTTTCAATGTTTGTACACATGATTGACCTCATTTCCAATGCAAGAGACATACAGATACATATTTATATATTGATGTACAGTGGAGTGACATATATTATATTATATTACTTCCGTATAGCAATTCAAATTCAAAGTCAAGATCAATATCAAATTTACAACAAAATTAAAATGAAAACAAAATTAAAATACATTCGGCAGTTAACATAGATAATGCAAGAGGATAGTTTGTTAGTCAGATGTAGTAGTTATTGTATGCGTTAGTTATGTGTGTCTCATTTATATATGATTATTGTGTGGCAGGGTGTTACATGTAATACAAGCACTTTATGTGGGTAAGCAAGAGTATTATGGAGGTTGCAGTGGTAAGGTATTTTTTGTATATGATAAAAAAGTATGTGCGCAGAAAAATAGAAATAGAAAGGAGAAGCAAAAGAGAGTTATGTATTACATGTAACACCCCGTCACACAATAATCATATATAAATGAAGTATTTTGGTGCGTTATGATCGATCTGGTTCCTTACCACATTTCCTTCGTTATATATATATATATATATATATATATATATATATATATATATATATATATATATATATATATATATATATATATATATATATATACATATTTATTAAAATAACAGATTAAACTTTAAGCAAAGAATCACTGCTTTCACCCTTAACGGGATCTTCTGAAACTAACAAAGTCAATGTGTAAACGCAGAAGTGAATATTTCAAAAAGCGTTGCAACCGGAGGAAGACAGGGAACGTTACCACGAACCAAAGTATCGTCTTCCTGTCTTCCTCCGGTTGCAACGTTTTTTGAAATATTCACTTCTGCGTTTACAGATTGACTTTGCTAGTTTCAGAAGATCCCGTTAAGGGGGAAAGCAGCGATACTTTGCTTAAACTTTAACCTGTTATTTTAATAAATATTTGCTCTACGGTTCTTATATATTTGATATATATTTATCCTTATCGAGCCCTCTTTGGATTTTAGTCTTCAAATTTATTATTATTACTATTATTATTATTATTATTATTGTTATTGTTATTCCTTGAATCTCAGTCATTGATGTTGGTTAACTGGAAAGTCCGTTGGATTGAATATCAAGCCACTACCTGCAGCCTCAGATATTCAGGACGTATCGGAGGGTTCTTGCCGTTCCAAGCAAGCATGCCTTTTGAAGCGTTCCAAAAAGCGTGAAGGGGCCGATTTTCTTTAACCATCCCTGGAAACCTTTGGAGATAGTCCCCAGTGCGCCTATGACAATCGGGATCACTTTGACTTCATGGCAGTTCCAAATCCTTTTCACCTCCCACTTTAGGTCCTGGTATCGGTTAATTTTCTCCCTCTCCTTCTCTTGCACTCTCGTGTCGAACGGGCAGACCACATCCACAATCAGGCACGATCTTTTTTCTTTGTCCACAACCACCAGGTCAGGTCTATTGTGTTCCAGTTTTTTGTCCGTCTGTATCCTAAAATCCCACAGCACCTTCACCTGACTGTTCTCCATCACCGCCTCTGGCCTATGCTCATACCATTTCTCAGAGTGTGGTAGATTGTTTACTTTGCACAGGTGCCAGTGGATCACCCTGCCCATCACATCGTGTCTCCAGCCCTTATAGTGGGTCTGGGCTAGGTGTTTACACTCGGACACAATGTGAGCCACAGTCTCCTCTCTCTCTCCACAGATCCTGCACAGTGGGCTAGCCTCCTCCTTGTAGATATGGTGCTTCAACCACTTCGTTTTGAGGGCCTGCTCCTGCGCAGCCATTAGCATTCCTTCTGTAGCCTTTTTGAGGTCTCCTCTTCTCAACCAGTTCCATGTCTGTGGATCTCTAAATTCAGTTTTCTCAAAGAAGGTACTATGAAGGGATTTTCCCTTAAGGCTGCTCTTCCTCCTTGATGTTATTTCCTCCTTGGGTATCCCCTGGCCTACTGTCCCCTCCTTCAGTACAGCTCTGAGCATTGGCTCCTTACTATAGGTCACGTATTTGTATAGGTTGTTTTTCTCCATCTGAACACAGTCCTCTATGCTGATAAGACCTCTTCCACCCTCAGATCTCCTTAGGTAGAGTCTATCGACATCACTCCTCTTGTGGAACATGTTGTAGATAGTCAATAGCTTCCTAGTCTTCCTATCCATTTCTTTTTGTTCAGCAACATTCCATCTCAGGATTCCCGCACTGTACCTAATAATAGACACAGCTCGGGAATTTACTGCGCTTATGGCATTTCTGCTGTTCAGATGTGACTTCAATACGCTCCTTACTCTCCGAATGTATTCAGTTCTTAACAATTCCTTCATTGTTTTGTTCTTTATGCCATCAGCCTCCAGAACGCCCAAATACTTGTATCCTTCCTCAGAGTCAATTTCCTTTATCATCTCACCTGTTGGTATCTGGATCCCGTTACTTCTGCTCAACCTACCCCTCCTCATCACAATGACTCCACATTTACCAATACCAAACTGCATACATATATCACTGCTGAAAATACGGACAGTGTCAACAAGCACATCCAACTCCTTCTCACTTTTCCCGAAGAGCTTAAGATCGTCCATGAAGAGGAGGTGATTGATGGTAAGCTCTCCCCTTCCCAACTTGTATCCTGCTCTCACTTTTCGCAGCATAATGGTCAAGGGCATCAGGGCAAGGACAAACAACAGAGGGGACAGGCTATCTCCCTGGAAGATACCTCTCTTGATCTTCACGCTTCCCATGGATACTCCAGTTGATGTCAACTCTGTCTCCCAGGACCCCATACTCCTGCCCAGCAACTGTCTGATGTTATCTGCCACCCTGAAGATCTCCAGGCTTTTGGTGATCCAGGAATGAGGCACCATGTCAAATGCCTTTCTGTAGTCTATCCATCCCATGGCAAGATCAGTGTGTCTCCTCCTGCAATTCCCCATTACCATCTTATCAATAAGCAACTGGTCCTTTGTACCACGTGACTTCTTTCGGCATCCTTTCTGTTCGTCCGGCAACAAGTTGTTTGTGTGGAGGTGATGGTAGATTTCCTCAGACACAATGCTCGTCAACAGTTTCCACATTACGGGCAGACATGTGATAGGTCTATAGTTGGTAACATCATTACCCTTGATTCGGTCTTTCATTATCAGAACTGTGGTACCTTTTGTCAACCACTCTGGCACCTCACCCGACACCAAGCAGTCATTGAACATGGCCGTCAGCTTCGGGTGGAGGGATGTTAAATGTTTAATCCAATACCCCTGCACACCATCTGGGCCTGGTGATTTCCAGTTGGTTAGTTTTTTGGCTTGCCCCTTAAGAGTTTCAACTGTGATACTCAAATCAGTCTGTTGCTGTGCCTGCTCACCGATCTCCCTCTGTACTGTCTCAATCCACCCTGCCTGGGCATTGTGTCTAACATCCTGCTCCCATATTCCTCTCCAGAATGTTTTAGCTTGTTCCGCCCCAGGGATCAAGTCGTTGCCTCTTTCTTTCCCCTCAAGCTGTCCAAACAGCATCTTCTGGTTGTTGTCGAACATGCGGTTCTGTTTATACTGACTGACTCTGTTCTCGTATCGCCTGATTTTGGCACTCTTTGCTACAATGCGTTGCTTCAATTCCTCTATGATAATATTTAGCTTTTTACTCCTAGTTTTGTATTTTATTTCCAGTCTATTTTTAGTGCCTATGTTTTTTAGTGTCCCATTCAGTAGTGACTCAAGCTTTCCTATGTCATTTCTCATTTCCTCGATTTGCCCACTCAGTCGCTTCTTCCACCACGGCTCTGCTCTTTCTTGTCTGTTGTTTCCTCTCGCTTTTATACCAAGTAGTTTCCTCACCGTATTTGCTGTTGCTTTGAGGATATTGTTGCACTGGTGAAGACTCCTCGCCTCAAGGTATGGGATGACTTTGTTTACCTTAGCTGTTGTTTCTTTTAACTTTTTCCTGTCTACAAATCTTAGGTTCATAGGTCTCCCACTATCATTGTTCAACTCATCTACCACTAAATTTAGGATGTCAACCGAATCTTGTCCTAGCCCGTCAGCATTCATCTCCTCAGTGGCCGTATCTCTGTTCCAGGTATTATTTATCTCAGTATTCAGATCATTGTCTGCTTCGGGTGGTTCCTCCGTTCTCAGGACCTCCTCACCTTCATTTCCCGCCGGCTCGCTTGTCTGGCATACTACACCCGCCATCTCCAAGCCATTCTCTCTGCTCAGTTCCTCCAGTTCCAGCTCGCTTATCCACCCATTAGTTCTTATTACCCGAGCCTGCCCGGCCAATTTTTGTTCATCTAATTTAAATAAACCAATCTCGTTCCAGATGTTATGCATCCGTCTCCTGTAGCCCCTCTCCTTGGGGTTACTTTTCAGGTAGCATTGCATAACAGTTCTATTCAATTCTTTCGTCCAGTTGGTTCTGGCCCCTTTCCTTCTTCTTCTACCTCCAACATCAGCAGTATTTGGTTGACAGTCAGGTTCCTGCTGCTGAGCCAGGGGGCACCTGTTGGGTGAGAGTCTGTCACATGACGTTCTAGTCTCCATTTCACCGTTATTCGAACTGTTTATGTTCGATATTTAAACACTCTTATCGAGGATTGGCGAATGTATGTTTACATAGCCATCTGTGGATCCGCCATCCCACTTGGCCCTTGTGTGGCATTATCACCACGCTGTATACGGACACACATAAACAAACAAACACACGGGCAGAAAGGGCCCCAAAAATGAATAAGCATAAGTTTCATTGTAATGTAGTATTCGAATGTCTGACTTAGTTTTTGTTTTTTAAGTTTTACTTTTTCCCCCCTCTTCTCTGTCCGTCCGCCTGCTTCTCTCTTCATTCTTATTTTCTTTACGTTTTTGGGGTTTCTTTTTTTGTTTTTGTTTTTCTCTGTTTTTCTCGTTTTTTACTGTTGTTGTTGCTGTGCTGCTTTTGTTGTTTGTTTTTTCTTTTTTCTTTTGAGTCTATCTATATATTTTGATGCCTTCCTCTTTGTTAGTAGTAGGAATTCTATAATGTGGAAGTGGTAGCCAGCAGAGATTGGCGGCGTTGGCGATACTGAGACAGTGGTGGTGGTGATGTCGGTACCGAGGCAGTGGTGGCGGTGATGCGACCGTATTACTGTAGTGATGGTGCTGTAGCGGTGGCAGCAGCAGTGAAGGAGTCAGGGGGTGGTGGCGGCGGTGATGGGATAGTGGTGGTAATGATGGCCGTAGTGAGCGGTGGCGGTGACGGTGAAAATGCTGTTGTGTTTAGTGTACACAGATGATGGGGTGGGTGGTGTATCTAGTTTCTGGTGTTGGTGAGTTTCGCTGTCCTATATAGTGTAGCCAGAGAAGAGGAGGGGGGGGTTCTTCTTCTTCCATTTATAGCCATTTTATTTTTGGGGGGGGGATATACAGTGTACAATACAAAGTTGAATATTTGAATATTTGAGCCGTATTACTGTAGTGATGGTGCTGTAGCGGTGGCAGCAGCAGTGAAGGAGTCAAGGGGTGGTGGCGGCGGTGATGGGGTAGTGGTGGTAATGATGGCCGTAGTGAGCGGTGGCGGTGAAGGTGAAAATGCTGTTGTGTTTAGTGTACACAGATGATGGGGTGGGTGGTGTATCTAGTTTCTGGTGTTGATGAGTTTCGCTGTCCTATATAGTGTAGCCAGAGGAGAGGAGGGGGGGGGGGTTCTTCTTCTTCCATTTATAGCCATTTTATTTATTTATTTTTTTTTTTTTTTGGATATACAGTGTACAATACAAAGTTGAATATTTGAATATTTGAGCCGTATTACTGTAGTGATGGTGCTGTAGCGGTGGCAGCAGCAGTGAAGGAGTCAAGGGGTGGTGGCGGCGGTGATGGGATAGTGGTGGTAATGATGGCCGTAGTGAGCGGTGGCGGTGAAGGTGAAAATGCTGTTGTGTTTAGTGTACACAGATGATGGGGTGGGTGGTGTATCTAGTTTCTGGTGTTGGTGAGTTTCGCTGTCCTATATAGTGTAGCCAGAGGAGAGGAGGGGGGGGTTCTTCTTCTTCCATTTATAGCCATTTTTTTTTGGATATACAGTGTACAATACAAAGTTGAATATTTGAATATTTGAGCCTTATAACAATATATTTTGGGTCCGAATTTTTTGGGGGCTCAAGCCGGGTGCTTTACGTAGCATTTGTACTAAGAGTTGTTATTTCACAAATGATTTAAATATGTTAAAAATTCAAAACTTACGGGAGCGATTTCATGACCTCCGTCACCTCGTGCGTCTTCTTCCCTATTATTATTATTATTATTATTATTATTATTATTATTATTATTATTATTATTATTATTATTATTATTATTATTATTATTATTATTATTATTATTATTATATATATCTATATATATAAAACTGAGGTTGTCTGTCTGTCTACTAAAACCTTCGGCACACATCTCCTCTTAAACCGTACGTTCAAATTTAGGTGAAATTGCTACACTTATAGATGAAGGTCCGGCGGAACCATCGGTCAAATAAATTTTCAAATCGACCCACGCCAAGTGTAAAAATCGAATTTGTAATGTATTGATTTTTCAGTTCAAATGTATAAATAGAGATGAGAGACGAGTTATTTCCCTTTTATGGCGTCATTTGCTTATCTGTTTATGTTACGTATAAACGACGCGGTGGACCGAGAAGAACAATTTCATGCAAAGAGAAGACCAAGTTTATGGTGTAAATGGAGTCGTTAGCCTAATATTCTATTTAAAATAACCGAATGATTTCCAGCCCCGGAGTTTAAGAATGATGTAAATAAAATTGTAAACGAAAATGACAGGTTATTAAAATAGTTGTTTCTACTTTTGGCACAAGGCCAGCAATTAAACAGTACATTACTGGTACTTTATTTTATCGACCCCGTAAGGATGAAAGGCAAAGTTAACCTCGACGGGATTTTAACTTTGCCTTAACATAGTAAAAATAAATAGTGAAGATTTAGGCCAGTACATACGTATGCAGCGACGAGCATACACATACTTATACATACGCACACACAAATACATACACACACACACGTGCGCGTGCGCGCGTGTGTGTAAACTTTATGCATTTCTACAGTATTTTCACCAAACTTAAGAATAGGTTACTCATGTACTCCGGATGGTCATGGACACTTTCATTTTTCCAGATATTGATTATAGGGCCTCCCGGCGGATAACCCCCTTTAACCACTTCCTTGGAGTCGACTGAAGCACTGCAGTGCAATGCAAAAAAAACGTCATAACTTCTGGAGTTCGCAACCGATTTTCACAAAACTTGACACATGGGATACGTTTGTTCTACAGATGAATGTGAACTCTCAGAATTGGCACATATTGAGTAGGGGACCCCTGAGGGCAGGAACCCCCTTTTGGAAAAAGTCGATGAGTTTATAAAAGTATAGTTTTCGAAGCAGCACTGAAGTATTGACATAAATGGTATACATAACTGCTGTTTAATACCCGAGCAACGCCGGGTACCTCTGCTAGTATATATATATATATATATATATATATATATATATATATATATATATATATATATATATATATATATATAGAGAGAGAGAGAGAGAGAGAGAGAGAGAGAGAGAGAGAGTAATAATAATAAATGTGAAGACGAAAATCCGAAGAGAGCTCGATAAGGATAATATATATATATAAATGTATATAAAAACTGTAGAGCAAATATTTAATAAAATAACAGATTAAAGTTTAAGCAAAGAATCGCCGCTTTCACCCTTAACGGGATCTTCTGAAACTAAAAAAAAATTAGTCTGTGCACACATACGTATACTAGGCAAAAATAGACACATATACCCACGCACGTACAATCGTGAGAAACTGTTCGCTCCACATAACAGCGTAATTACCCCACCCCCACCCCCGTTCATTGCCAGGGAACGTCTTCACGCACCAACAACGTATTGTCTTCCTGTTTTCCTTCGGCTGCAACGTTTTTCGAAATATTTACTTCTGAGTCCTCAGATTGACCCTTTTTTTTTAGTTTCAGAAGAACTCGTTATGGGTGAAAGCAGCGATTCTTTGCTTAAACGTTAATCTGTTATTTAAATATATATATATATATATATATATATATATATATATATATATATATATATATATATATATATATATATATATATATTGTTATACTTTGGGAGGGTCATGTTGCCAATAAGAAACACACGCACCAGTTGCAACATGACCCTCCCAAAGTATAACAATATCGGTTTCAACACACGATTTCAGATAAAGAATCTTGCTAAACAAATTCAGAAACGAAATATATATATATATATATATACATATATATACATACATATATATATATATATACATACATATATATATATATATATATATATATATATATATATATATATATATATATATATATATATATATATATATATATATATATATATCTTAGGTAGAAATCGAGGTTGTAGCTGCCATATAGCAGGTACTATTCGAGCTATTTGAGCCAATCAATGGAGCGAGATGTTAATACATTGTCGTCCAAATTTATTCCTGAGACAGTCGTGGGTCCTGTCAGAAGCAACCGTCCTCAACAGATCCAACTGGATCCCCCAGCGTGACCAGCTAAGTTTGACACCAAGAAAAACGTCAGAATGCAGTGGTCATATATATATACCACAACAACGATATATACAGAAATGTTGAAAACTAACCTGGACCGCTCTTGTTGATTAGAACCGATATAATCGATACAAATGTTTGATAGGTTACAGGGAATTCTGAAAGCTACATAGCAAGTTGCATAATGCATATGCAATACTTGTGTGCTCCTCCACGATGGAACAAGAGATCCCGTCATCGGTCTGGCGGCAGAGGCATTTTAGCCATATTATATATTATATATATATATATATAGTATGTACTTTCATACACACCACTTATATATATATATATATATATATCGCTGCCAAGGAAACAATATTTTCTCGTTACGAAAATATTCTCTCTTTTTCACAGATATGAAATGTCACTCGAGAATGCCAGACAGTGCTGTTTCAAGATTCCCTAATCTCTCATCACAGACATTCGCCCCATCAGTATTGACATGGAAATATACTAGAATCTATATAGATTGTGCTGGAAATGTTCATTTGCGTATAGTGAGAACTGGACTGGTTATAATTAATTGGCAGTAGCTTTAAGACAGTGTAAAGAGTGATAAGGCTATTTATGAAAGTATATACTATATGTTTATATACAATAAACATATGGGATCCTTGTTATTAAAGAAAAACTATTTTTTCATTATTTTTTCTCATTTGCTCTGTCAATATGTCTCAAATTTTGTAATGAAAGGTGGACATTTACTATAAACATGAGTTCAGCCCCGGTCAGTAGAAATCTGTTTCCGATATAAGAGACCACAATTCCTGTAAGGTGAAGCCTCTCTTCAATAAATAATAGTCCATTTCATGTAAGACAGACTCCATCACCTCTGAGAAAATAGCCATATCTTCTCCGAATTAAATCCTAGAAAAGATAACGATTGTGATGGGGGTGGGGTCATACTACCTTATTGCCGCTGGTGCATTTTCTTAAGCGTGCATTTTAAGACCCTACACGGGTGAGTAGAAACACTTTAATCTTCTTATACAAGAATAAGCGATGTCAGCTATTTCAGTCAAACACATGTTTTCATATATATATATTTACCCTTTCTAGTAGTCTCTCTCTCTCTGTTAGCCTCTTCCTCACATTTCACTCACTCACTCTCTGTCACTACCTCTCCTCCTCCCCTTTCTTCCCGTTTGACCTGTCCGTAATCCTTTTCTCGCGGGCATGGCCAAGCCGGTATGAATTTTTTTTTTCTCTCTCTCTCGTCTGCGACTTCACAGAACTTATGTTTACCAAATTCGCAGACCAGACCCCTTCTTCCTCCCGTTAGACCTGTGCGAAATTCCTTCCTTGCTCACATTTCAACCAGGTTTGATGGTCTTTATTCTCTCGTTCACGATTCCACCGAATTTATATTCATAGAAATCTGGGACTTGTTTCCTTCTTCATCACTTTCTGCTGTTTAAACCATTTTGTTTGTTTACCCTAGCGTCCCCTTTATTTACGTGTCCCAACGACTTTTTTTTAGCCGTTGCTCGCACCAACCAGAGGTATATGACCTTTAATGCGACGAAATGCCTACGATGGTTGGATGGCCACTGATGAGGACAAACTTTTTCATATGTAACCCATTTGCAGCGCCGCAGCTCCATTATTATCATATTTACAAATATATTTTTTCCTCCGCTGCCACCAGTCTGTTTCGTTCTTTGTGTCTTTACCCTTTCTAGCAGTCTCTCTCTCTCTGTTAGCCTCTTCCTCACCTTTCATTCACTCACTCTCTGTCACTACCTCTCCTCCTCCCCTTTCTTCCCGTTTGACCTGTCCGTAATCCTTTTCTCGCCGGCACTTGGCCAAGCCGGTATGAATTTTTTTTTTCTCTCTCTCTCTTGTCTGCGACTTCACAGAACTTATGTTTACCGAATTCGCAGACCAGACCCCTTCTTCCTCCCGTTAGACCTGTGCGAAATTCCTTCCTTGCTCACATTTCAACCAGGTTTGATGGTCTTTATTCTCTCGTTCACGATTCCACCGAATTTATATTCATAGAAATCTGGGACTTGTTTCCTTCTTCATCACTTTCTGCTGCTTAAACCATTTTGTTTGTTTACCCTAGCGTCCCCTTTATTTACGTGTCCCAACGACTTTTTTTTAGCCGTTGCTCGCACCAACCTGAGGTATATGACCTTTAATGCGACGAAATGCCTACGACGGTTGGATGGCCACTGATGAGGACAAACTTTTTCATATATATATATATATATATATATATATATATATATATATATATGTGTGCGCGTGTGTGTGTGTGTGTATTAGGTATAAACCAAAGTTTTAACAGTCGTATATATATGTGTGCGTGCGTGAGTGTATGTGTGTGGGTGTACGTGTATGTATGTGTGGATGTGTGTATATGTGTGTATATAAATACATATACAAAGAACATTCACACATGTATACATACATGCTTTGCGGTCAGGTATTATTATATAATTGTTGTATTTTATATAATTCTCACACATGGTAGTTTCCTACGTCGTCATCCACAAATGAAAGACTAATCAAGTGTATTTTTACAAGAAATTTTATTTGTTCTGTTTATAAGCAATTACATTAATAATTACTAAAACCAAAATAACAATGCCCTTTTCCGAACAATCTTCATTTAAATGGCTCTTCTTAAAACCAATAATCAAATTAGTTTTATTGCTACGGCTATATCGTTAGTATGCTAATACGTATTCCATGTTACGTTTATTAAAAAGCATTTTAATAGCATTAGAAAATTATATGATTACTCTCTTGCACTAAAATTTTCCTCATGCTTTTAATGGAAATAATGATAGAAGCTAACATATAATATTGTGTTTAGGCTGCATAAAACACAGGCAATTGTGATATTAGCTGTTGACATTTTCTATTTAATTACATGGTGTTTCTTTAAATATCAGTCAATTCCAAACTACTGCGACCAAATGTTAGAGATTAAACATTCGAAATACAAAGTTAGGGAGAAATATAAGGAATGTGTTTACCTTGCAGTAAGTAGGAAAGCGATGATTGAGGTTACTGATTATTTGTCAGCTTTATATACGACCATATAAAGTAGTGAATAGGCAACGTCATTTGTTATTTTATTTACAATAAAGTTTTCTGTGTAGCTCAAGTTTTAACAATGTATTAGAACAACAAGCATGCGGAAGCCTTGGTGGTATTCGTTCTACCTCTCTCAGTTCAATACTAGAGTAACATCTTTCTCTGTCAATCTATCTCACCTTTCTCTCTTTCTTTCTTTCATTCTCTGGAAGAAATTGGCTATGTGAAGAACTGAAGAGGGTTGGGTGCCAATAGGTTTTAAAGACATGCTGTAGGTCTAGGGCGTGACCGTGCACCTACGACTTCATCGGGAGTTCAAGGTTCAGGAATGCGTCAAGGTATTTAAAACATTGACTATTTAAATGAGTAATGTAGCTTACGATGTGGTTCCATGCCCTTTCGTACCTTGAAAGTTCAATTTAATAGAACATCTGTTACTATAGTTACAGTAGAGTCGTCCTTGGAGGCCATATTTCAATAACAATTCATTAGAATAGCACATATAGACAAGCGGCCAATGCGAATGTCCCTACGTACTGATCTGCTAGAAATAGCAGCTATGTTTATCTGAAAGTACAATGAACTCTCTAAAAAGTGTACACCATACTCCGAGATCAATACGAAATGACTGAATGATTACCACTGGGGTACCCTTGGCCATAGATCTACTACAGCAGATATGGTTTGAGGTGACACAAAAATAACAGCCACAATAAACATATAATGCATCATAAAACAAATCATCAGGAATCAAACTCATGACATTCCGATCATAAATCCAACGCATCAACCACTAAGCTACATGCCTTCACTACCGTATGATAATCCACATAGGAGTATTAGTATATTATAGCATTATATAATAACGTATGTTTGGCATATTTATATGTCTACACAATCAATGTCTAATTTTATACACACATTTACGAAGCCTTAGTTACCGCTTTTCTGTGTACATATCGTACAAAGAAAAGCGCACATCTTAATATTTATCTTAATTAAATGTCAACATTAGCGCTAATATTATGCAAATTGATACACCCATTTCAGGAAACTACAATAAATGATAGGGTATATGAGCTCTACGATTACGTAGTTCTTTGTGCTTGTTTGGATGATGCGCATGCTTTCTGATGAAAGCCCAATTAGGCTTGAAAACGGGTTGAAGGTATTTATGTTTTTTTGTTTTTTCAATTTACCACGAAATGCGTATATTTGGCCTGATGACATGCCTACACACATGTATGCAGTCTCAGTTACTTCTGCATATTCTGTATATATACGGATATAACTTTATCGTATACTTCAGCTGCTCCGCAAACACTTTAATATATATTATGTTGTGTATATAGGGTGTTTGACATGCAGAACAGTTAAAGAGTCACACAAAATGGATTATAATATTTACTTACGGCATATTACGTTCTAATGTTCAAATACTGCCTAGATCAACTTTGCCTTTCAACCTACCGGAATCAATAAAATAAATTACTAATGAATTAGCTGTGTTTATTTAATCCACTAATCAAATTTTCGACATGTTACCGATAGTAGAAATAATTATTTCATAATGCACGGAGAATAAATTAGCAAACTATTACAATATAATGATTATACGGAATCACAAACATATGCCCATACATTTCAGGTTTAAGAAACCGAATAAGTCCTAAGTATAAATACTTTTACTAGAGGTAGGCAGTTTGAATGCACCTGTTTTAGATAGAAATTCAAGATCGTCTTCTTAGGAATGCTAGTAAAATACTAATACATTTATCACACGTATCTGTTCCACTGGATAAAAGCATCAGTGTTGTAAAACTGAATGTGTGATTACATGACTTGTTCCTTATTTATTCCAGGTCAACATTCATGAAGTAGAACTACGATGAAATGCATTGCAGCCATAGCGTTCGGTAGTTTTACGGGACGCTGAGACTGTTTTACATATCATCTTCCCAACTTTTATGAAACTGAAATGTAATTTAAAAGACAGTTGTATGTTATATTTAGCTGGGAAACAGTGCACACCACCACTCCTTTGTTTAGTTCCAATATTTTTGTTCACTTTGCAGTTAAATTGGTCCCTAGCTGAGTGATTAAGACGTTCGCTTCGCAATAAGTATGTCCCGAGTTAGATCTCACTGCGATCCCATTATTATAGATTAGGATTGACCCAAGCCGTGTGAGTGAAATTGGTAGTGGAAAAGTGTGAGGAAGCCCGTCAAGTGAATTACATTTGTAATTCAAAGATGTAGCCTTGTCATATTGTGTGTAATACTGGTTCTATCTTAATGTTACGTTAATGGTAGACATGTCTGTAGAACACTCAGCCACTTATACGTTCATTCACGAGTCGTACATTCTGCTGATTCAACGACTGAATGTTCATCGTCGAAACCAATACAGGATTCAGGATCACCGGTGCCAATATGAAATTGTCTACAATAAATGTGATTCAGTTTAATCTATTACTTATAATATGGGAATAATTCATTGTATGATTAAGCTGTATAAATCGTGAGGAGGATAATGCTTTATAACATTTAAATTGTTTTTCAAAGCTGACTCCAGTCTGCATTTCTATTGATCCTTCTTTGGTCGATAAAATACGCAGCAGTAATGCATCGACCTCTTAACAGAGTTTATGACTTTCAAACTATCACAGTTTGTTTATCTCAGTATGAACTTAATTCTTTTTTATTTTTATTTTTGTATTTTGCCCCCAATTTACGCAAGTAAATTTATTGACTTAACATGTTTTTATAAGTCTCTCACCTAAAGCCTTCGAGAATCTTCCTCTTATTTCCTCATATATTTCCAGCTTCTTATTAAATTACGCAATACTTGCATCCGTCTATCTAGGGAATGTTTGAATAGTAATTTACTGAGCTAAAACGGTCATATCAGGCAATCAGTAACCTCTTGATCATATTAAACACTAAAAGCTGCCAAACTGAAATCATTCATTAATGCTTACGATTTACTTCAATCTTAAAAGTTTGATGCAAGAAAAAGAACACTTGAAGGTTTTGGTGTGAGATATGATAAAACAAATGTTAAGGTCAATAAATACACTTGGTTCCACAGGGACAAATAAATGTCTGGGTAGAAAATAATAAGAAATTATATGTCTTCTTGAAGTTAGTATTTAAAAAGGAAAAACAACATGTAAACGGTTTTTAGGTGACTGGAAAATATACGCAGGAGTTGATAAAGAAATAAATGATATAGAAAAATAGAAAATAGCTTGTGAATGATAGGCATGTTTTGCAAAACATCACGGCCGGATTTAGACCTTTGGGGTCCGGGGCACTTCAGGTTTAGGGGGATCTATTGTTCACAAAACTATTAGAATACACAGCAAACCCCCAATTTTACATATCAAAGTCGGCTGGCGCAAGTATTAGGAATTGAAACGTTATACATGCAGATATTAGATTTATAAAATCTAATCATTTTCATTATACGTCCACTTTCCGCAATGGCATGTATTGGACAGGTTGTCGCCGTTCGACATGAGACATAGAAAATAGATCTCATCTTGCTTATATATTACATATTTGGCATGGTTTCTATGGCTTGATGCCCTTCCTAACATAAACACTTTAGAGTGTTTACTGGGTGCATTGCTTTTGCGATACCAGCACAATCACTTTACAGAGCAACACCAAATACTTTGTATTAGAATATTGTTCTGATATCTAAAGTTGAGGAAAATTGATGAACTTTGCTACAGTAAGGATATTAAATAGTTTTTGTTAAAACTATAGTTCTCGTTGTCAAAAGGATAAAACTAAAAAGTCTAGCATAGGGTACAAATAAATTGTTAAGGACATCCTTGGTAGGTCCCACGCTGCGGTGGACCGGAGGCGATTGCTCCCTTTGCACCCTTCTCCTCATTAAATTCGTCCCTGCCAAACATTGGAATGTAATTTAAGCAGTAAAGATCGTATGTGATAGATAAGTGGATTGTTATATATGGTCCCGTTGGCGTAATTAGAGGATTATCGAAATTTTGAAATCGTTAATATATGTTGTCCATATATAATCTATATGGGATGAGCTGGATATAGAATATACTTCCGTCAATTTCGACAATGATTGTTCCAGTTGTTCGATCATTGGTACCTCCAGCTTGTGAAACTAATATACAAGTGACTAGGCGTTGAACAGACACGAGAACCCTTAACATAATTCCCTGGGAAACGCAGCGTGACCAGTGTGTGGGATAAAGATGGAACTTTGAACCAGAGGTACAATCCATCAGATAGACCTCCAATCAGTTTACATCTACTCTTTTTCATGCACGAATCTTAGAACGTCCTTAGTCTATGGTAAATAGAACTTACCTTAGATTCCAGGCATTTGGTTTAAACCCAGAATCATATATTTGCGAATCAGACATCTTACTCACTCGGCCATGCTGCATCCACATATCATAAATATGATATGAACGCCTTTTTAATGTTCAAGCAATATAGAATATGCAGATATATTTAACTTGTTTATTATTTTTAACGGCGCAAGAACAAACTAGAAGCGCTAGACAAATATTACGGATAAAACCAATCGGCAGGAGACCCGTGGGTAGATGCTGATCAAGATGATTGGAAAACATAACTGAGCTCGGTTGATCTCGCTTGGGGATCCAGCAGGATCAAATAGTGACAGTTGCTCATGACAGGACCTGCTGGATGGCGTGCTTGAGGACTCTGACCAACTACACTCCAAAGAATAAGTAGTCAATTATGAATCGAAATGGTCTCAACACTTACTTACCCACGTTTGTTAGGGAAATTGAAAATATTTACATTTGAGTTCAATTCTAATTATACATCTTAAATGTTTCTAAAAATGGTATCTGATTGAAATAATTAATTTTTAGAATCATGTAATAAAACGTGGATTTATTATGTAACTAATATTAGTGTTGCTGTTTGAGCGTGATTGGTTTCCAGAATTTGTAGTGTCGGATAAAATATCATCGTGGGATTTGTTCTGGTACTTAACATTCTTACGTAGTTCAAATCTTACCGAGATCAAATTTGCCTTTACGCGATCGACAAGAAAGATACCAGTCGAATACTGAGGGCTTGTTAAATCAACGTTGTCATTGCCCAAATTTGCTGGCATTGTACCTAAATTAGGAATTACTATTAATTATGCTGTTGTTTTTTTAATAAATTTTGTCAATATTTTTTGTTGAAGAATTATAAGCGTATGGCGCAGTTAGTTAACAGTGAAGTGGAAAATAAAAATTCTTACGTAACCCTATTGCTTCTTTCTCTGTGTTTTCAGTTTAAACTTTGCCAAATTCATTAATTTTATACTGGACGTTATCTTTGTAGAGTGTATAAAATATGTATGAGTAATATGATGAAATCTCTTTTCAATCGTCCTATTTACACTCTTCGCCCTTTCTTTCTTTTGTCGATTAATTTCCCTTGCTCTCTTCCTCGTTTTCCTCTCATTTTATAGAATTTATAGTTCTTTTCAATACTACTTTCTTTTTCTATATAAATTATTCATTATTTTTATATAATTTTATCCTAGAAATATATTTAAGTATTTTGAAAAAAAAATTGATTTCTTGAAAATTTGATTTCCTAAACAAATTCAGGTATAGCTCTTTTGATTCAAAGGAAACAGAATACAGAATGGAAACAGTTGATTTGACGACATTGTTTCATACACTTGGGCTTTAACTAACCAAATGTAATTCTTAAATCGTAGTATAACTATATACATATATATATATGTGTGTGTGTGTGTGTGTGTGTGTGTGTGTGTGTGTGTGTGTGTGTGTGTGTGTGTGTGTGTGTGTGTGTGTGTGTGTGTGTGTGTGTGTGTGTGTGTGTGTGTGTGTGTGTGTGTGTGTGTGTGTGTGTGTGTGTGTGCGTGTGTGTGTGTGTGTGTGTGTGTGTGTCTGTGTGTCTGTGTATGTGTGTAACATAGCGCTTCATCAAATCGATAAAATAGATAGCAAACTTTGCAAAAATAGGTACTTCTTGCGACTAAATCCGTTTACTGTGTTGTGTCAACATGGCCGCAGTCTGATGACTGAAACCTGTAAAAGAATAAAAGAAAATCGCAATACATCATCTGACATTCAAGAGAGATTGATTCAATTCCTGCCTGTCTATCAATTTCTCTCTCTCTCTCTCTCTCTCTCTCTCTCTCTCTCTCTCTCTCTCTCTCTCTCTCTCTCTCTCTCTCTCTCTCTCTCTCTCTCTCTCTCTCTCTCTAGCCCATGTATATCTATCTCTGTAAATATACATACACACCCACGTACACACAGATGTACACACATATACATACATATACATATATATATATATATATATATATATATATATATATATATATATATATATATATATATATATATATATATATATATAATCTGTAGTTTTCTGTATGTGTGTGTGCACAATTCAATTTTTAATGAGGGCTCATATATTCTAAACATTCATGCGATTTCTTTGAAATTGTTTACAGAGCTTCTCCTTACCTCCTTACACAAACCCTGTACGTGATCTGCAAAGGCTTTCAAAAATCGATATTGGGGCCTTTGGAGACATTAAAATAGTTTCGGTTATTTGTTTGAATTTCGTGATTAAGTAAGACAAGAGTTATGTTTCGTAATCAAGAGTTATCTTTCGTAATTCGGCTCATTCGGATTTTAATTTACACCTTGTACTTGAAACAAAGAGACTAACAATATCATTTTGTATATTTCACAACCAGCAATTTCTAACAGATTACTAAGTTAAGTTATAGATTTGACATTGTATAATTTATCGTTTCAAGCTTGATGTTCATACATTAAGTGATGTCATAACTTTTACAATATTATGCTTAAATTTATCTAAAATTATTTCGCTGGAATAGTGCCTAAGGTTTTCATGTTTACATAAAGTACGTTTTTCTTCTATGTATTCAAATTTACTTTGTTTAGTTTAATGAGCTACATCGAAAGCTACTTGAACCGTCCAAAGGACGGGTAGTTTAGCTAGTATATATATATATATATATGTATATGTATATGTATGTATATGTATGTGTATGTATATGTATGTATGTATATATATATATATGTGTGTGTGTGTGTGTGTGTATACATATAAACAATGATTATTATTATCGCCATGCTTTCCAGCATAGTTACGTCCCTTTACGATCTGAGTTCAAATCCCGCCGAGCTTGACTTTGCCTTTCATCCTTACGGGGTCGTAAAATAAAGTACCAGTAATGCACTGGTTAATTGCTGGCATTGTGCCTAAAGTAGAAACAATTATCATCATCATCATTTTTTTCATCATTATCAAACAGCTTATCTCCGAGAATTATTTATTATTTCAATTTCATTATCTTGAAATGTGTTACCTACTCCCGTGGCGAATTCTTTTCTCAGCACAATCTCAGGTTACAGAATGAAAATGTCATTGTATAATCTCCTTCACTCAAACCTGCGGGTAGCCGATATGATAGGATCTGAGAAATCTAAGCGAATGCGTTGGTGTTTCTATCCAAATAACACCGATGATATTTGTTGGACTTCGTCATTTCAGATGACAAGTGTTCGAGTTGAAATTAGCGTGCAGATGACTGAGCATTCTCAGACACGTGTACAGTTAATCTGGTTCTCAGGGTGAATTAGCGTGACACAGTGTGTGACAAGAATAGGCTTTTGAATTACAGGTTTAACTCATTTTTGCCAGCTGAGTGGACTGAAGTAACGGGAAATAAAGTGTCTTGTTCAAGGACATTACGCACCACGGGGAATTCAAATGTCGCCTTTACAATGGTAAGCCAAAAACCCTAATCAATAAGCCATACACCTTCACGCTCATGATATGGTGCACTCTGCCCAATACTAAAAGTCTGAATGTGTTTTGTACATCAAGATGAAATCACTTATCACAGTGGGTTATAACTGTTAAATTAATGTATTCTGTTACTTTATAGCATTCGGTTGCCTGATCATATTTCGTTATCAATTATTTACGTCCGAACCCTAAAATACTACACAAACCAGAGGCTAGGAAAACAGGGTCCAGTGATAAACTTATGGAGGTGTAATTTATATTTTCGATTTATTATCGTGCTATTCTTATTTGGAACAAATATCCTATTGATGGATTTTTTAAAATTGAATTAGCAGAGTCTTTAGTTCAGTTTGAATTCATATCCCGCTATGGTCAACTTTTCATTTCACCCTTTTTGGTTTAGATGTAAAGTACCACTTCCAGTTCAGCGCATTCTGAGTTCAAATCATGCCTCCTTGTGCTCGGCTTATAGAGCAGCCCTTGTTATTTTTTCCTATTTTATTAAAAATGTTTTCACTTTTGTCGGAAGCACTAAAATTTATGAGTTTCGTTTACGTGTAGTGTGAAGGAACACATTCAATAAATATATACCATAATATATAGAAAGTAAAGAAAATTATATTATGAGGCGAATTGGAAGATTGTTAGAACCTCGGATAGAATGCCTTGTAGTAATTGTTTCAGCCTTCAGTACTCACTATGTTCATATCCCGCCGAGGAAAACGTTCCTTTTCAAACTTTTGAGATCATTAAGACAGTACCAGCACAGTACTGGAATCCATTCTTCCTCTATAGCTCTTTCTCACTTCCTCTTTCTCTCATTGGCTATTACTATCCTTCTCTGGAAGAAAATAACTGTGGACAGACACGGAGAGGAAAGAGCCTCACCACATTCAAAATATCCCAGACATTTTGTCACTACGGTTCCCCTACGACTCTATCATACAGGTCTTTATATGCAAAAAGAATTATAAATTACCAACAATTCTGAAATATCTACTTAAGTGTTTACTTTGTTGCTGTTATCTTGGACTCCTTCTAACATCGTTATTTTCACATCCTTTTTTTCTCTTTGCTTTCATGTATCTATTGTTATACAATGTACGAGATTTAACTCATAATGTGCTCTTGCCGTAAGCCTGAAGTTTGCCCCCTTCAACAGCAATGCAACACCCCAGCCATAATCTATGAAGCTGTTTTCACTTCCAACAGACCAAACGAACCACAGGAGGTCAAATCCTATGTGGGCATGGTGGAGAGCCGATTCAAGGAGCGTTTGCTGAACCACTAGTCTACCTTCAGATACCTGGACAGACGTTCATCCACGAAACTCGCGAGCCACGTATGGTCCCTCAAGGACTCAAGTATAGGCTACTCCATTCAATGGAAAGCCATCACTAAGTCCAAGCCATACGCAAGGGGAAATCCGACGTGTGGCTTATGTATTGACGAACGAATAACTATCTTACAGAGATTACGCAATAGTGATTGCCTAAACACGAGAAGTGAATTTTTCACACGTTGTCCACACGTCACCAAACATCTATTGCATAACTACAAGGCTCCGGACTAATTTTTTTTTATTTTATTTTCAACCTAAAAACTTTCCGGACTTTCGCAGTTATCTCCCTTACGCCTCCCGCAGTGACGTGACCGAGTTTCTGCGCATGCGCGTTCGTACGGTTGTCCTTCCTGTTCCTATAACCATACACATCCCGAGCTGAAGATCCGCGAAGGTGAAACAATTGATCTCAGTATGGTGAACTAACTGTTGTGTAACCACTTCTACCTAACTCGTCCCTTGGACTGAGTGCTCTACCACTACGGATATTACCTTCCAGTGTTCCACCACTATATATATATATATATATATATATATATATATATATACATATATTAACCTCAGTAGAAGTGGCGAGATATGTAGTGTTGATATATATATATATATATGTGTGTGTGTGTGTGTGTGTGTGTGTGTGTGTGTGTGTGTGTGTGTGTGTGTGTGTGTGTGTGTGTAGGGTGGTGGATTGGCACTATCGGTAGAGCGTTGGACAAATGTCTTCGCACCATAGAGTTACGGGCCTTTGCGTTCTGAGTTCAAATCCTGCTGATGTTAGCTTTGCCTTTCATCATTACGAGGTCGATAAATAAAGCACCAGTAATGCACTGGGTCGATTTAATCGATTTCCCCAAAATTGCTGACCTTCTGCCTATAGTAGAAACAATTATAAATATATATGTGTGTGTATGGCGAGAGAGAGAGAGAGAGAGAGAGAGAGAGAGAGAGAGAGAGAGAGAGAGAGAGAGAGAGAGAGAGAGAGAGGAAAAGAGAGAAAGAGAGAATTTCCAAGATGAGACAGTTGATACATTTTATTATTCTAAACAAATATACAACAAAATTAAAAATGGTGAAATGCTTGCTCAGGCTCTACATAGATGTGACTCGTGGAATTGGTTAATAGACATTAAATATCTCCAATATTATGTCATCAGAAAATATATAAAATATTTAGTGAAGCAGTGCCTGAAAAAAAAACACATCCTTATATCACAACACTTACACGATGCAATGAAAATAACGTAACTTTATTCATAACCGTTAAAAAGTCTCTTAAATTTTATATGACAATGTTATCATATTTGCCTAAATGAAAGTGAAATATGGGGAGAAAGAATATGGTGTGTTATGTAATAGAGTGGAAATACCTGTTCAATATCTAGTGATTGAGAGATATTAAAAATGTTTCAAGTGGTAATAATTATATGTGATAATGATATTAGAGAATATGTATAGATATTATAAAATATGAGATCAAATTAATATAGAAATAAGATAAATGTGACAAGTGTAACTTTTATGGAGATTATGAATTCACATTGTTTGTAAACAATATACGGAATATCGATAGCAATTATACGAAGATACGTTAAGCAATAATTCTAGTCAAATTAATATTTAAGAAAAGTTATTATAATTTAATTGTTTCTAATAGCAATTTATATATGAAAGAATTAATTCTTTTTTTAGTTCATTGAAGTCTTTGTAGCATTACAATTACAACATTATTATTAATAAGGGGCGGTGGATTGGCAGTATCGGTAGAGGGTCGGACGCCATGCTTTCCAGCATAGTTACGTCTCTTTACGATCTGAGTTCAAATCCCGCCGAGGTTGACTTTGCCTTTCATCCTTACGGGGTCGATAAAATAAAGTACCAGTAATGCACTGGGTAATTGCTGGCCTTGTGCCTAAAGTAGAAACAATTATTATTAATAAGCGTATATCAGGGACATAATTTCAGGTTATGAGAATACAGAGAAAAGGAAATATTGGAAAATTAAGAAAAGGAAATTAATCATATGGAAACCCCTATTTCCTTATTAATTTTACAAATGTATTAGGTAAATGTGCATGCCCATTCTGATATAATGTGATAGTGTATATCTCTCTCTGTCTCTCTCTCCCTCTCTCTCTCTCTCTATATATATATATATATATATATATATAATATATTAATAAATGGAAACTATATTTATAAAACCATATTTATTTTATTATGTATATTTCACGGGCAACCAAGGTAAAATATGGTGCGCTTTCATCAGATAAAATACAGATTTGTTTTATAAATAAATATTGACATACCCGGAAAAAAGACAACCTTAACCGTTGGAGCTTCCTGGATAGTGGAGATAATATTTTATTGAGGGTAATACAAAGTTCTGAGTGAGTATGCAAATGAGTGTCCGAAAAGTTGAAAAGATAAAGGTTTATTTAAATTAAACTGTTGGAAGAGGATGATATGTAAGGGACAGAGAAAAAAGAAAAAAGAAAAAAGAAAAAAGAAAAAAAAAGAAAAGGAAGGAGAAAGAGAGAAGAGGAAAGAAAGAACGATTATACATAGTGATATTGAAGAAAGTCAGAATGAATGAAGAAATAAGTTTTAATGGAAAAATATACATAGCGTAAATATATCTAAGTGAAAGAAGAAATAAGATTAACGTGAAAGAATAATATTTCGAATATAGGGTTCATTACGTTGTGATTATAATATTTATAATGATAGGTTGAAAAATTATATTAAAATTAAAAATTAGAAATCAAAATTAAAGATTAAAATTTGTCTTAATATTAAAGATTTAATTTAATAATTTAATATTAATATTAAAAATTAAAACATTAAAATTAAAAATTAAAATTAAAACAGAAGTATTTATATTATATTAAGATGTATTAGTAATAATATATTGGGTTAGATGTGTATGTTAAGGATTATAAATTATTTAAATAAATATATAGTATTTTACATTAGAGATAATCTAGTATAGTTTATTTTATTAAAGTAAGTTTGGCAAAATTATATTTATTAATAGTTGTAAGTCAAAATATATGAAAATTTACGAGAGTTTACAAAGGAATAACTACTTAATTATATTATAAAAACAATAAAGAAGTATAAAGGAAGTTAGAAGTGATTTTTTAAGATCTCAAATGATTCCAAGGATTAAATGTTATAAAGTTAAACATTTTATCTTAAGAGTATAATTAAAACATACAACATGTTATTTTATAAGAAGTCATAAATTTATCTTAAGAGTATAATTAAAACATAAACCATAGGTTATTTTATAAGAAGTCATACTTGCTATAAAGTTTTAAAAAATTTATCTTAAGAATATAGTTAAAACATAAACCATAGGTTATTCTACATATATATAAAAAAAAAACTATATATAAAAATCATATGTTATTCCACATATATATAAATATTTGGATACATATGTTAAAAATGTTTGAAGATATAAAAATATTGGAAGATATGAAAATAACCGTTTATTACACAGTACCAGTTTAGTACTGGTGTGGATTCCTGCTGTATATCTCTTTATCATTTCCTCTCTCTCACTTTATATCTTTCTCTTGTAGAAATCTCCTGTACTCAGTCCTGGATAGGAATGGGCTTCGCCAGGCTTAAAATGTCCAAGAAACGCCGTATGTCAATACGGCGCCCCTACGACTCTATCAATAATTGCGGGACCATACGGGACCATACATACATGCATATATACTAAACAAGTATAAATTCATATACGCATTTACGCAGCCTAGGTTACCTCTATACTGTGTGTGTGTGTGAAACTGAGGGTAGGTAACGAGATGTTCTAAGTAGTGTTACCTGAATACACTCTTTCACCGTGTTGAGTGGTTTACATTTCAACTCTTCATGATCCCTAATCTAACCCCCTCCTGTGTTTCGTTTTCCTTTACTACATTATATCTTTCTGATTTTCTCTAAATTAATATTCTCATTTTTCCCAGTATTCCAAGTTGTTTTGCTTTTGAATTTTTTCTGATTCTTCGTTATGTACACACGCACACACATATATATGTGTGTGTGTATATGTGTGTGTGTGTGTGTATGTGTGTGTGTGTGTGTGTGTGTGTGTGTGTGTGTGTGTGTGTGTGTGTGTGTGTGTGTGTGTGTGTGTGTGTGTGTGTGTGTGTGTGTGTGTGTGTGTGTGTGTGTGTGTGTGTGTGTGTGTGTGTGTGTGTGTGTGTGTGTGTGTGTGTGTGTGTGTGTGTGTGTGTGTGTGTGTGTGTGTGTGTGTGTGTGTGTGTGTGTGTGTGTGTGTGTGTGTGTGTGTGTGTGTGTGTGTGTGTGTGTGTGTATAGTTATAGTTATTTGTATAGTTATATAGTATATCAGTTTCATGCGTGAGTTTGTAACAACATAGTTCTTTCAGCTGAAGGTAATTTTGTTTCGATCCAGATGAAACATTTCGCTGTTGTTAGAAGCCCTTGAAATAAAATTATAACTACTTTGCCTTGAAACGCTTTAAGACCTTATTAGGATTTGCTGTATAATATACGACCATATACACGCATATATATATATATATATATGTGTGTGTGTGTATGTATGTGTGTATGTTTGAATGCAATGATGGTTTATATCTTACTTATGTATGTTCATTATTTTTCCCTAAGGATGTTTTCATTCAAATCATTTCGTTTCAGTCGTTGAATCTATTGTTTAACTTATACATTCATTTACACAAGCTCTATGAAAGAGATTTATGATTTCGCGCATGCGCATACACATACGCACACAACCATGTATGTAAGTGTGTGTGTGTGTTTTTTTGTACGTATTGATATATGTATGGGTGTAATCAGAAATATATCTGTACATCATTATATTTGTATCCTGAAGGGCGGTGTATTGGCAGTATCGGTAGAGGGTTGGACGCCATGCTTTCTAGCATAGTTACGTCCCTTTACAGTCTGAGTTCAAATCCCGCCGACGTTAACTTTGCCTTTCATCTTTACGGGGTCGATAAAATAAAGTACCAGTAATGTACTGTGTAATTGCTGGCCTTGTGCCTAAAGTAGAAACAATTATATTTGTCTCCTGATTGCCAAAGAATGTTCAACTTGTTCTTCATAAAACAAACCATAAATATGCCTTAGGAAATAGTACATTCTCATACTGATGGTAATAGTTTACCAAACTTCAATCTCTAGAATAGAATTTGAAAAATTTCACAAAACCACATACATGATTATATTTAAAAAAGGAGTAAAAAATAAAATAATACCATGTCGAAATAAAGAAATAAGTTGGTGCTTGAGGCTGCCTAATGCTTATAGAATAAGAGTTATTAGAATCTATGTAGTGTTTTAGAATTTACTACTTATACGAAGTTGAATGCTCTGAGTGAAGATCCAGATGTAATAATATAGAATGCGGCGAAGGGAAATTTATGATAAACAAGGTGTTAAACACTCGACACTAGGTTCAATATTATTAGGTATGGCTATTGTTTAATAAGAAATCTAACAGTTGTTTTAATATAAAACAAAATGAAATTGAAAATGAAAACCAAAGTGTTACCTTTAAAATCTCATGAGACAAAAGCCACAAGCATAACAACACAATACTGATTTTATTGTAAATAAACATCGATAGCAAAGGAAATTTAAAAAATGATTGAAAATTTGACTGCCACTATTGTATTCAGGCCTCGAGTTTAGTTTGTCGTGAACACATTACAAAGGATATGAGGTTAAAAAACTGAATGCCACAGTATATTATTAGAGGTATCACTTTATTCATTATTGTTCTGACAAAGAAAATGAAAAGCTTGGATAGTAGGATTCAGATTACGTGTCAACAATAAAGATTTTTGCTATTTTTATTGTATAGTTTTCTTCTGTAAGGATTCCTTTTTTTCTGTTTTAATTTTGACGGCTCGAAAATGGTTATTTATTCAACCAGCGTAGTTAATATGTGGTACATTAGCACAGGTAAAAACTATGGATTTGTTCGACTGGAGACGTTAAGATGTAATCTATTAGCGCCTCCATGTAACGACTCATTCTTTTTTAAACTTTTGTTTCCATCTATTTAGGTAACTGGATATGAGATTTAGTCGTTGCGTAACAAAATATTTCACTATACATTACTGACTCCCGATTTGAGCCACTTCGAGAAAGACACATAGAACTACATGTCAACATGGTAACAAAAAAAAAATGTTTATTTTCGCAAACATTTCAGATGAAAATTCCAACAGAAAATTCATGCAGTAATAAAAACGTAATGCGATATAGTTTACTAATATTTGTAACTGCGATATAAGATATTATGTTTCGTTTTATTTTTTATTTTCATTAATGCTTCTTTTATCAAATATTAATATTTTAAAGAAATCCATGTGTAGTGATAATTCTTCTAATATTGGATCAAAAACCAGCAATTTGTAGGACATATTTCCGACACTCGACCGAGGCTACCAATTCTCTGCCCTTATGTGTAGGAATAATAATTGTTTCTACTTTTGGCACAAGGCCGGCAAATACCCAGTGCATTACTGTTACTTTATTTTATCGACCCCGTAAGGATCAAAGGTTAAGTTAACCTCGGCGGGATTTGAACTCAGACCGTAAAGGGACGTAACTATGCTGGAAAGCATGGCGTCCGACCCTCTACCGATACTGCCAATTCTCTGTCCTTATGTGTAGAAATAATAATGTTGTGTTATGCTTTTATATCTTGTTATTTTATTTTATCATTGACTAATATTTAAATATAAAAGAGATGCGGCGTTGAGATAAGTAATCTTAACTCCATTACTTATAATTTATACAGAAATAATGAAAGTCGCCCAATGAACCAAAGGGAAAGAAAGCAACTAAAGAAATGTTCGTAAGATAACTGCAACTTGTTTAACGTAACTATATCTTAAAAGCATTTATTATAATATTAATATTGGTGCTCTGAAATAGCGATGTATACATGAATGTATGTATAGTATATTTGGCAATATACTGTATGTTTAATTAAAAACATTTAGAAGACCATTCGCTATGAGTTTTAAAGTAGTGACTATGTCACTTACTTAATCTTGGCAAAAACAACAGAGAGCGGCCACTTTTTGCCGAGATTAAGTAAGTGACATAGTCACTACTTTAAAACTCATAGCGAATGGTCTTTTAAATGTTTTTAATTAAACATACAGTGTATTGCCAAATATACTATACATATATTATAATATTACTTTTTACGTTTATTTCTTATAATTGGTGGATTGGCAGTATCGGTAGAGGGTCGGACGCCATGCTTTGACGCATAGAGTTACGGCCCTTGCCATTCTGAGTTCAAATCCTGCCGAGGTTAACTTTGCCTTTCATCCTTACATGGTCGATAAAATAAAGTACCAGTCATGCACTGGTATAATTGCTGGCCTTGTGCCAAAAGTAGAAACAATTATTATTCCTGGGGTGGCTGAGGGAAGGGAATACTCAAGCATGCCTTCTCCCAGAACCAACCATTTCCAATTGATCCGGCTGGATCCCCAAGCGTGATCAGTCTAACCTATGGATGTTATCCAAATATCTTTCTCGGTGTCTACTCTTGCGTCACCTGCCGGCTGGTTTTTCCCGTATATTCTGTCCAGTAATATTTTGCTTAGACATTCTGACCACATGTCCGTAGTATCTGGGCTGTGATCTGTAAATTTGAAGACGTAACAACTCTACCTGGAGCGACTCTCTGATCTCTGAGCTACGCACTCGATCGAATAACGTTATTCCAAAACCCCTTTGGGGGAACCCCATTTCGGCCACCTACATTTGCGATCATATTCTTCATTCATTACCCAAAACACATAACCATAGATAACCGTTGGCACGAATACCGAAATGAAGATAGCCAGTTGGCTTTACGCCTACATCCCTTTTTCTAATGACAGAACGCTGAAGCTAGCGCATTAATGCATCAGCTCCTGTAATTCGTGCACTTAATTCATCCTTCTGCCTTGTATCATTCTTGAACTAGATACCTGACCTTTTCCACCTACTTTAACGGAACTCCACCCACATGCACAATACAGTGTACAGGCCCCTCTGAAAGCACGGGTGTTTCAGTCTCCGCAGTACTAATTTTCATTCCTGCCGTGTAGCACTCGGCAGCAAGACTATCAACTGCATGTCGACGATCATCTTCTGACTAGTTAAGTAATACAATGTCTACTTCAAATTCCACCCGATTGATTCTACACTCGCCAATCTTGATACCAGTTCCAGCCAGGCTTCGCATATCAATCCTGTCCATGAAGATTGTGAATATCAGAGGTGATAGCACGCAAATTTGGTGGAGTCCGACACTGGCATTGAATGATTTTCGCTTAGCCCCGTTTATCAGAACACAAATACCGGGGCAATCGTATAAAGGCACTAGTGCAACAAGAAGCTATCCATATGCCATTTCGAGAACTACAAAACAAGCATGTCTCTCTTGACTATACTCCCTCAATTTCTCAAAAACTTTCCACAGTGTGAATAGTGGGTCGCTAGCTTGGACACAATAACCCTACATCACTTTGTCAAACACTTAGCATATACTTTACTTGTGAGACTTAACGAGGAGATCCGTCTATAATTGGAGCAATCTCTCTGGTCTCCCTTTCTGAAAATTGGAATTATCACTACAGATTTCCATTGCTTAGGTGCCGTCAAATGTGCCATTCCAAGTGCCCTTGCAGGCCACCCGACACACGTACGTCAGCCACAGAATACCTTCTCTATTTAATGCTTTTAACATCTCGGGCCGAATTTCATCATCCTCGGAGGCCTTTTCACATCTATGCCCTTTAATTGCTTTTGTGACCTCAGCCCCCAATGGGTAGGTCACCGCTCCCAGATGCACCGCATGGACATCAGAAAATGATGCTGTAACCTGGTTTAGGAGTTCGGCAAAGTATTCTCTCCACATCGCGAGGATGCAACTCTCTGAAGAAAAGAGTTCCCTTGACATGTTCCTGGTAGCAGGCGTGGAGGAGAGCTTATTATGTAATTGGCGGATGATCTGCAAAAATAATTTATTTGCTGATCTGAAGTCGGATTTCAGCTTAACACCCAAATCCTCCCTGTCTTAAATTTGGATACCTTTTCTGTCTCTGCTGTGACTTTTCGTGCCTACTTGTTCGGCAAATGCAACAAGTTATTTCTAAGTCAAGCTTTGTAAGCTTCCTTTTTTTGCTCGGATAGTATCTTTAACCACTTGATTAAACTAAAGAACCTCCTGCCACCCGACGTCACAGCGAGCTGCGTTCACCCGACGCATTTAACAGCTGAAGCAGAAACTACTGAGGTGAACAGTCTCCATACAGTTTCTATGTCCTTAATACGTCCAGGAAGTTCTCTGAATTTAAATGCAATCGTATCTGCATACGTGAACCTGACTTCCTTATTCACCAGCGTTTCTCTCTGAATCCTGTAGATCGCCCTGGACATGCCAGCTTTGTGGACGTATTTGGCTTTAGGTAGTCTCAGCTTGCTGATAACTTAATGGTGGTCAGTTGACAGCTCAGCCCCTCTCTTTTAACAAACACCCAGCAGAGGATCGAAGAGAAAAGAGACAATAACAAAATCAATTATTGATCTCTGACCCCAATTCTCCTTATACTATGTGCTGGAAGAATGTGTTCATAAAAGAGAGCCTATTACTAAAACAGACGTCCAATAAGCCCCCCCCCCCCCCATTCGCATTTAGATCGGGAACGCCATTCCTTCCAATCATTCCTTTACATGTCAGTGCTAACATTTGCATGGAGGTTTCTCATTATGATATATGACTCAGTCTTAACTACAACTAACGCTGCAGTGACTTGATCAAGGATGGATTAGTGGTCAGCGCTTTGAGTCTCACAGTTGTAAAGTCATAACTTCGATCGGGAAAAGATAATTGTGCTAGTGGGCTATCCTTGTTACACAAGTGTCCGTGTTATGCTCAGCCGATTGTAAATCTCATCGTCATGGCCGACGGCAATGACTCACCACATACATACCCTTACATATATACGATAACAGTTGTGTTTTAATATATTTTTCTAAAGGAAAACAATGTTTCAAAACAGATTCCTTAATGAAAACGTCATATTTTTCGCTTTAAATCACTAAATCTAATATTTCTGAACATAAAAAGTAAAAGTTTTCTTAATAGTTGTGTGAATAGAAATATTATGTTTTTTATTTAGATATTAACAAAAATTATTGAAATGTTGTTCAAAGACGAAAACCCCAAAGAGCAGCTCATATTAAATTTTATTATTGACGTCTATAATAGCTTTCTTTTAGAGACTTTCTATATTTTATTGTGTATCGGGAATGTAAAAATAATATATATGACTTTTGCTTCTTATATAATTAAATTATTTCAATTATATAACAAGATGCTGAATTAATTTTGTTTCTCAACAGAGCATCACATTTTCTATTCCAATTGGCCTCTTGCCAATGAATGAAATCAATATATCCTATTCTAATAGGATGCTATGAACTTTCAATATGAATTCTATTTTCATGATCTAATATAGTTGTTGTATTCATATATTTTTGAAAATAATAATTTTATTATATTCACCTGTGATAATTTCACCGGTGCGCAGCCCATAGGTATGTATAGAACTGATATTCCGGTGAAATCATATCTTTGGTGAATAGCCCATAGGATGTACAGAACATATCTAAATATTTAGTGGAATGTAGAGGCACAATAATGAAGTGAATATAGTATTTATATATTGCAGTTTTCTTATCGTAAATTCATACCCAGTGTCAAAGAGCATAATACAAAAGATTTTATTGAAATTCCATGTCTTATAAATGGCTGTGGACAGTGAAAGCGCATGACTTTGTGGTTACAGCATCGGGCTTACAATCACAAGGTTGTGAGTTTGATTCTTTGCACTGTTTTCTTGAGCAAATCACTTTATTTCACGTTGCTCCTATTCAATCAGCTGTAGAAATGAGTTGTAATGTCACTAGTGCCAAGCTGTAGCCGGCATTTGCCTTTGCCTTGGGCAACATCAGTGGCGTGGAGAGGGGAGACTGCTATGCATAGGCGACTACTGGTCTTCCACAAACAACCTTTCCCGGACTTTGCCTTAGAGGGGAACTTTCTAGGTACAAAGCCCATGGTCTTTACCCTTGTGGACAGTTAGATTATTGGAATGCCACCAAACATTTCATAAATAATGTTGCAAAACCTTCTACGTCATCACGGAGAATGCTACAGTCTAAATGTGGCTTTGTGGACCCTTACTGCTCATTAAATATACAATGTAGACAGTTTATCATTATATGGGTGGGGTATTAATTCAGATATGAAATTGATAGAACTAAAAAATCTACTTCCAAATCGGTTTTATAGGATCTTATTTAACAATCATTAGTTATAAGAAACAAAATAAAATTATTCTCCTCAGAACTGTTCTGCTATTGAAGGGGTCGTAGGTGGCGTATAGCGGTATGACTACCAGATCTGATGGTTAGTTGTCATAAAAGCTCGTTCCTGTCGGACGAATAAGCGGCCCCGGATCAACAGGGGTAAACTACTAGGGGATATAGAGCAATTGGTGATAATGTTACTTTCCAAGAAAAGTTTCAAAACCCAGTAATGTAACTAGGACGAAGCGAGTAAAGACCGCCTCTAAAATAGGTCTAGTCTTTAGTCTTCATCGGTATGAGAAAAATACCGAATTGGTGACTAGTGCGAATACGACAACCAAAGCCCTGTATCACGCGGGATAACATGACATGCCTCCAATACTTAGGCAGGGGACCTGTTCGGAAAATATATTGCAATTTCCATCCAACGCTGCAAGAAGTGACGATGGCCCTACGACCTGTCCTGGGAGACGTGAGGTGGATGAACAAAGGTTATGTATCCCGAGACCCCAAAGAGAGTCTGGAACGGAGTAATCCTTGATCATTGGGAACTAGGACGTTACAAAACTTACAGGTAAGGGAGGGGGTGGTAGAGGAAGCCAGATGCTACCGGCTTGATATAGTCTGGTACTCCTCTTCCGTGGCTCCTGTGCTGTAGATTTAGATAAGAACTCCACTATATAGGCGTAGCGCCACAAATGACTGCACAGATGGGAGTGCGGATACTCAAAATCTGCTCTGTGGGTGGTGCAAGTTTATGCGCCAAACAGAGTTCGAATACAAAGACACATGTTCAAGATATCACCATTGTTATTTTATTTTCAATTGATATAAGATATAGCTAAAATACTTTTAGACGAAACATAAAATGAAACAAATATATTACAATCCCTTTTATAGTCCTTAAATTATATTATTTTAAATGTTTCATTCATTAAATTTCGGTCACACATTTCAAACACTACAACTATCGAAGAATATTCTACATCGTGTAATCCATATCAAGTGAAGGCGTGTAGCCTAGTAGTTACAGTGAAGGATTCGCGATTATGGGTGGTGTGCTGTGTTGTGCTGTTCAGCAAGACTCTTCAATTTATGTTTCTGTTCATGATAGGACTGGAGCCATTATCTTTAAAACATCCGAAAAAGCTCCTATGAGCTGCTATCTCGTAAGCCAGCTAAATCTACATATGTTAGAGCTGTAAATTTCATTTCATTTTTTATTTCAATCCCTATCGTTGCACATTTACACATAAATACTTGTTAATAATTGATTTTCTATCTCTCATTTAACACTTCACACAGAGTTTATATAGCTTTTTAATTCAGGGTATTCTTTCTTAATTCCATGGTCATTTCTTTTCATTTTTTTCAATCGCATGTATTATCTATATAGGTTTTCTTCAAAGAGGTCTAGTAATATGTTTTTCTTACTGTTTATTTCTCTATCTTTCTTCTTGCTTACATTTTTTTTATTCATATTTATATCATATATGGTTCATAACCGTTTTTTAATCGGTATATAATATATGATGCTACGAAACAAGCATAGCTCTTTTGTCAGTATATTAACAACGAATTTCATAATGGCTTTAAGAATATCTTTGTGTTGAACTAGTTGGCACTTTTGAATTAATCCTCCCGCTTGAGTACTTAATGGGATAATGCTGAGAACGATGGAACATTGATTTCAATTCAGTAATAGAATTATAATATTTCATATTTACCTGCATTGACGCTGCCATTAACAATAAATTGAGCATTTTATTTACTAGACATGAAAAATGCGCAAGCTCAAAAGTGCCACAGAATGTTATAATAAACCTTCAAAAGTGTGGGACTAGAGTTGTTGCTAAAAAATATTGTAATCATTATATATCGTACATTCTGTGGCATCCTTTATAAAAATAGCTTAAACCAACGAAGCCTTTATTTTTACGCTATTTCACTTAGTTACTTCTTAGAGTGTAACATATAAAAATATGATTTACAACTATAAAATAAATTAATTAATATAATAACAGAGCTGCGGAGCTGAAATTTAGGAAATAATGGAGTATCGGATCCTGAGTTGGAGCCAGTCAATTTTTAGCCGACTCCGCAGCCCTGTATAATACATTTCATATTAAAGTTATTAATAAACCTATTTTACACTGCATGCAAATTACCATGAGATATTGATATTAGATATAAGATACAGCGCAATATCTACAGCTGTAAAAGTACGAAAGCGAAGTAATAATAAGTGGCTTAAGGTAATTCCAATATGAAAGTTTGTAGTGATAAAAATTTGATAATGCAATACGATTGTTAATATTATAGTTCTATGAAAATGTAACAATAGATAACTAAATTATTTTACTATTAGTATATTTAAGAAATTATCATTATAGATTTGATCGTTCATATAAGCATCATATTAATTTTCAACACAATTATTTTGTTACTATGAGTATATGATAATAATATTACGTAATTATTTATAGCTGTTATTACATTAAACATAGATGTATTTATTTTTATATGTTACACTCTAAGAATTAACTAAGTGAAATAGCGTAAAAATAAAGGCTTCGTTGGTTTAAGCTATTTTTATAAAGGATGCCACAGAATGTACGATATATAATGATTACAATATTTTTTAGCAACAACTCTAGTCCCACACTTTTGAAGGTTTATTATAACATTCTGTGGCACTTTTGAGCTTGCGCATTTTTCATGTCTAGTTTAATATTTTTTTAAGGCAACGCTTGTAATAACTCTAGTTAAACAGGATATATATTAATAATAAATTATCGTTGTAATGTAATTAGATTATGTAATTGTTATTATAAATTATCTTATAAATATTAGTGTAAGATGTATAAAAATATTTTCAGACTTTTAATATAAACAACTACAAAAAACAATCAATATTAAATCAATATATTATACATAATAGAAGACATAAAATAAACAATACAAATACAAAATATTTACATACAATTGCAATTATCAGTGTATATACATTTTCTTTATATTCCCTGAGCAAATTAATAAGATTTGTTTTTATTGTACATAATTTGATGACTTGTTGGTGTGTATTAAAAGATAGCAACAATTTGTGATTAAATTGTTATCTTAAGCAACTCACTTTTTAATAGTTGTTGGCTGAGCGAAATTGTAAAAGCCTATGAGCAAATATAAAAAAAAATACACAAACAACATTTCCTTGTGTTATTACAACATTAGATAAAATAATTGAGCAATGTCGTTATATTTTGCTCTTATTGCACATTAATAGTGTTTCTATTTTTCGGCACAAATCCATTACGGCAGTCCATTACTGGTACTTTATTTTATCGAATTAGTAAGTATGAAAGTCGAAGTTAACCTCGGCAGGATTTGAACTTAGAATGCAAAGGACCATAACAATACTGCAAAGCATGGTGTCTGACGCTCTACCAATACTTGTGTTGAGCTGGTCATTAATTTATGGTGGTCGTGCGTGGAGTAGAGCAATCGCTAGTTGAAATATTATGAACAAAACATTTTTATTTGCCGAAGAACATATTTTCAATACTGTTTGTGAATGTGACGAAGGAAATACATTCTGATATGGAACAGTGTACAAAGTGTGTCTGTGAATAACATAATGTTACCTCATGTTGTTGTCAAGACATAATGGATTTCGTTTATCCAGTTAGAAGATGAAACCTAGCCATCTCGGATTAGTTATATTTCATGCCATGTGTAAACGTGTTTGAGGATAGCAAAATATGCGTGTTTCTTGTCTGGAAACTTTCTGCTAAACAAATTTGTTTCAGTATATATTTAATATAATATTAATATATTTTGTAATATTATTAACTAATTATTATAATTAGCGCTTCAGGCTTTGTCTATATACTGAAACAAATTTGTAAGTCATTACCTAATTAAACTCTTTGCTTGAAATTTTATCATTCTTCGTTTATATATATATATATATATAGAGAGAGAGAGAGAGAGGGAGAGAGAGAGAGAGAGAGAGAGATTTATCTAGTCCTTCGCTCAAGATTAATCTATAAGTTTAGATGTCTGCTTTCGTTTAAGTAAATATTACAGTAAGATTTTTAATATAAACAACTACAAAAAACAATTAATATTAAAACGAAAAAATTATCAATGATAAAAGAAGCGGATGCAACTTTTTTTTTTATAAAGTTATATTCCTGTTTCTTTAAAGAACATTTCATTTTTGTTCTATTGTAGGCGAAATAATGCAATGGTTTAATAGGGAAGATATAACTTACCAATTATGTCTCTAACCGTGTAACGCTTTTTAAGTAGATAACTACAATTGAAAATACTAAAGAAATGGAACCAACAATTCAATTTGAAAGTCGTCTACTTATAGTGACAGTGTATTACTGGTACTTTATTTTATCGACCCCGTAACGATGAAAGGCAAAAATGCAAATGCTTAAAATTTAAATTGCCTTAATTCTATCGTCTGCTGTTTCATTAAAGGGAGATTCTCGTCTGTATTTAATTCTATCGTCTACTGTTCCACTAAACAGATATACCTCCACTATCGTCTCTATTTATACATTTTAACTTATAACTTATACACATTTGATTTGAAATATTTTATCTAGTCCCCCCTCTCAATATTATGATGATTTCTTTCGAATGAAACAGTTCTAGTCCTGTAGAAGTCATTTATATATATAATTGAACTGAGTTAAAAATTCACAATATTTATAATTAAATAAGCTCATATATATATGTGTGTATTTATCTGTTTATTGTATTATATATAATGTGTGTATATACAGGATGTCCCCCCAAAATATATACACACTTCAACAGCATTCTAATAACTATTGCCTGTACAGGTAATCAAAGTGTCAATCGAATGTTAGTTTTGTGTTTTAACAGTACAAATTTACAATACACACATAAAACCAGTGTATATACATACATGAGTGTGTATACACATACATGAATGTGTATATACAATATATATGTATATATAGACACATATATTCACGGTGCAACGGAACATTAAAATATAGATGCGGGAGGGGGGGGGGTGTATATATAGGGGCGCTGGGGATAAAGGAGTGTAAAGCGTGTGTAATTGATATATTGAAGGAGAGGAGCGTGCAGCGATAGAGTAACAAATATATAGAGAGGGGGAGAGATGGTATTGAAGGGGAGGAGTGCAAAGCGAAAGAGTAAGAGAGATATATATAGAGACGGAACAGATAGAGAGAAACAGGCGTAAGTAACAGTGGAAGAGATATATAGAGAGGGGGAAATGTGTTATTGAAGGGGAGGAGTGTAAAGCGAAAGCGTAAGATATATATAGAGAGAGGGGGAATAGTATATATATATATATATATATATATATCAACACTTACTCTGATTGGTTGAAAATTAGCCAATGACATACGATCACCACCACCACGGCTATCCCCGAAAAATTTATGAAGAAGCTTGGCATATATGTTAGAACACGAAAAGTGAACATTCTGTTGTTTCACACTTTTCGTGTTCTAACAGATATCCTAATTAATGTTGTAATCAAATTGTTAGCTTTCCGTTTCACATTTTCTATGAGCTAATTTCATTCCAAATATAATTTTGTTATGATATTTCCTCAATCAAATGCAGTTTTATCGTGTTAGAAATGGTGGAAGAATAAAAACTGGTTTTAATTTATAATTTCGAAAATATTATTAGCTCCTTTTACTATATATAAGTAGGTGTTTGGGAACTTGCAATATTTTTTAATAGTTGATAATTTAAAGCTTTACGAATAATTAATATTTTACTTTTTCAATACATATTTCTTCCAATGTGTATGAATATGGTAGAAAACTGGAATATTTGTGAGTTTGATTCCAGAAGTTCTCATCTAAACCGGTAGAATAAGTACACTTAATGTTTGGCCTGATTAAGTAACATATGTTCTCTATACCTCTCTCCTCAGAAACCCACTATTTATTTTGTCAAAGCAAATCATTTTTTAACATTAGATGTATATTAATAATATTTTTCTACATAGAAAACTGCTTTTAATGAATAAGGTTTTTTAAAACATCAATCATAGCATTTGTAACATGTTCCGATATCTATGGCAGATATTTATGTGTTATAAATAGTTCTGAAAATGTGAGTTTTACGACTTTGAACAATTTCCTCTTTAAGACTTCAGAAATTCACACATTATACTGCTAAATGCAAATCCTTTTTCCATATGAGCATGCATGTATTATATGTAATAACATATTCTTAACAATTCAGATGTTATATGAAATTGTATTGTGCTGAGTATACAATAACAGGTGAACCTGCCACAACGTTGATGTTTGCATATCTGATTTATTTACTTCATTGTTAGTACACATTATCGCATTATCGCTATTATTGACAGAGTGTATTGAAATATTTGCAGTATTACAGATATCCACAATTGTCGATGCGTATTATCAGACCTGCCAACCTCTAAAAACCGAAAGCAGGAGTACCATGAAAAAAGTGCCCCCAAACGGGGGAAAAATGAGGCAAAATGTGGAGAATTTACATAATTGTTTCTACTTTTGGCACAAGGCCAGCAATTACCCAGTACATTACTGGTACTTTATTTTATCGACCCCGTAAGGATGAAAGGCAAAGTTAACCTTGGCGGGATTTGAACTCAGAATGGCAAGGGCCGTAACTCTATGTGTCAAAACATGGCGTCAGAGCCCTCTACCAATACTGCCAATCCATAATGAAAACTATACCAATTTTCACAAGAGAAGATATCTCTCACCCACCCCAAAGTTGGTGGGATATCTCCCCGTCGAACGGGGAGAGTTGACAAGTCTGGTATTATCCCAGAAATCGGAGAAAATCCCAAGTATCTATTATAACACGTTCTCTAAAGGTTTATAATATTTTTTATACATTGAGTGGTTTACCATGTTAATTACAGAATTCATATATTGTCGACAAGTGGCTAGTGTAGTTTGAAGGACACATATATTTAATTTAACTTATCCATCTTGGAAACGTAGATATTCCTTTACAATTTTTATTTCTCTTATTTCTCTCTAACCAGCCATACACAGTGAGGCAATTCCACTTCAAGTAGGTTTTGAGGGGTTGGGTAACATCTAGGTGTACAAATATGATTATTTTAAATTAAAAGCATAACAAATCTAGATGTCAAATCAATTGAAATTAGTGATATACATTAAGGGGAGGAAGAAAAATATAATATACGAAAATGCTTTGCGAAAACTGTTGGTTTAAATCATGGAGTATGTGGAGAAAGCTGTTTCTTAATGTACAAAAAGTAATAGGCTTAGTTGGAGAATAAGCAGAAAGAAAGATTCCGAACAAGGACTGAACATAATAGATTCAAATTCCTATTGTCACTGCCTCCGTCTCTCTCGCTCTTCCTGCCATCTCTCACTGTTATAAGCATATGGGGGTCCACGCGTTGGCTGCCCCGCGGTCCCGGTGGACAGAATAGTTTTCACGAAATAATACACTGTCCTAAACAAACTTTATAAATCTGTTCACGTAGAAGGAGAATAAATGTATCAAAGCAATGATAACCTATCGGTATCTCTGTGGGTGATCTATTAAATGGAAGAAAGAGTTAATCGTAATACAGAACTCTTGTTGAAAAGCTGTCTACATATAAATGGACAATGATAAACTTATTTTAATTTACATAGATAAAAACACAATAATATAATTTCAGATAAATGCAATCAAATACACAAATGTCCCCTTAGGTCTTAACAATCTCTACCACATGGATTTGTAAAGATTTGTAGTATTACAGTACATATTTTAAATTTTGATGTCATACAGTTAGCGTGCTGTTTTATACTTTTCACAATGACCTGTCGACAAGTAAAGATTCTGTAAACTTTTGAATTAACAACCCATTTTTCAGATATTTTCTGTTAAATCCTTACATGATGTTACCATTTAACTTATCACTCAAAATATATTGTTACTCCCATTTCTATATATCTTTGTCAATAGAGGTTTCTTCTGTCTCATATGATGGTAAAAAATGCGTATGATCAATAAAGATACGTATAGCTATTCTCATCTATTTATATTCCAATCGATAAGAATTTTTTTTCCAATTGCGTTTTTGTGTTCTTCTTTAGACTCTTACTCTCGTTTATTCAACTGAGGTTTTTATAAATATTTTTCTTTTGTATACTTTTCAGTCAAATATTAAATTATCAAATGATTCTATGGACTTACTTTCTTATATATATATAGGGTAGCTAAAGAAATATATATGGACAAACGATCATCCACAAAACTCGCGAGCCACGTATGGTCCCTCAAGGATTCAGGTATAGACTACTCCATTCAATGGAAAGCCATCACTAAGTCCAAACCATATGCTAGGGGCAATCCGTCCTGTGGGCTGTGTATTGAAGAAAGGATAAATATTCTAAGGGGATTACGCAATACCGATTGCCTAAATTCAAGTTGGGAAATCTTCACACGTTGTCCACATGCCTGGAAACACCTATTGCACAACTACAAAGCTCCGGATTGATTAACAACAACATTCTAATTTTCTAATCAACTCGAACACCTTTTCCGGACTTTCACAGTTATCTCCCTTACACCTTTCGCCCGTGACTGTGTATCGCTTGGGTGGAGTGACCGTTTCTGCGCATGCGCGTTCAGACTGTTGTTCTTCCTGTTTCGTATAACCATGACCAGTACGAGCTGAAGATCCGCTAGGGTGAAACAATTGTTCTCGGTATGGTGAACTAACTATTGTGTTACTACTTCTACCAAACTCGTCCCATGGACTGAGAGCTCTACCACTACGGATATTACCTTCTAGTGTTCCTATATATATATATATATATATATATATATATATATATATATATATATAGGAACACTAGGAACATTATAGGAACATTAGTGTGTTACATTTATATATATATATATATATATATATATATATATATATATATATATGTAACACACTAATGTTCCTATAATGTTCCTAGTGTTCCTATATATATATATATATATATATATATATATAAATGTAACACACTAATTGTAGACTGTGTGTCGACATATTGATTATGCAAACATTCAGCAACGATAAACATTACGATAAACATTACGATGACAAATTGCCAATTATAAGCATGGCATCAGCTAAGTCAAGAGTTCGGATTGAATAAAGAAAGAAATGCATTATTTAACGTGATACTGACTCCTTGTGAGCATCAATTGAGAACTGTTAGATTAGCTGCACTCTAAGAGTGACGTATGATTAAGACAAAATTCAACTGGCAACGATTTTAAATTTAAATGGAAATGTTTTATTTTTGATATTTTTAAATGCAAATATTGACACAGCTACTCTGAAAAGGTATCACATGGTTTATGTATTCAGTTAAAAACAATCTTATTTTCATTGTATAAATACCGGTGAAGAATACTTTAATCATTGAAATATTTATTTTAAACTTTAGTTTTTGTAAAGTACACTTGGTTAGAGAAGGCGGTTGCTCTTAATCTGTTTTCATAGGGGCTCCGCCTTAGCAAAATACACAGCTGCAGTAATGTATGATTTAATAGTAGTAGCTTGGATATTTCTTTTTTTTTTTCCACATATTCTGCATCGATAAGATGTTAATATGATCTCTAGAAAACAGGAATTCGGAAGTGTTCGTTCTAAATTCTGATTAGTTATTTTCCAAGAACTAATCATATATTATATTTTTCCATCCTTTTCTAATTACAACGCAAATTTTCCTGATTAAACAAAAACTAGCATACATGCTGAGTACTCCATTTAATTACGAACAACTACATGAACACACACATATATGTGCGTATGGATACGTACACGTACGGAGGCCCATAAAGTAAAGATTATCGGGCACAGACATCAAAAGCAGATAATGCCATTGAGCTAAATATTGTTACTTGAAGTTGTGTGTGTGTCTGTGTGTGTATATCCGCTGGCCCCAACAACTTCCTCGGATCTCCCTCCGGCTCAAGACCCCGCTGCCTCACATGCAACTTCATCACCAACACCACAACCCTCACTGGTCGCAACAGCCAGGTTTTCCTAGTCAGGAACTCATACCGCTACACCTCCTCCGGTCTTGTCTTTAGGCTCCGTTGCCCTCTAGGCCAGGCTGTCTATATTGGATGAACAGGTCGTCGACTAGCGAAGAGGTTAATCGATCATCCCCGGGATATCTGGCACGGCATCCAGTTTCTGGTCGCTCGACATTTCCGCTCTAGAAATATAATAAAAAAACGGAAAAAAGGTAAAAATAAGGTGAAGAGAGCGAGTAACAAGGTGTAGGGGAGATAAACGAGAAAATCAGGAAGGGTGGCGAGAAATATGAAATGGAAGATAGGGAAGAAGGCAAGGAACTAGCGAAGACACACAAACTCCATTCTCCCACCCACGAGTCTTCCCCTCTTTATACTCTCTCTCTGCTATTTGAAATTTAATATTGTCTGATGATCCTATGAATGCGTAGGTCAAACACAAAAGTAACAGGACTGGGGTCGCAAAAATATTGTAAATCCAAACTATAAATTATAAATTTTCCCATTCCAAATAAACCCCATCCTTCTCTACCACGCCTCCATGCACTCCTGAGAGGATTCTCCCGGGATTTTCCGCAGCTCTGTCGTTCCGGCCCCCTTGGGGAAAAGAAGAAAATCACAGAGCCAGTTGGGTGATAGGCCTATGACCTCTCCTGGGAGGCGTGGGATTGACGCACAAAAAATACGTATCCCGAGACTCCAAATAGGGTTCTGAAGGGAACAAACTTTGAGAATTGGAACTTAGAACATCACAACCCTTATAGGTAAGGAGCCTAGATACTACAGGCTAGATATAGTCGAAGTTTCCTCAACAAAGTTCCGTGGGGCTGATACTGTAGATTTGGATGGAGGATGGAAACTCCTCTATTCAGGTGTGACGCCAGAAAGGACTGCACAGGTGGGAGTGGGGATATTCACAAGCCCCCGGCTATCAGAATATGTTATGGAGTGGATCCCATTTGAATGGAGGATTTTTCTCTTAGGCTGAAATATAGGTCTCTATGGGTGGTGCAAGTTTATGCACCAAACGAAGAGTCTGAATACAGGTCCTTCTTTGATAAAGTCACTATAGCGCTAGATGTAGTCAAGTTAAGTATATATATATATATAAAAATAAACATATATATATATATATATTTTGGTCATTACCCAAGACAAATTGAAGATATTGAGCTTAGCTTTTATACCTATCCATCTTCTTCTGAGGACCGAATGTTGACGCAGTCACATAACTGACCCAGTTCCTGTAATTCCTGCTCTTAATTCAGCCTCCTGATTTCCATCACTCGTGAACAGGATCCCGAGATACTTGAATTTTTTGCAAATGCTTCAATGGAATTCCTCCTATATGCATACTACACGGCGGGGGTTCCTTATGGAACGAGAGTCTAAGTCATTCTAACCGTGCAGCATTCGGTAGTGAACCTATCAAGTGCATGTCGGAGATCAACTTCTGACGAGTTAAGCAGCATCATGTCACCTGCAATTCCAGTCGACTGAATTTACACCCACCAGTTGTGATACCACTTACAACCCGACAGCGCATATCAATCTTTCTCATGTTGATTATGAAAAGGACACTATGCTCCCTTGGCTGAGGCTGACTCCCATTTTGGATGGTTAGCTCCATTTATCCGAACGCAATAGTTGAAGTATTAATTTAATACATCTGTAATGTTCCTTTCTAAATATTTGCTTAGTGTGTATTTGTCTGTGTACTTGTATTTATGCATGCGTGTGTTAGAATGTTCCGTTTATGATCATAAGACTGTGAGTTCAATTTCCAGCGACGGATTGTATTCTTGGATAAAACATTTTAATTCAGGTTGCTCCAATCCTCTCAGATGACAAAAATGAGTTTTAATTGTAATTCAAAAGCGCAGCCTTGTTACACATTAATTCAAGCTGAATATTCCTGAGAATTATGTTAAGGGGGCTTGTGTCTATATAATGCACGTTAATTTCGCGAGTAGGTTATTCTATTTAACGTATTAACTAAAATGCCCATCGTCATATGCGACAATTATTCAAGACATTGTTTATTCTCTCCCCTAACTAATTGTGAGTCAATCTGTATTTGGTACAATTCTCTATTCACTGTTTCTTTATCTAACTTGATATTAAATATGTTTTTATTAGGTTTCGTCATTTCAGGCTTACGTTGCTGCAGTAACTGAAATCGAATCAATGTCAATTCTTCTACTAAATTGTTGTACTCAATGTTAGTTTTTCTGGTTCTTTAAAGAGAACAACACTGAAGCATGGGGACATCCATGCACAAAATGTGGCTGGTTATCCTCCAATAGAATTTATATATGAGTTAAGTTTGGTGTAACATGTAGGTTAACAAGAGTAATGCCAGGCATGAAAGAAATTGAATAATTCCCTCTTTTGTTTGAATCTGCAGAATTATTTTTCATTTATACATGACATGTTTGATGTACCTCCTTACTTGTGTATCGCATTTCTAGAATCAAGTGCTGAGTAGGTATGCTCAGAAGTCATCAGGCAATCAATTGATACCATGCTCAGATTCTTTATAACGTTCAATTATGTCTTTTTATTAATCAGTAATTGAACTTTGTGACCATATAAACATTTACAGAATCTCCTGCTAGAAGTAAACAAAATACTCCTTTGACATACTTGTATGTTAGACCCGTGACACCTGATGAAGTTTTAGGAACACTGTCTTGAGTATTTTAAGCCCGGCGGAGCCCATAGCCCTCCGGATCTGAATACAGCAAATTTATTCCAAAGGAGACAGATTGATAGGAAGTAAGAATGATGTATAGAAGAAGAATCGAGCTCAGTACTGGATTGGTACTTCAAATATATGTAAGGCAAAGTTTACCTCGGCAGGATATGACCTTAGAGGGCAGCAGGCCCGAGCAAATACCGCAGAGCATTCTCTCCGACGTTCTAACGATTTTGTCAATTCCCCGCTTTATTGACATACTAGATTCATTTAAATATAAATAAGGTTTTAACCGAAATAGGATCCAATATTATGTATACTTCTGACTGATAAGTAAATCTGAATTAAATGCTAAACGTAAGACAATAGCTAACAATACCAGTAATAAGCTATAATTGTGAATTGGAAAACAAGAGAATTAGAATGAACAAATCGAACAAAATCCATTGAAAATAATTCTAGTATTTAGAATGCAATTCACGAACTTGGGAATATTTAGTATATATTTACCATGGCTGAAGAAATATCATACAATTAGAAATTAATCTCAAATCCCTTGTGTAGTACTACAAAACTAGTTAGCAATAAATTTAAGCTCGCGTAAATATCTAGACATTACGAAAACAATAAACTGTCTGTTATTTTTCTTTTCCTTTTCTGAGCTCATCAGGAAAGCTCATAACTAAAACATTGAGGATACATATCATTATATAATTGTAAAAATAAAGAAGAATAAATAAGAAACGTGTAATAAATACTTAAAACAAAACTGAAACTAAAATCATAAAATGTTCTGACAAAGTGAAGATATGAAAATCTCCAGCATGATCAAAATATCTAGCAAATGGACACGACAGAGCTAAACATGAAACATCTCTGCGTTGTCACAAAAGCGAAAACGTCACTGTTGAAATGGGTTCTCTTTTGTGACACAAGATTAAAGTCTTTCTCCAGAAATATATCAAGAAATATACCGAAATCAATGACAGATTGTGTACGATTTGGTAAAAGAAAGTGTTGATTATATTATCTCTGTAAAACACGTCTTCACCGCAACCGAATAGATATCAAGTGGTTGATATATACACTGGAAGTTCTTCCAGTTTCAAGTGAAGAAATGTAAAATAAACATAAGTTACAAATCTTTGAATATATGAATCAAATTTTACTCCTATTCGTGGACAATAACAAGTAAAATGATAGGTAGTATTAGACAGAAACAATTGAGGCAGAAATAACATTTGGGGTTGCAACAATAGTTAGGGTAGCAACACAAGTCGAAGTTTCAACAACAATTGAGATAACAATAATAAACGTTCAGGTATCAACAATTGTAGAGGCAACGACAACAGCCGAGGCTGGATCAATAGTCGAAGCTGGATCAACAGTCGAGGCTGGATCAACAGTCGAGGCTGGGTCAATAGTCGAAGCTGGATCAACAGTCGAGGCTGGATCAACAGTCTAAGCTGGGTCAACAGTCGAGGCAAGGTCAATTCGAGTTAGGGAACATAGACAATTAAAGGTGGCAACAACAGAAAGCTTCTGGGGTGAACAAAACACGACAGAAAACCGTTACATCTGCTTCGTCAACACAACTGTTCACCGTACAGAGAACAAGAAAGATAAATATACTTGGTTGTGCCATCCTCAACAACATAAACATCAGATGCTATACAATGTAAGGCACAATGAAGCCAAGTGGTTTCCTCTCCTAAATCAGAAGTGGCTAGCGGCTCTTGGTAGTATATCCATCCCACTATTGAGTCTTCCAAAGGGTGGGGAAACACGAAGGACAGCAGAAAGAAGAAACGGGTACAAGAAACATAATAAACCCCGACTAAAACCATCTTGGATGGTGGATGGCTCCCTCAAAGTGATGATACTAGTAACAGCTGTGCGACCTGAAGGGTGAAGATAGGGATATTGTGCAGGTTGAGAAGGAGATAGGCAATAGCCTGAACCTCCAAATCATATTGAGGAATACCACATTAACAATACATACATTTCATGAAGTACTTCTAAGAGTGCTAGATAGTCTTTCGAGGAATGCCAGAGATACTCACTGGTAAACTTTGAAGACTCTTTTTACAATAAAGAGCGGATGGGCAGACTGAAACTGAGAATAATCAAAATCGTTGAATGGCTTGATCCTACCCAAGAGACGGCTCTTCGCTGCTTTGTGAACGAGTGCCTATCGTTTCTGTATAACATTGTAACTTTGCTTTACTATATAGTCTTGCGTGTTTGTCTCATCCAACCCACTGACTATATATATATGTACATGGTATTACATGTTTTTCCCATCCAATCCACTGACTGTAATACTAAGCATGGTATTCAGTGCTTGTCCCACCCAACCCACTGTCTATATCTATGTTTATGTACGAGCACACACGTTGTGAACCATTTTGTATTACACGGTTTGAATTTTACGGCTAAGACTTAGTGGATAATAAAGAATCGGTTGAAAGAAAAATACTTTAAGGTATATAGTCGTGTTTTTGCAAGTTTAGAGTTACGATATGACATAACCAATTTTTCTATCAGTAAATTACTGTGATCTATTTTATAACAGGTTTCTTTGTTTTTAGTATTGAAGCGGGAAATATAATTCAAGTAATTATCTTTTTTTTTTTACTTAAGAAACGAAAAGCAGATAAATCCATCATCCCACAACTAGTTTTCTTACTAAATATATAGATCAATTCGCAAAATAGGTTATATAATTGATAGGCATATACTTGCTACTTATTTGTACCTATTTACAATGTAAAATTAAAGGACGTGGAGATATTTAGCCGGAAGTTTTCTTTCGGCATAAAACTTACATTTAAAATTAACTGTCGCTAAATTAATTGCTCAAAATCCTTGCAACCGAATAAATGATAGCGTTTGTAAAATATATAATAGCTTAACGTGCAATTTACGATTGCTGCATAAGGAGGTACGTGTTGATAGCGAATGGTAATAATTTCCTGAAACATCTATTTAGCGAAAAAATTTTTATTTATTTACTGAAATATCCCCCAATTGCTCCTTCTAAGATTTTACTTGTTAATTAAAATGTTTCGTCTTCCTAATATAGATAGTTCCAGGAAATAATAAAACGTTAATATTATGTTGTAGTTCTGACCTGTTTTATTTGTTTTTGTATTTGTCTTACTGTTTTTATATAAATATTTGTTGGGGTTTTTTCAGTTAAAATATTGGTTGGCGCAGTTGGGTATTTGGACAAGCGAAGCTAGTTGAATTATAGTTATGAGTGTTTTTCTGAAGAAAAAAGGTCAGTCGATCCGTGAAGTTAAATATAGATAGATAAGTAGGTAGATAGATACGTCTTTACCAAACACATTTAACATTATCAAAACACGTTACTGTGTAGAATCGATTAAGTAGACATAGGAAATAAATTGATATATGCAGCTTCATTTTGATAATTTTTGCCATATTTCGAGGGAACCTTAGGGTGTGGGGAACTGCTTGTAGGAGTGTATCCTATCAGCAATAATTCTCAAGCATATGAAGTGGATAGCACACACACACACACACACACACACACACACACACACACACACACACACACACACACACACACACACAAACACACACATATATATATATATATATATATATATATACCATTAATGTACTTCGTCCGCGTGGATTGGCAGTATCGGTAGAGAGTCGGACGCCATGCTTTCCAGCATAGTTACGTCCCTTTACGATCTGAGTTCAAATCCCGCCGAAGTTGACTTTGCCTTTCATCCTTACGGGGTCGATAAAATAAAGTACCAATAATGAACTGGGTAATTTCTGGCCTTGTGCCTAACGTAGAAACAATTAATGTACTTTGTCCGCACCATATAGCAGCTGAGGCGGAACTGCTGAGCTGAACAGTCTCTACTCCGTTTCAATGTCCTCGGTTTATTTAGGGAGTACTCTGAATGTGAATGCAAAGGAATCCGCATACCTGGTCCTGACCTCTTCCACAGCCAACGCTTCTCACTGTATCCTGTCGGTCAAGCTGAACTTGCCAGTTTTTGTGAGTTTTCTTGCCATTAGGTATTTTTAAATTGTAGATAACTCGATGGTGATTAGTTGACAGCTCAACCCCTCTCTCACCACGAACATCCAACTCAGAATCAAAGAGATAAGAAACACTAAAAGAAATTAATGACTGATCTTTGTCTCGATTTCCATTATATCATGTATACTTATGAATATATTTGTGTTGTAAAAGGTGTTCAAAATAGAGAGCCCTTACCAGAACGGAAGTCGTTGTTGCCGTTTCCTCTAATCACTCCCTTCCATATCTCTCATTAGAATATATAGCTCTGTCTTAATTACAGCTAACACTGCATTGACTTCATCAAGGAAGGACCTGTATTCGGACTCTCTGTTTAGCACATCAACTTGTACCACCCACAGTGACCTTTTTTCAGCCTAAACTTAAAAGGCAAATCCTCCCCTTCAAATGGATTCGATTCCATAACAAATTCCGAGAGCCTGGAACTTATGAATATCCCCATTCCCACCTGTGTACTCCTTTGTGGCACCACACCTGAATAGTGGAATTTCCATCTTCGATCCAAATATACGTAAACAGAGCTACTGAACTTTGTTACGAAAATACCGACTGTATCTAATTATATCTGACCTCTCACACTAGTTTCTGCTCTTTACCTGTAAGGGTTGTAATATTCCAGTTGCTAATTTGTAACGCTGGCTCCTTAGTGAACCCACTTTGATGTCTCGTTATTCATAATCTTTGAGTGTCGCACCAGTCACCAGTTTGTTAATATTCTCAGATCCGCAAAGACTAGGCATTTTTGAGGCAGCCTTTACTAGTCATATCATAACACCATCTCTGGGTGGTGAAAGATTTCCTGATAGATAATAGTGTCACACATGTTTCCATCTCACCTAGTAGCTCACCGCTGTTTAGTCCGGGCTGCTTGTTCGTCAGGCCAAAATTACTAGAGCTGGTGAAGTAATGCAGCAGCTTCAGCAACGGTCATTCAGAAGAGAAATAGGTGTAAAAGACAGACTCGATATCTTCAATTCAGTGTTTATGTCTATCCTTACTTGAGTCATGAATCTTGGGTAATGACCGAAAGAATAGTTGCAAATACAAGCGACCGAAATGGGTTTCGTTTGGAGTATGTAGCTCAGAGATCAGGGAGACGTTCCAGGTAGGGCTGCTATTTCTCCCCATCGAGTGATTACAGATCCAGTACTACAGACATGAGGTTTCAATGCCAATCGCTTGACAGATATTATGGCCAAAACCAACCGGCAGGGGAACCGGCGGTAGACATCGAGCAAGATAGTTGTATAACATCCATAAGCTCGACTCGTCTCGCATAGGATCCAATCAGGATCAGTTGGAGATGGTTGTTTCTGATAGGAATATTTGGAAGGCGTGTTTGAGGATTCCGTCCCCACGACGAGAAGAAGAAGAAGAAGAAGAAGAAGAAGAAGAAGAAGAAGAAGAAGAAGAAGAAGAAGAAGAAGAAGAAGAAGAAGAAGAAGAAGAAGAAGAAGAAGAGGGGGGGGGAGAAGAAGAATTTTAGTTTTCTGTGTGTATGGAGTGTACGTTGGTGTATAAATCTATACTGCTAGTTTTGACGTTCTCGGTTCAAACTACTTGTGAGGTATCACGTAGTTGAACTTCAATATCCACTTGTCTTCATTTGTCTTCAATATCTTCATTGATGCCTTTATCTAAAGTATAAAGAGAACAAAAACTATCTTTTTTTACCGTTATATCTGATATATTGGAGGAACAATGTACATCCTCTCATCTCCCCTCTCTCATCATCTCTGTTCTTTTCTACAAACTAGAGGAATGGAAATTCCAAAACAAAATGGCCAGATTGTTTTTATATGTATACGGAAAAATAATTAGAATTGAATTGAATATAAATTGTTTTATACATCAAAATAAATGCTACCATTACTCGTTCAGTGGGATAAGGGTCAATATATATTTCATGTGGGTGTTCGCTCTCTAGATTCTCAGTATAAGGTGGTAACAAACTGCGACAACTTTCCTTTATGTTATATATAACTAACAGAAAAAAAAGCTGATTCTGCCAATTTCTTTAAGAAATGTGTTTTGTAAAATTTCGTTATAATATACAACTTTTTCTTTCAGTATCTCTCGTATTAAACACAATGTGCTTTTTTCTTTATTTCTACCTTTCGTGGGCTTTCTTTCTTCACAGCTTTTTCTCTTTCTAGATAATTATGATTTTCTTTCTCACCACCTAGCTCTTTCGCTCTCTCTGTCTCCCTCTCTCCTTCTATTCTTTTTCTTTTTCTCTCCACTTTCTTCTTTTGATGGTTTTCTAACTATAAGCCTTATGTATGTATTCGCACGGATACATGTGTTTGTGTGTATGGATAAATATATCGGCAGATGCATAAATAACTAGCTAGAAGATAATTTTGTGTGTGTATATATATATATATATATATATATATATATATATATATATATATATATATATTTATATATATATATATATGCATATAGAAACGCATACATGCACGCATATATATATATATATATATATATATATATATATATATATGTGTGTGTGTGTGTACATATACACACACACATATATATATATATATATATATATATATATATATATATATATATATATATATATATACACACTTATATTTATATTTATGTGTGTGTGTGTGTATGCGAGCGTGTATGTATGCGTTTCTATATATGCGTGTGTGTGCATGCAGGCATATATGTTTGTTTGTATGTATATGTATGTTTGTATGTAAGTGTATGTTTGTATGTATATGTATGTTTGTATGTAAGTGTATGTTTGTATGTAAGTGTATGTTTGTATGTATATGTATGGGTGGATGATTACAAGCATGCATGTATGTATTTGCTTCGAGAGAATTCATGTGTGCAAGAACGAGAAAAGATAATTCTCTGAGATTATTCATGCGATATTCTGCTTTCAGCAATACATTATCTTTCATAGTATCTCTATTTAAGATTATTAATGAAATTAACATTTTATTTTGAATTATTTGAAAGAACGCATTGTAATATTAATGATAAGGTTATGCCAAGAATAATAGTCCATGAGGTAAACTTTCAACGAACTGATTCCTCGTACCGGTTTCAATGTTCCTAAAAACGCATTTTTAAAATTAACATACATCTATGAGACTCATTAGCTTATCATACCGAAATAGAGAATGTGGTATCTGTTTTGTTTTCCAAAGGCATCGGGCATTAATGTTGTAACAATAACGCATTCTTAAGAAGTAAAAGAAAAGAATAGTTTCGTTTTTAGCCAGATATAAACCATCCTCACTGTATAAAGTACTTATAATTAGATGCTTTATGTATAATGTAGTAAATTTGTTAATACTAATTTAATTATTGATTTTTCATGAGAATGGCATCACGGAGTAACTAACTTAAAGATTCAATATCTCTTTTTAATATTATCAAGAGTTGCCTCTCATAGTTGCTCAAAGAATTAAAATAATATTTGTCATTGTCATAAGTAGATTTGTAATGTTTAAAACATTAAATATGTTAACTCTAACTTAGTTAAATGCTTTATAAAGGATAAAGGATAAAGGATAAAGATCCCATAACTCCTTGTGAAGTCGTAGAGGCGCCGTCATACGGCGTGTCTAGGGCACATTTAAACCTGGCGGAGCCCAACCCACTCCAGGTCTGAACACAGCCGATTTTTTTCTAAAGTGGAACAATCGACCCCAGTACTGAACTGGTGCTTTTTTATCGACCTCGAAAGGATGAAAGGCAAAGTTGACCCCAGCGGGATTTGAACTCATAGCGCGCAATGAGGTGGGACGAATTCCGTAAACCCGACGTCTTAACGACTCTACCAATTCGCCGCTGAAATGCTTTATACGAGTACATTGGACAAATAAACTAGAGTATTTACAGAGTAGTTAAAGGGAATTATATTTTGTTATCTATAGAAACCGCATCAGATTCCCTAAATGCAACAGTTTCTCCCGGAGAGTAAAATCTATTTGTGTTCTTCATTTGCCCGGTTTCCAGTTTTCATTCTGATCCAATTTCATCTCCCATCCGCAACTTATATCGTTGGCAGATATCAGCAGTATCCCATTTTCAGTTCTCTAAATTACATTGGCTTTATTTCTTACATTGACACACACTACTTAAAATGTTTTGGATAGAACTATAGTCGGTTAAGTGGACTATTATTTATTTAATAAACATAGTTGGATAAACATACCTTTGATGAAATTTATTCTGAAAATGTCTAAATATCAGCCCAAATTAGAAAGACTAGTGGTCAGGTCGGACTTCAGAAAAAAACTATTGGTTTTTTTCTTCCATTGCTGATACTATCTGGAGAAGGAAGCAAGATTACAATTCACAACGCACAAAGCTGGATCTGATAGCACAAAGCATCTCGTTCATTTCTTAAACAATATGTGTTATCCACCTCCTCTGGACAGGTACATTATTTATAGACCCCGAGACAATCGATGACAAAGTTGACTATGGCGTGATTTAAACTCAGAACGCAAGAACCAGAAAAAATATTGAGGTATTTAACCCATCGCCCTAACAACTCTACGAATAATAAAGCAATCCTTATTTCCACATAACTGACAACTGGATAGTTCAAATTGCTCGTGGATTTTCTGACAAAAATGAATTATATTGATTCCATTTAAACAGTTTTATTTGTCAGTTCAGGTTTATGTTATACTTCTAGAGTTCAAGAGTGTCCTTCTTTCTTTCTCTGTCAGAATATGAATACACTGCGTGTGAGAGATATTAAATGTTACAAACTATCGGAGTACGTGTGTAATCAGTGATTATATTTTAAGAATTTATCAGGCAAACTTACGATTGTAAGATTATAGTTGTGTCAATAACAGAGGGAATAGAATGCATATAGTTAACACGTGTACTTCAGTAATTATTGCAATATGTTAAAAATTTGTTTAAATTATAGAGTTAATAATTTAATTAATGCAAGCGTTAGGTTCGCTTTCGAACATGCATATATATCAACTCTTGATACCTTGATACATATGAACTTCTTCCGCTCTCTCGTGTATAAATGATTTATTTACTTATCTTATCCAATTGTGAAAAATACAATCAATCACTTAACTTTGCGCACACAAGGGTATCGTCAATGGAGAAGTTATTTCTATGACTTCAGAAGAGAGTAAATTATAGCTAACATGCCTTCTAAACCGAATTATCGTCATGAACTAGCCCCAGCTGGGAAACGAACCTAAGTTGTACGTTCTCATCGGGATCTTATTGATACTTTACAGTACTGAGAAAGAGAAAGTTACTCACCAAATGTAAATAACAATATATTTCCGTTATGCTTAATTATAAATAAATCAATTTTGTCATATTTTCTCTGGCGTTTCTAATTTTCAGAAAATCATTTTCAAATTCTATTTCATAAATAGATGATATTTAAATATTAGTTTTACACCATCAAAGACCTCACCATAAATGAATTCTTAAGAAGTGAAAATACAGGTTTTATTTTCATCTAAGTGTAAATGTTTTATCTAATGTGGGTATCATTAGCTCCTTTTCTCAAGAACATTAAGGTACTTTAAGTGAATTGTCTTACTCTTTCTTTCTTAATAGTTGATGTAATATACTTCAGCTCATTGAACTGAATCCCATTGTACCTTCTGCACCATCATAAATATATATAACAATACCAGTAATAAAGATAACAATGTCTAAATTCGTCCCAGTACCACTATTATCCTAGCTATAGTCGATTATATCTACACCAGAATAAAATGAAAGACAAATTCAATCTTTGCAACACTTCGAATATAAAGGGACATAACTAAATATAGCAAAGTGTTTTTCTAGTGTACTACCAGTTCTGCTGAAAGTAAAAACAGACAACCGCGTGAGAGAGTACTGAGCATCGACCCTAAACATAGTTTGTGTGAATATTGGTGTGACGATACACATTTAAAGGGAAGTGGTACAATTGACAGAATCTACCCTAGTACTTGGCAGATACTATCTCCACTCAGTCATCGAGCAAACTTGAACTCGGAATCTAAAGAGTCGTAGCCAAATAATTTAAGATATTCACTTTTTATCTACAGTGTCGGCCTCTATCTAACGTGGATACGAAGTCATGCGCTTTGCTGGAAGTTTTATATCTTTGAAATAACTTAGTAATTACTGGACCTCAGAAAAATGAAAGACAAGAATCAATTTCCAATCGTAAAATTACCCAAAATGATATAACTAAATGTCAGGATTCATTTAGTTCATGATAGTCCCTTCATCGCAATTACCTTTCAATTAACATATACAGAAAGGAAATATTTGCTATCGTTTTAAAGAATTATATATTTCATTTTTCTTTAAACATTTCCATGGAAGTAAAGTAAATCGTTGATATATGAAGTAAAACAAGTATAATATTAAAAGAAAACATATGTATAGAGTATTGATCAGATAAGTATTAAATGCCATACAAAGAGCGTCAGAGAATAATAAAAATACCTGTTCAAAGTTATTATCCTTCACTTACATCTCTAATGCATTTGGAGAGAATAGGAACAAAACAACATAATTTTTCTCATGTCAGAAAGAAAAGAATTTCTCGGTTATGGCCATTTTATAGATTCACTTAAAGTTCTATTAATATTAAGAAAGGCAGACATAACAGAAAATACAATTTCCACTCCCTTACATAGCTAAACGATGGTCGTTATTCAAAGAAATCTAATATTAGTTCTAAACTGCGCCAGTTACATTTTTGTCTATATTTACGTACATAGGTAAGGATGGAGCAACATAAATTGAAATTGTTTTGTAAATCTTAATAGGTCATGTCTGAAGACTTCGACTTCACTTTTCATATGACGTGTGAAAGCATAATTAGCATGGTGACGTCCAACTGTAAAGAAATCCAAAGGATTGAAATAATTCAATTCATATTCGAACCTGTTATCTACAATTTTGAGTAGAATTTTACCACGATTCTAAGCTGCTTGCACACGCTCACCTGAAGTATTTCGTAAATATCTAAAATCAAGTTGATTTTGTGAACATGAATAATGCTACTAAAGATTAATTCTGTATCATTGAGAGATTAAGTAGCTTAGAAAGTTGAAATAGATGTCTGTTACGAAGAAGTGTTTTTATCTGCAACCATTGCAAAACATAGGTGGAAATATGTTTTGAGATGAATTGATGAGGTAGAAGCACTAAAATATTTTTAATATTTTAAGTTCTTTAAAGCTTTGGGGAATGTGAAACTTTTTCTTAAAAGAAATGACATTTTATATCAGCAGTAAACCAAGATTATTTATTCAATTCTATTAAATTTCCATAGTTGAGAAATTCACCTTAAAAACAAACTATTGTTGATTATATGTAGCTTAATAAAGCGGGAGTTCAATTGAACATTACAAATACTTGGAATAGCCATGTCACAGTATTTTGCGAATTCGCTTGTACTTACGTTTCATAAAGAAACAGGTCTTCTTTTAATCTCTCTTGGTGTAATGGAACATATCTTTGCGTTCTCATATACCTCTTACAATAAAATCAGTTCAAGCGGTAAATATGAACTTCATTACATATCTAAGTATTTATAATATTTTACAACTAAAGCCAATCCAAACATTTTTTAAGCATTTCGCTATATGTTAGGGGCGTTTGGAGTACTGTCAAAATAGTTAAATTCCATCTCAAAATGCATTGACTTCAAAATAGAAGAAAACATTTTTTTCTATTATAAAATATGCAACTGTAATATATTTTCATTATATTTCCTTCAGGAAATTACATATTTCAGTGTAAAAATGATTTCATGCAATGTTACAAGCTTACATAGAAGAAATATTTTCCATTTAAAGTTAATAGCATTTACGAAACCAAATTATATTAAAAAACAAATAACAAAGAGGTCTTTTCAAAGAGCGTATGCAAAAGAAAACAACTACATTATAACGCATTCACTTCGACTCACTAGCAGTTTTCCTACGACACTTGTTTTTAATTTAATATAAATATGTTTGGGGAGATATCTTTGGTATAGGTGTTGAATCTTTTTCTTTAAAATACCAGGAATATTATAGGATCCTAACAAATGCAATAGGGTCTATGAAATATGTAATAGCTGGATATTATAGTAGATAGGTAGGTGCAGAATGAAGTGGCAAATAGATAGATAGAAAGAGGGACAGAGATAGAGAGAGAGAGGAAGAGAGATAGAGAGTCAGTTGGGGAGAGAGATTTTGTCATTATGTAGCTATTTCACGCGTGAACAATAAGTTAGAAAATCTTAAAATGTGTGGATTCCTAAAAGTCCACTATGAAGAGAATGCACCCATAAAATATACTACATCAACTACATGCTCAGCCCTTTCATTCGTATGTATGACCTAATATACAGAAACTAGTTTTCTGTTTAGCCCCTTTAGTAGTGAATATATAAACATATCTTAAGATATCTTATAATGAATTATAATATCTAAAAACATTACTCTCAAATATTCAAAAGTCAAGTATTTTTTCTGTTGCCAACAAACAATTTATTAATATCCATAAGGATATTTAGAAAGCGCTATGTCCACGTTCATTACAGGCCTTCTGATACAGACGAAATCAACACTGCTAACGTTTCTCTTGAAACTGTGTGTTTCTTCTGCTACCTGAAAGAAATTTCACAGGACCGACATCCTGGGGAAAAATGATTTAGCATTGTGATCAGTGCAGGGCCTGTGAAGAGAACACAGCATGTGCGAGGAAAGGACATTAGACGAATGAGATTAGGTGAACGACAGCTTCACGCTAGTAGCGGAAACAAAAGGCAGATTTATGAGACATTCGGTCTCATAAAGTTAGGGGCGGGGAGATTTTAATGAGCGACTATATGCCAATCAGTCGAGTGTCTCTGGACAGAATTTTATCTCGGATGTATAGTCGCAGAGCCGTACACGAAGTGGGAGCAGCAATGCAATGTAATGTTTAATATATGAAATATACAGACATGTAGTTCTTAAAAATGAAGATAGTATTGTATCAAATGTTTCTATGTGAAAACGATGCAGCAGATATAAAATGGTGGATAAGAAAACATTTATTGTTTGGGAGGAACATTATGAAATACTGAGTTTTAAAGACATGAACTGCGTAATAATATGGCCGACGTGTGAATAAGTGTATTTAAACATTTACATTTTATTTTCAATGATTACAGAGTAGAATTCCATTCATTTCTAATCTCTTGACATCACCATATAGAATTTTTATATGATTTTCAACATATAAAGCTACACAATAATTTATCAATTCTGGTTGATATATGGTATTTCACGTATTATATTCATTCTTTCTCACTGGAGAAGAATTTATATCGGCACCATAAACTAAAAGTATGCTTTTTAATTTCTGTATATATAAGTTAATGCAACTCGACAGTGGGCCTTTTGTTTCTGCGTTCCATTATTGTCTATAATAGAATGAGGAGGGGGTTCAGTTACTCACCTGGGGAAACAACACCTTATCGACGATGAGATACTTTAACAATGATAAACGCATGTTATTTTCAATCGATCGCAGTGGTTTATCATTATATTGCCCGGGTGCCGGCGTCCAAGAAGATGGTCGTCGGCCCTGGGCGAGAAAGCGGTCTGGAATGTCGGGAGCCAGTAGGGTGTTGTAGGAATGCGCCTGTAGCTTGGTTCGTCGCACAAATCGCTCGACGTCCGTTCGCGTGCGGAACCCGACGGCTGAGTCCCGGCCGTTTCGACCGGCCGGGACTCAGCAGTCAGGGTCCTGACTCTTTTCCTATTACCCTCTCTACTACCCTAAGTATCGAGTACTCTGGTGTGTTATGGTCCACCTGGTATCTTACCACACATTCTTTGTTTTATATATATATATATATATATATATATATATATATATATATATATATATATATATATATATATATATATAAGTATGTATACGTACATTGATATATGTATACAGACGTACAGTAGTATGTATATATATATATACATACATGCACACATTTATATATGTACGTATGGATTCACCGAACATTTATTATAATGTTCGATTAACTCACTCGATATGCAAATTGGGCTGCTCAGCCGTTGATATGCATAAGGAAGGTATATGCTTTCAGACGTTCAATCATCTGGCAGGAAGGTATACGTTGCTGACGATGGCTAATAGGCTTGAAGCTGGTACAGCGTTCCTTTGTCAGTGTTGAACAAATGAGCAACGATGATTGCTAGACACTGTACGGCTTAATTCGGGATGTTTGTTTACAAACACACCGAGCATTATAATAAATGTTCGGTGAATCCATAAGTACATATATAAATGTGTGCATGTATGTATATATATATATATACATACTACTGTACGTCTGTATACATATATGTATGTACATATACATACTTATATTTAAGTAACAGCCGTACTAAGAGTGAGAAATGAAATTTCGTTTCATTTTTTGCGTATATATATATATATATATATATATATAAATATATATATATCAAGATAAGCAGAACAAGCAAAATTTAACCAATTTTTCAAAATAAATCAAAATTAATTTACAATTAAAATTAATCAAAATTAAAAAATATAATATAAATATTTACCTATTCAGATAGCCCTTACTGTACAGTTTCACTTTGCAAAACATTAGATATCACATGGATATTAATGGAAAATCAAAGATCACCAGAGAAGCATTTTCCTTTCCTAGGGTTAAAAACCTCAGGAACGATAAAATATATGACCTCGTCCCCATTTATATTTTATCGTTCCTGAGGTTTTTAACCCTAGGAAAGGAAAATGCTTCTCTGATGATCTTTGATTTTTCATTAATATCCATGTGATATCTAATGTTTTGCAAAGTGAAACTGTACAGTAAGGGCTATCTGAATAGGTAAATATTTATATTATATTTTTTAATTTTGATTAATTTTAGTTGTAAATTAATTTTGATTTATTTTGAAAAATTGGTTAAATTTTGCTTGTTCTGCTTATCTTGATATTAAGTTCTGGTATATCAAATTATTACCATAGAACCACCTTGAATCATAGACAACCTATGTATTTCTGGGGGTACCTTGTACATTCAGATATATTAACTTTATTTATATATATATATATATATATATATATATATATATATATATATATATATATATATATATGAACAAGTAAGACCCCGACGGCTGAGCTCAAGCCGTTTCGACGGCTAATTCTGGACAGAATTAGCCGTCGAAACGGCTTGAGCTCAGCCGTCGGGGTCTTACTTGTTCCTATTACCCACTGTACTACCCTAAGTATTGAGTACTTTGGTGCGTTATGGTCCACTTGGTTCCTTACCACATTTCCTTCGTTTTATATATATATATATATATATATATATATATATATATATATATGTAATAAAATATGGAGAAAAATACTGCAGGTAGCGCATGGATAACATGTAATAAAATGAGTCCCTCATCAGTGATTTGCCGACGATCATAGATATTTCATTGCATTATATATATATATATATATATATATATATATATATATATATATATATATATATATTAGAAAGTGAGGTTTTTTTTACAAAATGAAAAATAACCGAGGTGTCCTACACGAGTGAAAGTATAAAGAAAAAGAGATGAAATCGAAAATGCAACTGAAGTCTTATTTTTTTTAAAAATATATATATTTATTTGGTTCTTTTACCGGTTTCGCAGTTATTCTGCTTTTCAAAAGGTGAGTTGAGATGGAGGGTCTGTGGTTTTTCTCACATATATATATATATATATATATATATATAGGTATATATATATATATATATAATAAAGTGTCTTGCTCAAGGACATAACGCATCACCCGGTCCGGGAATTGAACTCACAACCTCACGATTGCGAATCCAATCCTCTAAGCACCCAGCCACACGCCTTCACTTATATATATATATATATATATATATATATATATATATATATATATATATATATATATATATATATATATATATATATATATATATATATATATATATATATATATATATATATATATATATATATATATATATATATATATATATATATATATATATATATATATATATATATATATATATATATATATATATATATATATATATATATATATATATATATATATATATATATATATAAGTGAAGGCGTGTGGCTGGGTGCTTAGAGGATTGGATTCGCAATCGTGAGGTTGTGAGTTCAATTCCCGGACCGGGTGATGCGTTATGTCCTTGAGCAAGACACTTTATTTCACGTTGCTCCTACTACCTGGAGTTGCGACCGACAGATAGTATTAGCAATTGGAAAGAGCAACGGAAACTTTGTTTCCTCGGTCCGATTTGGCGAAAGTCGATCGCTCAAAGATATATATATATATATATATAGTCAATACTATAAGTGTATAAAACAACGATAAGGCGTTCAAATTTTTATTTAAACCCCAAATGTGTTTTATTCTATATCCACATTAGCGTGCGGTGATAAATTTAACCTCATAATATAATAAAGGGAGGAGTGCGGGACTGCGTCTTGAATATATTTTTTTTATCCCGTTTGTCAAATAAGTTACTTTGAATACATAATGAATGAATATTACATAAATGATTAAATATAAATAATTTTATTGGTTATTTCAAGATTCACTTGTTTTAAAATTGTCAAATGTCAAAACTTCCGGTTATGGTATAACGGACGCTATATTATATCGCTTATATAAACGTTCATATATTTGCATCGTTATATCATAACGTTTTATATTTCCGTCGCTAATTTTCTCCTTTTTCGTTTTCATAAAATTTCACCGTAATGCAGTTTATATATAATATCATCTTTTTTAAATGTATCATGGATTACTTTATCGATTATAGAAGACACTGTAACACAGTCTCTCTTCAATTTCTGTGCATGTTCTCAATTATGATTTTATTTGACGTATCATATCTACATGCATATATATTTGCGTATAATATCAATATACACACTACACATGCTAGCAGAAAACCACCCGAAGGATAGTTTTTCTGATAGTATTTTAATGCAGGCGTAATGACAATGGCGAATGTAGATGTACGAATATAATTCGCTCTCTTTCATATAGTTCTTTGTCAAGTGTTAGAAAATAAGTCATAGACAACTGTTTAGGTGTGTATCAATGAAGGCAACACAAAAATAATGCCAATTGCGAAATGTTGTAAATAGAGAAGACACAATACATCTATTGTCTTTTCAATATTCATGAAGTATGTAATTTCTAACGAAGTTTAAATACGCAAACCCGTCGTATACTCCCAGAGAGCATTAGCAATATGAATTAGATTTAATCTAGATGTGTGCGCTAGTACTTAAGATTTCTAGAGCTCACACACATTTGTAATGAATTCTGATATATTTATAAGAATGGAAACTGGAATTCTTATAAATTCTCACTTTTTAAAGATACATTTCAGAAACATATAGCTGACTATTCGTGTCAATAGAGAGAAGCAAAGCTATCTCAAAATCAGTGTTCACTTGTTGGACTAAATGTAGAATATATTATGTAATATATTATGGAATATTTAACAACCGGCAAGATGGTTGGATAACATCCATGGGCTTGGCTGGTCACGTCTGGGGATCCAACCGGATCAATTGGTGGTGGTTGCTTCTTATTACAGGGACGTTGGAAGGGGGTCTTTGGGGACTCTGCTCCTACAACTCTTTCGGGAATAAGTGAAAGAAGAAGAAGAAGAAGAAGAAGAAGAAGAAGAAGAAGAAGAAGAAGAAGAAGAAGAAGAAGAAGAAGAAGAAGAAGAAGAAGAAGAAGAAGAAGAAGAAGAAGAAGAAGAAGAAGAAGAAGAAGAAGAAGAAGAAGAAGAAGTTTTTATACATGCATCATATTGGGTGAATTTTCTCTGAAAGTACTGTAATATTCCAGTTTAATATGAAGCTAACTGTTTGTTTCAAGAGGAGTTAATGATTTATAACAGGCATTCTTAACCAGATCTCTATACCAATTCGTGGTGTTGTAACCAAAGACTTTCGATATGGTACTAGATCTCTAGTGCCGTTTTCTGTGCGGTTTGCTTGCCTCTTCTACCCGTAGTTAACCATATGTAAATTACCACCTAAGTATTGACATCTGTTAGAATCGTATTGGTACCTATTAAAATTGGAAATAATGGTGATCTAGGCAATTAGAATGAGGTGGTGTGAGAATATATTCAGCGTTCAGTTGGAGTTCAGGAGTCGTAAAATGGCAAAGAAATGGCTAAGAACCACTTGTTTAAACATATCCTTTCTGCATCACTTCCTATAGCTCTAGCTACAATCTAATAATCTCTCTGATGTTCAACCTCTTTCATGAGCTCCATCGCTAGATTTGTCTTTAGATGTTTTTCAGAGGTTTAAATAAACGCTTAGCTAATACTATTATCATTATTTACTGCTTTTCCTCCTCAACTTCTTTCATTCTTGTTACTGTTTACTTTATATTGATGAAGTTTGTATAGCTGTTATTTCTTACTCTAGAACTGTATTTCTAATTGATTTATATATTGTTATTGATATTACAGAGTGATTTGGTAGAGTCGCCGTTGGAACGTCGGATAGAATGCTTTCTGGCGTTCGTTCTGGCTCTCTGAGTTCAAATCCCGCCGAGGTCAACTTCGCTTTTCATCCTTCCGAGGCCGATAAAAAGCGCAAGACCAATATCTGAACCAATTTTTCTTTTTTATCTCTAGCTTATTCTCTCTCTCTCTAACAATCTATATATCTATCTATCTCTCTCTCTCCCTATATCTCTCTCTCTCACACACACACACACTATCTCTCTCTTTTTCTTTTTCCCTTTCTCTCTTTCCATCTCTGGAAATAACCGGTTGTATTCTGACCTGAAGAGAGGATGGGATTTGGTAGGCTTGAAAACTCCAAGTGATGCCACAACACAGTCCCTAGGACACCATCAGAAGTTGCGATTTCATGCATGCATTAATATTATTAATATTATCGTATATCGATATTTATGGCATTATTCTTGCTGTTGCTGCTGTTGCAAATTATACATTGTTTCATTAGTGCTGCTGCTGCTGCTGCTAGTGAATTTGACATCCTTATGATTGTTGCTTACATGATTGGTGATGACATTTCTGTAGATGTCCGCAGTAAGCCTTGAGGTGAAGACACTGAGGAGGTCCAACACGACCAAAACACGTTAAGAGTTGCCATCGTACTTCCAGGATTCAACAACGACCCACTACATTGCTTCCATTATTTTAATGAAGTGATTTTAATGAGGTGGTTTTCCCTGATTTCCTTGACTAACACTAATCTTTAAATTAATGAATTTTCATCTTCATTTAAATTTAAGAACATCTCTTTTCTCGGTATATTAAGTATATTAGCAGTGCCCTACCCATTTGCTTTTCGAGCAGAACATGTTTCTATGAGTTTTCAGGAGTATTTATCATAAGTTCAACCAAGGGTCGGTGTCATATTCTTGAGAGCAAGTACTCTGGCATATATCTTAGAGCAGGTATGTGGGACAATAGATCTACCTCTTCTCTCAACTGATTCTCTATCAGGTGTATGGTACATTAGGCCTACCTTTCTTCTCAACTCTTCCTCTGTCTTAAAAATGAGAAACACCTTTTGATATGCACTTTCTCGCACGGAAAAGGCATATATAATAGTTTACCTGTATTTTTTTTCTTTCACATTCTACCTCACATTGACCAAATCTTTCTCTAGGACGTATGTCACTTACTTCCTCATCTTTTCTTGTATAAATTCGTCAGAGAAAGACACTGTCATTTAAGATATAGCACATCTACTCTTTCAGTAATTAAGTAGGAAGTTATTTTATCAATATCTCCGCTAAGTTACGGATCCTAAATCAACACGGACATACAATTACACTTAGCCGAGATGCAATACAGTGACAATTAACCGTTTGTCTTTATTTTTCCATTCAAATTAATGTTTCCGAAAATAATTTGAATGTGTGCGTGTGTCTTCTGTATAACTCTATGTTTGTATGCTTCAATTTGAAGTTCTGTTTGTATGTTTCATATTTTCATTATCGGTTATTGCTTTAATTATGTTCGATTGTTTATCATCAGATTAAGGTTGAGTGTATTTAGGCTACGACTACTACCACTGTTGGGAGCACCTCTTCCAGCTGCTTCTGAGGCGACCAGCTTACTGTGCGTGTAAATATTGAAATTGGTTATTTGCCAAATCTACGTAAACAGCTAAAATAACTAAAGCCAAGCCTTATAAAAAGGAGTTAATAGGATAGATCCTTAAATAATCGAAAAGCCTTCCGTTGGTAAAACTGAAGTATTTTTTTAGAAGGAAATCCTGTTAAAAAATTACTTTATTCGCTGAATTTTCAGCAGCAGCAGCAGCAGAAGAAGAAGAAGAAGAAGAAGAAGAAGAAGAAGAAGAAGAAGAAGAAGAAGAAGAAGAAGAAGAAGAAGAAGAAGAAGAAGAAGAAGAAGAAGAAGAAGAAGAAGAAGAAGAAGAAGAAGAAGAAGAAGAAGAAGAAGAAGAAGAAGAAGTGATATTGATTTCCTTTTGATTGATGAAGGTTGTTTGCCTTTGTTTTTTATACACTTTATATAAAGAGAATCAAAAGATAAAATGTGAATCTTTATTTCAGCGATTACTCGCTAACATAATGGAATCTGAATAAAAAGATTTCAATGCAAAAAAAATATAAAATTAAGAAGAAAATGAATGAGTGGAAATTCCGTTAAAATAAAGACATAAAATTGACGACACAAGGACGCGTTCTATTTTATGTGTCTTTATTTAATTTTTGTTGTTTATGTTAAAATGTTCATTAAAGAGTTGTCAGCTTTCGAAGATGTATTATGTCAGCATGCATACCTATTCTAGGAGAATTCAGATGCACAGCATATATCACTGAATCTAGTCTACTTCTTCAAGGTTAGAAATACTTCAACACCTAACAATAACTAACCCTGTATGTATCCCTAGTGAATCCCGCTCTGGAATACTGATCAAACATCTGGAACTTGCTGCTATTATCAGACCTGCGAACCTCTAAAACCCCCAAAAGTGCCACCAAACGGGGAGAAATGAGCCAAAATAGAGAGATTTTACATAATGAAAACTATACCCATTTTCACTAAGGAAGACATTTCTCACAGATCCCAAGTGGCTGGAAGATCTCCTCATCTAACAGGGAGAGTTGACAGGTCTGTATTATTCATGCAGACGATGTCCGTATCTCAATAATAGCCGCATATAGTGCACAGTAACACACTGCAACCTCTGTCTCTTCATTTTGTTCTTTTCTCTGGCACCACTTATACAGCGTTTTTTCTTTATCATAATTGGATGGTCTAGCCTCACTTTCATTTAGTCCTTTTCGACTTACTCGAGTTCTTTTCTCCCGTAATCTGTATTGTTGTTTCCTATCATGAGCTGGTTAAACAGCAGTATTAGTTGATCTTTACCATAAGGCCAATTCACTTTAATTGCTACTTTTCCCATGTTTTCCCTCCTGTAGCCAGAAGCATTCAGTAGGAGTATTTTCCAAGAGATTTCAACATGAATGGACCTGTTATTTTTATCTAAAGACTTTTTTTTCCAATTCCACCCAGCCCGTCCCTACAATCTATCTTATTTCTCATTCTTTCTTCTGGTGAAGGACTAGCGCCCGAAACGTTAAGACCCTCTTCCTGCTATTTCAAGCGTCAACCTAATACATTCCTTCCATATACTGTTCCGATTGTGTTATTATTTCTGTTTACCTTTTACATACATATATATATATATGTATGTGTGTGTGTGTGTGTGTGTTTTCTCAAAAAGGTTGGTATTTGTAAAGAGCTAACGGACTTTCAAGACTCATGAAACGACTCACTCTAACCCTAACCCGTTTATACTGATAAGATGCATGTAAATAGTCAGAACAAATACTTAGCAATATTTGTCCAACACTCTAACAACCCTGTAAATCAAGCGGCTTCGAACCTACTATAGCAATTGTTTCCTTATTTGAAACCAATAAAATAATTGTTTCTACATTTGGCACATGGCCAGCAATTATTCCAGTACATTAGTGGTACTTTATTTTATCGGCCCCGTAGAGATGAAAGGCAAAGTTAACCTCGGCGGGATTTGAACTCAGATCATAAAGGGGAGTAACTCTGTGCTGCAACGCATAGCGTCCGACCCTCTACTGATACTGCTAATGGTTTTTTTTATTTAGGCGCAACGCCAACAATTTGGGGGAAGGGAAAAGTCGATTAAAAGTCAACTCCAGTGTATTACTGGTGCTTTATTTTATTGACCCCGCAAGGATGAAAGGCCAAGTTGACCTTGGCCTGATTTGAACTAGGAACATAGAAGCCGTAACTCTATGCCGTAAAGCATTGTCCAACGCTCTACCGATTCTGCCCATCCACCGCCCTGAAACCAGTAAAATAATAAGAAAAGAAACTTACAAAGTGGAATATAATGACTTTTGGGTATTTCCCAACTACATTATGGATTGAGTTAGTGCAACATTTCAACGACTGTCGGAACATAACCACCGCCATCGCTTCTCTGTTACTTTTGTGAGTTCTACCAACCCCACACAACATATAATAAATTGAGAAAGTTGGTAACATGTTCCAAAAAACCATTTTTGTATGAGTATGTACTTATATTAATGCATATATATGAACCAGTATAATGTTATTGCATATATGTATCCATGTGTATGTTGATCTTGATTCTATTTATAGATATGTGTATCCTGGTTGCATTTATGTATAAGTATATATTTGTTTCTACTATAAGTATAAGTATATATTGGTTATATTTATGTATATATATGTATTGATTGTATTTTTGTATATGTATATATCGATTGTATTTGTGTATATGTATATGTATATGTATATGTATAAGTGTATGTATATATTGATTCTGTTTATGTAAATGTATAAATTGATTATATTTATTTACATGTATAGATAGGTGTTTTTTGTGTTTGAGGGGTTGATATGTCTGTATGACTGTATGTGATAGATTCTAACCTATATATGTTTAGAGCAGCGATATGAGTATGTTTTGAAGCAATTTAATGTCCAATAGTTGTAAATATTTTTCCAATCTTCCAACATGTCGTATTATCGTCAAGAAAATAATTCAGACGTAGAAACTATTTTTTGATACTTCAACTGAAATCTATGATATAACTCATATTTTCTTCTCCAACTTTTTATTATTTTTTATCTGAATATATTTGAAGTGGAATTCGTATCCATATCGTGAAATTTAGTTGTGGACTGAAATATATGAATAGTGCTATATGTGCTATACGTACGATGATGTCTTGTGATAAATGTATTCACAGAATGAAAGAACGTTTTTAAAAAATCTATTTGGAAACAGGTTCCGAATTGAAGAATCAATGTTGACATTATGTTGATAAAGTAAACGTCTTGTGAAATGTTTGTAACAAGTTAAAGAGTCTTCCAGTCACCTAAAGTTATGCAAGTATATATATATATATATATATATATATACGGGGTAACAAATAATAGTTATATGCAGTCCACTTAGGTGTAGTCCAGTTATGGTACTCCGGGTAGTGGATGATATCAACGCTTGGCTAAGTTTGACTCAAGGCGTTTCCATAGTGATGCTGCGAGTACGCTGTAATTCCTATGTTGTAAACACTTGGAGTAATAATAAATCAGGAAAGAAGAGTGACACGGTTTGCTATACAAAAAAAGGTTTTTAATCTCATTGCTGACAATTCTTTCTCTGAACTGGTAGGTCTAGAGATCGCTATCCGCTTATTTTCACGTTACTCGATCGCCAATACAAAGTTATAACCAGTCAGTTCATCGGAGCTTGCGAGAAGGAAGAGAATATACAGGCATGAAAAGAATATACAGGCTACTATATGTAGTAGTAATGGCATTCATTTAGAACAATAACAACAATATCAACAATGCTAGCAGTAAATTATTCAACAGAGAATTGATGTAAACACTGCGAGAGGAACCGAGATTTCGTTCGATTCGAACCGCTCATGCACTGAACACATCTTCATATTGAGAAGCATCGTGGAACAGTGCATAGCGTTCCAATATGTTCTGACAATCGACTTCATCGATTTTAAAAAGGCTCTTCACAGCTTCTATTTGAGATGTCTACTGAAAATTGTCCGAGACTATAGAATCCCACAACAGAGCCTCACCATCTTCCTGCTGATGTGTCAGGGCAGTTACTGGTCATACTGGTAACTGTAACATCATCAATGGTATCCTTTAGATCTGTATCCTCTCCCCACTTCTCTTCTTGTTAGCAGTTGCATTTGTAATGAAGAAGGAAAAAAATGGTGACCCTGCACGACTACGGTGGAGGAAAATGGAAAGGTTTCGTGATCTGAATTTTACCGATGACATTGAACTACTAGCAGATACAAGATTTTGGCTGCAAGAACAAACCATCACGCTCAAAGAACAAGTAGAAATATTGATCTCGGGATTTGTTATGCAAAGATAAAGGTGATGTAGCTAAAATCCACAACTCAAATCCCCCCCCACCACCACCACCACCACCACCACCTCAATGACAGCAGATTGTAAAATACATGGACTATGTGATCAGTAGAGTTGGAAACATAAAAAATAAATATAACAGTAGAATTGACAAAACATGCATTAAATCATCAAATCTTAGAATATCAAACATCAATACTAGAATGAAAATTCTATTTTATAATATAATAGTTTTGCCTAAAGTTTTGTATGACGGTGAAACATGAAGCATGACATAAAACGAGGCAATGAAGCTGGACAATGTTTGCCAACATTGCCTAAAGAAAATCCTCATGGTCGCCTGGGATGGTAGCGTCACAGATATAGAAATTGTTTTGCGAAGGAAACCCCAGTCACTCCAAAAGACCATGGCGCTCCATCAGCTCTGCTTGGGAGGTAATATTTTGTGCGTGTAAAGCCACTTAGCAAGCAAATACTGCAATGGCATGAATATCAGGAGAAGGGACATGGAACGGAGACAGACTCAAGAAAATCTAGCTCCGAAATTTCCAGGAAAGCTTAAAGACAAAAGAAATAGGTGGACAATTGAGAAGAGATCTCTGACAGATCTACCATATTGGTGGAAGCTTGCAGCCTTGTGTATCTTAAAACGCATGAGGGTCAACGCCTAGATCTAATAATTACACGCACGCACACACACACACACACACACACACACACACACACACACACACACACACACACACACACACACACACACACACACACACACACATACATATCTCTCTCTCTCTATATATATATATATATATAACAGAGAGTGCGTGGTAAGATACCAGGTGGACCATAAGGCACCAGAGTACTTAATAGTAGAATAAGAAAAGAGTCAGGCAGTAAAGCATTCATACAGAAACGCTGAAAAATGTTTAAACTAAGTGATCGCTTAACGATGCTAGGATCCTGCCCAGGTAATGCAAATAGAATTTGATAGAGAAGTAGTCAGTCAGTCTGTTGTTACTTAGTCCTTAATGTTGTACTGCCTGACTCTAGATCCGAACTAGGATCTAGCTGTAGAAACGATAATGAAAAATCAATGACTAAATCATTTTATCGCAGTAGTGTATGAAATACATATCTATCCTTTATTATATATTATATATATATTATATAGGGGCGGTGGATTGGCAGTATTGGTAGAGGGTCGGACGCCATGCTTTGACGCATAGAGTTACGGCCCTTTCCATTCTGAGTTCAAATCCTGCCGAGGTTAACTTTGCCTTTCATCCTTACGGGGTCGATAAAATAAAGTACCAGTACTGGGTATTTGCTGGCCTTGTGCCAAAAAGTACTGGGTAATTGCTGGCCTTGTACCAAAAGTAGAAACCATTATATATTATATATCAGGGCGGTGAATTGGCAGTATCGGTAGAGGGTCTGACGCCATGCTTTCCAGCATAGTTACGTCCCTTTACGGTTTGAGTTCAAATCCCGTCGAGGTTAACTTTGCCTTTCATCCTTACCGGGTCGATAAAATAAAGTACCAGTAATGAACTGGGTATTTGCTGGCCTTGTGCCAAAAGTAGAAACAATTATTTATTATATATGTCCATGTCTTTATTTTCGTACTTGAAACCAAATAAAATAAATGAAATGTTTTATTATGTTTTCTTTTAACTGTTTATAACAATAAATTGTAATATTATCTATAAAATCAAAATACTGGAGTTAGATGATTCAATGTTGGCAGAAGCCTTATAGCTCAAAATCGCTGTTTATTTGTCTGCATCACTGACAAAATTATGATTCACAGGTGTATGAAAGATTAGAAGGAACTGGCAGTTAGGTTGAATAATCATCGTTGATTTTTTTTTTTATATATATGTTTATTATACACAGACACACACACACACACACACACACACACACACACACACATATATATATATATATATATATATATATATATTTCAGTAGGATTAATTAATCCCTTCTTAACTACCGTTATTTGATATATATGGCCTGTGGATTGGTAGTATCGGTAGAGGGTCGGACGCCATGCTTTCCAGCATAGTTACGTCCCTTTACGATCTGAGTTCAAATCCCGCCGAGGTTGACTTTGCCTTTCATCCTTACGGAGTCGATAAAATAAAGTACCAGTAATGCACTGTGAAATTGCTGGCCTTGTGCCTAAAGTAGAAACAGTTATTTGATATATATATGTATACATATATATATGGTGTCTCTCTCTCTCTCTCTCTCTCTCTCTCTCTCTCTGTGAACTTTTTACCTAACTTGTTTCCTATTTGAAATAACATGACACTAACTATCACTTATCCAAACAATATTAACTTTTATTTGTAAACTTTCAATTTCACTCAATTTTCAATATGTTTAGTTGTCTTTTTTAACCTTCTATATCACTATGTGAATATGTTCAATATAGTAAAAAAATTGTATAAAACTAGTTTTATTCAATTTATTTCTGCGAGGGAATTAAATTACGTTAAAGTTCGTTGAGAAAAAACTTGCCTGTTAAAAAGTTGATCCTCCTTTGAAAAGTTCAAATGACACATGGAATGAAACCAAAATGTATACACAGTGTTATTAGATGCCCTGTTTTCAATACATATTTTTTTAAAGTTATATTTTTCAGCTTTATAATATATTTTCTGAGTATTTCTATGGATTTAATATTGCAGTGAAATTTCAAACCCCAGTCGTCCCCCCCCCCCCCCCCAATCAAAATATTATATTATCAAATTAATGAATATCAATTTTCTTTCTATCTTTTTCTTTACTTTTTCTTTTAGAACATTGAATTTTTTTTTTAAATCAGCAAAATCATCATTGGCTTTCTCGCATGAAGTATCGGCAGATTATGTTTAGCAACAGATTATGCACTAGCGGCAGATTATGCACTAAGCAACAACAGACAGACTGACTACTTCTCTATCAAATTCTATTTGCATTAGCTGGACAGGATCCTAACATCGTTATGCGATCACTTAGTTTAAATATTTTTCAGCATTTCTGTATGAATTCTTTACTGTTCCTTGTTCCCACAGTTAACAAAAGCCTACAATCGTTATTATTATTATTGTTCATCCTTATGAGGTCGATAAAATTAAGTACCAGTAATGCACTGGGATCAATTTAATCGATTTTCCTTTCTCCAAAAAATTGTTGGCCTTTTGCTTAAATCAGAAACCATTATTATTATTAGTAGTAGTAGTAGTAGTAGTAGTAGTAGTAGTAGTAGTAGTAGTAGTAGTAGTAGTAGTAGTAGTAGTAGTAGCCGAGGTTAACTTTGCCTTGCATCCTTACGGGGTCGATAAAATAAAGTACCAGTCACGCACTGGGTCGCTTTAATTGACTTTCCCATCCCCCAAATTTCTGGCCTTGTGCCTATATAAGAAACCATTATTAGAGGTATATCCTGTACTGTCTTGTGCTCTCCTTAATGTTATACTTTATGTCAACCCTTGTGGTTAATAAAGAAAGCATTATTACTAGAGGTGAATTGGCAGTATCGGTGGAGAGTCAGACACCATGCTTTGCAGCATAATTACGTCCCTTTACGATCTGAGTTCAAATCCCGCCGATGTTAACTTTACCTTTCATCCTTACGGAGTCGATAAAATAAAATACGATTAATGTACTGGATAATTGCTGGCCTTGTGCCAAAAGTAGAAACAATTATTACTACACGTATAAAAAAGCAGAAACAATTATTTAAAAGTAGAAACAATTATTAGAGGTATAAAGATAACAGTGTGTTGACAGGGACGTTAAAGCGTCGGACGTTCTGGGTTCAAATTCCACCTAAGCCAATTTTACCTTTCATCCATCTAGGATTGATAAAAATAAAGTACCCATCAAGTAAGAGGGTCTAAATAAGAAAAAAAACAATTTTTTATAAGCCGAAAGCCTACTTTTTCATTCTCTGCGGTAGATTTTTTTTGTGTTCCTCAATGTCAACATTTGGGCCTGTGACAATGATAAAATGAATGAGATCGGTGACGCCAATTTATATTTGGCATTGACAGTAATAAGCTGGAGTACTTTTAATAAAGTGTGAC
>OZ024741.1:162869585-162937085 GCA_964016885.1 Eledone cirrhosa | reverse complement strand
ATAGTTTTATACAAATATGTATAGAAATTTCGTAGCTAGGGGCAGAACCGTCTATGCATTTTAGGCTTGACTGACCATCGTCAGGACGATCCCTCTTATGCCAACTTATGCAGCTTCATATGCAAATGAGATTAATCACCTCATTTACACAGACGAGAAAACTATATATTCTCGACTGTTTTCAAGTCCAGTAGTAGCAAGCGGTGGGAGGGACGGTTGTTCATATATTGTCAAAGTTCTTTCGTCACACATTCTGTGACCTCTTCGGTGACTGGGGATTCTTGTCTTTGTTTTGTGCCTCTCCTTTGTTCTGTCCTACGCCATCTTGTTTTTGTGTGTGTTGTGTGCTTAGCTTGCGCATGTGTTACATCCGGGTCTGTGTGTGTTTTTATTTGTTTATTTATTTGTTTATTTACATATTACTGGTTGGTTGTTTGTTCAATGTGTGTGTGTTTTCATTTTGTCCTTAATTGTAAGTTGTGATGTTGCTATTCTATTCATGTTTTCTATTTAATTTTGTTTGAAATTCATTTACGTTTATTGCCTTTGTGATTTGTCTAAACATTGTCTAAACATTGCGAAAAAACTCCGGTTTAATTTATTTATTCGTTAGTGTGAGACTATTTAGTCAAAATAAGTATAGATGTTGAAAGACACGTTTAGCCAGAATCAGTTAGTGGTTATAAATCTATTGAAAAATATTGAAAATATATTGATAAAGTATTGAAAAAATATTGAAAAAGTATTGAAAAAACATTGAAAATTTGAGAAAATTTTAAAAAAATAATTTATAAGAGGTAAGTAATTTTTAAAGAAATAAAAATTAAAGAAACAAAAATAAAGAAATAAAAATTATTAAAATTAAAATAAAAATTTAAAAAAAATTAGAATTATATACGTATATATTTTATGAAACTTTAAGCAGTGGAATTACAGCAAATGTTACGTCTAAAAAGTTAACAATTTTATAACAATTTCATAACAATTTTATAACAGGGCTCTACTATCCATTCCATAAAATTAATGAGAATCTAAACTATGTAAGTTTTAACTGTAATCATCCTAGATCTATCAAGAACACTATTGTCAATTCTGTCCAACAACGGATTTCACGCATCTCCGCTAATAAAAACATGTTTGACGATAAGGCAGAATATTATAATGAAGCTTTTCCGTATCTTCCCATTTTAAATCATATAAATATAAATATTCTTATTAACTCAGTTAATTTAATTTAATTTAACTTAATATTTATTTACATTAAATACAAAACCAATATCCCTCATAACTCATTAGAACAATTATCTATAACATGATATACCCATCTATTTATTTATTTTATATTAACGTTATATGAGTTTTTATTCATCTTCTCTTGTTTCTTTCTTCTCTCTCTCGCACTATTTTATCCTCCTCCTCTTATCTCTTCTCTCTCTCTCTCTCTCTCTCTCTATCTATCTATCTATCTATCTCTCTCTCTCTCTCTATCTATCTATCTATCTCTCTCTCTCTCTCTCTCTCCATAGATAAACGGTGGTTTTTCAATTATTTACATATTTATTTGCATATTCACACATAAGTTTGAAAAATCCCTAATATATTTCCACTATCCAGTGAATTTCCAACCGATAAGGTATGATTTTCATGGGTATGTCTCTATTTATAAATCAAACTTTGTAATTTATCTGATGAAAGCGTACCAATGTGTCTTGGTACCCTTGAAATATAATAAAATAAATATGGTGTTATAAATATAGTTTCCATTTATTTAATATCATTGTATATATATATATATATATATATATATATATATATATATATATATATATATATATATATATATATATATATATCATAAAACATGTCTATAGAATAACCAGATAAAATATATACCATTTCTTCTCCCAATTAGCATAATCAACTATATAAAAAATCGAATAGACCAGGCTATAAGAATAAGGCTTCTATGAAGAAATCCCCAACAAATAACCGAAACTAGCCCTTCGCGTCGGCTGCGACGGAATATTTATCGAATATTTCGACAGCGTAATCGCCCAGATATACAGTTAATTAAACAGAATTAGGTGTAAAATAAACTAGGAGAAAAGAGAATACATTTATTTACCTCTACCATGGTTTCGTCCGCATTTTGAGATTTCCAATATATTCGGAATTTCGAGCATCGGACTCTTCAGGAGTTTGCTCTAATCTAGACATTAAATTTTCCAAAGTGATCGCGCCGAGAATACATTCAAAATGGCTAAGAATCGTGACGTAGGAGCGGTCAGGTTGGAAGGGGTGTGGTAGTTGCTTACGGCTGGTGGCTATTTGCTAGAAAGAACAGCACAATACAGCCAAATTTGTATCTCAACCTAATGGGAGATTATTACATATAAAGGTTTACATATATATATATATATATATATATATATATATATACATACATGTACGTGTTTTGCAACGGGTCACATTGAGGCTCAATGAAAAGTTAATAAATTAAATAATCAGAGCTATATATCATAAAACATGTCTATAGAATCACCAGATAAAATATATATATAGACATCTCTGTCCATTTGTTTCAGAATCTTTTCAACTTTTATCTATAGTGATCGACTATTATTATAGTTATTTTCTTTCTTTGGGACTGTCACATTTTCAATTTTCCAAAGATATATAAGTGTACATATGTGTGTGTGTGTGTGTGTGTGTGTGTGTGTGTGTGTGTGTGTGTGTGTGTGTGTGTGTGTGTGTGTGTGTGTGTGTGTGTGTGTGTGTGTGTGTGTGTGTGTGCTTGTGTGTGTGTGTGCTTGTGTGTATGTATATGTTTGTATATCTGCTTTGTGGTTTTGTGTGTGAATAAATGATCAGGCAATTTAAAAGATATATCAGTTTATTTCATCAGATAGACAATTAAAGTAAAACATTTTATGTTTCAAAATGGAGAGAATATTCATGAAGGTATAGCGGAACTTCAAAACTAATAATATAGCAGTTAACCATCAATGAATAATCAAATAAAGTTTAAAGAACATAAAAAGGCGTTTAATATTAAATCAGGAACAAACTCATCCTTAAATCTTGAGATATAAGGTTGCTCGTCTCCTTTAGCCGTACATTCCTTGAAAACGTCTGTGTCATTTCACAGACAAAACTGTTCTTTTGATTTACAATAGGCAGAGTAAAAATGAGATTATTTGAAATTCATACTGGGGGAAATATAGATAGCGATTAGTGAATCCTATTGATGAACGAGAGAAAAGAACAGATGAAAAATAAAATACATATATCTCAGAATAAATACTTAAAACACAATTTATTTTTAATTTGCCTTCTTCAAAGCAAATCCATCAAATTACGCCTAATGAAATATAATATAAACACTCAACATACCACACGGATGCAGGCAAAAAATACGTTGTGTAAATGCTAAAGAGGTATGTAATCTGTATATATTTATGTATGTAGATAAATTGTCTACGTGAAATCCTATGACTGGTTTCTTTGTTTGATTCTCTCTCTCTCTCTCTCTCTCTCTCTCTCTCTCTCTCTCTCTCTCTTTGCATATATATATGTGTGTGTGTGTGTTTGTGTGTACAAGTGGGCGTATGTGTAACAAATATATTACGAAGAAGAGAGAGTTCTCGATATACACAATGAAAGTGTTTATTTATTACAGAATAACTACTCAATGCCGAAGCAGAGTTTAATAATTGTTTCTACTTTAGGCACAGGGTCAACAATTTTGGGAGAAAGGGAAAGTCGATTAAATCGTCCTCAGTGTAATACTGGTACTTTATTTTATCGACTCCTCAAAGATGAAAGGCAAAGCTAACCTCGGCGGGATTTGAACATAAAGGGCCGTAACTCTAAGTCATGTTACTCTTGAGTTTCACCTGTGTACTCACATGGTCATTCAATAAGTCTGTCTTCACAGAATAACAAGACTTATCAATTAGCCACTAAAGAATATATATAGTTTTGCAAGAGATGTCAACATGAATGGACCTATTATTTTTATCTAAAGACATTTTTTTCCAATTCCATCCCGCCCGTCCCCTATTTTGTTTCTCATTCTTTCTTCTGATGAAGGACTAGCGTCCGAAACGTTAAGACCCCCTTCCTGCTATATCAAGCGTTAACCTAATATATACCTTCCATATACTGTACCGATTGTGTTGTTATTTCTGTTTACCTTTTACATACATATATATATATACTTGTGTGTGTGTGTGTGTGTGTGTGTGTGTGTGTGTGTGTGTGTGTGTGTGTGTGTGTGTGTGTGTGTGTGTGTGTGTGTGTGTGTGTGTGTGTGTGTGTGTGTGTGTGTGTGTGTGTGTGTGTGTGTGCGTGTGTGAAGTTCTAACTTCCATTCACCTGCATGTTCTCTTGTTTTTCATTCTTTGTCTTCTTCACTTAAAATTGCGTTTTTTTTTTTCTTTTAATTTCTGTCAGGAATATTTAGGCTCTTAAATCGGTGACATATTAAATAAGTTGGTCGTCTGATCCATTCAATAGTTGTAAAAGCCGAAAATAAGAATAAAATTACACACACATATACACCAGGTCCGAATACAGAGGAACCAAACTCCCACTGTCACTGCCTCCGTCTCTCCCGCCGTCCCCATCTCTCACTATAATGAACAAATGGGGTCCCACGCGCTGGCCGTCCCGCGGCCCCGGCGGACAGAATAGAGAAGGCATTTCTCCGGAAGATGGTGAGGGAGATGCGCTGGAAGAGCCATTCCAGCTCGCGAGGCTCACACCTTCATTAACGAACAAGTGCATCTGAAGCAAACTAGTGTTCGGTTCTTTGTCTATACAAGACCAACAGTCACTGGGCTTTACTAAGCTAATGAGCCTTAACTTTTCTTACAATGTCAAGAAAGAGACAATTAAATGCATAAGTACTCTGACTGCACAAACAAAGGACCTTATACACAAATAACATTTTTTACAATCAATTATTTACCATATTAAGTCATGTACACATAGACTGAATTCCTACAAATATTGCAGTGCTAAGATACAAAGAATCTGCAAATAATATAACATCAGACCAGTATTAAAGAGTAAAATTATCCTCTTGCAAATATTCCCTCATCTAAATGAAGTATTTGTAATAATTAAATATGTTATGCATCCTTGGTAAATATAACATAGCGTGAACGAAATAATCCTTAAATATAGAATATAAGAAAAGAAATGTGAATTTTAAGAGGTTGATGAAAGTCACGAATGTAGGTAGTCTAAATGAAGTCTTCGGTATAGAAAGAAAAACACAAGGGAATATGGACAGTTAAATGGATTATAAATATATCTCTTTGATACATCACAAAATGTTGATAGATAGTTATATCAATTGAAGCTTAACAATTAATAATAACGAAAACGTTCCTTTGAAATAAAGGTTGTAGTATTGAAGAAAACATACAAAAAAAAAAACGAAGGAAAAAGCGACAAGTAAAAATATACTGCAGTAATAAATCATCTTAAAATATTTCATTTCCACAAAATACAAAAGCTCTGTTGTTTTTCTTTACAACGCTTAATGTGTTCAGTGGTAAAATTGAACTTGTAAATTAAAGAACCATTTTTTCCGTTTGAATAGAGCCTGATCAGGTTCCCACTTTACTAATGTTTTAATAAATATATATTGCTAGGATTGGTAGGCAGCTCAAACAGTGATGACGTCGTAACTAACTTTTTATTCTCTATTGAAATTATAATAGAATACATCTCATATCCTGGGAGAGCTTAACTTGCATCCTTTTTATATTAATCCCGTGTGCAGCTATTTCCCTTAACTTGATGCAGTCTTTAAGAAAATTATGAACATTAAAAGCTTATATTCTGAAACTCTAAAATAAACTCATATTTATGTTTATATATATATATACTGTATTCTTATATTATTTTATTGTTTTCGTTGTTGGGCTGCAGTCATATCAGGAAACTGCCTTCTAAAGAACATTCTATAAGTTTGACTTCAATGGTTTTTAAATGGTGGATCCTTATTTCATAAGCCTCGAATGGATGAAAGGCAAAGTGAACTAGGGTGGGATTTGAACTTCGAAAGTAAAACAAGGCAACAATTTACCAAAGTGTCTCTTTTGTTGTCTCCCGCCATCGATGTACAGTAGAAACGTAATGATATTTTATGGGAGTAAAGTTGCATTAAAAGTAATTGTATTTGGCCTCACATACATTTCTAAGCAACTAAACTTGATACTATTCCCCTAAATTGTCTACATACATAACACTTCTACACATCTATGAAATACAGCTATGGAAAACTACTATGTTGACAGCCATTATCTATAGTTTGATATACTTGTTGTAACAAGACCACCTCACTCCCAGCGGACAAAACAATTCAAATAGATAATAGTGACGGAAGTTCCTAAGTTTAATGCAGAATTTAACATTACTTCAATCTGGCAGATATTTAAACGATTCGGTATTTCACAGACAGGCTACAAAACATTGTAAACTTGTAAACAATACCGTAATTCACTAAATTCTGCATTACACTGGGATTACTTTAGATTTTAATATACTAAATATTGTAAAATATTAAAATCTCCTCGTGGCTGTCAAGCATTAATATTTCTGTGGATTGGCAGTATCAGTAGAGGGTCGGACGCCATACTTTCCAGCATAGTTACGTCCCTTTACGATCTGAGTTCAAATCCCGCCGAGGTTGACTTTGCTTTTCATCCTTACGGGTTCGATAAAATAAAGTATCAGTAATGTACTGGGTAATTGCTGGCCTTGTGCCTAAAGTAGAAACAATTAATATTTCTTTAACGAAATCATTTCATTAAATCGCGAGAAGCACAATGTTTTCATTGAAAGGGAAATGGATTAGAGAACTGGTCCACAACAAGGAATGCTGAAAGCTAGAAAGAAAAACCAAAGCGGGATTGTTTCAAGAATGAGAGAGATAATCTTATTATCGACCTGATGAAGAATAGCTTCAAACTAAACCTACATTTTATATTTAATATTTCAATAATATTTCTCAGGAATATAATACTATTTCTCTTAAGAGTAATTTAATGTTCAAGTACAGTTTTCTAAATATGAATTTCAATAGTACAATTTCTCTAACCGATACACAAAACTATTTTAAATATTATTGCAATCGAAGTAGATTTTATAAGAATTCACCCGAAGGGGTAAGCATATTTAGAAGACGAATTATATATATACATACTTACATATGCATATATATATACATAGATATATATATATATTTATTTATATATACATTTATATATATATATTTATATATACACATATATATATATATATATATATATATATATATATATATATATATATATATATATATATATATATATATATATACAGTATATATAGATATATGTGTGTGTGCGTGTGTATAGTGTGTGGGTAGTAAGGTGAAATACTGGCGTAGGTACCACATCAAACACTCTATGCACAGGCAGAGTGTATATAATAGGAAAAAAACGAGGAAGTTTGGCTTACATATGAAAAATATTTATTGTGTATCGACCTGTTACGCGTATTTCACGTGACAAAATGATGTGACAAAAGATATATTTTTGTCACATCACCAGCCTAACGAGTATATCGATACCTGAGTTAGATCCGTAACTCCTATGGGTCACCTTGAGTCAATCCTCTGCGAAACGCGCGTAACAAATCGATACGCAATAAATATGTTTCATATGTAAACGAAACATCCTCGTTTATATATGGGTGGCCGGGGTCTAAGATCCATATTAACATCATACGAGACCTGAATAGTAACACTGAAACCACATTTTCAGCAAAAGAGAAAGATCAGCAACCATCTTGCCCAGGTCTATGAACATGAAGGAAATAATATCATTAGGATAGTCACTGATCTGGAGGAGAGATATGGAATAAGGCCTTATATAGATTTCTCACCCAGGGAAATTGGAAGATCCTATTCAATATTCGAACAGGATAAAAACATAGACCAATTTACAGAGAAAGTTGTGTATGGGTGTCTGAAACGAAACACACAGACCATAGAGGGAATAAATCCTACAAAGAGCCTGGCATAGAATTCCGACAAGTTTATGACATCCAACCTTGAAGGATTTCTCTATCCAGTACAGGAACAAGAAATCCCTACCAAATATCTGCTACACAAAAGAGGAGGGCCATCAGTCGACAATAAATGTAGGCTTTGTAAAACAAAGATCGAAGATGTTAACCACATTGTTGCCAACTGTGAAAGAATGTCGTATCGCTACTACTTCCCCATGAGACATGATGTGATAGCTAGAACCATCTGAAGCGCACTTAGGAAAACAAAATTAAAAACAAACGATAAGGAATATGTTAAGATAGATGGTACTAAAGAATACTGGTGGAACCTGAATATAAAAACTGCCACCAAATTAAAGCACAACCGGCCTGATATTGTTGTTTGGGGCCACACATTGAAAACGCGCTCTGCTGTAGAGATCAGCTGCCCACTTGATGTAAAAGTTGTAAGACAAATACAGGAGAGGGAGGACATCTACGGACCATTGATGAGGAGTTTGCAGATCCAGTATCCAAGATACACCTCCAGCTTCATACCCATCATTGTTGGAGCTACAGGTTATATACCAGCCCGCTTGGACCAAAGTATAACTGAACTTGGATCTGTGCACAAAGAACCCAGCTCCCTAATACATAGACGACAAACGGCTGCGAAAGCTGGCACCTCTAAAATTTGAAAAACATTCTTGTGATTCAAGGATGACTATTTCATTTCTTTTACAACGTTGTCACCATGAAGGTGGCCAGTCAAAGATGTACTCGAAATTAAGAGAAAGAAAAACATGCATGCATGCATACATACATATATGCATGCATACATGCATGCATACATACATACATACATACATACATACATACATACATACATACATACATACATACATACATACATACATACATACATGGTGGCTGCCAACTCGTTTTCGAGTACGGCTACTACTTTATATCCATGTAGGAGAACCCCTACCGATGCGCTGAACGAGTGTGACCTGAAAACTCTGGTACAAACACTACACTTGTGACAATTATTGACACATAGTGCTGGGCCCATAGTACCATGTGACGACAAGTGCAGAGAGATCTCCAGATATAAAGCAATGCCTGTGCCGTGAAGCTTTTATAGTGACCAAAGGCACTGCACAAAGCCAGTCCCACTCTCTTAACCATACATACATACATACATACATACATACATACATACATACATACATACATACATACATACAAATTGAAAAATAAATACAAAATATTAGTGAATAGACGAACTCATCATGGCAAAACGTACAAGTCTCCTTCGACCAAATCGCAACTACAACCGTTGTATACAGTGGAGCTACGAGCTTAACAAAGAATTATATGAAGCATACAAACACTTTGAACCCCAAAAGTTCGGTTTTTTATGCAAAGGCTAAAAACTTTATGGAACTCCAAACACCCAGAATTAGACTTTTCTCGAAAGCATTTAAATGAACAGGCAAAACGTATCATACTACAAATACAGCCCTTGTAGACAACCACCCCACCTCCACTGACAGATAAAGAGAATGGCCAGCTAAATCTAACAGTGAACAGCTCACCAACAATTTTGCTGAAATCCATCACACTTCCACTGAAGAACAGTGAGAATGGTCAGCTAACTCTAGTAGTAATTGTCACCACATCAACAACGAGGCTGAAATTCATGACTCTACTGTACAAACAGAACACCAAAAACTTGTGGGCACCTTACAAGTGATATGGGACGATATGTTTCAAGAGATACACAGCCTTAATGTGAGTGACAGACTATACAACCCAAGAATCAGTAAAGAACCCACTAAATTGGAATTGGAAGCGGTGAACGAAATAGCTGACAATTATCTGAAGGCTATACGATCTAAGAGTGTAGAAACATTTGAAACGCTTAACATTTTGTGATATGTTTCAGCTGTCACATTACTATCATATAACAAACATCTAAAACCACGCAATCAAGATACAAACAAAAATCCTGAACCAGCGTGGATGCGAAATTTAAAAAGCAAAGTTTTGTCCCTGAGATGGAGTATCTCACACATCGCAATCGTTATGAAATTCAACATAGAGAGCAACTTCACACGACACCAGGAAGACCTAAAAAAAAAAGTTAGAGAGACGATTTGGAGATACAAAATTTAAAACTTTAAACTCCAAATTACACCAGTTGAAACAACAACTCACAGCTACAACAGAAAGACTAAAATATAAGTCAACCGCACATAAACGACAAGTGCTAAATAGATTGTTTGCCAGAGATCCTAAATCAGTTTATCGCAGCTTCAGTGGCAAAAGCTCAATCCCTGTAAATGACACCCCTTCAAAAGAACAGGTTGAGGGCTACTGGAGATCTGTATGGGAAACGATTGACGGATTCAACAGACAAACTAATTGGCTAAAAGAACTGGAACAGGACTACTGCCAACATGTCGAGACAAAACAATATGACATAAATGGGTCAATACTGGAAACAGCTCTACATAAAATGTCGAATAGGAAATCACCAGGCCCAGACCTCATTACAGGATACTGGTTGAAGAATTTCACTTTCTATCGGCAAGATCTCATACGGCTGTTTACAGAAACCATTAAAGGCACCCAAGAACTGCCCAGATGGTTATCAACTGCCACTACTCTCCTCATTCCCCAAAATAGCCAAACGACCCTTGCTAAAAATTACCGCCCAATAGCCTGCCAAAACATCATGTATAAATTATATACTGGGTGCCTTAACCTGTTCTTAGAGGATCACTGTGCTACCAACAACATCATAACACCTGAGCAAGCTGGTGGAAAGAGGGAGGTGTGGGGTTGCATAGATAACCTATTAACTTATAAAATGATTCAAGAAAAAACAACAAAGAATCGCAGAAACATGACTGTGGTGTGGCTGGACTATCAAAAAGCATTTGATAGTGTACCTCATGGGTGGATTGTTAAGGCTTTACAGTTAGCCAAAGTCCCACAACCACTGGTAGCTTCTGTTGAACGTCTGACCAAGAACTGGTACACCAATTTGATCCTTAGAGGTGAGAAGGAGCAAGTTAAGACTGATTAGATACATTATCAGAAGGGCATATTTCAGGGTGATAGCTTGTCAGTGCTACTCTTTGTTCTCTCACTAAATCCACTATCTTACCTACTCAGGAAACAAGGTAGACAAAGAAGTGGGTCCAGAAGTATCTCCCATCTTTTCTTTGTTGATGACCTGAAGTTGTATGGGCCAAATATCAATGACATCAAGAAACAATTGGACCTCATTACACAATTTTCAACAGACATCAAAATGAAATTTGGTGAGTCCAAGTGTGCATATTTGGCAGTAAAACGTGGAAGAGCTGTGCCCTCCTCTAGAAATCTAGGGAAGAACGGCCTAACAATACAACCTCTACAGTCAGTTGACAACTACAGATATCTTGGACAGGATGAGAATGTCAGATATGATGGACCCATAAATAAGGAGAGAACCAGAACTGAATACCTCAGAAGAGTAAAGAAAATATGGTCATCAGAACTGTCAGCGTACAACACTTATGCCCACAATACTTATGCTGTGCCAATTCTAACGTCAACATTTGCCCTGCTGAACTGGTCATTGCAAGAAGTAAGTGAGATGGATGTTAGAACTCGCAAACTTCTCAGTGTTACTGGGAACTTTAACATCAATTCTGATGTGGATAGGCTATACTTCTCACGCAAGGAAGGTGGCCGGGGTCTAAAATCCATATTAACATCATATGAGACCCGGATAGTAACACTGAAGCAACATCTTCAACAGAGGAAAAAGGTTGCCAACCATCTTGCCCAGGTTTATGAGCATGAAAAAAAAAATATCATTAGAATAGCCACTGATCTGGAGGAGAGATATGGAATAAAGCCTGATATAAATCTCTCACCCAGAGAAATCGGAAGATCCTATTCAATGTTCAAACAAGATGAAAAAATTGACCAATTTACAGAAAAAGTTGTGCATGGATACTTGAGACGTAAAACAAAGACTATAGAGAGGATAAACCACTCAAAAATCCTGGCATGGAGTTCCGACAAGTTTATGAGATCACACCTTGAGGGATATCTCTATGCAATACAGGAACAAGAAATCCCTACCAAATATCTGCTGCACAAAAGGGGAGGGCCATCAGCTGACAATAAATGTAGGCTTTGTAAAACAAAGATCGAGGATGTAAGCCACATTGTTGCCAGCTGCGAAAGAATGTCATCTCGCTACTACCTCCCCAGAAGACACGATGGGATAGCTAGAACCATCTGGAACGCACTTCGGAAAACAAAATTAACAACAAACGAGGAAGAATATATTGAGACAGATGGCAATAAGGAATACTAGTGGAACCTGAAAATAAAAACTGCCACCAAATTAAAGCACAGCACAACCGGCCTGATATTGTTGTTTGGGACCACACATTGAAAACGTGTTCTTTTGTGGAGATCAGCTGCCCACTTGATGTAAACGTTGTCAGAAAAATACAGGAGAAAGAGGACATCTACGGACCATTGATGAGGAGTTTACAAATCCAGTATCCAAGATACACTTTTATCTTCATACCCATCATTATTGGAACTACGGGTTATATACCAACCCGCTTGGACCAAAGTATGACTGAACTTGGATTTGCGGACAAAGAGCGCAGCTCCCTAATTCATAGTTCACAAATGGCTGCGATAGCTGGCACCTTCAAAATTTGCAAAACATTCTTGCGATTCAAGGGATGACAATTTCTTTTCTTTTACAACCTTGCCACCAGGAAGGTGGCCGGTCAAAAAAATATACTCGAAATTAAGAGAAAGAGATAACATACATACATAACCCATAATTTCTTTGTGGATGATCTGAAACTCTATGCTAAGAACAAGGATGGGATGAAGAAAATCTTGTCCTGGTTACAACGTTCTCAAAGGATATGGGAATGGAGTTTGGCCAAGATAAATGCTCATATATGACTGTAAAGTGGGGTAAAACAACAACCCAATCTAGCAACAGTGTCATCAATGGCCTAACTGTTTCACCGATATCTGATGAGGACTGCTACAGATACCTGGGTATAGATGAGAAAATATCCTATAATGGTATCTGTAATAAGGAACGTGTAACCAGGGAATACTACACCCGATTAAGAAAGATTTGGTCATCGGAACTCTCTGCACACAATAAAACAATGGCTCACAATGTGTTTGCTGTGCCTGTCCTAACACCAACGTTTGGAATACTCAATTGGACGATAGACGAAATCCGAGCAGTTGATGTTGGAACTGGAAAAATACTAAACAACACCGGACACTTCCACATGAACAGTGACATAGACCGCCTTTACTTGAAACGTAAGCAGGGAGGCAGAGGCCTAACATCAGTCCAGACAGCATTTGAATGTCCCATATAATCCCTCCGACAACATCTACGAACCTCGAAGCGTAGGAGCCCGTCTCTCGAGCAAGTCTATCTGCATGAAACAGATAAGATAATGAGAGTTGGGAAGGAACTCCTCGAGAGATATTCCCTGTGTGATAATCAAAGACTCACACCCAGGGAAGTCGCTCAGCAGTATCGCAGTGAATCCATGGATGAAAAACTGCATGCTTATCAGCAAAAAATCATGCATGGATATGTTGCCAGGAAGCTCCAGAGTGAGAGTAATATAGAAAAGCAAAGTAGTCTATCTTGGACCAACAACCGCTATATTGGCTCCCACTTTGAAGGATACGCTTTTGCAATCCAAGAACAGGAAATTAACACGAAATACCTGATTCACAAAAGAGATAGGGATGCAGGCAAAACACCTAGATGTGATAACAAGTGCAGACTCTGCAGAATTAACATCAAAGATATCACCCATGTCATCAGCAGGTGTCCAAAGATATCCTCGCAGGTACTATCTACCTATGAGGCATGATGTAGTGGCCAAAACACTGTACAATGCAATCCGTAAAAAAGATAGCCCTGATAATAAACACATTAAAAGCTACAGCAATGTGGAAGACATCCATGCACATAATATGAAAGAGTACTGGTGGAATGTAGGAAATTACAAGTACAATCCATTAATGGAACAGTTATAATATGTAAAACATTCCAAAAATGTTGCATCTAGTAACTGCATATACACATGTACAGATACAAAGCGTATACAGATGCACACATACAAAACATCCATACCTACACATGCATGCAGGCATGCATGCATACATACCTACCTAGTTGATGTCGTGTAAATTCCAATGAGAGAGTCTTGTGTCTATGTTAGAAACCGACTCTCTCTCTCTCTTGGTAAACATTTGTGAAATTACAAAACCAGACGAACATACATACATATTTACACACATACATACATCCATGCATACATACATATTTACACACAGACATACAGCCATGCATACCTACATGCATACATACATAAATACATGTATACATACATACACACATGTTTCATACATACATATTTACATACATACATCCATGCATAAATCATGCATACATCCATGCATACATCCATGCATACACACATAAATACATACATGCATACATACATACATACATACATACATACATACATACATACATACATACATACATACATATACGGGTTATATACCAACCCGCTTGGACCAAAGTATGACTGAACTTGGATTTGCGGACAAAAAGCGCAGCTCCCTAATTCATAGTCTACAAATGGCTGCGACAGCTGGCACCTTCAAAATTTGCAAAACATTCTTGCGATTCAAGGGATGACAATTTCTTTTCTTTTACAACCTTGCCACCAGGAAGGTGGCCGGTCAAAAAAATAAAAAAAAGAAGAAGAAAATGAGAACATACATACATACATACATACATACATACATACATACATACATACATACATGCATACATGATGATGGTTGCCCCCCTCGTTATCGAGTATGGCCATTGCACGATATACCATTATTAATAATAATTAATTAATTCTATCGTGCAATGCCTGTGCGTGGAGATTATTTTTAAAGTGACGAAAGACTGTGCACTGAGCCAATCCCTCTCTCTGAGCGACAGTAGCTATAACACGAAAAGAAGAAAAGACCAACATCATCGGTAACTACTGAGCCGCAGGTTTTATATCGGAGTTATCCCAGTTTCCTGAGTTGCCTTCACCTAGAAGAATGCCCTGAGAAAGTCTAGGGGTCCTTCACTCCCAGTGGTTTAACCGCGCGATCGGGTGTCCAGCCCGACTATTTCTATGTCCCCGCGCATATAAATACACATGCACTCATGCATATACACATACACACACACACATGTACACGTGTATAGACATATTTACACACTTTTGGATAGCCGTTGACCCTTATGAGTTCTTCCGCATACATACATGCATACATACATACATACATACATACATACATACATACATACATACATACATACATACATACATACAGTCAACGCGATGAGTCGCCTATTTTGGCGTGGGAGACTATTTATTAAACTTAAGATGAATACTATCACCGACAGTAAATGCCACAACTATAGTCAACTATATCTTCTGAAGACACTTTTTATTCGAATTCGTAGAGATATCAGACTAAATACATAATTCATTTTACAAGTATTTGCTACAAACAGCATAGCTGAACACAACATTAACAACAAAATTAAGGAAGACAAACAAGAAAGGTTAACAAACTTTATTCAGTTGTAGCTACAGAAGAAACCGAAATTATAAATTGCATTTCTCTTGGAGTTGTGAACTTAATAATGATTTATTTAATTGTTATAAAATGGCAAAAAACAATCCCTACATTGGCTATATGAATAGAATGAAGCTACACTGGGACGAAATGCACCCAGGGCTAAATTATTTCACAGCGAAACATTTACGCCAACAAGCGACGTTTGTTGAACGTAAAAATAAGATAAATAGTATTAATTATAAGTCGCTAACAACAAATATGGGATCAACAACATGAGCTACAGGTCGCCATGCTACTAGACTTCCTAACAACCAGGTCGAACAGCGCCTTGAAACAACTATGCCTGTAAGAAACTTGACACCACCTGTACCATCTAAGACTACCTCGAATGCTGGGGAAAACACTATCGATAATAATAATAATCGAAGAAATAATAATAATGATCGAAGAAATTTGACACCACGTGTACCATCCGAGTCTACCTCGACTGTTGTGGAAAATACTATCGATAATGATAATAATCAAAAGTATAAACAATTGAAAATTTCCCTCAACGAAATCTTCCAGAGAGAAATTAATTCATGTATAAATATCTCTCTTGCTGAACGTATTAAAACGACAATGTTTAATAAATAAAAAAAACATCTAATGAAATATTACGTGTTATTGGCGAAATAGGGATGAATATTTACGACGGATAAAAACCCCAACATTTTGGCAAATCAACGCCTGTTTATATGCCTTAGCAACGACAGTGAAGCTTTATCTTGGTGATAGCAGAGATATTAACAAGAACAGAACACCACCAAAAATACCATCATATATAACTAAAATAGAAAAAAAGATTGCTGACCTACGAAAAACCATAGGATATGTGACAATGTTCCTTACATGCAAACAAACACAAAAAAAACCTCACTCCTCACCAACAAAAAGTGAAAAATAAAATAGAGACGATGTTTGGTAACAGTAGAACCAGAACTCTTCAATATAAGCTGATCACCCTCAAATAAGAAGTGAGAGCTGTCAGCGAAAAACGCCGATACCTGAAGAAAGTAGATGAGAGAAAAGTGCCTAATAAAAGATTCAGACGAAACCAAACATCAGTCTATAGAGATATGAAGAAAAAAATAATAAGTGTCACTCAGGCCCCATTCCAGAGAGACATAGATTCCTTTTGGAGCAAAATATGGGGTGAAAAGAAGAATTTCAACCATGATGCAGTGTGGCTAAGAGAAATCCGAAAGAACTATTGCTCCTACACTACAACAAAAACATACGAAATAAGTGAGGGTAGACTGTGATAGGAAAACTCCAAGATAAGAAAACACCAGGAAGAGACATGATTGTCGGCTACTGGTACAAAAAACTGATATTCTATTGGAGGTATCTTACTGACATCTACCAACAAGTTCTTAAGGGCGATACACTTATACCAGAATGGTTGACATTAGCACAAACATTACTGGTCCCCAAGAACAAAGACACCCACTTGGCAAAAAACTACCGACCCATTGCATGCCAGAACCTGATGTATAAGATGTATACAGCCTGCCTGAACATATTCCTCCAAGATCACTGTGAAAATAATAACATCATCACAGTTGAACAAGCAGCTAGAAAGAAAGGGGTTTTGGAATGTGCTGAACAACTCCTAATCAACAAAACTGCGATGTCGGAGGTGCGACAACTTAGGAGGAATATGGCTACAGTTTGGCTGGACTACAAGAAAGCTTTCGATTCTGTTCCCCACTCTTGGATGATAGAGGCCCTCCAACTTGCTAAAGTCCCAGACATTATTGTCAGAGCCATAGAGAGGCTGTCTTCTTCTTGGGCTACTATCCTAAGGTTAAAGACAGAGAGGGTGCACAGTCTCTCTGTGATATTATTCATCTTGTCATTAAACCCCTTGACCTTTCTGCTCAAGAAATGTGAGGGATACATCATTAGCTAACAGGAGGACAGAAATACGAACCTAACCCATAATTTCTTTGTGGACGATCTGAAACTCTATGACAAGAACATGGATGGGATGAAGAAAAATCTTGACCTGGTAACAACGTTCTCAAAGGATATGGGAATGGAGTTTGGCCAAGATAAATGTTCATATATGACTGTAAAGCGGAGAAAAACAACAACCCAATCTAGCAACATTGTCATCAATAGCCTAACTGTTTCACAGATATCTGATGAGGACTGCTACAGATACCTGGGAATAGGAATGGAGTTTGGCCAAGATAAATGCTCATATATGACTGTAAAGCGAGGAAAAACAACAACCCAATCTAGCAACATTGTCATCAATGGCCTAACTGTTTCTCCGATATCTGATGAGGACTACTACATATACCTGGGGATAGATGAGAACATATCCTATAATGGTATCTGTAATAAGAAACGCGTAACCAGGGAATACTACACCGGAATAAGAATGATTTGGTCAGCGGAACTCTCTGCTCAAAACAAAACAATGGCTCACAATCTGGTTGCTGTGCCTGTCCTAACACCAACGTTTGGAATACTCAATTGGACGATAGACGAAATCTGAGCAGTTGATGTTGGAACTCGAAAAATACTAAACAACACTGGAGACCTCCACATCAACAGTAACATAGACCGCCTTTACTTGAAACGTAAGCAGGGAGGCAGCGGCCTAACATCAGTCCAGACAATTTTTGAATGTAGCATCATATCTCTCCGACAACATCTACGAAACTCGAAGCGTAGGAGCCCGTCTCTAGAGCAAGTCTATCTGCATGAAACAGATAAGATCATGAGAGTTGGGAAGGAACTCCTCGAGAGTTATTCCCTGTGTGATAATCAAAAACTCACACCCAGGGAAGTCGCTCAGCAGTATCACAGTGAATCCATGGCTTAAAAGCTGCATGCTTATCAGCAAAACATCATGCATGGATCTGTTGCCAGGAAGCTCCAGAGAGAGAGAGAGTAATATAGATAACGTAAGTAGTTTATCTTGAACCAACAACCGCTATATTGGCTCCCACTTTGAAGGATACGCTTTTGCCATCCAAGAACAGCAGATTAACACGAGATACCTGATTCACAAAAGAGATAGGGATGCAGGCAAAACACCTAGATGTGATAACAAGTGCAGGCTCTGCAGAACTAACATCGAGGATATCACCCATGTCATCAGCAGCTGCCCAAAGATGTCATCGCGGTACTATCTACCTATTAGGCATAATGTAGTGGCCAAAACACTGTACAATGCAGTTCGTAAAAAAGATAGCCCCGATAATAAACACATTAAAAGCTACAGCAATGTGGAAGACATCCATGTACATAATATGAAAGAGTACTCGTGGAATGTTCCAGTAAAAACCCCAATAAAATCCAGGCATAACAGACCAGATATTATGATATGGGACAGGGAGAAGAAAACATGCACAGTAGTGGAAATTAGCTGCCCAGCAGGTGCCAATATAATATCAAAGATTAGCGAAAGGGAGAATATTATGCAGAACTGATGAAAAATCTACAGATACTCCCTCCTGATTACACATTTAGATTTATGCCTGTGGTTATTGGGGCACTGGGGTATGTTAGTAACTGCCTCAATACAAATCTTGAGAAGCTAGGCTTCACATGAACAGAAAGAACACATCTACTTAGGAAATTACAAGTACAATCCATTAATGGAACAGTAAAAATATGTAAAACATTCCAAAACTGTTGCATATAATAACTGCATATATACATGTATAGATACAAAGCATATACACATGCACACATACAACTTAAAACATACACATCCACACATACAATAACAACCATATCTACACATGCATGCATACATAATCTACCTAGTTGTGATTGTGTAAATTCCAATGAGAGAGTCTTGTGTCTATGTTAGAAACCGACTCTCTCTCTTTTGGGAAAAAATTTGTGAAATTATAAAACCAGAAGAACATACATACATACATACATGCATACACATCGCCAGCTAATTGAAAAGAGAAACGGAAACATTGTTTCCTTGGTCCGATTTGACGAAAGTCGATCGACTGTTGATATATATATATATATATAGATAGATACAGGGTGTTCAAAAAAATGTATACACACTTCAATAACTTTCTAATAAATATTGCCTGTACAGGTAATCAAATTGTGTATACATTTTGGGGGGACACCTATATATAATTGTTTCTACTTTTGGCACAAGGCCAGCAATTATACCAGTGTATTACTGGTACTTTATTTTATCGACTCCGTAAGGATGAAAGGCAAAGTTAACCTCGGCGCGATTTGAACTCAGATCATAAAGGGCCGTAACTCTAAGCTGAAAAGCATGGCGTCAGACCCTCTACCGATACTGCCAATCCAACGCCTGTATATAATACACAAATGAAATATTATATTTTTCCATCTATGTAAGATGCGTTCAACAAAACATTGCAGATCTCTCTGTTTCTATGTTATATTTCTCTTTTCGTTTTGTTTTTGTTTTTCTGAGTTGCACCATGACGAGAAGCTTCGACTAACGTTAGCGTATGATATGAGTATCACAGCATGCCCGTTTATATAAAATGGTATATAATAAATTCAATTCAAATAAACCAGGGAGGTATAGTCATTTGTAAGTAGGGTAAATAGAATAAATTGTTTGGATTTTCAAAATGATGGCAATCAAATAATATGATTTTAATCCCACTAGAATTAAATACCCGCTGACCAGATACCATAGATGAGTTCTGAAATGCTTTTACAGATGGTTGTGAAACGGAATTTGACTTGATAAGAAAGCCTTTAGGGTATTTAAGAACAACTAAATCGCAATAAGCTCTCTATGGCTCAGATAATAGATTATGTTGACAAATTTTGAACTGGTGTAGGAGATCCTTTCTCTCCATTTTTGTGGCAAGAATGTCAGGTTTTACGTCAGGAAAACCTGTTTATCAGCATGAAAAGCTTGTCGTCGACAATAAGTTTGCGCAACGAATTTTATCTGTATATTACAATACTAAGTATGCCCATGCCTCTATTAATCGAAACACAACAGAACTAACACCCAGTTTAATATCTTACAAATCGGGTGAACTAGGTGGTTGTGTATCTATTTTAATGAAAATCGTATGTTCACAACTTTATTCGACATAATAGATGTTGAACAAGAAAAATTGACCTTTATAATTAACAGGGATATAAAATATTTTGTGTGATTCTAGGAACATATCTAGCTAAAATAAATTATATTTCATACTACATCAAAAACATATTTACCACAATGGGGCGCATTTCGAGCCGTCAATACATTTTCTAGACGGCGTGTATTTATTCCATTCACCACTATCATCGACTATGCACCGTCACATTACGAACCTATGATCTTATAACACTACATGAAACCTTGTAAAAATGTAACAAATCATAATTGTAATCTAACATGCTAACGCAAAGCAGTAGATTGAATCACAGAATAAAACGACAAAATCAGCACGGGTGGGAAAAATATTAAATAAACCATTTCTAAATCACTTTGCAGCGTAGTATTCTAATTAGTTGTAAAGTTTCTTTTTTTTTTTGTTTGTTTTGCTTTTTGTTATTTTTCTTCTTTATAGATTCGAAAGTTTAGTCATATATCATGCCAGATAAATTTATTATATATATATATATATATATATATATATGGGGGGGGGGGGGGTTTATACGTGTGTATATGTGTGTGCATATATATGTGTGTGCGTGTGTATGTGTATGTATTTTTCATATATACGTATGTATGTATAATTACACATATACAAAAATTAAATTTACAATCACACATTACGTGACATGATATATGACTTCTAAATATTTACAGAAGCACACACACACACAGACACATACACACACACACATACCTGTATGTACATTCGTATATATATATATATATTTGCGTGTATGTGTGTGCTTATTAACTTTAGCTTCATGAGTATCGTATTCGAATAGAACATCGTTATATATGGATATTTAGTGGAAAAGGACCAAAAACACAAACAAATCCAGTTTACACACTGTTGTGCATTTATCTTATATTTAAAATGTAATTTGTTATTTGTAAAGATATTATACACTTCTGCTGATGCAATTCATAATTGCGATTTAAATAGATCCGTAACCTAGTAAGATTTAATACGAGGTTCGTTATTTCAAAACGGTTAAAAAATCAAATATGTTCTCGTTTCTTGGCTTAATTTCAAGTTAAGCTGAAATCTAGTATCTGTATAATTATATGGACATTTCTAATATGACATAGGCGGTGATTTAGCAGAGGCGGTATTCGTTCTGTCTCTGAGCACTGATTTCAAATTTCGTTATAGTCAAATTTACTTTCTATCTTTTCAAGGTCGAGAAATAATGATTTCTAGTATAGGCACAATGCCATTAATTGGTGGGAGGAGGGGAAAGTCGATTAGATCGACCCCAGTACGTTACTGGTGCTTTATTTTAGAATGAAAGAACGAAAGGCAAAGTTAACTTTGGCGGGACTCTATGCCACTAAGCATGTTGTCCGACGCTCTACCGATTCTGCCAATCAACCGTCCTAAGGTCGATAAATAATAAACCAGTTCAAAATTGAGAGGCGATTCTTCATTCTCGCCCCGCTCCTTACTCTCTCACCCTTTCCTTCTCTTTCTCTTTACCTCATTCTCTCATTTTTCTCTGGGAGAAATCAATTGTGTTCAGTCCTAGAGAAATGGGATCTAACAGGTTAAATACTTAAATTTAAATGTCATGAGAGCACCCGCCCCTACAACTCCATGAGGAGTTAACAGGTTTTGGTGTGGTATCTAATATGCAACGCAACTAAAATAAAATCAAAACCAATAAATGGTGTATAGGAGCCATAGAGGTGATGTTTTACGCAATTCCCAGATCTGCTAGCGATAGCTGTCAAACCACCGTCTAATAACACGCAACCCATGTAAGAAAGTATGAGTACATGCAGGTGAGATGGGCATGAACCGCAACAGCATTTGGAAGATTATCACAGAAGACTTGAGCACGCTGAAGATTTGCGCGAAGATGGTGTCAAAGATGATGGAGGATGACCAGAAGGAGAGGCGCATGCATGTAGGTGTGTCGGGACCTCCTCGGACGTCATGAAACCAAACCGAACTTGCTGGGGGAAATCATCAGTGGTGATGGCCATCAAGAGGCCAGTTTTCCGGACGTGGAAGACATCAAAGGAGCTATGACATCGAAACTGCAAAGAATCTTGGTAGAATCCTTCCAGCCAGGAGTGCATGGGGCGCGTAGTGGAGAAGAATGAAAAGGTGCGTTAGACTCGTAAAGGATTATTTCGACGGGTAAAACTTGTATTTCTTAGTTTGGATTTGAAATGTTTCATTGCGATCCCACTCCTGTTTCTTTTCTGACACACCTCGTATATATAGCAAGGGTAAACATTTAGATAAAGAAAGATATATTAACAAAGGTTTAATCTCAATGTAGTTACAAAATCAGCAAAGAAACCGAATTGATTCATCAAAGCTCTATCAGAAATTAAACTTCCAAAAAACATTCGACGTTTTGTATAAATGTACCTGATAATGGATAGAAACCAGGATGAAGAAATGTTAAACACTCACACACATATTTATATTATTTATAATATAAATGCTTCACACTATTATTTTGTTTTGTTTTGAAACTATGCCGTCTGGTTTCAAAGTTCATGAACTCATCTTTAAATGTGTTCTCTTAAGATTGCATAAATTAGTTACAAGTAATACAAAGTGGTGCATTCAATCGATTACATGCCTTTAAATTTCTTCTCTTTAGAATGCGTGAAAAAGATACCAGTAATATATTGTAGTATATTCAATCGATTACATCCCTCGCTTACACCGATATAAGAAATCATTAATACTATACTGTAAAATATTAATGCAAATTACTATAAGTAGTAGTAGTAGTAGTAGTAGCAGTAGTAGTAGTAGTAGTGAGGCGTCGGTCTTGGTATATGACGGTGCTGGTGGTGGTTGATGATGAGTGCGGTTATGGTTTTAATATTAGGAGTTAAGACTTTGTTAATATTTTAATCCTTCTGATGTGTATTGGTTCCAAAAGCAGATGGTCTTTGTGTTCAATCTTTAATGTGTGTGCAGATAAAATATATATATTTCATCTACTATTAACATATAATTGATAAAAGTATAATAAAAGTTCAAATTTATTCAGTCACATGACAGTTACTTTTTATTCTTTTTTCTTTCTTTTTTGGGAGGAAAGTAGATTTGTATGTAGTTAGTATTTACAAAATATACTTTCTCTGTTTAGCGACTAGATTTCAACTCTATCATTGCCGTATTTCTTATGAAAGTTATTACATATAATTTTCAGATAATCCTGAAAGTAATCAAGAATTTGGAGGAATTTAATAATATAACTTTCTCATTAATGTGGTGTTCTTATATTAAATTAGTTTGAAAGGTATTTTTTTTTATAAATATGAAAACTTTTAAACCAAATAATTTTGTATCGTAGAGCTGGATGCGGGTTCGTATCAAAGGGGTTAAATGATGTACGGCTTCGATTTGACGAAATGAAACAAAAAAAAAAAGGTTCCTTACAGACTCAAATATGTTTTATTCTTCATGATCATAACTCAAACCTTTAGAAATTTAGCAATGCAGAATTTCAGAGGGGTTGTCGGATGGCCGTGGACAAGATTCCTTACTGCTGCGTTTATCTGGGCTTTCTAGTTGTAAAACACATTCTGCCGGCTTCTTTTTTTTTTTTTTTGCATATTATGAAATGGAAAGTGCAATTAAAGACATTTTCCCTTCCTCTTATACTAGGCGGATGACTTAACAAAACAGCCAAATTGAAATATTCCTTGTTTTATTCGTAAGTAAGACGAATGCTGTAGAGTTATAGTGAGCTACCGATAAACCAAATCCGCATGCTAATTCTGATTCATGATTTAATCATTTTACTTCACTCGCAAAGGCAGGAATACCATAAATTTGACTTTTATCTCCCATCAAATTCACTAAGCTTCCTGGTTACCTAAAGAATGCAATTATTGTTCTTCCAGCATATCTTCCCTTTTTCGCTATAAATATCCGATGTCAAGAGGAAATACATTTTCTTTAGAGAAATTAAAAGATCGGTAACAGAAATGTTTGATACACTATAAGATAGAAAAGCATGAATTCCTAAGCATACAATGATACTGATCGCAGTGTTGCAAATGGAAATACAGGTTCCATAGGTACATAATTATTGCGATGATCACACAAATAGTATAAGCCTCTAGCAATTAAAGACTACGACTTTGCTTCGATCATCAGGGAATTCAATTCCGCTTCATTTTTGTCACTAGTATAAGGCAAGACTTACAACCATCCTTCTTAGTCAAAATGAAATAAGTAATAACAGAAGTAATAAAATTGAGGTATGGTTCAATATTTACATGTATTTCTAACATGCACTATTTGTTTACTAAATTTTTATTGGACAAGTTCACTGAATACAGAAACCAAGCCGTCGTAAAATAATTGATTGGTTACATTAGTCTTCCGGATAGAAACCGAATTAGAAGATGTCCATTAATTGTAGTCAGATTACGCTCGTTATTTTGAATTTATTTTCAAGTACGGGATCGATGTTTCTTTAAGATTTATTCATGGTAAATTTATAAGGTTGATATTTAAATTACTAGTAATATCTAAGAACTGTCGTTAATCAATGTCATTGCATTCATCGTATTTTTTTCTTAATTGTCTTTGTTATCATTATGTAGAAATTTACCCCTAAGAACCTGGCATTATTTTTAACTCGTTTTTTTTTTTATATATATGTAACGTTCACAATTTAATTGGTGTATTCTTGGGTTAGTTGGCTTTTCCAGAGCTTCCTGTGGATTTAGATATACTTCACAAAATGTTGACAGTAAAGAAAAACATCTTGTTGTTCATTTTAGTATTTATTCTATTCAAAAGAAAAGTGATGTATTTTAAGAATTCATAAAACATCTATGGCGTCCCTCAGACATTTTCTGTCGTCACTATTATTATAAAAATGGTACGAAATATGTTAGATAGTAAATCTGTTGACAGCTGGACAAAAGGTGTTTTTTTATTGATTATTTTGATTCAAAACCCCGCGGTGTGTGCATTGCCGTTCATCGTACATTGATCGATAATATAAATAACAGTTCAGTAGAGAGATCAATTCCATCTTTCAACAAACCTGGTCTGGTGCCAAAGTAAGAAATCATTATTTTTAACCACTGTATTGGCGAACGCGAGAATGAGTATTCAGTACTGTAGTAGTGATTAATATTTTGTTTATTAAGACTAAGTTTGAGTTTTGTTACTCTGGAATGTTTCCTCAGTACATAATGAGTCATCAGACAATACAAGGAGAAAAACAAAGCAGAGGGACATTTACATGGAGTAAAGGAAAGAGGACAACGTCAAAGGAAAAACAGTCGGTACAATAATAATATTAATTGTAATAGTTATTCATGATTAAAATAAAATACAATAATTAATTCACATGAAACTCGGATTACTCTGCCGTCTCACGAGCATTGAAAGCATCCATTCTCACTTTCTTTGCTTCTGCTTAGAAAAACGTAATCTGAGTAGACCAATTCAGCATCATCAATCTCACCGCTCTCACACTATCATAAAACACAAGAAGCCAGCTCTTCCCTCTCTACCCTAATATTCTTCCCCGTATTGCACTTGAAAAGATTAATGGGGGCTTGGCGGAAGAGGAAGATTACTTTCCTCAAACCCTTTAGACGTGTCCACCATAAAAGTTCCTTCACCACAGCTAACAGAAACTAGATTTATGGCACCTTCCTTGTAAACGGAGTAGGTAGCGCAATGCTCACTATAGATCCATATGATAACTGTATTTATTCTACACGTGATAGCAGTTGATCGACACAAGTCCACAGGTCTGCGGTACACGGGCTTTGTTGCCCTGTGTGCATCTCGAACAGGACCGGCTGTTAGCAATTCCGTGTCTGTAGAGCTTGTTTCGAAATGGTAGCGCCCCACTGTAGAAGTGCCATGGCAAGGATTTTTATAAATTGTCCATAATCCCTGAACTGATGCAATCGTTAACCCTTTTACATTAACTCTTCCGGTATAAGCATGTACATACATGATTTGCATGTTAAATTTTTATGAAGGAAAGCAAAGGGTTAACGTTTCGTCTTGTGCGCTTCAATGTGTTTGGTTGTTGCATCGAGAATATTTAGGGTTTTTGTTGCACACAAGCTGTATATTATCCCTCGTCTACCGTAGACTCTTTCACTTCTATACTCCTTTTTTTTTCAAGACGACAACTGCAGGCATAAATCACAATACCGACATTATAACAAATGCATCTCCAAGACACTTGTATAAAAGATCTAAGAGCAACGGAAACAAGTCAAAAATCTACACTGGGGTGACAGAAAAGACTTTTCAAGCCCGCTTTCCACAGCACATATATACTTTTAGATACAAACGTATGAAAAGTTCATCACCGTTGTCAAAGGGCGTCTGGCAACTGAAAGACGGCGGCATCGAGAACTCAACCAATAAATGGATTAGTTAACTTGACTAATAATAAACTCTATAACAACATCAATAATTTTCAATTTTTGAAGGCATTGAATGATAAGTTAGGGAAACGTCCACCCTTAACGTCTTTTCTTAAGTCACTATCTCTTATGCAATGGGAAAATACAAGCCTCTTGCAATATATCATTTACCATAACGACAAAGGAATCCCATATAAATTTGGTATGTACACTATTTTAGCAGTTGTAAAGGAAGTCATAAAGAATGTTATTTAGAGGGTGTCTGGAATATATTCTTAGGGTTTATTCCTCTAACTAAAGTGTATTTATAATACGGCAGGTGTTGAAACGGCGATCACCTCTATTCTTCAATAGAGTAGTGGAAGTGAGGAGCAGATGATATCTATTTAGATAGTAAAAAGAGTGGAGTGAGTAATTATAGATAGATAGATAGATAGATAGATAGATATATAGATATATAGATAGATAGATAGATAGATAGATAGATAGATAGATAGATAGATAGATAGATAGATAGACAAATAGATAGGTAGGTAATACATACATACATACATACATACATACATACATACATACATACATGGTGGTGGCTGCCAACTCGTTTTCGAGTACGGCCACTACTTTATATCCATGTAGGAGAACCCCTACCGATGCGCTGAACGAGTGTGACTTTTTAGTCCAGCCAGCGACTTGAAAACTCTGGTACAAACACTACACTTGTGACAATTATTGACACATAGTGCTGGGCCCATTGTACCATGTGACGACAAGTGCAGAGAGATCTCCAGATATAAAGCAATGCCTGTGCCGTGAAGCTTTTATAGTGAGCAAAGGCACTGCACAAAGCCAGTCCCACTCTCTTAACCAAGATGATATTTACCAAAAAGAAGAACAAGTCAACATCATTGGATACCATCAGGGTTGCAGGTGTTATATCAGAGTTTTCCTTCTCCTAGAATTCTGCCTTGACAAAGGCTAAGGGGTCATCTCTCCCAGACATACATACATACATACATACATACATACATACATACATACATACATACATACATACATACATACATACATACATACATACATACATGATGGCTGCCTCGTCATTATCGAGTATAGCCATAGCACGAATGAAAAACAACATAATAACGACAATAATAATGGTTTCTTATATAGGCACAAGGCCAGCAATTTTGGGGGAGGGGAAAGACGATTAAATCGACCCCAGTGCGTGACTGATACTTTATTGTATCGACCCCCGTAAGGATGAAAGGCAAAGTTAACCTCGGCGGGATTTGAACTCAGAATGGCAAGGGCCGTAACTCTATGCTGGAAAGCATGGCGTCCGACCCTCTACCGATACTACCAATCCACCGCCCCTTAATAACAACAATAATAATAATACATTCGAATGTAAACTACAATTAAGATTAATTAAATATACAAGCGTAACATCAAAAAATAAACGGTATTCAGAACTTCCAGTACTGGGGTCTAAAAACATCTGACTGATGAAATGACAAGTCAGTCAATCATATCGGTGGCCTCCCCACAGCCCCGGCGGACAGAATACAGAAGGCGTTTCCCCGGAGGACGGCAAGGGAGACGCGATACACACACACACACACACACACACACACACACACACACACACACACACACACACATATATATATACATATCTATACACACATACACACACACACAAACACACACACACGATAACATTTAACAGTGCTGCGATCGAATGTGGCTTTTTAGCCCAGCCAATGATCTAAAATGTCTTACACAGATTTGGCAACCAAAACATTCACTGGGAATAGCCTGCTGTGGTTGGAGTTCATGTATTTTTGCATGTCGTTTGAGCCCTCCTGCTTATTTACATTCTCTACCACATGCTTGGCAGGCATGATGAGTAGCATCTCCAACATCAGCCTTGTAGTCAACCACTGGTCTCACTTTATGACTGCGAAGATGACTTTCGAGTCCAGCTTTGCAGGAAGCAGACTCTCGCACAGACACTACATGTCAGCGCCATAGGAGGACCTTCACCGTGTGGAAATGCAACAGTAGTGCCTTTCCTCACATCCCTCTTTACTTTCTCGTATGCGATTCGAGATGCCTCAAAGGCAACTTTCCTCTCATATAGAGTCTTTCTCCATTTATTACGATCAGCAGCAACATTTTCCCATGTATCAGCAGAGATGTTAGCGTCTTTCAAAGAGGTTTTCAACGAATCCTTATGCCTCTTTTTTGGTTTATGTGGAGGCCGTTTTCCTTTAACCAACTCTCCATAAAAGAGTTGTTTTGGTATTCTAGAATCCTTCATCCTGGCAAGGTGACCACTCCAACGGAGTCTTTGCTTAAGCACAAGAGCTTCTATACTGTCACACAGAGGGCTTTCCAAAATCTCGACATCACTGATGTGATCCCTCCAGTGAACGCCATGGATCTGTCTGAGACATATCTGATGAAAATGCTCCAATTGTTTAAGATCTCGCAGGCATAAAGAAGAGAAGAGAGCACACATGTCTTGTGCACCTTTACCTTTGTCTTCTTGCATATGTCTCGCCGACCCCAGAGTTGCCTTTCTAGCTTTCAGAAAGCATCACTTGCTTTCCTAATCCTGAGTGGAATTTCATTATCAAGGTTGCTGTATCGATTGACAGTGCTTCCCAGGTAGACAAACTGATCAACTACTCCAAGTCGTTTACCACACACACAGATATTTGGCTCACTGTACTGCTTACCAGGGGCAGGTTGGTACATGACGACGGTTTTCTTTAGACTTACATTCAATCCTAGGGCAGTGCATCAGAAAATAAAATCAAAATGTGCTGCATATCACTCTCTGTGTGCGCTACAAGATCGCAATCATCTGCATACAAGAGGTCTCTTATGATTGATGTAAATACTTTTCTTTTTGCAGCAAAGCGCTTGATGTTAAATATGCTGCCTGAGGTTCGATATTGGATATGCTCGCAATTCCTGAATGCAATATAGAAAACATTGCAAAGTATATGCAAACAGGGTCGGTGCTAGAATATCCCACTGTTTCACTCCATTGTTTACTGAGATAGGCTGCAACATGTTACCTCCGACATTAACCCAAGTCTTCATGTTGCCATGGAAAGACCTAACCAAAGCAAGGAACTTATCAGGGCAAACAAGTTTCTGGAAAACCTTCTACAGTGCATTTCTGTTAACAGTATCGAAAGCTTTTGTCTGATCGACAAAAACCTGTTACAGATCCAAACCTTGTACCCATGCATTTCCTCATGGAGCTGTCTGGCTGAGAAGATCATATCAGTAGTGCCGCGTCCAGCACGAAAACCAGATTGATTTTCAGGAAGAACACAATCTGCAATGTGTGTCAGCAGACGGTCCAGAAGCACCCTACATAACATTTTTCCTACGACAGAAAGCAATGATATACCTCTGTAGTTTCGACAATCATTCTTGTTACCCTTTCCCTTGTACAAGACCACCATTACTACATCTCTCCACTCCTCATGTACGGATTCACTAGCCCAAATCCTGCCAAACAAAGAGTGAAGGTGTTGTAGAAGTCTCTCACCACCATATTGTAGGAGCTCTGCATGTATGCCATCCATACCTGGAGACCTTCCACTGGTCAGCTTCGAGAGAGCTACTGCAACCCCCACAAGCGTCGTTGGTTCTGCGAGAACTACTTTCACAGGTTTTTCAGAAATGAGATTGAGGAATCTTCATTGACTACAGATGGCTGATTCAAAAGTTCATCAAAGCGCCCTCGCCACCTTCGTAGAATTCCTTTTGAGTCAAGAAGAAGTTCCTTGCCATCTGTGCTGCGAAGCGGTGTCACCAGAGAAGAAGAGGGTCCATAAATTTCACACAAGAGACTGTACAGCAGCTGCTTTGTGCTATTGGAATCTGATGCAGCTTGTATCTCATCAGCCTCCTCACTCCACCACTTATCCTTCATCTGAGATTTCACATCCTTGAGTTCTTTATGCAACATATTCTTCTCCTGTGGGTTTGCTGTCAAGTAGCGTGACTGAGCATGCCTATTATCAGCCAACAAGTCATCTATATGCTCACCATTCTCATTAAACCAGTCTTGATGTTTTCTCTGCACCAATCCCAGAACACGCCTGCCTACATCATAAACCGACTTTTTAAGGGTCGGCCAATCCTCACCAAGATCTGCAACATGCATCTCTTCTCGCAATGTCCTCTTCACATTTTTATCTCTAAGACGAGCAGTATTCAATCTCCTGGGCAGGGTAACAGCAGGAGCCCGGATTTTACGTTTAGTGATAGGTTTAACTTTTGCGCGTACCAGGCGGTGGACCGTCCAGCACTCAGCTCCACGAAGAACATGAATACACTGCACATTCCGTCTGTCACGCATCCTGACAAGGACGTAGTGCAAACGACGCCATTCTTTAGATGCAGGATGCATCCATGTGGTCTTAAATTTGTTCTTTTGCTGGAACATGGTGTTGGTAACACACAGATCCAGCTCCTCACACATCTGCAGCAGGACAGGAGCATACCATTTTTGTTACACCTTCCCACGCCATGCCTTCCGATTACATTCCATATGTTAAAATCCCTACCCACTCTAGCATTAAAGTCACCAAGCACGATGACCATGTCTGCCTGAGGGATATTTCTTAAAACACCTTTCAAGGCATGTTAAAAGACACCTTTTCTCTATCGACAGAATTCATAGTTGGAGCATACACACTCACCAGGGTCGCATATCTTCCTTTCTCTAGCCGAATTCTCATGGACATACGACGTTCACTAATCCCCACTGGGAATTCTTCTAATTTATCCACAAGAGCAATCTTAACAGCAAATGCTACCCCAGCCTCTCTTCTGGTTCCTTCATCTCTTTCCAGAAGAATGTATATTCTCCACAGAATTCTGTAAGGTGACCATCCCCAGCTAACCTTTAGCCATGTGAATTTTTAGCCATGTTACATTAGGATGTAAATAAATGTAAAATGTAAAATGTAAATAAAGATTTCTCTGGGAAAATATATGAATCACATACATACATACATACATACATACATACATACATACATACATACATACATACATACATACATACATATGGTAGACCAGATATTATGATATGGGACAGGGAAAAGAAGGCATGCACAGTAGTGGAAGTTAGCTCTCCAGCAGATGCCAATATAATATCAAAGATTAGCGAAAAGGAGAATATTTATGCAGAACTGATGAGAAATCTGCAGATACTCCACCCTGATTACACCTTCAGATTTATGCCTGTGATTATTGGGGCACTGGGATATGTTAGTAACTGCCTCAATACAAATCTTGAGAAGCTAGGCTTCACAGGAACAGAAAGAACACAACTAGTTAGGAAATTACAAGTACAATCCATTAATGGAACAGTAAAAATATGTAAAACATTCCTAAGATTTTGCATCTAATAACTGCATATACACATGTACAGATACAAAGCATATACATATGCACACATACAACTCAAAACATCCACATCCACACATACAACTCAAAACATACACATCCACACATACAATAACATCAATATCTACACATGCATGCAGAGATGCATACATATCTACCTAGTTGATGTTGTGTAAATTCCAATGAGAGAGTATTGTGTCTATGTTAGAAACCGACTCTCTCTCTCTATTGGCAAACATTTGTGAAATTATAAAACCAGAAGAACATACATACATACATACATACATACATACATACATACATACATACATACATACATACATACATACATACATACATACATACATACATGACGAGCAATAGAGAAAGCGAGAGAGACTGAATGAGATATGTCAAAGTTTATACAAAGCCGAATCTGAATCACAACGAATAATGTGTGGGTTTGTGTGTGTATGTATGTATGTATGTATGTGTGGATGTATCTATGTATGTATGTATGAATGAATGTATGTATGAATGAATGTATGTATGAATGTATGTACGAATGAATGTATGTATGTATGTATGTATGTATGTATGAATGAATGTATGTACGTGTATGTATGTTTATTCGTATGCACCTGTAACTGTCAGTATATTTGTATTCGTTTATATATATATATATATATATATATATATATATATATATATATGTGTGTGTGTGTGTGTGTGTGTGTGTATACGTGTGTCTTATGCTTGTGAAATACTAAATGATTCAAAGGCTGGCTTAACTATATTAAGGATTATTCAAGATACATTTCAAGATATTAAATCTAATGTTGCTTTGTATGGTTTCTAAAATATGTGTGATTTTGTACTTCAAACATTCTCTCACTAATGATACAATCTTCAACAAGTAAGCCTAGTACACAATAAAGTTATTTGTGAATCCATTTGCATTTAGAATATATATTAATACATGTAGAATAGGCTACGATATTCATAATGAAATCTTTAAGTAAGTGATTATTATTACGATAACAGTATCAGCTTTTAGACAATTATTCTGTCAGTTACGTAATATTTAATGCATACTTTTTATATAATTATCTCTGTACGCTAAAACATGTTATGCATATTATTATAAGAATAACAATTATTATTATTAATGCCTAACGTAGAAACAATTATTATTATTATTATTATTATTATTATTATTATTATTGTTATTACTCTTTGAGTCTCAGTCATTGATTTTAGTTAACTGGAAAGTTTATTGAAATGAATATCAAGCCACTACCTGCAGCCTCAGATATTCAGGACGTATCGGAGGGTTCTTGCTGTTCCCAGCAAGCATGCCTTTTGAAGCGTTCCAAAAAGCGTGAAGGGGCCAATTTTCTTTAACCATCCCTGGAAACTTTTTGAGATAGTCCCTAGTGCGCCTATGACAATCGGGATCACTTTGACTTCATGGCAGTTCCAAATCCTTTTTACCTCCCACTTTAAGTCCTGGTATCGGTTAATTTTCTCCCTCTCCTTCTCTTGCACTCTCGTGTCGAATGGGCAGGCCACATCCACAATCAGGCACGATCTTTTTTCTTTGTCCAAAACCACCAGGTCAGGTCTATTGTGTTCCAGTTTCTTGTCCGTCTGTATCCTAAAATCCCACAGCACCTTCACCTGATCGTTTTCTATCACCGCCTCTGGCTTATGCTCATACCACTTCTCAGAATGTGGTAAATTGTTTACTTTGCATAGGTGCCAGTGGATCACCCTGCCCATCACATCATGTCTCCAGCCCTTATAGTGAGTCTGGGCTAGGTGTTTACACTCGGATACAATGTGAGCCACAGTCTCCTCTCTCTCTCCACAGATCCTGCACAGTGGGCTAGCCTCCTCCTTGTAAATGTGGTGTTTCAACCACTTCGTTTTGAGGGCCTGCTCCTGCGCAGCCATTAACATTCCTTCTGTAGCCTTTTTAAGGTCTCCTCTTTTCAACCAGTTCCATGTCTGTGGATCTCTAAATTCAGTTTTCTCAAAGAAGGTACTATGAAGGGATTTTTCCTGAAGGCTGCTCTTTCTCCTTGATGTTATTTCCTCCTTGGACATCCCCTGGCCTATTGTCCCCTCCTTCAGTACAGTTCTGAGCATTGGCTCCTTACTATCAGTCACGTATTTGTATAGGTTGTTTTTCTCCATCTGAACACAGTCCTCTATGCTGATAAGACCTCTTCCATCTTCAGATCTCCTTAAGTAGAGTCTATCGACATCACTCCTCTTGTGGAACATATTGTAGATAGTCAATAGCTTCCTAGTCTTCCTATCCATTTCTTTTTGTTCAGCAACATTCCATCTCAGAATTCCCGCACTGTACCTAATAATAGACACAGCTCGGGAATTTACTGCACTTATGGCATTCCTACTGTTCAGATGTGACTTTAATACGCTCCTTACTCTCCGAAGGCATTCAGTTCTTATCAATTCCTTCATTTTTTTGTTCTTGATGTCATCAGCCTCCAGAACGCCCAAATACTTGTATCCTTCCTCAGAGACAATTTCCTTTATCATCTCACCTGTTGGTATCTGGATTCCGTTACTTCTGCTCAACTTACCCCTCCTCATCACAACGACTCCACACTTACTAATACCAAATTGTATACATATATCATTGCTGAAAATACGGACAGTGTCAACAAGCACATCCAACTCCTTCTCACTCTTCCCGAAGAGCTTAAGATCGTCCATGAAGAGGAGGTGATTGATGGTAAGCCCTCCCTTTCCCAACCCGTATCCTGCTCTCACTTTTTGCAGTACACATAATATTATTATTATTATTATTATTGAATGCCATGGTTGACGGAGGCTCGGCTCTGTAAGGTATAGTAATTTTTAACCGTTAAAACAATTGTAAATTGTTTAAAACTTGAACCAAATTGTTGATAAAGACACCCTCCTCCTCGTGAGAGGGGTCTTTCTGTCCGTTATTTGGCCCTTCGGGGTTAAATAACCAGTTATTGGGGTTTTGTACCCAAAATTTCATTTTAAACAAAAAAACAACATGGCTACGAAAAAGAAATTTCATACGTCACTCCCACTCATTCCCGTCTTCTTCTTCCTCAATCATCACTACAGCAGAGAGAAGATTGTCTCTCTCCCTCCCTTCTTTAAATGTGTCTCTCTCCCTCCCTTCTCTTTCGCAAGTGACGAAAGATAAGAAAAGTCTCGTGCAAAGCGTGCAAGGTTTCTCCACGACGACGACGACAGCGACGAAACAGGTGTGCGGGAAATACGAAAACCCAGTTCATTCGTCTGACGTCAGGAATAATAGCAGTAGCAGCCGTAATAACAACAGCAACAGTGACAATGAAAACAACAGTAGCAGCCGCAACAGCATCACCAGCAGCATAAACAACAACAGCATTAGCAGCAGCAACACCAACAACAACCACAGCAACAGCGGCGGAGGCAGTAGTCGTAGTACCTGCAGCAACAACAAAAGTACCAGCAGCTCTGACGACAACAACAACAGCAGAGAAAAACCAATCTCATTTGCAGGTATTGCGAAAAACTTGGAAACAATCCTCATAACAAATGAGGAATTAGAGGAAGCGAAGAAGATGGTGACAAAGAACGGACACCGAGCAATCTGCAAGGCAGCGGAAAATTTTTTCGAAACCCAAGAGCACTGTACGGTCACGTACCGTACAGTAAGTACAAAATCCCGTAGGGTGGAAAGAGCCACAGAGGCCCAAATACAAAAAGCCTTGGGGTCTGTGTGGCAGCGGAAAACGCACATCACCCGAGGCAAAAAAATATGCCACCGTAGACGTACTTTTTGCCACACCCCAGGAGGCAAAGGCCCAATCAGTAGTGACCCTAAGGAGCGAGGAAATGGTGTTGGTGCCCTCCTACTGCGGGCAAAAAATTGTGAGGGTCAAACTGACCCACGTCCCCCCCGGAATGACCCCTTCTTGGCTGGCCGCGTCTGTCCTCGTCGGAATCGAGGACAAAACAACTGTACTGCAAGTACAGAAAAAAGTAAGAGAAGATTGGGTCGGCTCCTCCATTGAGATGCTAATCCAAACCAACCAGGAGTGCATCGAAGCTATCCCGGATGTGATAGACTTCGATAACGGCACTCAACTGCCCATAAGTGTTGAGGGCAAACGCCCGAAATGCTTTCGCTGTGGATCGAAGACTCACCTCAGGGCCTTCTGCAACGAGAAGACCCTGAGAAAGGAGAAAACCCCCCTCCTTCCGAATCCGGCTCCACAGCTACCAGCAACAGGACAAGCGGCAACCAGGAACGATAGGCCCGTGGCACCCATACCCACTCCACGGAAATCAAAAACAGCAGCAGCAGTGGAAATACTAACAACAACAACAGCAATACCAAATGCAGCTGCAACAGAGACTCCAGTGCAAACATCACCAACAACAACAAGTGAAAGAGTGGAGCTGGTACCCCTCCCCGACCTCACAGAATCAGACATGGAGTGTGAGGTGGGAGAGAGATGGCAAAAGGTCGTAAGAAGGCACAAACGCAGAAGCAGCGCATCGTCGCCTTTGAAAAGGGAGGAAAGAAATGAAAAAAGGGTAAAGTCTACTGCAAAGAGACCCACAGCAGCAACAACACCAACACCATCACCACCCACACTAGCACCACCATCACCACTGGCGACAACCCCACCGCCAACAACACCTTCAACACCACCACCACAAGCACCAACATCGCAAACACAACAACAAAACACACACACCCAGCAACAACGACAAGAAAATAGCAGAACCACACCCCACCCCCAGAAAAACAAATGCACGGCAATAAACACACACAACAAGAAACTAATGACTTACATAATTGAACACACAGACATTTCACAACAGGACTACATAATACCAGCACCAATCAAAACGCCAACTAACATAAGACTGCTAAAAATAGCACAGAAACAATACACAAACATTAAAACGAAATTCCCCAACGCAGTTGGTGATTTCAGGGACCTAGGAGGAACCATCAATCGAAGAGTATACTCAGACATTCTCTTAGAAGAGCCGACGACCAGCCGAAGGGACGATTCAACGGTCCCTTCACCAGACGATCAAGTGAAAAGGGATGTAAAAACCATCCCTCCTCTACCAAAAGTACGGTAAGTGGTCTTTCCCATCTTTTCCACTCTATTTTAAACATGACCTCACTCAGAATAGGCAGCATCAATGCGCGTGGCTTGGGGTCGTCATGGAAGCAGGGTCACCTGCTCAACGACCTCAGGTCACTAAACATAGATGTAGTGGCCATCAGCGAGACCAGAATCTTCGAAGCACGGGCCTTCGCACCGATCTTCGGCGGCTACGATGTGTACGCATCTCCCAGCCGTCCGGGATCCGGTGGAGGAGTTGCTGTGCTTTTTCGGAGAGGTTTGGATCTCGCCATACGGGCCATCTTCCTGGACCCAGAGGGTAAGCTGGTGGTGCTGGACGTGACTAGCGGAGACGGGCAAGCTTTCAGGCTAGTGGCCGTCTATGCCCCGACAGGAGCAGGGCGGCCTGATTTCTTCCGGCGTCTGGAGACCTTTCTTGGAACGTCCCGCTCTTTAGTGTTAGTGGGCGACTGGAACAGGATCTTAGATGCACGCTGGGACTGTGTGGGATTAGCGGATAGGGGTGGAGGGTGCAAGAGCCTCACCAACCTGCTCAGGCGTTTTGAACTGTCTGACAGGTACCGATTGGATTTCCCGAATGTGCCAATGTGGACTTGGACAAACCGCATAGGGTCATCCAGATCATATCTAGATAGAGTATTTTGTAGGGAAATAGATAGGTCTAGCATAGGCTGTCCACAATTCAAGATAGTCAGCTACACGGACCACAAATTCGTGATCTGTGTGCTTGACTTAGATAGGCTTCATAGACGAGGACCCGGCTACTGGAAGCTAAACGCGTCCTTACCAGCGCGCAAGGCCTACAGAGACCGGATTAGCGAACTAGTTAAGCGGGCGTTGACGGGGGCCATCGTCAACAACAAGTGGTGGTTTGCTCTGAAAAGAGCGATTAGAATAGAATCGATTAGGTTTAGTAAGGCTTTAGCAATAGAGAAAAATAGAGCAGAGGGAGAACTAGTTAGAAAATTAGACGAGGCGCTTAGCAAAGGCATTGCGACCGACGTGCTTGCGGCGAAATTGGCCCTTGACCAATTCTTCAATGCAAAGCACGAAGGCTGCGTTGTCAGAGCAAGGGTGCGTGCTCTCAGACACGAGGGGACGAAAGCCGTCCAATGGGCCCGAGTGGCGGAGGCGCGTCGTGGCAACAAAGACACGATCCGGTCTTTGGTGGACCACGACGGGCGCATGCTACTCGATCCCGGGCAAATGTGTGAAGCTTTTCAGCGACACTTCGCTCAGCTGTTCGGGGCAGCGGTGGGCCGGGTAGAGGGATGGACTTTAGTGTCTACCTCGACGGACTGCCGCGGCTCTCGGCCACTGAGGCGAAGTGTTGCGAAAAGCCGATAACAGCCGCTGAAGTAAGGGAGGCAATGACTGGCTGCACAAGGGGTAAATCGCCTGGTTTGGATGGTCTGCCCTATAAACTTTACGTACAGATGCCAGACTTGTTCGGAGGCCTCTTGGCGGACGTCTACTGCAACTGGCAACAGAACGGGAGAATTCCCAGTTCTGTGAGCCGAGGAGCGGTGGCACTGCTGAGAAAGGATCCGAACAAGGGGGATAACATAGACAATTGCCGGCCCATAACTCTGCTAAACACAGAGTTCAAGATTTTGGCCAAGGTGCTAGCAAAGAGGTTGTCGCTTGTCGTTGGTGGTCTGGTGGGAGAGGCGCAGACATGCGCCATTCCCGACAGATCCATCCACGACAACCTCCACCTCATGCGATACATCATAGAGAGGGTAGCTAAGGAACCTGGCACGGGTGGGTCCTTGATCAATTTAGATCAGTCGAAAGCTTTCGATAGGGTCGACCATCGTTACCTAGCGGCAGTCCTGAGGGCGGCTGGCTTTGGGCCCGTCTTCAGAGGCTGGATCGCTGCCATGCACAGCGACATCTGCTCTGTGGTGAGAGTGAACGGTCACCTGTCGGAACCGTTCAACATCATGCGCTCGGTCCGCCAAGGATGTCCCCTCTCGTCCCTCTTGTACGTATTGACTCTCGAGCCATTACTGCACAAACTGGAGACGTTGAGGGGAGTCCCGCGCGAACTAGGATGCGGAAGATCCGTGTCAGCATATGCGGACGATGTCACCGTAGTGGTGTCGAACGCCAAACACATCGAGGCGATCGGCACTACTCTAAGAGAATACGAAGCGGTGACAGGAGCAATGATCAACCAGGAAAAGTCAGTGGGCCTGCAGCTCGGCACCTGGAGAGGCAGGTCCATGCCGTCCAACAGCGTCGTCGGGCGCTGGACGGACGGACCGGTTAAATTGCTAGGGGTCTGGTTCGGTCCGGACCTCCAGACGGACAAAAACTGGGACGAGATGACGAGCAGGGTGGCTTCTCTCACCCAGAAATGGGCGGAGAGGAAGCTATCCCTGAAAGGTCGAGCGGAGGTGGCTAACGCGTACATCGCGTCTGTCATTTGCTACCGCCTAACCGTCGTACCTTGTCCTAAGCCTCGCCTGACTGCGCTGGAGCGTTTGCTCTTTCGCTTTTTGTGGAAGGGACGTGCTCCGATGGTCAGGCGGTCCATCTGTTGTCAACACCCGCTACGTGGAGGGCTGGGCATGCCTTGGCTGATGATGCGCAGGCACGCGCTCAGGCTACGACATCTCCACCTCTTCCTCGACGGTGATCAGGTGTGGCCGCCGTTTGCTAGACGCGTTTTTCCCCAGCTCGTTTCCTTGACGGAGCTGCAGTCCTGGGTCAAGCGAAGACCGAGAGGGAGCGCCTGGAGACTGGAATGTCTTCAGGCGCTCACAGCCCTCGACCAATCGGGCAATGTGATCGGTGGAAACTCCACCTCGGCGTTCTATAGAGGATTAGTGGAGGGGAAGAGCGACGACGTACTTGGGGAAACTCTAGGCGTCGACGAAAATCAACTAGCCAATCTCTTCGGAAGAACTTTCGGGCCAGGGCCTATGGACAACTTCCAGAAATCTCTGGCCTGGCAGTGCTACCGAGGAGCCTTGCCAGTTCGGGATAAACTCTACAGGCATGGAGGTGCCGTCAGCCGGGCATGTCCGAGATGCGCGCAGGGCGACGAAACCGTCCTGCACGCACTCGTCCAGTGTCCGAAAATTGCTGACTTGTGGGTTTATGTCGAACACCTGCTGTCGCGTTTAGGACGGATCCGGCTATCATCTGAGTCCATCGTGAGGATTGCCCCGCCCTCCTCCTTTAGCCGGGAAGGGCAGGCAGTTTTTATCTGCCTGGTGGACATGGTGAAAGAGATAGTATGGTGGACACGTTTGAAAGGGCTGAAGACGAGCACTTACCTCTTCGGTGATGCTCTGATTGACTTTTTCAAATTTCATTTGAAAAGGAAAATCAGAGTAGAGAGGGAAGTGCTCTCTTCCCAGCATTTTGTTGAAAGATGGGTGAGAGAAGCAAGAATGGCCCGAGTGAATGGGCCTACTCTGAGTATATATCTGTAAATTAAAGGTGGAAAACTGGGAGAGGGCACTTGCCTTGGTGGTCAGGGTCATTGTGGCTTTTTACTGGGCTTTCTCCACAAATGTCCCTCCGAAGTCTGCCCCCTATTGGGGAATTTTTCATTGTTATTTTTTGTTACATCCTCTGTTTTTGTTTTTTACACGCAGAAATGCCCATTTGTACCGTCCTGCATTGTCCTGCACTGTCCTTAATGTCTACTTTATGTAAACCCTTGTGGTTAATAAAGAAATCATTATTATTATTATTATTGTTATTGTTATTCCTTGAATCTCAGTCATTGATGTTGGTTAACTGGAAAGTCCGTTGGATTGAATATCAAGCCACTACCTGCAGCCTCAGATATTCAGGACGTATCGGAGGGTTCTTGCTGTTCCAAGCAAGCATGCCTTTTGAAGCGTTCCAAAAAGCGTGTGAAGGGGCCGATTTTCTTTAACCATCCCTGGAAACCTTTGGAGATAGTCCCCAGTGCGCCTATGACAATCGGGATCACTTTGACTTCATGGCAGTTCCAAATCCTTTTCACCTCCCACTTTAGGTCCTGGTATCGGTTAATTTTCTCCCTCTCCTTCTCTTGCACTCTCGTGTCGAACGGGCAGGCCACATCCACAATCAGGCACGATCTTTTTTCTTTGTCCACAACCACCAGGTCAGGTCTATTGTGTTCCAGTTTTTTGTCCGTCTGTATCCTAAAATCCCACAGCACCTTCACCTGACTGTTCTCCATCACCGCCTCTGGCCTATGCTCATACCATTTCTCAGAATGTGGTAGATTGTTTACTTTGCACAGGTGCCAGTGGATCACCCTGCCCATCACATCGTGTCTCCAGCCCTTATAGTGGGTCTGGGCTAGGTGTTTACACTCGGACACAATGTGAGCCACAGTCTCCTCTCTCTCTCCACAGATCCTGCACAGTGGGCTAGCCTCCTCCTTGTAGATATGGTGCTTCAACCACTTCGTTTTGAGGGCCTGCTCCTGCGCAGCCATTAGCATTCCTTCTGTAGCCTTTTTGAGGTCTCCTCTTCTCAACCAGTTCCATGTCTGTGGATCTCTAAATTCAGTTTTCTCAAAGAAGGTACTATGAAGGGATTTTCCCTTAAGGCTGCTCTTCCTCCTTGATGTTATTTCCTCCTTGGATGGTGAATTGGCAGTATCGGTAGAGGGTTGGACGCCATGCTTTGGCGCATAGAGTTACGGCCCTTGCCATTCTGAGTTCAAATCCCGCCGAGGTTAACTTTGCCTTTCATCCTTATGGGGTCGATAAAATAAAGTACCAGTAATGTACTGGATAATTGCTGGCCTTGTGCCAAAAGTAGAAACAGTTATTTCCTCCTTGGACATCCCCTGGCCTACTGTCCCCTCCTTCAGTACAGTTCTGAGCATTGGCTCCTTACTATAGGTCACGTATTTGTATAGGTTGTTTTTCTCCATCTGAACACAGTCCTCTATGCTGATAAGACCTCTTCCACCCTCAGATCTCCTTAGGTAGAGTCTATCGACATCACTCCTCTTGTGGAACATGTTGTAGATAGTTAATAGCTTCCTAGTCTTCCTATCCATTTCTTTTTGTTCAGCAACATTCCATCTCAGAATTCCCGCACTGTACCTAATAATAGACACAGCTCGGGAATTTACTGCGCTTATGGCATTTCTGCTGTTCAGATGTGACTTCAATACGCTCCTTACTCTCCGAATGTATTCAGTTCTTAACAATTCCTTCATTTTTTTGTTCTTTATGCCATCAGCCTCCAGAACGCCCAAATACTTGTATCCTTCCTCAGAGTCAATTTCCTTTATCATCTCACCTGTTGGTATCTGGATCCCGTTACTTCTGCTCAACCTACCCCTCTTCATCACAATGACTCCACATTTACCAATACCAAACTGCATACATATATCACTGCTGAAAATACGGACAGTGTCAACAAGCACATCCAACTCCTTCTCACTTTTCCCGAAGAGCTTAAGATCGTCCATGAAGAGGAGGTGATTGATGGTAAGCTCTCCCCTTCCCAACTTGTATCCTGCTCTCACTTTTCGCAGCATAATGGTCAAGGGCATCAGGGCAAGGACAAACAACAGAGGGGACAGGCTATCTCCCTGGAAGATACCTCTCTTGATCTTCACGCTTCCCAAGGATACTCCAGTTGATGTCAACTCTGTCTCCCAGGACCCCATACTCCTGCCCAGCAACTGTCTGATGTTATCTGCCACCCTGAAGACCTCCAGGCTTTTGGTGATCCAGGAATGAGGCACCATGTCAAATGCCTTTCTGTAGTCTATCCATCCCATGGCAAGATCAGTGTGTCTCCTCCTGCAATTCCCCATTACCATCTTATCAATAAGCAACTGGTCCTTTGTACCACGTGACTTCTTTCGGCATCCTTTCTGTTCGTCCGGTAACAAGTTGTTTGTGTGGAGGTGATGGTAGATTTCCTCAGACACAATGCTCGTCAACAGTTTCCACATTACGGGCAGACATGTGATAGGTCTATAGTTGGTAACATCATTACCCTTGATTCGGTCTTTCATTATCAGAACTGTGGTACCTTTTGTCAACCACTCTGGCACCTCACCCGACACCAAGCAGTCATTGAACATGGCCGTCAGCTTCGGGTGGAGGGATGTTAAATGTTTAATCCAATACCCCTGCACACCATCTGGGCCTGGTGATTTCCAGTTGGTTAGTTTTTTGGCTTGCCCCTTAAGAGTTTCAACTGTGATACTCAAATCAGTCTGTTGTTGTGCCTTCTCACCGATCTCCCTCTGTTATTATTATTATTATTATTATTATTATTATTATTATGTGAAGGGCGGTGGATTGGCAGTATCGGTAGAGGGTCGGACGCCATGCTTTCCAGCATAGTTACGTCCCTTTACGGTCTGAATTCAAATCCCGCCGAGGTTTACTTTGCCTTTCATCCTTACGGGGTCGATAAAATAAAGTACCAGTAATGCACTGGGTAATTTGCTGGCCTTGTTCCTAAAGTAGAAACAATTATTATTATTATTATTATTATGTGAAGGGGGTGGATTGGCAGCACCGGTAGAGGGTCGGACGCCATGCTTTGCAGCAAAGAGTTACAGCCCTTTATATTCTGAGTTCAAATCCCGCTGAGGTTGACTTTACCTTTCATCGTTACGGGGTCGATAAAATAAAGTACCAGTCACGCACTGGGGTCGATTTTATCGACTTTCCCCTCCCATCAAAATTGCTGGCCTTGTGCCTATATAAGAAACCATTATTATGTGGATTGGCAGTATCGGTAGAGGGTCTGAAGCCATGCTTTGCAGCATAGAGTTACAGCCCTTTATGATCTGAGTTCAAATCCCACCAAGGTTAACTTTGCCTTTCATCCTTGCGGGGTCGATAAAATAAAGTACCAGTAATGTACTGGGTAATTGCTGGCCTTGTGCCAAAAGTAGAAACAATTATTATTATTATTGGCAGTATCGCTAGAGCGTCAGACAGCATGCTTTGCAGCATAGAGTTATGGCCCTTTACATTCTCAGATCAAATCCTACTAAGTTTAGCTTTGTCTTTCATCCTTACGGGGTCGATAAAATAAAGTACCAGTCATACACTGAGGTCGATTTAATCGACGTTCCCCTCCTCCAAATTACTGGCCTTGCGCCTATAATAGAAATCATTATTAGCTACATCAAAGAGAAATATTATCATTATCTCTTATGTAATTAATATTGGTTTTCATTCATTAGATACAAGCGGGGTTTATTTGTTTAAGTAGAAGACATGTAATTTATAACTTACTGATTGGCATGCGTCTAACACTCAATGTATCACTTCTGGAAGAATTACTCCCTACTATTTCTTTCATTCCCTATCGTTACGAACCAGCGAGGAACCTCCACGGTGTTTTTCGATCTGCTAGAATTAGCAATTAGCAGTCAAATCGTCACCAAATAACACTCGTAAATCTTTTAAAAAAAAGGAAAGGCAGGCATGTTTTAGGATATAATCCTAGAATACCGTGTCTGTGAAAACATGGCATAGTCATGGCTGGATTGCTTTTAACGATATATTTTCTCTATCAGCTCTAGTGTGGCGCTAAACAACAACAAAACCCCGTGTCTTTATACATAAAATCCCTATTCAGTTCATACATAGACATAAACAGACCAGCCAACTCTCCCCGTTCGACGGGGAGATCTCCCACCCACTTTGGGGTTGGTCAGAGATATCTTCTCTTGTGCAAATAATAGATTTCCTTATGTAAAATCTCCCCATTTTGCCTCATTGCTCCCCGTTTTGAGAGACTTTTTCTCGTAGTACTCCTCCTTTGGATTTTTAGAGGTTGGCAAGTCTGCATAAATCATATGATTTTTAGGAGAGGTAAAGTATATCTGGGAAGATATTAAATATTCTCCAAGAAATTCTCAAAGTATTTTCAATTCTAATCGAAGTGGCTCCAGCTGAAATTAGAAACCATCAATATTTTCCGAGACCTTATTACAGATTGTCCGAGCAACAAAACAAACTTTTATACGCATATTATTATATATTTTCTATTCATATTATGCTCATTAGACGAAGTATTCATTGATTGTAAATATATAAACTTGCAACATCAGGTGCATATCAAAATGTATAACTAGAAATAGAGGAATTAAACTGTAATCTCGTTTTCTGTGTACTTCAGTGCAGTAGGTGTAGTAGCATTGCCTGAATGCAATCAGTTGATGATGAAAGTATTTACGTCATCGTTTTCCTTATCATTTGAGATAATTAGCAGACGGCTAAAATCCTCTTTCAAGCCATTGCAGTTTTCGTAAATCAGTTGTGGTCCCATAGTCGGGTGATCAGCTATGGCCGTCAGTAGGACTTTGATCTATTGACGGAATTTGAATTGAAATCAAAATGCAGGAACAGATAATTCAGAGCACCCCATCCGACGCTCTAACAATTCCGTTAACCCACCGTCCTGAACTAGTAATTTATTTTAGACCCTTAAAGAATGAATGATAAAGCTGACCATGGTGAGATTTAAATTCAGAGCGCGGAGAGCTAGAAGAAATATTGCAAGACATTATATCCAATGCAGAATACATAGGCAGGTTTTAACTAATACAGACAGCGCGTGATTTCTTAAATATAATTTTACTTATATATGTTTTATAATAAAGGCGTGTATGAACAAATATACATGCTTACATATAATAAAAATAATTGTAGTCACGCTGTGACTATTTAAGCTGTTAACATTCCACAGCTTTCTCCACAACATCGGTAAGAGAGGTGAGTTACATTTCAGTGTGACATCTTTATAAACGCATGTTTATTATACTTAAACATATTGTATAGGGGTTCATACACGCCTTTATTCTGAATCCCTCTACGTTAGCGCAATCACTAATTATATACATTTTAACATGAAATGTACACATTTGTAGATATCTATATATATATTCAGATTATCCGTTCCTTCAATTTGCCAACATATATGTTAATACAGGGAGAAAACATTGTAGAACAATGCAAATATTGCAGGGTGAGATTTGCCCTGACTATTAAAGGAGATACAGCGACTCCCTTGTTTAGTTTCGAATAATGAAAGATATGAATCAGAAGATATGAAAAATAGATTAACAAACACCCAATAATGTAAGGCCTCTTTTATGTGTGTGAAATCAATATTTTGCCCTAAAGTGGATGTAATAGCAAGCCGAATCTATAATTCGTTTGTTATTTCTATTTGAAGCTGCTCCAGTTACGTCACCAATGCTTTTAGTAAAAGCATAAAACTGACAATTTATCATTTTCCTTCACGTCGATGCAATTACAAACAATTTTTCACGGTCGTCTTACAAGGGAACAACGGATAGTAGTAAATCTAGGAACATCCCACATTGAGTGGTTGATCACACTTTATAGATTATATTTCACCTTAGCTTCTTTGTGTGCCTATTGCAGATTTAGAAGTTTCATATTTTTTGTTTATTTTGTTAGTTTTGGAGGAAGCTCAAATAAACTGAATCGACTACTCTGTATTACTACTAGTTATTTTATTGAATACGGGGAGATGAAAGAAGAAATTTATCGCACAACTGTATTTGGACCAGGAATCTACATTATGTCATGCGGAGTTATTCCATTTCTGCCCTATCTCAGTTGGGGTGTTTAACCTTTTGATACTGAATCACTGGAAAACGCCCTTGGTTACATGATACAAAACATCTCAAACACTTTGAAGTGTTCATATTTAAATTTGAAATGCCCATCATGCTTGTGTGAATGAACCGTTTGTTATAATTTAACAAAACCCCTCCAAATTCTTGATTTTTTCAAATATTAATAAAATACATGTAGAGTGTGTTTCGTTAAAATATTAATTAGTTTTTAAGTATTGAACACTTAGGAAAACAAATTTCTCTGACACTAAACTCAACATTTATAAATGTCTAATGTAAGAAATATAAATGATTTTATAAATGTAGTAATTCATACACAGTCAGTGAATTGGCAGAGTCGTTAGAATGTCGGATAAAATGCTTTGCAGTAGTCGTTTCGGCTCTCTGAATTCAAATCCCGCCAAGGTCAACTTTACCTTTTATCCATTCCAGGTCGATAAAAAAAGGAGCAGTTTAGTACTGGGGGCGATTCTTTCTCTATATCTCTTTCTCGCTTCCTCTCTCTCACTCTCTATCCTTCTCTGGAAGAAATCTTCTGTATTCAGACCTGGGGAAAAGATGGGCTCCACCAGGTTTTAAAATGCCCTAAAATACCGTATGTCAATGCACCCCAAGGTGCGTAATAATTATGTTTTTTTTCTTATTTATTACCTGTTTTCCTGTGTTCATTTTATACCGTTAAATCGGCATTTTTATAACACATTTATGAATTTTAAACTATATAAGCGTGTAAATGCAATATTTTTCGAAAAGAATATTAAAACAGAGAAAAATAAAGAAACAGCAAAAGAGCAACAACAATCATCATCGGTTATTTTTTTAAATGTCACCGAACATGTAACATCTGCGCTGATTTTATAGAAATACTAGCAGAATGGCCCGGCGTTGGTGGGGCTTCTAACCATAGATTGGTATGTTTATCCCTCCTTTCTGAAACAGTACAGAGAAGTACGGAATACCTCGACCGGTGGATGGTGTCTACATTTTGTGCTTATAAAAGAAATTCGTCGTAGATTACCAGGGGTTTAACTTAACTGGGTGCCTGAGAGTAAAATATTCAACCCACGAAAGCCAAGACGATAAGGTTAAGTAAAAAGGCATTCGACAAACCGAACATGTATTTGTTGTGCTGTGGTACAATGAAAGCTAGTTACATAGTTACAGAGCAGTAAGCATGTGGGACTGCAGTCGTGGAGAGCATGAAGGAATTTAGTTGGATACTTTTAAGGTTACAAAAATATACACAATCTGATAGAGACCGAACTGTTATATCGGATGCCGAACGCTTCGGAGTTACTATTGGGGTCACCATCAACAATTTCAAGGGATGTATGTAGGGATAATATAGTCTATAAAGAGAGGTAACTCTTTCAAAATACTAAAGAGTTGTCTCTCTTGAACATTGTAGACAAAATTTCCGACAAAAAGGGCTTTAAGTATTAGTGAAAAAAACGCCTTTAACAACAGAAAATTGAAAAGTAAAAGCTGTAGTTAATATCTTTAGACCACAAGGAATATATAAATGCAAGTTTGAAGTCAATAGGAGTAGAAATGTTGATTTGTATAGACTTTGCCAAAATTAGGACACACACATAGACACACACACAGAGACAACTTCAGTTTTATATATGTGTATATATTAAAATGCATTAATAATTGTTCAATATATAAATAACAAGCAAAGGCGCGTGGCTGAGTGGTTAGAGAATTGGATTTACAATCTTGAGGTTGTGAGCTCGATTCCCGGACCGGGTGATGCGTTATGTCCTTGGGCAAGACATTTTATTTCACGTTGTTCCTTCTACGTGAAGTTGCTATCGATAGATAGTATTATCAATTGGAAAGCCCAATGGAAACGTTGTTTCCTTGGTTCGATTTGACGAAATTCGATCGACTGTCGATAAATAACAACTGAAGGTTATTACGACTAATACATACGATGGACATAAAAATAGCAAGCAATAAATAGTAAGAGAGAAACTAGGAATCCAAAATGTATAATAATAGTAGTATGTAATGATCGAAAGGTAAAGGTTAATCCTCCCTTCCTCGATGTCGTTGTTCATTCTGACACCTCTCCTCAGTACACTCCTTATCATTCTCTTTATCTCTCTAATCAATTAATCGATCGAACTATTTGTCTTTTCTTTGCCTTGCTATTTCATTCCAGTGACATAGTTATACATGCACCAGACCTGCCAACCTCTAAAAACCCAAACGGGGAATACCAGGATAAAAAGTGCCCCGAATCGGGGAGAAATGAGGCAAAATGGGGAGATTTTACAAAATGAAAGCTATAACCATTTTCACAAGAGAAGACATCTCTCACCCAACCCAAAATCGGACGGCGAGAGTTGACAAGTCTGCATGTACTTACACACACAACCAGGTACACCACGATTTTGTATTATATGATATACTTTTGTTTAGCCCCAAGCCAGTAAAGTGCAAGGGTTTACCGAGTAGAGAAACGGACAAGCAGAGAGAACATAATTCAAGGAGAGAGAAAATGACGATTGATGTTACTTTTGAATTTTTCCAAATTGTAGTAGTCAGGTAAACAAGGGTCAGTGACAGAATTCCATAGATGAGATGCACAAGAGAAGAAAGTATCAGAATCAGATTAGAATTTACGAAGCATAGTCGAAAGGTTAAAATGTTCAATTCACAATCACAAGGTCCTTAGTTCGATTTCATTACTTGGCGCTTTGAGCAAGTGTTAACCAAAGACTTGTAGATGAAATTGTGTGGACAGTAACTCGGAATTCCACAGACACTATGTGTGTTTGTGGAATGCTCAGTCACTTGAACCTAATTTCTGTGAGCAGGCTGTGTCATTGGTGGAATAACTGAAACATTCAACATCGAACCAACAGAGTTTCAATATAACTCCAACGCGCGCGCACACACACACACACACACATATATATATATATATATATATATATATATATATATATATATATATATAGAGAGAGAGAGAGAGAGAGAGAGAGAGAGAGAGAGAGATTTATATATATATAGATATAGATATATTTATATATATATATATATAGATATATATATATTTATATATATATTTATATATATATATATATATATATATATATATATATATATATATATATATATATTTATATATATATTTATATATATATATTTATATATATATTTATATATATATAGATATATATATATGTATATATAAGTTATAAGAATCAAAGATCTGTTAAAAACATTTATATGCTTACAATTGTTTCCTCCAAACCGAGGTTTGAATTCTTCGGAGCAATTTATTAATGAATGAACACTTATGTGACCTCCTTTTCAACCCAAGAGACATACAGATACATATGCTAACATTGTTGCTTGGTGGGTCGACATCCATTACAGCATTTAGTGTGGCAGTACACATTTAGAGATTACATTCATATTAAAAGAGGACAAAATCAAAAATACAGGTTAAAATACAACATGAAATTAATGCGATAGGATAGTCATAAGCAGTTATTGAGTGCAATAGTTACACGTGTGGCAAGCACGTGTATCTTGTTTATGTAATGCTATAGTGTGGCAGAGTGTTACATGTAATATAAGCACTTAAACGGGTGATCAAGAGTGTTAAGGGGGTTGAACTGGTAATGAATCCTTTATATGAATGTTATAGCCTGTGCGTGGAGAAATAATATAAGCATTAAAAATATTGGAAATGCGTAGCAAAGCGATGATATGGATTTCATGCACAGCACCATTTTCACAGTCCGGGGAGCGTATTATTCAGATTATATGCCCCTCGCGTAATCCACGACGATTCGATATTAGGCGTTTGACGATCCTGTTAGAGAATCGTAGTTTGTTGGTCTTTAGCTCAATAAAGCAGGTTGTTAAGTTGCGAGAATCGACATCGAATTATTTTCCGGAAGTCTGTGTGTGACTAAGGGGAGTTAATGCGTGAGGGGAGGTAACTCAGTGGTTTCTATGACTAAATATTAAATGGTGTCTCAAAATATGGTTATATACAGTTTCTAAAAATTTAAAGTGTCCTAACTATAATGTAGTCTATCAAGCAGTATTAAAGGTGTTCCTCCATTATAGAGTGCCACAATTGAATATTTTACACGATGAGCGAGATTTCTAAATCAATGATCATTGTGATTGTAGTCTACTCATAGAACCTGGCAGGGTGATTATAGAATCACTTCAATATATAATAATCCCTGGTAAGCTCTGGGTCAGTGCATGTTATATTGGATGTCGAAAGTTAACTATCACTAGGGTAGACCAGAGCTCAATCCACACTCATCATGTCACTAATCTGACCATCAATTCATACATATATGTACAACTCATACGCCACTTGCAATACATTCACTGCACTCAGCATATAGGTTATACAGCTCATCAACGCTACTAGATTAATTAGTCTTCCATTTATCCAACGATGGCACTTCACCCGCTGAGCACCAACAATACAATCAATTCAATGCTTAAATTTTACATTAATTATAAAGTGGTGTAGTGCAGTTCAAGCAACTGAATGCAGTCACACCTAAAGTAGAAGTACAAAGGGGTATTCATACTGTGAAGGGTTCTAGAGGGATGTCCCTATTAGTGTTATATTGGATCAATGAGTGTGGGGATGTGGTATAAGGTGTGCCCTTGGTGTTTGATGCTAGAGGTGGTGCCTGGTTCAAGTCTGACATTGCTATATATTGGGCTTAAAGTTTTGGAAGGAATGTCTGAAGCGGTGCTGGCAAGTCGCGAACACTTCAGATTTTTTGTTAAATAGGTTATGGTTAGAGAAGATAATAGTGTGGGTCTCTAGTAGACAGAGGTTACAAAATTTATTAGGTGGTTTGTACGAAGTCGCGCTACCTATCACTTCCCATTTGAGTGTGTAAGATTTATTTTTAGTTTTTAGATAGTGTATGTAGCTAGATAGTGAGGTGGGGTTGGCTAGACTGTGTTTTTTGAACAAGTGGATGTGCGAATTATACCTGGTTTTGAAGCAGTTAGAAGTGGAGCCTACATAGATTTCTGAAGAGTTGCTAGTTGTGACGGTGCATGAGTATTTGACATCCTTGATTAAGCATTTTTTATCTAAAGGGCAGGTTCTATTTGCTCTACAGTTACAATTATTCTGGGTGGTAGTCTGCTGGTTATAATGCTGTGCAGAAGTCCGGGTGGTAGCTATAGGATTTTGGATATGGGGGTTGTCGTCCCCGGTGTTATTGCTTATACTAGTGCTATTACTATTATTACTGCCGTTATTAGGGTTACTTGCTACAGAGTTATTTTGAAGGTTTACCCCCTGTTGCGATTTTGTTTGTTGGAAGTAAGAATTAATTTTTCTTTTATTGCTACTAGCTATGTGGTATGCTATGTTAGGCGTCGTAGAGTATGAGATTTTAATAGTGTTTTTGTTTAAAAGGTTATGGTACTTGTGTCCTAGAGGGAAGTTTTTATATAGTAGTGAGAAGAAAGCCCTAGGTATGTTGGTAGAGACGTTTAGATTGAAAGGAGGGTTGAAAAATATATTATTTCTTCTTCTATTTTTGTTTTTAGTGTCTGGTGTGTTGTTTCCTCTTAAGGTACTACGGTAGTTTCTGCGGTAATGGTTACTTTTGATGGCACCCGCTGTTTTAGTGTGCGTGTGGTTGCTATTCATATTACTAGGTTTCCTCATGGACATATTGTGCGAGATAATGCTGTAGCTATGTTTTCGTAGGTAGAAACTCAATCTCTATATTATGGCCGGATCTAGCTAATGCTTGATTATAATATTGCGAGTTTTTGCTAAATATGTTTGCGTCATAGGGTAGATTAGAGATTCTATTGGATACCCCCTTAGAGATAGAGTTTAATATTGATCTAGGGTGATTAGACTTGGTATCCACGTAAATGGGTTTTTCGTTAGGCTTATGGAAAGGTGTATATATCTTTGAGTCTAGGTATAGTGTGGCGTCTAGGAAGTTAACATTTTTAGTGTTTTTGTCCATGATGATACTAAGGTTATAGTTTTTGATTGTCCTGTGCAATAGTTTTCTAGTTCTTTCTATATTGAATTTTTTATATTCTATAAGTAGAAGTGCATCATCGCGGTACAAACCACCGTTGAGGTATGGAAGGTCCTTATGGATTTCATTAAGTAAGTATAGGCCGACCAAATCAGTGACCTGCGCCGAGTCACTAGACCCCATGGTTATGTCGAAGTTGTTGTGCGTATCCTTGCGGGTCCATAATTGGTCTTCAAAGGTGATTATGGTTTTACGGGCCGCAAGGATGACATCAATCTGGGTTCTAGTCAGGTCGCTATTGCTCATGGCCATGATTAGTGCCTTATTTAATAGGATAGGGGAAATAGAGGTGTAGTATGAATTGATATCAAATTGAATAAATTTGTTGTCCTTGTTATTCTTGATATCTTTGAACCATTCAATAACTTCACCCGTATTTCTCCATTGTTTAAGGTGTATCTTGTGTTTAATCTGTGGGATGATTTTATCTAAAATGTTCTTACTGATAATGCCAATGTCAGACTTGGAAGGGGAGATAAGTCTAATCGAGGGGTTGCTAAGGAAGTCCTCCTTATGGTCCTTCAGAGAGAATCTAGGGGGGTTTGGGGTGTATGGTTGTGTATGCCTCTGAAGTCCTAGTTTAAACACTATATTATATCCCTCTATATTAATATCCTCTAGGATTTTCATAGTAGTTTTCTTGTAGCTTTTATGTAGTTCATTATATATAAACTTTCTATAAGTATTATAATCTAGGCTGTATACGTTATTAGTTTTATCCGCGTGTACAATAATTTTATTACTAGTTTTGAATTCATTAATAGAGGTGTTAAGTTTGTTTAAGAAGGTGTTGTTTCTATTACGGTGCTTATTGTATTTAATGTTCTTAACTAGTTTTATTAGGTCATTTTCAAAGGAGTTTAGTAGTGTGTTATGAGGGGGGCTTTTAAAGGTTTTAAAGCCGAAGGTGTCAAATTTTTTAGTATTATTAACATTGTTAGATTTGTTTTTATCATAATGGAATGTCCTCCATCTCACTCTATTGATAAAGGTATTTACACTGTTGATCAACAATTTCTCATATGTATTCTTGGATGGTATTGGTATGTTCTTGGTTGACATGGGGATGTGTCTTTGATTAGCATATTGGTAATTTATTGTATGTCAGCTCAACAGTATGGAGCAGTTAATAGTATTACGGATACTATTTATGGTTATGCAAATACAAAGACCTTTTGTAGTTATATATATTTTTACAAACCCTAAATAGTGATAGGCAGTAATATATTACTACCTTATTACCAGTAAGTTAAATAGCTCAATGTAATAACATCAGATGTTTTACAGAGCAGTTATATATAAGTTATAAGAATCAAAGATCTATTGCTATTGTATTATTTCCATTATTACCACTGTGGTTGCTGTTGTTGTTGTTCGCATTGTTACCGTTATTACTACTGTGGTCGCTGCTGCTGTGTCTATGGTTAATGTTTCTATTATTATTATTATTGTGGTTGTTGTTGTTGTTCTGTCTATCGTTAGTATTATTACCATTATTACTATTTCTCACTCTCCTGCTATTGTTATTGTTATGGCTGTTATTTCTATACTCAGAGTTATTGTTTATATTACTACTACCGTTATTATTGTTGTTGTTGTTGTTTACTTTTGCATTCCAACGTATTTTTGTGAAACACTTTTCCAGCTCCGTTTTGCACTCAATAGGGTTAATCTTTTTGTAGATGGCAAATTTTGGTGGTAGCTGCGGGATTTGTTGTTCTTGTTCACTGATTAAAGTGTTCCCATAAATATTTACTGTGTGGTCATTGGTAAATTCTTCTGGTAGTTTTACATCAGTCATACAGATATTGTTGATGTTATCTGGGTATTTTTGAGAATATTCTATTTTCCTTTCTTGTAGTTTTTTCTTATTCATCCATTCTAATTTCTTATTGAAATGCCTATTGCATTCGTTTCGGGCGAATTTCGTTTCACGAAAAGAATGAAACGAAATTTCATTTCTCACTCATAGTACGGCTGTTACTTAAATGTAAGTATGTATGTATACGTACATACATACATGTATACATACGTACAGTAGTATGTATATATATATGCATACATGCACACATATATATATGTACGTATGAGTTTAGCGAACATTTATTATAATGTTCGGTTTGTTTCTAAACAAACAGCCCGAATTACGCCGTACAGTGTTCCACAACCATCGTCGCCTTTTTGTTCAACACTGACACAGGAACAATGTACTAGTTGCAAGCTTATTAGCTACCGTCAGCATCGTCTACCTTCCTGTCAGATGATTGAACGTTTGAAAGTATATACTTTCTTTATGCATATTAACGAGTGAGCAGCCTAATTTGCATATCGAGTGAGTTAGTCGGCCGGGCGCACCGAAAACGATAAATGGAAAAGAATGAAACGAAATATATATATATATATATATATATATATATATATATATATATATATATATATATATATATATATATATATATATATATATATGATAGCTGCAAACTCTGCTAAGAGTACTGCAATCATTTGTCATATTATAGAGTTTGGTGCACTTTTAGGCTACGGCCAGTCACACAAACCCGTAACATATCCTGAACAAGCAATGCCTGCGCTTTGGAGTTTTTTTAAGGACCAATCCCACACGCTGAGCATCGAAAACACTACCCGAAAAGGAGAACTGGTCAACATTATCGGATGCTACCGAAGCCACAGGTTTTTTTTTTCGGAGTTGCCCTCTCCTAGAAAGGTGTTGTGACAACAACTGAGGGCCTTTCACCCCCAAGTAAAAAAAAAAAGTACTATTGGGATGATTATTGACTCTGTTGCGTTGCTAGTCTCTTTGCCAGGTCTTGTATTTCATCCCGCAGGGTGTCTAAATATCACCCTCCTCACAAGGCAAACTTGGTGAGGTTGCCGGGTTAGTCGCTGACGACCCGACCATGAGACAGGTTGTACTGGGTTACATGATACATATATATATATATATATATATATATATATATATTTCTGTGTTCCACTGTAATATCCAATATTTCAAAGATTCTAAAACTTATCAGTTCTGTCCGAAAAAGTTAGAATTAGTATTTCCGCGTAGATACTAGAAACAACTTGGAAAACATTATTTTATCAGCAGGGATATTTTTATTTTGATACCAATTCAAAACGAAACCACACTATTCTATTTTTATTAAATGTATTTAATTGTGTCTATGCTCTGACTTAGATTTATTTTCAATTCAATTTTCCATACGAACTCTTGTATCCGGGGAAATGCATAGGTAAATAAATGTTTAAATAAAACAAATCATTTGAACTAAAAGCCTTGGAAATTTTGGGAAAGATGTTATTGATTTTAAATAAAATGTTCTATCTAAAGATTTCTTAGTAGTAAGATATTTTTAATGTTATTTTATATATATTTCCAGTTGTTATGTGAAAGAAAAACAAAAGAGTTTACTAACTTAAGTGAGTAAATTTTAATCAACGCAATAAATATCTAAAACTGTTTAAGGAACCAAAGAAAAGAGATTGAAACACTGCCAAGCAGCATGTTGTGATACATACTTGTAATTTTTCTATTGTGCAATAAAATAGATTCCTATTTTATTGTATAAAACTAACATCTATTTTATATATTTTTTCATTCTCGTTATGCAATGCACGAAAAAACTATTTGTAGAAAGAGAACGAAATGGACTTAAACATTCAAATATTGTTTCTTGTGAAGAAAAAAAAGCCATTCTGGGAAGGGAAATCAGCAAATACATATACATTAGGACAAATTTAGCTGCCAATCTTAACTTCTTGCTAAAATAGAATTTAAGTTAGTGGGAGTTTCTTTATAAGCATATCCCAACCATAAGATATGTTCGCTACTTGATGGGCATTCATGTACATTTACATTAAGTTTCTTATGTATATAATTAAATATAATCTTTATTTCGGGTTTCAGTGAAGTTAAAAGGAATGAGATATAAATTTAGCTGAGACTGGAAGTTAAATTCCTTCTTGATTCTATGCAAACATTGATGTTATTCTTAGAGAAAATAAATAAATATATTTTCACTAGCATGGAGCATGGAGGCTACAACAGATTTTAGTTCAGTTTTATAATAGAACATTTGCTTCAATTACACTACTAATACCCTAGGGGAAATTATCGACGTACCAACCTTTTATTTTTTCGTCACGCGAAATCTAAACCATTTTGTTTGTGAAAGAAAATACATTGTTGATATCTATTATCAAATCATAATGACAGATATAATCAGCTTCATTAAATACAATGCTACATCTAAATAAAAGTGTGCCAAGGTATCAGGCGTGGTGATTAATGAGATCTTCTTAAATGGTATAAAAGAAAAAACCAAATATCGATTAAAACAAATCATGCCTTCTATTAACGGTGAAGATACAAAGGGAAAATAGTGTGAGTGTGTATATATATATATATATATATATATATATATATATATATATATATATAGAGAGAGAGAGAGAGAGAGAGAGAGAGAGAGAGAGAGAGAGATGTACATATATACATACATATATATATATATACATATATACACACACATATATATTCATATATATGTATACACATATACATATTTTTATATGTACATATATGAATATATATATACGTACATATAATATATACGTACATATAATATATATGTATATATATATATATATATATATATATATATATCCATGTGTACATATTTACTTATATACATACATATATATATATATATATATATATATATATATATATATATATATATATATATATATATATATATATATATATACACACCTGTGTACATATTTACTTATATATATATATATATATATATATATATATATATGAGGGTCGTCAAAGCAATTTTTTCACACGAGCAATCAATACAAGCATTGTACACGAACAATTGATGGAAGCTTCGTACTCGGAAAGGCAATACAAGCTACGTAAGAAATGAAAGCATGTGCACATTGATTGGTAATATTATTTTCAACATTTCTAAACACATGGCGCTTCTTTACCCTTAATTGAATTTGAAGCGTTCAACACTATTGTTCTTCCAGTAATGTACCTCTGTTGTTTAAACAGTTTCTTGTCCTTAGAAATTGTGCACGGCTAATTACAGGACATTCATTCAGGGTCATTTAACAATATTGTTATCATCCCATCCATTATTACATGAGAGTAATAAAAATATTAATATTTTACATAAAAGAACGCCCCCATATTTTCGAATTACGCTGGGGTTTTTTTTAATGCTCTTGTGTTGCACAAATCTTCCGTTTCCTATTGTTTTTCTTTTTAATTTTCCCCTCTATGTGTTTCTTAAATTCTTTTCCACTCTCATATCTTTCCTGATGACGGATCAACATCCAATTCGTTGAAGACACTTCTTTTTCATCTCACTCATGCGTTAAACAAATTACGTTTGACACCAGGAAATATATAATAAATATAAAATAAATTTAACGGTTCTTGTGTGCATTTGTATAACTCTTCCACGCAGTAAGTGTATGTATGTATGTATGTATGTATGTATCTATACATGTATGTAGCTATGTATGTATATTCTTCTGGTTTTATAATTTCACAAATGTTTACCAATAGAGAGAGAGTCCCTTTCTAACATAGACACAAGACTCTCTCATTGGAATTTACACATCATCAACTAGGTAGATATGCCTGCATGTCTGCATGCATGTGTAGATATGGATGTTATTGTATGTGTGGATGTGTATGTTTTTAGTTGTATGTGTCCATGTGTATATGTATGTATGTTCTTCTGGTTTTATAATTTCCCAATTTTTTGCCAATAGAGAGAGAGTCGGTTTCTAACATAGTTACAAGACTTTCTCATTGGAATTTACACATCAACTAGATAGATATGTATTCATGTCTGCATGCATGCATGTGTGTGCAGGTATGGATGTTGTTGTATGTGTGGATGTGGATGTTTTGAGTTGTATGCGTGCATGTGTATATGCTTAGTATCTGTACAAGTGTATATGCAGTTATTAGATGCAACATTTTTGGAATGTTTTATATATTTTTACTGTTCCATTAATGGATTGTACTTGTAATTTCCTAACTAGTTGTGTTCTTTCTGTTCCTGTGAAGCCTAGCTTCTCAAGATTTGTATTGAGGCAGTTACTAACATACTCCAGTGCCCCAATAATCACAAGCATAAATCTGAAGGTGTAATCCGGGTGGAGTATCTGCAGATTTCTCATCAGTTCTGCATAAATATTCTCCTTTTCGCTAATCTTTGATATTATATTGGCATCTGCTGGGCAGTTAATTTCCACTACTGTGCATGCCTTCTTTTCCCTGTCCCATATCATTATATCTAGTCTGTTATGCCTGCATTTTATTGGGTTTTTACTGGAACATTCCACCAATACTCTTTCATATTATGTGTAAGTATGTCTTCTACATTGCTGTAGCTTTTAATGTGTTCATTATCGGGGTTATCTTTTCTACGGATTGCATTGTACAGTATTTTGGCCACTACATCACGCCTCATAGGTAGATAGTAACGCGTTGACATCTTGGGACAGCTGCTTATGACATGTATGTATGTGTATGTATATATTCTCATTAGTCAAGATGAGTCAGTGGGCGAATATGTGGCTAGCCAGAAGTATCACTATTGGTACCTGCCCAGATTTACATTCATCAACGAGCAGGTACGCCACGATGTTTATATAATCGAAGCTGACCAGGAGTTATTTTCTCCGAAGACAACTAAGAGATAATTGTTTCTACAGTTGGCACAAGGCCAGCAATTTAAAGAGAGTAGAAAAGTCGATTAAATTCACCCCAGTGCATTACTTTTGGAAAGCCAAGCTCCTTTAAGCGAAAAGGCAGTAGATTTTTTTGTGGTTATATGTTGGTCCTTAATGTAGAGGCTGTCTACGTGTGTGTTTTCAATATATATATATATATATGTGTGTGTGTGTGTGTGTATGTATGTATGTATGTATGTATATAACAGGGGCGGTGGAAGTACTTCTGAATAATTAGACCTGAGTGTACGTGAATTATTGACGGATGTAAGAATGAAAACTTCATACCGAAATAGAGTTTAAATATTCATTCAATATGGCTAAGTGATGAGCCTTGTCACACTGCTCAAATAACTATTTTTTCTCCTCAAACTACCAAAACTCACATCTATTTGGATATGCGCTACAATTTATGCACATGTCATGTTTATCGCATATCGAAATTTTCTAACTATTTTAGCGTGCTAAACTAATCACTACAACTAAATTGAGCAAATTTGCCGCCGCCCCATCCCCCAATTCAGAAGTGCTTCCACCGCCCCTGATATATATATATATATATATATATATATATATATATATATATATATATATATATATATATATATAACTCTACTATATATTTAAACTCTACTTCGGTATGGAGTTTTCATTCTTACGTCTATCAATAATTCACGTACTCTCAAGTCTTATTATTTTATTTTACGTTAAAAAAAGATTATATACAACAAAAAAGAACAGTACAAGAAATCCCATATTTACGTCAACTCTACAGTTACGAATTCCCAAAGCCCTCCACCCTTATTCCCACCGTTCCTAGTATTTGCGAACCTCTCTATGTCTACTGAACAGCACTCTCCCATTATCCTTTTTCTATATCTACAACCACAAAATTCTACCCCTCCCTATATCTAACACACAAAACACTCTCCCAATCCCCCTCTTTATATCAATTATCTCCAAACTTTCCCCCACGCCATCCCTACCACATACTTCTGTCAATGGCTGCCATGGCCAAAAATGCCTCAGAGGACTGAGACCAGTATTCAGTGATCGGCAGATAGACTATTCCCGAGGTGGGTCACAGGCAGATGAAATATAGAAAAGATTGAAAGAGGAGGAGGACAAGGAGAAGTGTGTTGGTACATAGAAGTGACTGGAAGAAGGAAATAAAGCAATGTGATATACAAGTCAAGTTCGCACGCACACACACACGCACACACACATACAGATACACACACACATCTCCACCCGCATCAACTCTCAAACCAGCAAAGTGGTTTCGCCCGATTTAATTGAGACTATCCTAGCTGTAATTAGCTTTGTATTTAGGACAGACACTAGAGCTTGGTGTCCACTATCCCGTTATTTTATTTCATTTGTCTTCTTTCATCCTTCTATCTGTGCTGTTTGTTTCATCACACACATCATACCAACAGAAAGATTTATTTTTTTGTTACACGATCCAGCATTTTAAAATGGTTTCTATCACTCTGCAAAGAATTTAATCATAGCATCTCTGTTAGATTTTTTTCAACAACCTGCCAACTATAAGATAAGATGGATGCATCTCAGATCCAAGGATTCCGTAAAAATCTTAGGATTTCCTTTGAGAAAATATCAGGACTGGTTTCATGAAAGCAAGTCAGGTGTCCAGAAACTTATCAGTTAGATCCATAAACTACACAGGATTAGGATTGGAGATAAAAACTCAACAACTAAAAGGAAAGCCTATAAAGACTGTAAGCAGCAGGGGCAATCCGGACTTAGAAAACTGAGGGATGCATAATGGGCTACTAAAGCAGCAGATCTACATGTAACTGTCGATAAAAAGGACTCCAGGGTCTTTTATAATGATCTAGAGGCGATATATGGTTCGTGGAAGAGAGGTTCAAATCCAGTTCTATCCTTTGATCGTACACAGTCTAAGTTGATACACTCTCGAGGAAAGGAACAAAGTGCTAAATACTGAGTCAAACATTGATGAAAATGTGATGTCTATTCGACAAAGGCTGGAGATGCCCGAATTAGCATTCAAACCAAGCTTGAATGAAGTACAAGCCGCTATAAAGCAAGTGTCATCGAATAAATCTCCTAAAATTTTCAAATATGGTGATCAAAATCCTGCCAGCTGCACTAAATATGGTCGGATGTGTAAATCGGTAGAAGCTAGACAAGTACCATTTAAGTTATAACCATGAAAAATATTAACTAGAAAGACTTTTGAACCCTCATACGTCGACATACGACAGGAGAGATCATCATATATATATATATATATATATATATAAGAGAGAGAGAGAGAGAGAGAGAGAGAGAGAGAGAGAGAGAGAGAGAGAGAGAGAGAGAGAGTGAGAGGAATAGAATTAACAATTATTCATTATAAGCATTAATTTATGGTTTAGAAGAATTTACTTTAGTTTAGAAGAATTTATCCTAGTTTAAAAGAACAGATCATAAAAAGGCAGTTGTTTAAAACGCATTAATGACATTAAAAATCATTTATAGACACCATGTTTTATATAAATTTCACCTGACCATAATATCTTAAAGCTTCTTGAATCTGATATGTGTGAAAATGTAATAAAGAATTCATAGTCAAAAGTTTGAATAATTGTCTTGTCAGAGATTTTACATCGAGCTTCAGTTGATTTTAACAGCACCGAGTTATAACGCTTCGCTAATTAAAATCTTCCTAATAATAGCTTTGTTGAAGAAAAGAAAATATCAAAGTTTGAAACATTGGATTTTACTGAGCCTCTATTATTTTAGCTTAATCGAAAATGTTAAACGTGAAACAGATATGATAAGAGTATAATTTTCTTCACTGATGTTCATGCACATTTTATCACAGGATTTTTCATAGACATTTCAGTAGTATTTAATTGTATACTATGTACTTCTTTCTCAGGGAAGACTTAATATAGAAATCGTTAATTATAAGTTAATCTAAAAAGAAAAAAAAAGGATGTTTAAAAAGTTTAAAAGGTTAAGAAAATAAAAAAAAACGTTATATGCAAATGCGTTTTATGATAAGCATTTGCTTTATTTCTGTTAAGTGAGTGAGTGAGTGTGTGTGTGTGTGTGTGTGTGTGTGTGTGTGTGTGTGTGTGTGTGTGTGTGTGTGTGTGTGTGTGTGTGTGTGTGTGTGTGTGTGTGCGTGCGTGTGTGTGTGTGCGCGCACGCGTGTGTGTGAGTGTAAGCTTGCACACGTGAATGATGCTAAAGTGAATATGATGCCTCCTCGTCATGGTTATTGCGAATTCAAATGTATACCGTATACATAATACACAAACAAACACATTCACACACACACATATTTATTATATATGCCGATTGGCACTTTCCAGTATTCTATATTACATATACGATTGGCACTTTCCAGCCCGATTAGTTGAGCACTCTACAGAAAAAAACTTTTAAGAAACCACTGGTAAATGGAATAATTGCCTTATGTTGTTTATTACATAACTATATATATATATATATATATGTGTGTGTGTGTGTGTGTGTATGTGTATATATATATATATATATGTGTGTGTGTGTGTGTGTGTGTGTGTGTGTGTGTGTGTGTGTGTGTGTGTGTGTGTGTGTGTGTGTGTGTGTATGTATGTATGTATATATATATATATACTTTTGCAGAAAATATGTCAAAATAAGTCGACATTTTCATCGTCAAGGAAATTGAAAACGTAAACAAAATTTAATCAATAAATGCCTTCTTTTTTTCGTAATAATGATACGTGTTAAACAGCTTAACTCTTGCCAGGATCGACTTTGTGTTTTATATCCCAAATCGTGAATGAAATTAAAAGTTCGCAAGATATTTATTACCCAATTTCAAAACGATGTTATATAAGCGCAGCCATGGCTTTGAGGTTAAGAAATTCTCTCCATAACATATATATATATATATATATATATATATATATATATATATATATATATATATATATATATATATATATATTGTTATTTTATTTTCTTCCTGTTGGAGTGACGGCAACGGCTGCACATTCCCGGCAGACTTGAAGAGCTTGGTGTAGAAGTCTTCGCAAACCTTTTCCACCTCACTCTTGTCACTGACCGGTACTCCATCTCTGTTTTTCAGGGTCGTCACCTCCGATCTGTACATTGTCATGTCCCTCTCGCATTTCTTGAGGCTCTTCTTTTCCTTTGCGGCCTTCGGGAGCTTCTCCATCCTTATCGGTGAGGTCGAAAGAGCCGTAGTCTTGATGAAAAGCGGAAAGGCGCCAGGGAAAGACGGCATAACATCGGAGGTTTTGAAGTTAGGCGGAGAGCAGCTCTGGAAAATCCTTGCCGAGCGATTCACACGCTATCTGGACGAGGGAAGAATACCCTCGCAGTGGAAAGAGTCGAATACCATCCTGCTATACAAGAAGGGCGATAGAGAAGATCTGAAGAACTATCGGCCCATATGCCTGCTGTCTCACGAGTACAAGCTGTTCACGAAGATAATCCTGAACAGGTTATCACGTCATCTGGACGAACAGCAACCGAGAGAGCAAGCTGGCTTCCGGAAAAACTACAGTACGTTGGACCACATATTTACTGTGACACAACTGCTTGAGCAAGCAAAAGAGTACAAGATGCCTCTTTGCGTCGCGTTCGTAGACTACGAGAAGGCCTTCGACAGCGTCGAAATCAACGCAGTGCTGAACTCGCTGCAAAGGCAAGGAGTCGAGGCGTAATACGTTCAGGGAGGCGGGTTCCGGATGCACCACCGACATAGCTCTGCTGTCATCACCCGTACGAGTACCAGTCGAGAAGGGAGTCAAGCAAGAAGATACGATCTCTCCAAAACTTTTAACGGAGTGTCTCGAGCAGATCATTAGAGGCATTGACTGGCAAGGCGGTGTCAACATCAACGGCGAGATACTTACCCACCTCCGTTTCGCTGACATCCTACTCATCGCTAAAACCTCGGATCAACTTCAGACCATGCTGACGGAGCTCGACATCAAAAGCTCTGCAGTAGGCCTCAAGATGAACCGCATGAAAACGAAGTTCATGCGGTCCGACAACGTACCAACAGGTCGAATGGTGGTTAGCGGTGATGAAATAGAGGAGGTGGAGGAATACGTCTACCTGGGACAAGAAGTGAACATGCGCCGAGACATTGAGAGGGAGATCTCGCAGAGAGTAAGGGCCGGGTGGAAGGCGTTCAACGGCATAAGGGATGTGCCCAAGGGGAGGTTGGACAAGACTACCCGCGCCAACCTCTTCAATAGCACAGTTTTACCTGCAATGTTATATGGCAGTGAAACTTGGGCTACAACGAAAAGAGAAGGGCAGAGGCTGGTAACGGCTCAAAGAGCCATGGAGATATCAATGCTAGGAATCTCGTTGAGAGAGCACATCAGGAGCGAAGTCATCAGACAGAAGTCCGGCGTGAGGGACGTCATCACGGAATATATGTGCAGCAAGTTCTGATGGGTTGGACACGTTGCCCGGTTCGCCGATAATCGGTGGACCCGCGTAGTTGCCGAGTGGTACCCGCGCGAGCGGAAACGACCACTCGGAAGGCCTCCACGAGAGTGGAGTTACGATTTGAAGAATACGATTGGGACTACATGGATGAGGAAAGGACGATCCAGAGAGGAATGGACGGCGTGTTGTGACCAGCAGCGCCGAATGGACGCCCGACAGACTGGTCGGTCAAAGTGATCAAGGTGATATATTGTTATATGATTATATATGGAGTATATAAGCTTTTTATTATTACTATTATCCTTGTTGTATTAATTTATCACATATCCTTTGTATGTATCCGTATATATCCGTATATGTATGTATGAATCTGTGTACATGTGTGTGTATGTATGTGTATATATATATATATGGGGAGATATATATATATATCATATTGTATATTATATTATATTGTATATTTTATGTTACAGTAATTTACTGTTATTTTATGGTTTATTGTGTGTTTTTATTGTATAATATATTTTTAACTTTTAATTTACAGTTTTGTTTATATATGTATATGTGGAAGCACATGTGTGTGTAGGCAAATGTGCATATGTGCAGGTGTATGCATGTGGTAGCACGTGTGCGTATGCATATGTAGTTGTATATATGTCGGCGTATGCGTAGGTATATGTATGTATATATGTGGCTGTGCGTATGCATAAGTTGTCATTTTTATGTGTATATATATATATGTATATATATATATATGTGTGTGTATGTACGTGTGTATGTAATGTTTGTGTACGTATATGTATTTTGTATGCATGTGTGGGCATGTGTGAGTATATATATATAAATGTGTGTATTATGTATATATGTATATATATATATATATATATATATATATATATATATACATATACATGTGTGTGTATATGTATCTATGTTTGTGTATGTGTGTATGTATATATGTGTGTGTATCAGTGTGTATATATATATATATATATATATATATATATATATATATATATATATATATATATATATATATATATATACGGTTGGGCATATGTATGTGTGCGCGCGTATGTATGTATATAGGTGTATGTTTGAGTAGGCTTATACGACCGGATACATGGCGCGAATTAAGCAGCCGTCATAAGGCTTATGGCGATATGTATCTACAAGTAGGTGTGACTGGGTCCATGAGGGATAGAGTGTGTGTGTATATATACATTTATGTATGTATGTGTGGTGGGGGTGTCTACGCATGTAGGCGTACGTGTGTGTATGCATAAATATGTATGTGTCTGCATGTGTGTGTGTATGTGTGTGTATATAAGTATGTGTGGGTGCTTACTCTGAAGTGTGAACAGACGTGTGAAATACTGAATCCAGCATGACTCCATCGAAATGTGTCGGACGGAAAATGAATGATGACCCGCGTGGCAGTAAATACTGACCAGAACTTGTGATGACCTGGAGTAAAAACAACCAATGGCATGACAAGGGTGGAAGTAGGATTTTTTTAGGGTGTTTTTTTATGATAACACCCCAGTGATAAAATTTGCTCCAGACGAAACACCCGTAGCTGAAAGAACCTGCAGAAGCAGAATCAGCCAGATCCATACAAGGACCATGTCTCGAGCTACCTGCCGGCGAAACAATTGTAACACGCAA
>OZ024741.1:162837085-162864585 GCA_964016885.1 Eledone cirrhosa | reverse complement strand
AAAATCCAAAGAGGGCTCGATAAGGATAAATATATATCAAATATATAAGAACCGTAGAGCAAATATTTATTAAAATAACAGATTAAAGTTTAAGCAAAGAATCGCTGCTTTCACCCTTAACGGGATCTTCTGAAACTAACAAAGTCAATCTGTGAACGCAGAAGTGAATATTTCAAAAAACGTTGCAACCGGGGGAAGACAGGAAGACGATACTTTGGTTCGTGGAAACGTTCCCTGGCAAAGAACGGGAAAAAAAGAATATAATACGTCATTATTTGGAGCGGTGAAAAACAATTACACGCAAAGACAAAACCACGTTTATGGTATAAAAGAAGTCGTGGACTAATATTCTCTTACGTGGTTCATAGAGACGTTTTCTGGCAATGAACGGAAAAAACGAAGATAATACGTCATATGTGGAGCGTGGAGAACAATTGCACGTAAATGGTATAACTGAAGTCGTTGACTAAAATTCTAACTAGGAAACCGAATGATTCTCCGCTTCAGAGTTAAGAATAAAGTAAATAAAATACAGAGGTAATTGAAATTAAATAAATACATACACGCATCCATTAACGTTCATACACAAGCATACACGAAAACACTTACCATAGGTATACAAATACGCGCACATATAAATGTGTGTGCGTGTGTGTGTGCGTGTATATAAATAATTAAATAAACGTATATAAATAAATAAATACGTATATAACAAACGCACACACATACCTACATGTAAATACACATATGTTCGGAGACGTATGTCAACCAAAACACGACGTACACATATACACACACCCTACATACATACGAACCCGCATACTCACACAGACGCAAAACTCACGTATACACATAACCAAAAGCATATGTACCAGAATATATAAAAATATACGCCATAACATATACAATCAAATATACGTACTTACCTATGCAAATAAGTAATGGTATAAACATAACATATACTTAGCTACCACATCAAGACGTAAAATATCCGCGTATAGTTCGTACTATCCGTTACGGTTTAATGTGAGGTTGTAATACAGGAAAGGTTTGTGCAATTTATGTTTACAAGCCGAAATTGCCTCAGATTTCTTGTTTAAGATGTGGTTTGTGGCGTAGAGTATTTCCAGAGCCTCAGCGGCGCAGAGGTCACATGGTCTTTTATTTCCGTTATACGATCTAGCCCTAGCTAGGATCTCCCAGTGTAACTTATATTGGGTGTGGTTGTCTTTTAGACTCCAGATATAAGCTGAAAATGACGTGATATTCCTTCTTAGAGGGTAACGAAAAGAATGGGTATGCATGTAAAGACGCTGCTTGAATCTATTGGCGGTTAACCCTATGTAGGCCCTACGGGACGTGAGTGTTTCGGCCTTACATTTGTAGACAATGTTACTAGAGAGGCATTTCCCGGATAGGGGGCAATCAACCCTTTTCCTACAATTACAGTTAGTACTAACTACAGGGTTGCACATGTTCCTACGGCTAGGTAGTTTAGCTAAATTTGAAGCTGTGATGTTATGTGCAAAGCTAGGAGTCGTAAAGTAAGAAATTTTAATAGTATTTCTATTAAAAATGTTACTATATTTATGTGTAGGGGGAAAATGCTTCGTAATAAGGGATTGAAATATCTTAGCTAATGGTGTGGCCACCTCCATATTATATGGTTGGTTATACCATATAATGCGTCGGGATCTATTTCTTCTAGGTCTATTCTCGTACTCTGTATAAGCTACCTTATCGACAAATCTACTCCGAGCAAGAGCTTCATTGTAATATGTGGAATGGTCGTTGAAAATATGCTCGTTAGTAGATAGACGGGAAAGCCTCAAAGATACGTTACTTACCAGGTTCTTGGTTATGCTGGCAGGATGGTTGGAATGCTTACTTATGTAATTAAGCGTATCATTCGGCTTTCTATACGGGTAATACAAGCCATTCGATAAATTGAGGGTAACGTCGAGGTAATTAACGACCGAGAGGTTGGCCTCAACCTGTATAGAGAGGTTGAAGCCTTTAAAGAAGTATGTGAGTTCTTTTCTGATCCTGTCGCAAGCACGTGGGCCGCACTTAGTCATGGTCAAAAGACCATCATCACGGTACAAACCACCGCCCGCGTTGGGAAATTCGTCCTTCATAGAGAAAAGAAGGAAAAGGCCGATAAGATCAGTAACCTCCGCAGAATCGCTGGCGCCCATACTCACGTCGAAGGGGGGTACTATTAGATTTTTTAATCCAAATAGAGTCGTCGAAATTAATCACCGACTTACGGGTTTTGAGGATGACATCAACTTCGAAATCCTTAACCACTGTGAGTGTTTTAGCAAAATTGATAGCTCTAAGGAGAAGTTGGCTGTGTCTATGTGCGTCTTTCTGTAACTATGTGTGTGTTTACGTTTACTGGTTCTTTATATCCCGACAAAAAGAAAGAGAACGATATAAGATGAACACCAGGCTTGAAAAATAAATACTGGAGTCGATCTAATCAACTAAATCCCTTCAATGTGATGCTTCAGCACAAACTCGGTTAATACACCAAACAAGTAAAAAAATAAAAGAATTTCTGAAATATCAATTTTGTGTGTCTATGTGTGAGTTTATAAATATTTTTATATACGTATATGTATGTGTGTGTTCTAGTTTCAAACTTTGCGAAAGAGATATCTGTATATATATAAATCTGTAGTTTTCTGTATGTATGTGCATATGTTTCTGGACAATTTTTAATGAGGGCTCATATATTCTAAACTATTCATGCGATTTCTTTGAAATTTTTTACAGAAGCCTTTACATGATCTACAAAGGCTTTCAAAAATCGATGTTGGGGCCTTTGGAGACATTAAAAAATTTCGGTTATTTGTGGGAATTTTCGTGATTAAGTAAGACAAGAGTTATCTTTCGTAATTCGGAGTGAATTTGTAGTGTCGATCCCTTGTGATTTTTTTTTCAATACCGGACTTACAGTTTTCCAGGATATACTAATTTTTTTTTTTTTTCCTTCAAAAGGATGGAGGCGTTTTATCTCCTCATGAAACTGACATTACTTAATGATGTTCGTCATCTATGGCTTATTCATATGTATTATTTCATAACTCTATAGAACTATTAGAATGTTTGTGCAGTGTTCTGTGTCCAGCCAGGTTTGTACAGCAGGTAAGAAAAATGATGATTCGGTGACGGTTTCTTCTGATAGGAGCCTCTTCCACGTCGGAAGATCGAAGTGTGTTTTCTTGTCTTCTTCAATACTTTCATAAACGGCTTCGGAGATTTAAAACTTATGTTTCAATTGGTGCTTCCATTTCCACACGGTTCTATTGTCTTATTTACAAAAATATATATTTCTATATATTTCTTTATTTATTTCTCTTCTTTTAGTATAATATAACGAGTTGTCACCAGTGATGTTTGAAGTTCCTTTTATCTTCGTTTATTTCCATATCACCACCACCACGCCAAGATTCCATAGTATAAAAGATAGCAAAATCTTATAGAAATTGTAAACTTTTACAATATTATGCTTAAATTTATCTAAAATTATTTCGCTGGAATAGTGCCTAAGGTTTTCATGTTTATATAAAGTACGTTTTTCTTCTATGCATTCAAATTTACTTTGTTTAGCTTAATGAGCTACATCGAAAGCTACTTGAACCGTCCAAAGGACGGGTAGTTTAGCTAGTAGAAACATAAATACCAGTAATTCCCAGCATTTGCTCTCAATCAGTTTGACATTACAATCATACTTTCACTATTGTCATTTTCTTCATCCACGTACTCAGGTTATGTTTTGGATGTTGACGAAGACAGAATGTGAATTATTACTGTTGTTACTGCAGAACACTAATACTGCAAATTTTGAGAATGGTTTGTCTACGACTGAAAGCTAAGATACAATCATACTTAAATTCTCAAGATTTTTAAATATTTCCTATGTACAGCGAAGGTGGTACTGCAGTATGACCACAGCCTTTGCATCTACAATAAACTAAAGAACTAAAAAACTACCATACGGAGGGTTATTTTGCTTTTAGTTTTATTCTAATATATTTTATTTTTTCAATATGCCAATCCGCAAATATTTTCTACAACAATCTCGTCAACTATCACCTTTTTTAATATACAATCTATTGATAACACTTGGAACGTCTAATTATCGCTATATTGGAGATCTTACTTTCCTATTTAAATTAATATTCTCTTCTTTTCATTTTAGGATTCATTTATTATATGTCAAGTAAAATGTAAACGTTTGTTTTTTTGTTTTGTTTTAATCGTCATAATGTGATTTCGTTTATTTAACAAAGATTAGAATCTTTTTGCTTAACCAATAATTTCAAACAGTATCTCTTGATAGTTTCCATTACCTTATCCAACATTATGATTCCTGTGTGTTTATAACCATGCGTACCTAATTGTTTTTTATCATTCCTTCTCTGATAATTTATTCCACCAATTTCCTTATGAACTCTACAAAATTCAATCCCAAATTTCCTATCTCTGTCCTACTAAACTGAAATAGATTCCCCTAAAGATTCAATTATCTGCCTTGAAATTGTGAAAACAAAATATAACCTGTCTTTTACGAAAATAGGTTGATGTCACCTGCCTTTCTTTTCTGCAATTTATTGCAATCACGTTACAATCACAATACAAAAACAAAAAAATAAAGAAACATGTCCGTAAAGCACAAATACCACAAAGGTATTATTTTTTTTAGAATGTTACAGGTAAGTCAATCGACCTATGTTATCCCTCCCCTAGCCATTGATCACAGCTAGAAATTATAAATGAGAACAAGGGAAAATAAATGATCTAACTACATAAGTTAAAGTGTCACAAACTTCGAAAACAAACCATTTATAAACATTTTAAAAGCACTCTTAGTATTACTTTATACAGTTAAGGTCTTTCGTTTGTACTGTTTTGTTTCATTTTTTATTCTCTTGTTTTTGTTTGCTTGGTGGGTGGGGGGGGGGGATTTTTTAACATTTCTAATATTGCTTTATGCGATGATGGTTCTGTTTTTTCTGGAATACAAGCCCATTTATTTAACCTACCTACGGAGTCTCTTCAGCTCAGACGATAATATTTTCTGTTTTTCTGTTTGATGATTTATCTACATACTATATTTTGACACTTTTTACAACTTACATATTCGAAACAAACACTTCATGCCCTAACGAATGCATCACAATAGATAAATAAAAAGTAATGAGAATGAGCCTTAATCGTTATCTAATGGCAACCCTTTGAAAGCGTTCTCACTCAGAAACCAGCATCTGAACGATCAAGGGTGTATTTTCTTACTTCTATGAAACGTTAATGTGATTACGAATGCCAAACTGTTTATATAAACAAAGGCGTACTGATATGTGGGCGTTATTGGTGTGTGTGTGGGTGTGTCAAATCTCATCGACTTCATATCTTCATGAATTTATAGTGCCAATGTTTATTCCGGCAAATGAATCGAACACAATACTTCAAGTTCACGAAATACTCGTTTATGTTTCCATGTTGCTGTTGTACTTTACTTTAAATATTTAGGGATAAGCCTCTTCTCCATTGAAATTAACGTTGTGCCATCGATGAATCCGTACAACCCGTTGAACTCTTAGGTTTAGAGTCTAGCATCCATTGATTCGGTAATCCTCACTCTCTGTATATAAATACGTAAGAGAAATAGTAGTTCAACGTTAGAGTTTTATATATATATATATATATATTTTATATATATATATTATATATATATATACTAGAACTGAAAATGCGCAAGCTCAAAAGAGCCACAGAATGTTATAATAAACCTTCAAAAGTGTGGGACTAGAGTTGTTGCTAAAAAATATTGTAATCATTATTTATCGTACACTCTGTGGCATCCTTTTATTAAAAAGAAAGAGACTCATAACGAACTCAAGACGACACGATAATTATTTAAGCTAATGTTCTATATTTCATATTAGATGTTTAGTAATGATTAATACGAAATGCTCTTAAACCGAATTCTATATTAGAAATTCACTTAAATAATCATCGTGTCGTCTTGAGTTCGTTATGAGTCTCTTTTTTATAAAAGGATGCCACAGAGTGTACAATAGATAATGATTTCAATATCTTTGAGCAACAACTCTAGTCCCATACTTTTGAAGGTTTATTATAACATTTTGTGGCTCTTTTGAGCTTGCGCATTTTTCAGGTCTAGTTTAATATTTTTTAAGGTAACGCTTGTAATAACTCTAGTTAAACATGATATATATTAATAATAAATTATCGTTGTAATGTAATTAGATTATATAATTGTTATTTTATAAATGATCTTATAAATATTATTGTAAGATGTATAAAAATATTTTCAGACTTTTAATATAAACAACTACAAAAAACAATCAATATTAAATAAATACCTTTTACATAATAATTGTTATAGTTGAATTAATAAAAATTAAATATTACATACAAATATTCTAACATAATAATAAAAAAATTATCTAACATAATAATAATAAAATAATCTAACATAAAACGAACAATAATATGGACAAATATACAACTAAATATGATACAACCAATGTTATGAGTATGTTATAACGAACTGAAAAAAAATAGTTAATATAAATTTAAAAAATCATATGTAAATTAACAATATAACTTACCAATACGAGAAAAATATTTTGATGTTAAACGACGAAATACAGGAGGAAGATTCGAAAGCGAAACGATAAATAAACGTGCAAACAAAGTGGCGAATGCTTTTGAGCAACAATTACTCTCATTGGTTGATTAGCCAATAAGACGATGAAATTAGCCAATAAGACGATACATTACAAAAGATGTTTGGCAGGGATCACCACGGCCAGCGAAACCCCTTGAGTGTTTTATTCACAAGCTACGCATATATGCCAGACATGCAGACTTAAAACATTCTGTTGATAATCACTGCGTGTCTAACAGATATATATTTGTCTACCTCAGAGGTTCTCAAACTGTTGGGCCACCGCCCACTTACGGCCACGTAATACCCTCAGCACCCCATCCCTATTTCTAGAGAGACCTGCCTACACGAAAATTGTAAATAATATATAATTTTTAAAAATCGCTAATTTATATATAACTAATAATATAATATATCCTTTTTATAAATAAATATATATATTTTTTATTTTACTATATCTAAATATATGTATTATTTGACATTTAATATACTATTATACCATCTCTAACCCCCAGCACCCCCTGGATATTCTCAACATCCCCGGGGGTCGTAGCACCCACTTTGAGAACCTCCGGTCTATCTGACCATATACATTTATTTAACCATGATCTCACCCTCCTTTAATCATCCAAATCTTAGGCTGGAGGTTTGTGGTTATTTGAAATTTGCTACTTTATGTTCAAATATAATCTGCATAGCTATAATCCTCATTCGAAACCCATACCGCAGTGAAATTAATGTTTTTTTTTAACATCGCCACAAACACTTTGAAGCTAAAAAGTAGAATATCGTTTCATTAAAATAACTTATTTTGTTGGTCTTCTACAAACATAAATAGTTATATAAAACAAAATCTATATGTAACAAAACTGTTTTTATTCAGACATAGAAGCATCTCTCGTTTATCTATCAGAGAATAAATAATTTGTTTCTCTTTGTGGTGGTGGTATGTAAATTTATTTTTTTTAAATAGCAGAGACATATGATTATCGATAAGATTAAAGAAAACAGTTAGGAAGTGAAACCACTAAATAAATAAACAAAATAACTAATATAATAAACAATTATTACGATTGAATTTAATCTAGCTGTAGATGAATTTTCTAGGAATAGACATTTAATTAAAAACTGTTTGATTTTTGCATTTTCAAAACCGCATTATTTATTAGTAATCTGAAAGAAATAAACATAAAAGAAAAATTATAACAAACATTATGACTACACCTACTTCTTCTGTTGCTGATACTTCTATATTTACTGCATACAATAATAATAATAATAATGGTTTCAGATTTAGGCACAAGGCCAGCAATTTGAGGTGGAGAGTAAGTCGATTAAATCGATCCCCGTACATTACTGATGCTTTATTTTATCGACACCGTAAGGATGAAAGCCAAAGTTAACCGCGGCGGGAGTTTAAATCAGAACGCAAAGGGCCATAACTCTATGCCGCGAAGCAGGGTGTCCGACGCTCTGTCGATACTGCTAATCTATCACCCTAATGTTGGCATAAAAAGTGTAGTGTGCTACTACTGAAGTGTGGTAGAATTGATATGATGGAAGGAATTGTATTACCAGATAGACAAGTTATGAAGGAAATTGATGACAACGGGTATAAGTACTTAAGCATCCTGGAAACAGACCAAATGAAAGAGAAGGAAATGAAAGAACTATTATCAAAGGAATATAAACGGAACTGAAGTTGGTGCTAAAGACGAAGTTAAGTGGTAGGAATAAGATACTGGATATCAACACATGGGCTGTTGCAGTGCTAAGGTATAGCGCTGGTATGATAGAGTGGAGATGTGATGAATTTAAGGAGCTTGATAGAAAGACCAGGAAAATGATGACACTACTAGGGGCTCTACACTCCAAACTTTACGTGGACAGGTTGTATCTATCACGACAAAGAGAAGGAAGAGGTCTCATTAACTGTGAAATGTATGTGAAGTCAGAGGAAAATAATCTGGCATGGTATGTAAAGAATTCAAAGGAGCGATTGATGTTAGGAGTAAGAAAGATAAAGGTCCTAAACAGTGATGAAGCAAAGGAAAAGGGAGAATTTAAACATGACAGACAGAATTACACATTGAATAGATGCAAGAAAGAAATGTATGGTCAATTCGTATGTGAAATGCCTGAGACAGTTCACAAAGATGGGAACATTTCCCACCATTTAGTGCTTTTTGACTGCCTGAAATAATTCGATTGGTATCTGCTATGTTGCGGCTGCAACTTCTATTTATACCTAATATTATTATATATACGGTCTGAGTTCAAATCCGGCCGAGGTTAACTTTGCCTTTCATCCTTACGGGGTCGATAAAATAAAGTACCAGTAATGTATTGGTTAATTGCTGGACTTGTACCAAAAGTAGAAACAATTATTATATATACTAGCAGAATGGCCTGGCGTTGCTCGGGATTTGCTCGAGGGTTCTTATATATTTGATATATATTTATGCTTATCGAGCCGCGTGAAATAAATACGTTTGTTTATATTTTGTTATTGTGTGTGTAAAAATATCTGTACACGAATATATAATTATATATATATATATATATATAACGAAGGAAATGTGGTAAGGAACCAGGTGGACCATAACGCACCAAAGTACTCAATACTTGGGGTAGTAGAGTGGGTAATAGAAACCAGTAAGACCCCGACGGCTGAGCTCAAGTCGTTTCGACGGCTAATTCTGGACTAAATGAAAATTTATCCTGGTATTTAAATAGCCGATCTTCTCAAGGGGTAATTCCATATATGGTCAAAGTGATTGTCAAAAATCAGTAGTAATTCTGTGATTGCAAATTAGTAGGGGAGATGGTGGCTAAACCTGCTAGTAGGAGAAAGAGGGGAGGGGGTGGAGTAGACCCAATCAAGCGTTGGTAGTGCCAGCTACAGCTAGGCATGAGGTCAAAGAAGATACTGGGGAGGGGGAGGGGGAGGAAGTCGGAACGGTAGGTAGAACAATGGGGGGTAAAAATATATATGAAAGAAAAAATACTGAGAGTGAAGAAAAGCGAATAAGTGTAAAGAAAAGAGTAGAGCAAGTTCTACGACCTAGGTCTCTAGCTATTGTTAGGCTAGAATAAATAAATAAATAAAGAAAGAAAGAAGTAAAGAAAGAAATAAAGAAATAACGAAATAAGTAAATGAACTAGGTGGGACGGAATAGGCAAGGACCCTTTTAAGAGGTATAAGTACGTAAATGATACGGTGACGGGTCAACAAAAGGGGCCAAAATACTAAAGAGACTACCAGGAAATAAATAATAAAGGTTTCTATCCCGGGCACAATGCCAGCAACCACCCAGTGCAGCAAAGTGAACTAGTACGAGATAATAATTCTGAGTCCCGAAAAAAAAAATATACTAATGCTAACTCTAAAAGATCTAAAACAAGCTACATGAAAGTTCGTACGAAGTAAAGGTAGAATACGGAAAAATAAATTCAGAATCCACCCCGCCCAAAAGAAAAGCGAAGAAAGAAGTACTGAAACGAGAAAATAAGGCATAAGTGCCACTAAGAAATATAGAAGGCACGGAGAATAGTGGGAGCGGTCGGAAAAAGGGGGCAAGTATCCGGGGTCTAAACCAACTGCTATAAAAGGCGGAGTCCGCCAAATCTATCATAGACTAGGGGAGGGGGTGGGGGTACTAAGACTACAAGGGGCCAAAGGGCAGCCTCGGGTGGGCGAGAAAAGACGCCGACAAAGGAGAAGAGCTGGGGTAGAAGGACTAAGGAGATAAGGGGGGAAGAAAATAAAGGAAGCGATAAAAGAATAAAAAGAAGATCTTACTCTCCCTTGGCAAGCAGGGGTTACCCATTGCAAAATCGGCAAGTGGGGTGTTATAGCCCTAGTCTACCCCCCCCCCCCCCGGGTCATTATGGGGTTTGAGGGCGAGGTAAGTCCTACGCAATCTATGTTTGCATGCAGTAACCAGTTCATCTTTCTTGTTTAGGAGTTGGTCCGTCGGAAACAACATTTGTAAAGTTTCCTCCGTGCATATATTGCACGGACGGCGTCCTCCCGTGTAAGAATTGGCTCTGGACAGTAATCTCCAAGTGAGATTGCCTATTCCGTCCCACCTAGTTCATTTACTTATTTCGTTATTTCTTTATTTCTTTCTTTACTTCTTTCTTTCTTTATTTATTTATTTATTTATTCTAGCCTAACAATAGCTAGAGACCTAGGTCGTAGAACTTGCTCTACTCTTTTCTTTACACTTATTCGCTTTTCTTCACTCTCAGTATTTTTTCTTTCATATATATTTTTACCCCCCATTGTTCTACCTACCGTTCCGACTTCCTCCCCCTCCCCCTCCCCAGTATCTTCTTTGACCTCATGCCTAGCTGTAGCTGGCACTACCAACGCTTGATTGGGTCTACTCCACCCCCTCCCCTCTTTCTCCTACTAGCAGGTTTAGCCACCATCTCCCCTACTAATTTGCAATCACAGAATTACTACTGATTTTTGACAATCACTTTGACCATATATGGAATTACCCCTTGAGAAGATCGGCTATTTAAATACCAGGATAAATTTTCATTTAGTCCAGAATTAGCCGTCGAAACGGCTTGAGCTCAGCCGTCGGGGTCTTACTGGTTCCTATATATATATATATATATATATATTAGTTTTGCGAGGTTTTTTATATGAAATCGTGTGTCGAAACAAATATCCGTAAGGATGAAAGGCAAAGTTAACCTCGGCCGGATTTGAACTCAGACCGTATATATAATAATATGACCCTCCCCAAGTATATATATATATATATATATATATATATATATATATATATATATATATATATATATATATATATATATTATAAGTATGTATACGTACATACATATATGTATACAGACGTACATGCACATATATATATATATATGTACGTATGGGTTTACCGAACATTTATTATAATGTTAAGTCTGTTTGTAAACAAACAGCCCGATTTAAGCCGTACAATAATAAATGTTCGGTAAACCCATACGTACATATATGTGGAGGTATGTACACTTTGATTATAATCAAAGTGTACATACCTCCACTATAACGATATACACCCCGACATAAGATATACGCTATATATACATATATTGGCATAATATATACAGTACATACATATATATTTGTTTTTATTTTTTATTTTTTTTGTTTCGCTATAAAAGATACGAAGAATCATAATACGATCAGAGGGGATTTCTTGTGAGTTTCTAACTCTATATTATATATATATATATATATATATATATATATATATATATATATATATATATATATATATATAGTTTCGTTAACAAGTATATCAATGTGCCCAGACACTAAGATGTATGATACGGAGAATCGACCTGTTACAAGGCGATATAACTGGAGTACACCATCCTTCCTATGGACAATCATCCATGTAAAGCTGCACCATCGCTAACCAACTATTCTTCTCACAGACTCATGCTTGCAAGCTCTCTTAATCTGCCTGTACATCCTGTGTTTGCGCTGCTTGTGCTTTGATGTATCTATGTTTTGCTTTGTTTTGTTTTTTGTTTGTTTTTTTTTTTGTTGCTTTTTTTTGGTTTTTTTATTGTTTTTCTTATTGTTTTTGACCATGCTGAGTAACACCTTGCCACCCTCTCCCAACCTCCTTATCCTCTATTGCACCATTTATGTGATAAATTTTTGATGTAATTGTTGATGTAATTTTTTATGACATTTTATGACATTATGTGTGTCATGTATTGTCTTTTTCTATATAGCGCTGGCCTCGGGACCCCCCTACTCGTCCTTTAACCTTGTTCTGGTGACGCAGCTCGATGGAGCATGCAACTATTGATATACTCTTGTTTATAGGCTCTGATGATTCATGCCATAGGGTATGGATGAAACACTGTTAGCTAATAAAACAATGTATTTCTAAGCACTCTTTGGTTATTCTTAAAATTATATATATATATATATATATATATATATATATATATATATATATATATATATATATATATATATATATATATACGAGGTGTGTCAGAAAAGTTCCAGGACTGATGTCACAAAAGATTTATTTCAAACCCAAACTTCGCACTAAGAGTTTTCTCCTTTAAAGTAATCCCCCTGGAGTCTAATGCACTTTTACATCCTTTTCTGCCACGCTTGCATGCACTCCTGTAAGGAGTTCCGTCGTCACGGCCTTTTTAATGTCGTCCACGTCTTTATAACGGGTCCCCTCCGTGTCGTACTCGAAGATCCATGACTCATCACCGGTGATGACAGTCCCTAGCAAGTCTGGTTCGGTTTCAAGACGCTCGAGGATGTCCTGGCACACTTGCATGCATCGACCCTTCTGGTCATCGTTCAGCAGCTTTGGCACCATTTTGCGCAGACTTTCCGCGTCTCCAAATCTTCAGTTAGAATCTTCCAGACGCTGTCCCGATTCATGCCCAGCTCATTTGCTATCAGTCGAAGAGTCAGCCGACGATCGCTACGCACCATCTGCCTGACGCGCTCAACGTTGACCTCAGTGCTGGTTGTTGAGGGCCTTACGCTCCTGGGGTCATCTTCCACGTCCTCGCGTCCTACTTTAAACCTCTTGCACCACTCAAAAACACGTGAGCGTGACATCTTCTCATCTCCATACACTTGCTGCAACAATCCCAGTGCTTCTGACGAAGTTTTCAAGTTTGTTCGTTGCTCTGTGCTCATTCTTGACGACCTGAAACAGAGGACATGTATATAAAATTATGAAGTAAAAGTTTGATCGCTGCAGAGAGCTAAGATTACAGTTACATACTCCAGGGGGATTACTTTGAAGGAGAAACTCTTAGTGTGAAGTTTGGGTTTGAAATAAATATTTTGTGACATCAGTCCTGGAACTTTTCTGACACACCTTGTATATATATAGAGAGAGAGAAAGAAAGAAAGTGCGCATGTTTATAAAACGGCAAGCGGATATTGAAAATTGAATTAGAAAATCTCGCCGTGATTTGACTAAATAAAATAGTCTAATAATAACGGGGAGTATAAGCCCACTGAATGAGAAAACGATGCCCATCCTTGTCCTATTCAGTGAGCTATTGTATTTAGTCAAAGTTACGTTGATAACTTCTAATGGCATATATATATTTAGATGTGTCTTCACACATATAAGCTCGCATATCTGATGAGATATCGAAGACGGGTCGGGCCTCGTCACCTCCATTGTACCCTGAGCTGATCGGTATCGAAAATATTGTGATATGCAAATAAAGTTTGTACATATTCTGCAACACTGACTTTGACTCTTAAAACTCTGCACACTACAACCGTAACATTGGAATACAACCCAAACGAAACGGACCTTGTAACAGCATCAAGTACTTCGAACGACGCGCCGCCTGTAACTGTTGCTACACACTTAACTAACACACACACACACACACACACACACACACACACACACACACACACACACACACACACACACACACACACACACACATATATATATATATATATATATATATATATATATATATATATATATATATAGGAAAAAGTATGACCCCTACGGCAGAGCTCAGTCGAAACGGCTTGAGCTCTGCCGTCGGAGTCATACTTTTTCCTATTTCCCACTCTACTACCCTAAGTATTGAGTACTCTGGTGCGTTATGGTCCATCTGGTTCCTTACCACAATTCCTTTGTTATATATATATATATATATATATATGCGTGTGTGTGTGTGTGTGTGTGTGTGTGTGTGTGTGTGTGTGTGTGTGTGTGTGTGTGTGTGTGTGTGTGTGTGTGTGTGTGTGTGTGTTTGAATGAAGTAATTCCGTCGGAAAGGTCCAGGAAAAAAGAGTGTTCTATGTACGTTACAGAGCTTATTAGTTATGTTCTATGTAGGTTACAGAGCTTATTATATATATATATATAAATTCATATACTTATGCGCTTTGTGTATACACTTGTATTTGTTTGTGCGTATATATCCATGTGTATGTGTGTTTACGTATGTATTTACATGGTCGTGAATGTGTGTGTTTACATGCCTACTACAAAATTAGAATTCGTTATTGGGAACAAATAGAAATTTAAAGATGCCTCCTCCAAGATGTCAAGTTGTCAGAGAAAAAATTGAAAACTGTTGCTAGTGTAATTAGCAAGACATATTTTCACAAAACAGATGTCATTTTGTACGTACTGATATACATAGAAATATGAGTGTTTTGCTTTATACATAGAAATAGTTTGTTTTGTTTTTCCTCGTGTTTGACGCTGTGTCTGATGCTGTTATCATCTGAATGATGAGGTATTAACTATAGAAAATATTTTATTTTTGGAAATGTTTAATCTATTTAGAACCTAACGTAATGTATGGTATTTTATCAGAAAGCTGATTGAATTTCTTCAAGAATATTAGTATGCGTGAGTGTTGAAATACCATATATTTATAGTGAGCTCCAAAAGAGCAACTTCTATGGCATAATTTCTATTCTGATTTAAGCCATTTCGTTGTTCTCTTCATATACTCATCATATCCAACTTGCACATTTCCTGCTGTAATCCAAATAGTTTTCACCAGATTGGGTTGGCCAAAGTACGACGACCCATTCATCTGAAATAGTTTCAAAGCCATATTAAGTCGTTGCAGAAATATATGCTTTTTGCGGGGAGGAGGGAGAAGTGTTTTGAATTTGATGAATATTTTGGAATAAACTTTTATTTAACTATGTTTATATGATATATCATGCTGAAGCACAGGGTTTGTACTATTGGTTGACATTAATGGGTTTTTGACTTCATTATTTCTATTTGTTGGAGCATTCATTGCAGCATAGAGTTACTACGGCCCTTTACGATCTGAGTTCAAATCCCGCCTAGGTTAACTTTGCCTTTCATCCTTACGGGACCGATAAAATAAAGTACCAGTAATGCACTGAGATAATTGCTGGCCTTGTGCCAAATGTAGAAACAACTATTTCTATTTGTTTATTTCTATTTGCTGTGGAATACATACTGTTAGTTTTGTGATCAACTCAATATTCATTGTATTCGTGAGTGAATAATAACAATATTATAATAATTGTTTCTTCTTTTGGCACAAGGCCAGCAATTATATCAGTACATTACTGGTACTTTATTTTATCGATCCCGTAAGGATGAAAGGCAAAGTTAACCTCAGTGGTATTTGAACTCAGAAAGTAAAGGGCCATAATTTAATGCTGCAAAGCATGGTGTCTGACGCTCGGTTTGTTTACAAGTAAATAGCCTCAAAAATTACCACGTGGTAGATGACAACGTCGTCCTTTTGTTCCTGCGGTAGCTGAGAGAAAACAATCGACAATTGACAATTGTTTCGAAGTGTCTTGTTCCTTGTCAAGATTGAGCATTCTACTCGTTCTGCTACACGTTAAGAGCGAATACAAATTTTTTTTTTCAATATCCTTTCACATCTGACAATACTGTGTGTTGCCATATTATCTTGTAATGCGATCTGGAGTGAATCTGATGTTTTAAAACTATAATCTGCTTCAGACTTACCTTAATGTTTTGTGTTTTTTTTAATTAAAAATATCCTAGAGATAGTTTTTGAATACTAATTGTTTGGATAAACTCAGTTGGTCGAATTTTCTTTTTCCTCAATGAAAATGCGACACTATCATATAAATTATATTATCAATATGTTTTCCAATGCTCATGTATTTTTGAGTTGATGAACATCAAAAATAATATTAAAGTATAAAAAAAACAGGCAAACCAGAAAACCTGCACAGAGTCGCTCGAACTGATAAAATGTCAGCAACATCCTCCTCAAAATCCGTGCTATCAGGTTAAGAATAAATCACATTGAATAATGTGTTTCAAATAGATTTTCTGTTTTTTTTAACAAATATAAAAGGATGGATTCATCATAGTTGGAATACCTTTGATTGAATCATAGCTGAGCTCAATAAAGACTGACCCTGAACTAAAACAGAATAATAAGAAAAATGATATATGTGTGTGTGTGTGTTTGTGTGTGTGTGTGTGTGTGTGTGTGTGTGTGTGTGTGTGTGTGTGTGTGTGTGTGTGTGTGTGTGTGTGTGTGTGTGTGTGTGTGTGTGTGTGTGTGTGTGTGTGTGTGTGCGTGCGTGTGCGTGTGTGCGTGTGTGTGTGCGTGTGTGTGTGTGTGTGTAACAGGTAAACAGAAATAACAAAACAATCGGTACAGTATATGGAAAAAATATATTAGGTAAACGCTTGAAATAGCAAGAAGAGGGTCTTGACGTTGCGGACGCTAGTCCTTCATCAGAAGAACGAATTAGAAATAAGATAGATTGAAGGGATGAGTAGGGTTGAATTGGAAAAAATGTCTTTAGATAAAAATAACAGGTTCATTCATGTTGACATCTCTTTCTTTCTCACTCTCTCTCTCTCTCTTTATATATATATATATATATATATATATATATATATATATATACTGTTTCATACATTCGGTATATTGCGGTGTATTGTTGTTATTTAAATACTTAAATAATTGTTTCTACTTTAGGAACAAGGCCAGCAATTACCCAGTGCATTACTGCTACTTTATTTTATCGACCCCGTAAGGATGAAAGGCAAAGTCAACCTCGGCGGGATTTGAATTCAGATCTTAAAGGGACGTAACTATGCTTCAAAGCATGGCGTCCGACCCTCTACCGATACTGCCAATCCACTTAAATAATAACACCATTACAATGTGAAGAGGAAATTTTAAACTCTCTATTTTATTCATGATATATTAAACGTTGAGATGGACACATTTTGTCGAAGCTAATACTACGGAGTTACATAACTGCTATCGATTAGTCAATATATCGATATTATCAAGTTTTATTTCACCCTTTGACACTATTCTAAAACAATGGATTAATTAAGCACTGAATTTCATTTATTTTACTTTTTCATTTCTATCATTTTTAATGTGTTGAGGTGAGAGCGGGTGTTCAAATAGATATTGATATTGTAAACAAAAAAACACATATTTCTTGTATTTGAATTTCAACTAATTAATTAATTAACCAATTAATTGATTTATCAATAACGATTCATCATGAACATGTCAATCTATCTAATATATATATATTCAAATACAAAAACGAAGTATAAATTTATATATATATATATATATATATATATTTATTTATTTATATATATTGTTATGCTTTGGGAGGGTCATGTTGCCAATAAGAAACACACGCACCAGTTGATTTCAGTTCAATTTATTGTAAATTAAATTTATAAATTTAGGAATTTATAAATTTCCGGTTGGTTGGTTCCACAACCAGATGATTGTTCATATAGTGTCAAAGTTCTTTCGTCACACATTCTGTGACCTCTTCAGTGACTGGGGATTCTTTTCTCTGTTTTTGTGTCTCTCCTTTGTTCTGTCCTACGCCATCAAAAACAAGATAGGCACAAAAACAAAGAAAAGAATCCCCAGTCACTGAAGAGGTCACAGAATGTGTGACGAAAGAACTTTGACAATATATGAACAATCGTCTGGTTGTGGAACCAACCAACCGGAAATTTATAAATTCCTAAATTTATAAATTTAATTTACAATAAATTGAAGTGAAAGCAACTGGTGCGTGTGTTTCTTATTGGCAACATGACCCTCCCAAAGCATAACAATATCGGTTTCAACACACGTTTTCAGATAAAGAATCTTGCTAAACAAATTCAGAAACGAAATATATATATATATATATATATATATATATATATATATATATATATATATATATATATATTGAGAGCTTAACATGATGAATAGCGGAAATTATAATATTTTCTTTCGCTAGCATTTTGAATGACCCTTGCCGGAATTAACACGTGATAGCTATAGATACGATTAGCCGCATGGAGGAGCAACATATAATTTATCACTCCGGTCCTAGGCAGAACGAAATACCTGTTGATAAACTGAATCCTCGCTTCGATCACCAATACCATGAGCTTGCCATTCACGTAAGTCTGATATTTGATTTCGGATTCAAAGAAACACTTTAAACGATTGTTCGTTTGATTTGTCCAGGTGTACTTTTATCAACCTGATTAGTTCTATCGTTACTTTGGTATATATTGTGTGTTAGTTTCGCCTACCACAATGTTCGATTTGTCAAGCTATTTAAACGTATGTTATTACTCTAAGGTCCTATCTTATCGAGTGATTTGCTAACTCATCATAAGTAGGAAGAATTTACTTGCAAACCGCCAGAGATTCGATTTTACTGATTTCCAATTATATATATATATATATATATATATATATATATATATATATATATATATATATATATATATATATATATATATACTATGGAGTAAAATAACAGGAGGCTGGACTGGTGAAATTCCTTAAAGATTTATTAAAAACACTATGCACATTTCAATGACCGGGTGACATCATTAGGCGTTGCGAAATTTATCTAATAAAGGAATATAATAATGGTAGACACAATCCATGGACCTGAAAAGTAAAGAGAAATGTTTAAGGCCTGAAGACGGCCAGAGCCAGCAGTTGCCAGTCTGGATGATCGCCTTCATATACATATATATAGATACTAGCCGAATTATCCGCGCCTTGCTGCGTTTCACACCTTTTTTTTTTTTTTGTAAGAAAATGATGATTAATTTTAAATCAGTGATATAGTTTCCTGCATTACTCAATGTAAAATATAATGCATGAAAAATTGGAACACAATAGTTTTTGTAATATATCAAATCAAAATTACATTATTAAATCTTATTTTTATTTTGTTTCTTGTTAATAATTTTTTTTCAAAATATCAATTCAAAACTTTTGTGAATAGGCATCATATCTTGTCATTTACCTATGGTTTAAACTTCATATAAATCGAAGGGAAAAACGTTTCAGCGGGGATTTTCAGCGGGGGCTTGTGCCCCCGGTGAACCCTATGATTAAAATGAAATATACTTATCTCAGGGCTAACTCTTTACTCACCACCATAGGCGCTGAGCTTGCCAGCCGCAGGTGTGAGCCCCGCGTGTTGGAGTGGCTTTTCCAGCGCGTCTCCCTTGCCGTCATCCGGGGAAACACTTTCTCCATTCTGTCCGCCGGGACTGTGGGTGGGCCCCATCGCGTACCGTTGTAGTTGTTGTATACAGATATTAACTCATCAATCCCATTGTCCTAATCCATAAAACCACGTTTATGATGCTTATCCAAGTACCTTGGACAATGTAGTTTCAGAATATAGATGGTTATGGGGGTCTATCTCCAAAACCATAGGAGTAGTTCGTGAACAAACAAACAAACAAACAAACAAACAGGAATAAAAATTATATATATATATCATCATCATCATCATATATATTAAAATGACAGATTAAATTTTAAGCAAATAATCGCTGCTTTCACCCTTAACGAGATCTTCTGAAACTAAAAAAATTCAATCTGTGAACGCAGAAGTAAATATTTCGAAAAGCGTTGCAAACGAAGGAAAACAAGAAGACGATACTTTGGTTCGTGAAGACGTTCCCTGGCAATGAACGGAAAAATAATTGTTTCTACTTTAGGCACAAGGCCAGCAATTACCCAGTGCATTACTGGTACTTTATTTTATCGACCCCGTAAGGATGAAAGGCAAAGTCAACCTCGGCGGGATTTGAACTCAGATCGTAAAGGGACGTAACTATGCTGGAAAGCATGGCGTCCGACCCTCTACCGATACTGACAATCCACCGCCAATGAACGGAAAAATAATACGTCGTTATGTGGAGCGGGAGAACAATTACACACAAAGACAAAACCACGCTAATGGTATAAATGGAGTCATAAGACTAATATTCGATTAAGAAAAATTCTTTGCTTAAAATTTAATCTGTTATTTCAATAAATATTTGCTCTAGGGTTCTTATATATTTGATATATATTCATCCTTAGAGCCCTCTTTGGATTTTATATATATATATTTATGTAAAAGGTAAACTGAAATAACAACACAATCGGTACAGTATATGAAAGGAATATATTAGGTTAAGGCTTCAAATAACAGGAAGAGGATCTTAACGCTAGTCCTTCATCATAAGAAAGAATGAAAAATAAGATAGATTGAGGGGACGGGCGCGTTGGAATTGGAAAAAATATCTTTAGATGAAAATAACAGGTCCATTGCTGTTGATATATATATATATATACATATATATATATATATATATATATATATATATATATATATATATATATATATATATATATATATATATATATATATATATATATATATATATATATATATATATATATATATATATATATATATATATATATATATATATATATATATATATAGGAAAATGTTCAAGACTCCGACGGCAGAGCTCGAGCCGTTTCGACGGCTATTTCTGGACGCGAAATAGCTAGAAATAGCCCTCGAAATGGGTCGAGCTCTGCCGCGGGGTCTTGAACATTTTCCTATTACCCACTCTACTACCCTAAGTCTTGAGTACTCTGGTGCGTTATGGTCCACGTGGTTCCTTACCACACTTCCTTCGGTATATATGTATATATATATGTATATATATATACACAGAGAGAGAGAGAGAGAGAGAGAGAGAGAGAGGGGAGAGAGAGAGAGAGAGAGAGAGAGAGAGAGAGAGAGAGAGAGAGAGAGAGAGAGAGAGAGAGAGAGAGAGAGAGACTTCGTTTTTTATTTTTTAGCAAGGTTTCTAATCTAAAAATGTGTGTTGAAACATTGTTATACTTGGTGTGGGGTGGGGGGGTCATGCTGCCAATAAAAACATACGTATCTGTTAGTTATCACTTTAATTTCATGTCAGTTCACAAAAACTAGATGGTGTAGGACAGAACAAAAGAGAGATGCAAAATAACACATTACCCACTGAGATCATAAAATCTGTAACGAAATAGCTTTAACAATAAACAACCATCCGGTTATTAAACTAACCAACTGGAAGTTTAAAATGAATTGAAGTAAAAACCAACATGTTCATGTGGTTTTATTCGCACCATGACCCTCGAAAAGTATAACAATATATGTCCGGAAAGGCTTTAGGCACTACCATTGTTATTGTCGCATGGTTTTCGCCATGGTACTTGGAGACTAGAGCCGTATGCTACCATTCTATTGTACAGAGATTGGAGACTGATTTTCTCTAATAACTGATTTTTCACTCACTTGTTAATTTGTTTTTGACTTGAGATATGTTGGTGAGTCCTTATGGAAGGGCCGAAAGAACAGAATTTCGACTCCGACCATCTCGTAAATTTCTGAACCAGTAGCCAATCGGTTCGTAGCATTTTGATAACGCGTAGGGATTTCAGTTACTAATGTACTTTTGTGTCGCCTCTTGCATTCACTGCCATAGGCGACACGGACTGGAATAGAATTCTTTCGATCGATTGGTTATTGATTAGGCGAGACCCGCTGATGAAGCCACATGCGCCGATTGTGCATTGTTGCATAATGAATACAGACTGTAGATGCTGTGCGCTTTCTTGCTGCATTAAGAGTGGCCGAAACTCTAGTACGGGTATAGGTTTATGGTACCTATTTACATGTGTTGTATTGAAGCAAATAACTTTGTGTCTACTCTGGGATTTTTACATAACCTTACCTATTGAGTACGTTGAGATGCAACCGGTACTAGCAGGAAAACCTATTATATATACATATATATATATAAACATATATATACATATACACAATTATACAGATACATACATACAATACCTATACATATTTGTATTCTCTTCATTTGACAAAAATACAAGGCTGCTGGTCCTTCAGCTGATGCAAGTAAGTGTTTACGATTATTATAAATCCATGGCCGAGATACTGCAGAAACAATACTACTCTGTTTTTCTGCAATCCTGATATGGTTGACCAGGACAATATCATTGATGTTAACCTCAAACACATCTGCAAGGTTTGGCGCCTCCGGTATCATAGCAGCAATAAATATTTAAGTACACGTATCAGTAAGCTATGGTAGGTTCTCCGCTAGTGCCCTGAAGGTATATCGATATCAACTTGAACCCTTTCTTGCCAATTTCACCTAACAGTCTAAGTAACTGATGTTTGTTTTTTTATGTTTTTTTTTTTATTTACTGTAAATGACATCAATAATAGGGACCAGAGTAATTTTCTGGCTGAAAAATTCACAATTAGTAAATCTGTTTTGGGTGAGAGAAGACGTAATCACTGAGGCGCAATTAAGTTCTAAGTTACTATCTAATGAGTATTATATTTGGCGCATAGAGTTACGGCCCTTGCTATTCTGAGTTCAAATCCCGCCGAGGTTAACTTTGCCTTTCATCCTTACGGGGTCGATAAAATAAAGTACCAGTAATGCACTGGGTTATTGCTGGCCTTGTGCCAAAAGTAGAAACAATTATATTTTCAACAATCTTACATGAGAAAAAACATAATTTATTCTGGTACTTTTGATTTATTTCTATAAAAGTATTTCTTACGATGTAATTTATTTTAGTTCGAACAGATTTCCTCTTTCCCCTTCCAGGTTAATGACGTTCTCTCTCTCTCTCTCTCTCTCTCTCTCTCTCTCTCTCTCTCTCACTCACACACACACACACACACACACACACACACACACACTCACTCACTCTCTCCCTCTCACTCACTCACTCTCTCTCTCTTTCTCTCTCACACTCTCTCTACATCTTTCTCTCTTTCTCCACTCTCTATTTTCTCCTCCCTCTCTCTCTCTCTCTCTCTTTCTCTTTATTTCTTGTATACCTGTGTGTGTCAGTTAGTGCGGGCATACATACGGGCTGTAATTTCATGTCACACCTCGTTCTTTGTCTCTTTTGAAAGGATATGTATTTTTGCTTTTACTTTTTTGCACTCGTGGCAAAATAAAGAATTATTTTATATTTCATTAGAAATAAATCAAAGCATGCAAATAGTTTTGATCAATTTTCAATTTGATTGAAGTTTTTTCTCTTTCTCCGTTTTCTTTTTACTTAAACATTTTAAAATAATTTTGCATTTTTTAAAATCATTTTAAACCATTTTATCCACTTTCAGCTTGAGATAAAATTCGAAGTTTTAAAGTTAATTAACTTCCATTGCATTCATTATTACTGTCTAAAATTTACTTATAATGGGGAGGGGTTGTGAATATAGTTAAAGATTATTGATATTTATCCTCTTTTCTATAATATTGACCTTTTCTGAACAAAAGCTAATCTTTCTCTGCATTTTTTAACCTTTAATCAAAACCATACGATAAGCACTCTCCAAGGTTGAAAAAAAGCAGTTTATTTTCTAATTCATTTTACAGTTGGTACAGACAACCCAAGTAATGTTGGTCCTCTGATTCTGCCGCTATACATTCTTCCATTCGCTATAGGTAGTATTATTTCATCTGACTTCAATTGACACAGATCATAAGATCGGGTTTCATGCCTTACACTATCAATATGGTCACTTAGAATTTAATTACACCTCATGTAAAGCAGATGTACTTATTGTAAAATTTTCAGCCAGAAAATTACTCTGGTCCCTCTTATAGATTACATTTGCAGTAAATTAAATATCACTAAGCCTTTATATGTGGTCAGATCTTTTATCCGGTTAACTTTAGAGTAAATAGAAACCATGGCTATTAATTTATACCACCTAAAGAAATACAAAAGAATATATTTTAAGTAGTTTCTTATTCTTCGCTTCTCTTACTGCTAATAAAACATAGCTAACCTAAATACTCTGTTGGTTTGTGTTATTCCTGATCATATTAGAGCCTACATTCACAGAAAAGAATTGGCTGAACAAGGCTTTCATAGTTGTGAGGTTCATGTTCTATTATTTTATTTTTTGTAGTTCCAGTTGAAATTGAAAATTCTTAAATGAGAAGCAAGGAAGGGAGAGAACTTGTATAACCTGAGCTGCTCCAATTTTTCTAGAACAATTGAAGACAATGCAGTAGAACTGGGCCTTGTCTATAATCCAATTTGTTTGGACCGTATTAGAATTTTTGCAATGAAGCGTATTTATTCAGTGCATTGGTCGGATTTGAACTGTTAAATAGATAACTCATACGCTTATTAATTGTGTCAACAAAGGATAGAGGCAAAGATGCCTGAGGGTAGCAATCTGCATGAAGTGTGTTTCTCAAATAGTTTCGCAGTCTGTTTGCTCCCATTATCTAAATACTCCTAAAAAGAGATTCGGTCTTGAAATTTATTGATTTTGTTTCCACTCAGTATATTCACACTGCGATACCTTATTTGTATACACTTAATACAAATTACTCTCCTCCAACCAAATGCTGTACTAGCACCAGAAAGTAAGCCTTTTCAAACAACACAACCGCCCTACATGATCTGGGACAAGTGAAAAGGGCGTATACTTTATACAAAGCGAAACCTATCTAAATCAAGTGGCCTACGATTGCTGTGTAGATAGCCTAGCTTCCACATGTTCTCAGACCATGAGCATACAAGCATCCCCTCTTTAGTTACATATGCGCATACGCATTTGCAGTTGACAAAAAGACAATAGAATAAAGCATGGCGCCATTTTTCGGCAATCTGTGAAGTGGGAGTGGGGTATGTGCTCTGTTATGTTTTAAACTAGGTTCATTCTCGGTAATGTTTACTAAACTGTTATTTCTTAAAAATAGGCTTATTCTTGTTTCACCGCTTCTTTCTATTAACCATGCGGAGTTTCCCTTTATTTCTAAGCTTTATTAATCTTCGTTGATGAAGTCTAATTGTGAAGTTATTTTCTTGATCACAAATCTCTCTCAACACCAATCTTTCAGATAGTTATGAATTTTGTTATCGTTGTATGTAAGCATGTGTATAAGCATGTATAATGATTATATGAAATCCAGAATCCGGAGAATCTTCGTTTTTTTAAATCTTTCGCCTTTTTATCCAATCTAATGAAATTAAAAAATATATATAATTAAAGCGAGTGTATTAAGGCGCATTTTAGAAACGACACAGGTATAACTTCGATCTTTCGGCAACTGATGGTTCAGCAACTCTTTTAATTCAGATATAATCATGATTCACCTGATTAGTGAAGAAAGATAACAGTGGGAGACAGAAGAAACATAAATAATTTTCAAGTTTTTATATATAGTACTGTTCAAGATATGTCCGTAAACATATACACCATTTTATATATAGTATTGTTCAAGATATGTCCGTGAACATATACACCATTTTATATATAGTACTATTCAAGATATGTCCGTAAACATATACACCATTTTATATATAGTACTGTTCAAGATATGTTCGTGAACATATACACCATTTTATATATAGTACTGTTCAAGATATGTCCGTGAACATATACACCATTTTATATATAGTACTGTTCAAGATATGTCCGTGAAACACCATTTTATATATAGTACTGTTCAAGATATGTCCGTGAAACACCATTTTATATATAGTACTGTTCAAGATGTGTCCGTGAAACACCATTTTATATATAGTACTGTTCAAGATATGTCCGTGAAACACCATTTTATATATAGTACTGTTCAAGATATGTCCGTGAAACACCATTTTATATATAGTACTTTTCAAGATATGTCCGTGAAATACCATTTTATATATAGTACTGTTCAAGATATGTCCGTAAACATATACACCATTTTATATATAGTACTGTTCAAGATATGTTCGTAAACATATACACCATTTTATATATAGTACTGTTCAAGATATGTCCGTGAACATATACACCATTTTATATATAGTACTGTTCAAGATATGTCCGTGAAACACCATTTTATATATAGTACTGTTCAAGATATGTCCGTGAAACACCATTTTATATATAGTACTGTTCAAGATATGTCCGTAAACATATATATATGCACCAGCTCCGAACACAAAAGAACCAAACTCCCACATTCACTGCCTCTGTCTCTCCTGTTCTCCCCATCTCTCACTAATATGAGCAAACGGGGGCCCACGCACTGGCCACCCCACGGCCACAGCGAACAGGCCGCCCGACGGACATAATAATTTTGTAATATATTTCTAGTGAATTATTATATGAGCCAGGAAAATGGATAATCTGGTATAAAAATTTAAACTCCTTGACAACTCAGTATTTGGTTATGTTCTTTTACAGTCAGCGATTGGCGTTGCGTCTCATGCTTCCAAATTGATAAAATAAATACCAGTAAAGTGCCGACTGTTCTCTCCTCATAAAAATATGGGACCCCGTGACTGTGTTAGATATCATTATGAAACTTCGTCAAAGGGCGGTGGATTGGCAGTATCGGTAGAGGGTCGGACGCCATGCTTTGCAGCATAGAGTTACAGCCCTTTACTGTCTGAGTTCAAATCCCGCCCAGGTTAACTTTGCCTTTCATCCTTACGCGGGCGGTAAAATAAAGTACCAGTAATGCACTGAGATAATTGCTGGCCTTGTGCCAAAAGTTGAAACAATTATTAAACTTCGCCATGAATCCGTTGAATGTTAAGAAACTGATTTACGATATTAAAATAATATACCTTGCATTGTGTGTTCGAATATCACCTTAACTATATAATTGTGTGTACAATCACCTTAACTATATAATTGTTTTTTTTTTATACTTTTCGAGGTGATTAGATAAAATACCAACCAAGTTTATACGAAAGTTTGAGTTCTTTTTTCTATTCTTTAACAATTATTTTCTTTACCTGGCACATATATATATATATATATATATATATATATATATATATATATATATATATATATATATATATATATATATATATAAAAGACGTAAAATAAGAAAATATTTTTTTTTTAATTTTTAAA
>OZ024741.1:162817085-162832085 GCA_964016885.1 Eledone cirrhosa | reverse complement strand
GACTTTGGGGGTGGCATATCGGCAGTAACAATGACGATAAGCCGTCTGTGCTTTCATGAAATAAATACGTTTGTTTATATTTTGTTTTTCTGTATGTAAAAATATATGTACACGAATATATATATATATATATATATATATATATATATATATATATATATATATATATATATATAAAAATAACAGATTAAAGTTTAAGGAAAGAATCGCTGCTTTAACCCTTAACGGGATCTTCTGAAACTAAAAAAATCAATCTGTGAACGCAGAAGTAAATATTTCGAAAAACGTTGCAACCGAAGGAAAACAGGAAGACGATAGTTTGGTTCGTGAAGACGTTCCCTGGCAATGAACAGAAAATAGTGAAGATAATACATCAGCAATGAGAACAATGTTTTCCTAATGTCGTGATGCAGACATTAGACATACAGACAGCTATTATAAGGGCGCGACGCTATAGCTATGTATCTATCTAAAAGACAGACTAAGAAAGAGAGAGAGAGAGATCGGTAACCGGCGCCTAACGCCCCTTTAACAACAGAAATTTGAAAAATAAAAGCTGCAGTTAATATCTTTAGACCGCAAGGAAAATATAAATGCAAGTTTGAAGTAAATCGGAGTAGAAATGTGGATTTGTATAGACTTTTCAAAAATGAGGACACACACATACGCATAGACAATTTCAGTTTTATATATATGTATAGATAGATTATGAAAAAGAATATCTTCATCTTTGATGTGCAATACGTTTTACAACAAATTATTTGATTACGTCCAAACTGAAACAGCACCAAACGTAGACAGGATAAACTAGAAAATAATGCAAGAAATAAAAGAAGCTGCAAACAAACCAAATTTGAAGGTTAAAAAAAATCATAATAAAAACATAGATTTACATAAAATATTGGACAGATTTTGTATGCATTTTCTACATACAATTATTGTTGTTGTCATTGCTGTTATTCTGCTTGTTACGTGTGTTGGGCTTAACTGAAATGATCAAAGGTGTTCCAGTTGTCACAACATCACCTTTTTATTTATTTAAAACTAAATTAAACACTCTGTCCTACATTTCTCAAGACGGTGGGTGCAAATAGAGGGAAACCTGACTGCCATTTCTAGCAGGCTAAATGACGGCATAGATGCTCCACTTTAAATTGTCCAGTAAACAATACAACTGAGTAGTGGTGTGCTTTCTCTTTTTATATATGTGTTGCTCATCCTACGACATTTTTGTTAATATGATATTTGCTCTCCCCATATATCTTCATCTGTTATCTATTCTCCAGCTGAATAGATATTCTGCAGAATGCTTTCGCAAAGTCTTTTAGGGACCCGTGCAGTATGAATAAGTAGTGAGTACAATTATTTCGATCAAGCTTCTAGGTATCCAGGCAGCTGCGAGTATGAGTTGGTATAATGTACAATGCTGTTGCTAAGGGTTTTAGGTACCCATACAAAGAAACCCACGCAACGATCTCTTCTAGGATACAGGGGAACATCCAAAATGGCAGCTGGGATCTTCTGAAACTAAAAAAAAATCAATCTGTGAACGCAGAAGTAAATATTTCGAAAAACGTTACACACTATATATATATACACACACTATATATACATATTTACACAGACACACAGATAGCGTCATAATGTCGTAATGCAGACAGCCAGACATACAGAGAGAAATTATAAGGGCACGACGTTCGGCGCCTAATGCATTGAAAATTTGAAATACTTTTTGCTCATAACACTCACACAACCATAAGTATTACATGTGTAAAGTTTGAAAACAATCGGTTGGGTGGTTCTCGAGTTTTAGGGAATCAGTCAGACAGACAGACATTCTCTGTTGTATACTATATATATATATAGTATAAAGTTTAAGCAAATAATTTCTGCTTCGGGCCTGAGCAGGATCATCTGAAACAGAAATATCAATCCTGGACGCAGAGGTAAATATATATACACCATCATTGAGTCCTCTCTTTGGAGTTTAGATATATATATATATATATATATATATATATATATATATATATATATATATATATATATAATTATATATTGACTTTGCCTTTCATCCTTACGGGGTCGATAAAATAAAGTACCAGCAATGCACTGGATAATTGCTGGCCTTGTGCCTAAAGTAGAAACAATTATATAATAAAGAAGAAATTAAAAGATGGTTAAAAGAGTTCCATATATTCTATTATGCGCATTTCGAATACAAAATCATCCTGGGACAAAAATTGTGTTCTCATCAGATAAAATAAGGTAACATGATATGAGGCATAATAGCACTTGCTTACAGGAAAGTGCCAAGTCTACATATGACAGAAATATAAGTGTTAATACTATAGTAAGAAATAGATAGGAAAATAGAAGAAAGGAAAGAAGAGGAGAAAAAGAAAAACGAAAGAGAAGAAAAGAAAGGAAAAAAAGAAGAAGAAAAGGAAGATATATATATATATAGAGAGAGAGAGAGACTTTTGATCAGGAACGCTGTCAAAATGAAAACAGCTGTAAATAACGGTTAAAAAGTAAATTGATGAGGTGTATGTGCGAATATTATAGACGGTATTCAAATAATAGAGGCCTAAATATAGAAACTAGGTATATTATTTTATATTGGGTTTAAATACTAAAAATTGGATTAAGAAGTGTAAAAATGTATTGATAAAATAAAATAAAATAAAATAAAATAAAATAAAATAAATATAAAAAAAGATTTTTATAAAATAAAATAAAAATAAAAATATCTATCTATGTCAAAATTAATAATTACTAGTAAAAATCTATATATGTGGGGTATACTATTTAATTTTTATTTTATATCAGCAAGTGAATAAAGGAAATAGCTAGAAAGATTAATAAACGTGGAAAAACATATGACGTCATAATTTGTTTACAAAATCTACGAAGGTTTGAGCGAAAATCTAAGGCTATAGAAAAAAAAGATCAAAGGCTTAAAATATGATGAGAAAACCAAATTAATACATGTAGAATATAATGAAAGATGACCGTGACTCGTGGAATATGTTATAGGACATCAGCTATATACTTTGTGAAAGGTCTTGTAGGATTTATGATTACAAAGTCCAAATAAATCGGTTCTTCGATTTATTATTGTGTTGAAATTCGAGATAATGGTAAATTTTTCAACTAGACATATTATATATATATATTTTCAACTAGACATATTATATATATATATATATATATATATATATATATATATATATATATATATATATATATATATATATATATATATATATATATATATATATATTAGTAAGTGAGGGTTTTTTTACAAAATGAAAAATAACCGAGGTGTCCTACACGAGTGAAAGTATAAAGAAAAAAAGATGAAATCGAAAATGCAACTGGAGTCTTATTTTTAAAAAAATATATATATTTATTTGGTTCCTTTACCGGTTTCGCAGTTCTTCTGCTTTTCAAAAGTAGAGTTGAGATGTGAGAAAAACCACAGACCCTCCATCTCAACTCTACTTTTGAAAAGTAGAAGAACTGCGAAACCGGTAAAGGAACCAAATAAATATATATATTTTTTTTTTAAATAAGACTGCAGTTGCATTTTCGATTTCATCTCTTTTTCTTTATATATATATATATATATCGATAACGGTTGTATATATATTTACATCTGCGTCCAGAAATTGATATTTCTCAGTTTCAGATGATCCTGCAGACTGAAAGCAGAAATTATTTGCTTAAACTTTTAATAATTGGATTATGTCAGTACATCATTTTATTTTGGGGAAAGGCTGTGCATCCTCATAAATATTCTCAGTACAGGTAATCAAAGTGTGTATACATTTTTGGGACACTGTATATATATATATATATATATATATATATATATATATATATATATATATATATATATATATATATATATATACTGTAACTTGTAGTAAGCGTGTTACTTGTACTTGTGTTGTTTTTTTACTTCCCATATATATATATCAGAATGGAGGTGGTAAAAACCAGTTAGACTATTACTCACCAGAGAACTCGATACTTGGGGTAGTAGAGTGGGTAATACGAAAAAATCAAGACCCCCGACCGCTGAGCTCCAGCCGTTTCAAAAGCTAGATCCGAACTGAAACGGCCCGAGTTCAGTCGTCGGAGTCCATTTTCAATGAACACGCAAACTACTATAACATAGCTTTACACAAGGCAGGTCATAAGGAGGGGCTCAAATACATACCCGATAGAGACAGCAACTAGAAATCTAATGACAACTACACTACCCGCACCTATAGGAATAACAAATATAGAACTAAACATGGAAATAGGCAGCGGGCACGCGAAATAGCCGAACCGAACAGTAATATAGGGACCCCTAGAAACTCCAGAGAATCCAGAGATAGGAAATATTTATGATTCAATCCTATGGTTCAATTCTATAAAAACCAACTTACCTTCTATATTCTTTAAACTAATTGACAAACACTTCCCTAAACTACACAAATACCATAGAATATTTAACAGAAAAACTATTAAACTCTCTTACTCTACTGCAGCCAACATAGAATCACACATACATAAAATCAACTATAAAAGAATCTCTAAGGAATGTAATCTACCAACATACACCATAGCACCAAATACGAAACGCAAACACATAACAACACACAACCACCCAAACGCCAGGACACATCACAGCAAAACACCAATAAACCTAAATCCCAGCCCATCCCTAGCAACATGCAGAACCGCAACGGGGAACCTGCACAGAGGAAGGCCTCCAATGCAATTGCCATCTACCCGATAAATGCCCACTGCAGAATAGATGCGTAGAATCAAATATAGTGTACCTGTGTACTATCAAATCTGGCAACCTAGCATGGCACTACATAGGGTCTACAGCTGGAAATTTCAAAAAAAGATGGTATGTGCATAGGCATTCTATAAAAAACCGTAGACTTGAGAATACAAGGCCGCTGGCCTATAAGATCTGGCACCTTAAGGACATCAACCAGGAATATGAGATTAACTGGTCAAAGTTATCGAGTGCAAGGGCCTACAAAAATGGAATGTCCCACTGCGGACTATGCAATATGGAGCTGCTCCATATTTCAAAATACGATAAAATACTGCTTAATAACAAGATAGAGCGAACAATCTTCTGTAGGCACAAAGCAGCCACCAAATTCTCTAACTTCAAACCGCAACCGGCATGATTCGATCCAGCAATCTCGGAATTCAGTCAAAACCACCCGGATTTAAATGTACTAGCTTCACACCACTCCACTGTTATTAGCTGTCAACTGACCAACTGGTCATTAAATCAACATCCTGAATCTCCAAACCTTTCTTTCATCTCTCTCTCTCTATAGCCGCATCACCTCAATTAAGATAAAACAATCAGTCTACCAGACCGTAATAACCCATATAACATCACTGTCCCTTTCACTTTTTATTCTCTATCTGTCCATCTACTGCTTCCACGTCCTTAGTCCTACCCTTTATGTCCCATCCTCGAATCCTTATTCTTTATTCTCTACTGTTCTTTATCTCTTTCTCCCTTACTTTTTATTTTTTATTTAATCCTCTGATATTTTGTTCTCATGTTATTGTTATCATTACTCTCATCACTATTTTACACATCATCTTACTCACCCTTATAACTCCAACTGCCACCACCACTACTACTATTATCAGTAAGCGTATTTTTTACATCTTTATAATTCTCCTTTTTACTTCTTTATACTTTTATTACTGTTTATTATCTTTTATTATTGGTATTATTGTTTTAATTCACTTGATTCTCCGATGTATCTATAAATAACAATGTCATGTGTTACACCCTACAGTATTCCGATGATTTGATCAGAGACGCACACTGTATTTAAGGTCGAGTGACGCAATTTCGAGTGATCAGCGGGCTTTAGACTCACCTGATCAATGAAACAATTGTTAATACTATAAATAAAACCCTATTTGTACAGCCGACTATTCTTCACTCTTTCACTATATATATATATATAGTCTTTATTTTTTGGTACGATTACAGTCAATCATACTAAATTTCGTTGTCCCTCATATTTTTTCATAAATATGTAAATATAAATATTTGACTGTCTAGGAAACAAATAAGAAAACTTAACGACCTGAAAGATTATTAATTGGGGATTCATTCATAGCTAGATTATAAACTAGACTTTATAAACTTCTTATTTCTTATATTAATCTTTCTACTTAATTTGTTTACTAAAGATTACGATAAATAAAACTAACATGATTCGCTATTTGAATAGATTAAAAATGAAAATATTACTTATTTTTTTTACATAGATATATATTAATATACATATGTATGTATGTATGTATGTATGTATGTATGTATGTATATATATATATATATATATGTGTGTGAAAGCGCATGGCTGAGTGGTTAGAGAATTGGATTCGCAATCGTGAGGTTGTGATTTCGATTCCTAGAACGGGCAATGTGTTATGTCCTTGAGCAAGACACTTTATTTTACGTTGTTCCTTCTGCCTGGAGTTGCGACTGACAGATAGTATTAGCAATTGGAAAGACCAATAGAAACATTGTTTCCTCGGTCCGATTGGACGAGCTCCAACCGACTCGTTAAGCGAGTGGGGTCTGGGATTTGTCGATCAACCAGATATATATATATATATATGTATGTATGTATCAACTAGAAATTGATTGGCATATATATATATATATAAAATAAACATATGAAACAATCACAGGGAATAATTTGTATTCCCTGTTATTGTTTCATGTTTATTTTATATAATATATATGTCAATCAATTTCTAGTTGATACATAAAATGCTCGGATCTATTCATTGCAATCTTTGAGCTTATTCCGCAGTGGATATGGCGCATGCCTCTCAGACATGACACCCTTAATTTAATTTTGGATATATGTATGTATATGAATATATGGGTGTGTGGCTGTGTCTGTGTGTCTGTGTGTATACCTATGTATATATATTATATATATGTGTGTGTGTGTATATGTGTGTGTGTGTGTGTGTGTGTGTGTGTGTGTGTGTGTGTGTGTGTGTGTGTGTGTGTGTGTGTGTGTGTGTGTGTGTGTGTGTGTGTGTGTGTATAGGACCACAACACCTCAGGCGAGTGACTTCTACTATAAACTCGAGTTGGCCAATGTTCCTTGAGTGTAATATTTATCTATCGAAATTCCTGAAGCCCGTCGTATGTATGTGCATGAGTGTGTATGGGTGTGTGAAATTGTATGTGCGTGTGTGCGTGTAACCGAGTGCGTCTCTGTTTACAGTTGTGCTTGTGTTGAAGTCCCGTAACTTAGGGGTTAACAAAAACGAAATCGATGAAATAAGTACAAGACTTGAAATCATACATACTGAAACAAGTAAAGGAAAATAATACAAACATACATACATACATACATTCATGATGGCTGCCCCCTCGTTATCGAGTATGGCCATTGCACGATATACCATTATTAATAATTATTAATTAATTCTATCGTGCAATGCCTGTGCGTGAATATTTTTTAAAGTGGGGAAAGACTGTGCATTGAGCCAATCCCACTCTCTGAGCAACAGTAGCTATAACCCGAAAAGAAAAGATCAGCATCATCGGTAACTACTGAGTCGCAGGTTTTATATCGGAGTTATCCCAGTTTCCTGAGTTGCCTTCTCCTAGAAGAATGCCCTGACAAAGGCTAGGGGTCCTTCACTCCCAGTGGTTTAACCGCGCGGTACATGTGTATATACATATTTACACATTTTGGATGGCCGTTGACTCTTAAGAGTTCTTCCGCGCTTTGTCAGGTTTTGTTTTTTGTCCTGCAGGGTGTCCAAAATCACCCTCCTCCCCAAGTAAACTTGGTGGGGTTGCCGGTTTAGTCGCCGATGACCCGACCATACGACATACATACATAGATGGTGGCTGCCAACTCGTTTTCGAGTACGGCCACTACTTTATATCCATGTAGGAGAACACCTACTGATGCGCTGAACGAGTGTGACTTTTTAGTCCAGCCAGCGACTTGAAAACTCTGGTACAAACACTACACTTGTGACAATTACTGACACATAGTGCTGGGCCCATGATACCCTGTGATGACAAGTGCAGAGAGATCTCCAGATATAAAGCAATGCCTATGCCGTGAAGCTTTTATAGTGAGCAAAGGCACTGCACAAAGCCAGTCCCACTCTCTTAACCAAGATGATATTTACCAAAAAGAAGAACAAGTTAACATCATTGGATCCCATCAGGGTTGCAGGTGCTATATCAGAGTTTTCCTTCTCCTAGAATTCTGCCTTGACAAAGGCTAAGGGGTCATCTCTCCCGGTGATTTTGGATGGCCATTGACTCTTAAGAGCTCCTTTGCCCTTTGACAGGTTTTGTTTTTAGTCCTGCAGGATGTCCAAAGTCACCCTCCTCACCAAGAAAAATTGGTGGGGTTGCCAGTTTAGTTGCCAACGACCCGACCATGAGACAGGTTGTACTGGGATACATGTTACCAGTAGCACCAACTGGTGACCTGACATACATACATACATACATACATACATACATACATACATACATACATACATACATACATACATGGTGGCTGCCAACTCGTTTTCAAGTACGGCCACTACTTTATATCCATGTAGGAGAACCCCTACCGATACGCTGAACGAGTGTGACTTTTTAGTCCAGCCAGCGACTTGAAAACTCTGGTACAAACACTACACTTGTGACAATTATTGACACATAGTGCTGGGCCCATGGTACCATGTGACGACAAGTGCAGAGAGATCTCCAGATATAAAGCAATGCCTGTGCCTTGAAGCTTTTATAGTGAGCAAAGGCGCTGCACAAAGCCAGTCTCACTCTCTTAACCAAGTTGATATTTACCAAAAAGAAGAACAAGTCAACATCATTGGATATCATCAGGGCTGCAGGTGTTATATCAGAGTTTTCCTTCTCCTAGAATTCTGCCTTGACAAAGGCAAAGGGGTCATCTCTCCCGGTGATTTTGGATGGCCATTGACTCTTAAGAGCTCCTTTGCCCTTTGACAGGTTTTGTTTTTAGTCCTGCAAGATATCCAGTCACTCTCCTCACCAAGAAACCTTGGTGGGGTTGCCAGTTTAGTCGCCAACGACCCGACCATGAGACTGGTTGTACTGGGATACATGTTACCAGTAGCACCAACTGGTAACCTGACATACATACATACATACATACATACATACATGCATACATACATACATACATACATACATACATACATACATACATACATACATACATACATACATACATACATACATACATACATACATAGCTGTGAAACGGCCGGAGCTCAGCCGTCGGTGTCCTGACTCTTCTCCTATTACCCACTCTACTACCCTAAGTATCGAGTACTGGCGCGTTATAGTCCACTTGGTATCTTACCACACTTTCTTTGTTACACCTATAGATATATTTCTTTATTAGCCACAGGGGCACAAAAGAAGGGGACAAATACAAAGGGGGAAGTTTACATACAATAAAAACGTGTAAAATGTTATCACAGATGGAATTTAAAAGTTAGTCGATTTTCCCCAATAGAGGGAGACAGTTTATATGGGTAACACATACCCCCGAAAAAAAATGTGCAACCCTCATCTCCAGGAGTACGAAGAGCTTGTACTCCTTTCCTCTCCTCCTCCTTTTCCTCAACCTACAGGCTGATATAGAGAGAAGGCCCATTCACTCGGGCCATTCTCGCCACTTTCACCCACCTTTCATAAAATTTGCTGGGGTACAGCACCTCTCTCTCCATCCTGATTCTTCTTCCAAAGTGTTATTTGAAAAAAAGAATCAGTTGTTGGCCGGAGAGAAAGGTGTCTGACCTCAGCCCTTTCAACCTTGTCCACCATACAACCTCTTTCGCCATAGCTATCACACAAAGGAAAACCGCCTCTCCTTCGTTTTTGAAGGAGGGTGGCGGTTTGATCATGACAATGGACTCGGTGGTCAACTGGATTGGTCCCACCCGCGACAATAGTCGTTCTACATAGCCCCACAGGTCAGTGACGCCTGGGCAGTGTATGAATGCGTGCGCGACGGTTTCTTCGTCTCGCACGCACCTCGGACAGATCTTTTTTGCAGGGTCCCTGCCCGGGCGCCCATGTCTGTAGAGCTTGTCTCGAACTGGTAGAGCTCCTCGGTAGCACTGCCAGGCCAGGGACTTTTGGAAGTTGTCCATCGGTCCCGGGCGGAAGGTCCTACCGAACAGACTGGCCAGTTCATCTTCCTCTACGCCTAGAGTTTCACCGAGCGCGTCGTCGCACTTGCTGCGGACCAACCCTCTATAGAATGACGAAGTGGAGTCTCCACTGATCGCCGGGTCCGCCTGCCAGAGGGCTGTGAGCGCCTGAGCACATTCGATGTGCCAGTCGCCCATTTACACCTATAGATAGATAGATAGATAGATAGATAGATAGATAGATAGATAGATAGATAGATAGATAGATAGATAGATAGATATGTTTCTTTTATTTGCCACCAGGGCATCAAAAGTGGGACAAGTACAATGGGGGGAGTTTACAAAACAAGGCGTCCTCAATAAGGAGGAGGCAATAACAATATATAAAAATAAAATAAGATAGATAGATAAATAGATAGATAGATAGATAGATAGATAGATTTCTTTATTTACCATAAAGGCATAAAAAGAAGGGACAAATACAAAGGGGGAGTTTACATATAATCGAGTAAAAAGGGTGTAACATGAAAATAATCGAAAATAACCTCAAAAGGGAGGGGACGTGATGGGGGTTGCACACACCCCCGAAAAAGTGTGCAATCCTTTGCCCGGGGAGCACATGGAGAAGGTGCTCCCCTCTCCTTTACTTCTTTACCTACAGGATGGTATACAGAGAAGGCCCATTTACACGAGCCATTCTCGCCACTATCACCCACCTTTCATAAAACTGCCTGTGGCCAAGCACCTCTCTCTCCATTCTTATCCTTCTTCCGAAGTGATATCGGAAGAAGTAGACCAGACTATGGCCAGAGAGGAAGTTGCCTGACCTCAGACCTTTCAATCGTGTCCACCAAACAACCTCTTTCAACATGGCTATTACGCACAGAAAAACCGCCTTTGCTTCCTTTGTGAAGAGGGGAGGCGGTTTGATTGTCATCACGGACTCGGCTGTCAATTTAATCGGCGCCACCCGCGACAGCAGTTGTTCGGCGTAGCCCCACAGATCAGCCACGCCCGGACATTGCACCAATGCGTGCGCCACGGTTTCTTCGTGACGCACGCATCTAGGGCAAATCTTTTTTGAGGGATCCCTGCCCGGGCGCCCGTGTCTGTAGAGCCTCTCTCGAACGGGTAGAGCCCCTCGGTAGCACTGCCAGGCCAGTGACTTCTGGAAGTTGTCCATTGGTCCTGGGCCGAAAGTCCTACCGAACAGGCTGGCCAGTTCGTCTTCTTCCATGTCCAGCGACTCTCCAAGGGTGTCATCGCCCCTGCTAGCCACCAGCCCTCTATAGAATGATGAGGTGGATTCTCCACCGATGGCCCGGCCCGCTTGCCAGAGAGCCCTGAGCGCCTGAGCACACTCAGTGTGCCAGTCTCCCAGTTTTCCGGATCTTTGCTTGACCCAGGACTGTAGCTCGGTGAGTGAGACGAGTCTCGGAAAGGCTCGTTTCACGAACGGAGCCCACACCGGTTGACCAGTGAGGAATACCTGTAGGTGCCGTAGCCTTAATGCGTGCCTACGCATCATCAACCACGGCATCCCCAGCCCTCCTTTCGAAGGTTGTTGGCAGCAGATGGATCTTCTCACCATAGGAGGACGCTTCTTCCAAAGAAATTGGAAGAGCATGCGTTCCATGGTGGTGAGTGTTTCCTTAGGGCAAGGCACGACAGTCAGGCGGTAGTAAGTGACGGACGCTATGTAAATGTTCGCCACCTCCGCCCGGCCTTTTAGGGACAGCTTACACTTGGCCCATTTCTGGGTTAGTGCAAACACCTTGTTCGTAACCTCGTTCCAGTTCTTTTCCACCTGGAGGTCCGGTCCAAACCAGACCCCAAGCAACTTTACCGGGCCCTCCGTCCAGTGTCCGACGACACCATCGGGAGGCATCGGTCTGCCTCTCCACGTTCCGAGTTGCAGCCCGATGGATTTTTCCCGGTTCAGTTTCGCTCCTGACAACCTTTCGTACTCCTCCAGTAAGGTACCGATCGCCTCGATCTCCGAGTCGGTTGATACCATTACTGTTACGTCATCGGCGTAGGCCGACACCGCTTTGCTCAATCCTGGTTCCAGGGGGATACCCTGCAACAACTCCAACTTCCTCAGTAAAGGCTCGAGAGTCAATACGTACAGAAGGGAGGAGAGAGGGCACCCCTGTCGAATGGATCGTGTGATTTCGAACGGCTTCGAAAGGTAGCCGTTCACCTTGATCCTAGAACAGATGTGGTTGCTATGTAGGGCAGTGATCCAGCCTCTGAAAACAGGACCGAACCCAGCCGCCGCTAGCACCGCATCCAGGTAACCATGGTCGACCCTATCGAAGGCCTTAGACTGATCCAAGTTGATCAGGGCCCCACCGAAGCCGGGTTTGTTGCCAACCCTCTCTATGATGTATCGCATGAGGTGGAGGTTATCGTGAATGGACCTGGATGGGATAGCACATGTCTGCGCATCTCCCACCAGGCCACCCACGACAAGCGCCAACCTCTTTGCTAACACCTTGGCCAAAATCTTTAACTCTGTGTTTAGCAGGGTTATGGGCCGAAAATTATTTATACTATCCCCCTTGTTCTCGTCCTTCCTCACCAGCGTGACTACGCCCTTGGCTACAGAACAAGGAATTCTCCCGTTCTGCTGCCAATTGCAGTAGACCGCTTCGAGGAGTTCGGAGAAGAAGACCGGCATTGCTAAATAAAGTTCGTAAGGTATACCATCGAGACCTGGAGATTTGCGTCTGCTGCATTGGCTCAGCGCATCTCCGATCTCATCAGCCGAGATTGGTCCCTCGCAGGACTCCGCCTCTTTGTTCGAGAGACGCGGCAGGCCGTCGAGGTATGGACCGAAATCCACGCCCCGGCCCGGACCCTCGCCTCCCCCGAACAATCGGGCAAAGTGCTTTTGAAAGGCCTCGCACATCTGCTTAGGCTCCCGGATCACTCGTCCATCTTCGTCTTGCAACGACCGGATGGTGGATCGATTTCCACTTTTAGCTTCTGTCACGCGGGCCCATCCAACGGCTTTGGCCCCCTCATTACCTAGAGCACGTATTTTACTTCGAATGACGCAGCCTTCATGCTTTGCATCGAAAAACTGGTTCAAGGCCGTCCTCGATGCCAGCACTCTGGCCACATCTTCGCTCTTGATTGCCTCTTCTAATTTACCTGTTAATTCTTTCTCGTTTCTATTCCTATTGGCAGCTAACATCTTGCTATAACTTATTGATTCTGTTCTAATCTCTCTTTTGAGAGATGCCCACCATCGGTTGTTGACGATTGCACCCGTCAACCTCTCCTTAACTAATCTGCTAATCCGGTTTCTGTAAGTCTCTTTTGCCGGTAAAGACAAATTAAGTTTCCAGTAACCGGGACCCTGTCTATGTGTTTTCTCGAGATTGACCACGCAGGTCACTAATTTGTGATCCGTGTAGCCAACCGTGCGCATTTCTGGACAGCTTAATATGTCCCTATCCTTACTTCTAACTAAGAATCTATCTAAGTACGATCTAGATTGACCACTGTGGTTTCTCCAAGTCCAGGTAGGCACAGTTGGAAAATCTAGTCGATATCTATCGACCAAGTTAAAACGGTCGAGTAACCCCTTGAGGCTGTTACACCCCCCTCTATTAGGACATGCTCCTGCATAGTCCCAACGTGCATCTAGGATGTCATTCCAATCCCCCGCTAGAAGCAGGGAACGCGACGTTCCCAGAAAAGTCTCCAAACGCTGGAAGAAGTCGGGCCGTTCAGCTCCGAAAGGGGAGTAGACGGCGACCAGTCTCAAGGCCGCACTTTCACTACTGCCAACGTCTAGCACCAACAAACGACCCTCCGGGTCCGAGTGCACAACCTGTACGGCAAGACCCAGGTGTTTTTGCAGCAGCACGACAACCCCACCCCCACCTCCAGGTTGACAGAGAGATGCATGCACCTCAAAGTCATCGAAGGTGGGGGCCAGCTGCCGCATGACGCTGATTCGAGTCTCACAGATAACCATTACATTTATACTACATGACCTGAGGTCATTTAGAAGCTTTGCTTGCTTCCAAGTTGAGCCCAGGCCACGTGCATTCAAACATCCTACTCTTAACACATCCATGTGGGCGGCAGAGCCAAAGGAGAGTGTAGAGACCTACCTTTCCGCTTCCCGGGGTTCGGGTTGCACGACTTCCATGGGGTCGGGGGTGTTGGGTGAAGGGGTGTCTTGTGGTGGTGTGGGGTCGTCGGTGTGTGGTGGGGTTGGGGTGTTTGGAGTTGTGTTGGGGAGGGGAAGGGGAGGGGGAAAGCTTTTTAGTAGGACGCGGTTTATGGGTTTGACAGAGGGTGGTCCTACGTCCTCCTTAAAATCCTTTTTTAGTTTTTGGTAGAGGTTCATTGGGATTTTTATTAGTTTTAAATGTGGGTGGTTTTCTGATGAAACAAAGTTTACACCTTCGGTTTGTACCGAAGGATTATTGTATATGAGTTCATTTAATTTATTATTGTTTCTGTTGATGTAAGTATAGTGTAATGTCTTTTTTTCCGATGGTGTGAGTGTTTCGAAGAGGGGAGGGGCAGGTTTGGTTTTGTTTGTTGCTGGAGGGGTGTTTTCTGTTTTGTTAGATTGTGTTGCGATTTGGGTGGGGGTTGTTTGTCCTTGTGTGTTTTGCACATGTTTTCTTTTTTTCCTTTTAATCTGTCTGAAGGACTCCGTTTCTTCCTCCGAATTCGTTGGGTTATCTTCAGTGTTGGAGGGAAGAGGTATGTTTGCTGGTAATGTTTCCGTGTTGGTTTTCTTTG
>OZ024741.1:162802085-162812085 GCA_964016885.1 Eledone cirrhosa | reverse complement strand
ACTTAACTTGAAATTTCATATCTTGAAATAGTTGTCTGTACACACCTTATCAAATTAAACTTAAAAGTCATATAACTTGATATTTTTATATATTGAAATAGGTGTAAGTTCATACCTTATCTAATTAAGACCCACTCAAAAATACTCTTCATTTCTAACTCATTATAATTAAGTTATACTAGTTGTTGATGTACAGATAAATTTGATTAGTTTGGCTCTATACATAGGTAAAAACAATTCTACAGCAAACATTAAAACTGTGTTTTACTCAAAAGATTTTTTTTCTTTTTAGTCATGGGTATTCAATTTATTAGCAAAGATACTTATACAGAATAAGAATACAAATGTTTGTATAGATATTTAGATACCCCCAATACACACAAACACACACACACGCACGCACACACACACACACACACACACACACACACACACACACACACACACACACACACACACACACACACACACACACACACACACACACACATATATATATATATATATATATATATATATATATATATATATATATATACTACCAGCTGAGCCCGGTTGTACCCGGGGCTACTTTTTATTAAGTTAATAATTTGAAAAATATTATTGAAAGTTTATTATAAAATAACAGTATCAGGAAAAAAATAGAAATATGCACTTGGGGCTGGACGGCGTACAATGTTAAGTGGAGCGACGTGAAAAGCGTTGAGAGACGTTGAGTGGCGACGGAAGAGGAATGGCGGAAGCTTCAAAGGTGTTGTTGCAGTGCTTCTTTGTAGACAACGTTCCTGGTATTACCCAGATTACCACAAATGTAGAGATTGTGTAGACTGCTGACGCGTGAGACCCGACGTATAGTTCACTGTGGCCAACTACTTGCAGCGACTGTCCTTGTGCCTTGTTGATACTCATTGCAAAGCAGAGTTTTACGGGAAACTGCCGTCTCGTAAAATCAAATGGGACGTCAGAGGGACTATGGAGGATAATAACTTTGTCCGCTCAGAATTTTTGTCGCAAGAATTCGTGTCCCAATTTGTTTGATGATCAGACGCGTCCCGTTGCATAGTTCTGGTGGTACCACGTTTCTTAGCAGCATAACTGGAACACCAACCTTCAGTCTAAGGTCATGAGGTGGAAGTCCGGGAGGTTGTTGACTGTTGAGGAATTCAATCGGATAGTTGACGGCGTCGTCCGCGTTTTTGTTGGTGTCAATTGACTTGAAGGAGACTTCACCTCCTGGAATCTGATCAAGCAGGTGTTGATTCATTGCGTCAACGGTGGCATTATGTGGTGCTAAAATAGCTCTCCCTTGCTGCCAGTTGTGATCAAGGAATCGTGCTTCGAGGTCTGGGAAAACAGATGACATTAATTCCTCTATGCTTGATACAAAGTTTCCAAACGGCAGACGGATGTGCTGTTCATCGATTCCAGGTGTAGTTCCATTACCAACTTCCTGTAGCTGTTTTGAGAAATCCTCAGATTCTGCGTCGCCATGCACATGCACTCTCATGTTAGTAGTCAGGTTTAGTTTCTGGATATACTGCCATAGGTAGGAAGACTTGATGCATGCGTTAACTTCATCAGCTCTAGTGTCTCTAGTGATTACAGGAAGAGTCTGCCGAAAATCGGCAGCCATCAGTACTGTCGCTCCACCCATTACGTGTGAATTTCGACGCAAGTTCTTGAGAGTTCGGTCTAGAGCCCCAAACGCTGCCTTGTGACTCATTGTAGCCTCGTCCCAAATGATTAAACAGCACTCAGAAAGAAGGAATCCTTTAGAGTCTCCACGATTTATTCTGCAGGTAGGATTCTCCTTCTTTGCAAGGTCCATAGGCAATTGGAATGCGGAGTGTGCCATACGACCGCCATGTAACAGTGTCGCCGCAATACCACTTGAGGCGACCGCTAAAGCAATCTGCCTGTCTTTCCGCAGCTTCGCAAGCAGTAGGTTTATGAGAAAGGTTTTTCCTGTTCCGCCATCCAAGAAGAATAGCTGTCCCTCATTTGAAATGGCGCTGGCAAGAATTCTGTTATACACCCGTCTCTGCTCAGGCAAAAGTCTGGGTTCATCTTGATCAACCTTATCTGTCAATTCCTCGATATTGTAATTCAACTCAAGCATGAACTCCACATCTAAAGCACCGTCTTTATGTACAGGTTGTGGCAAACCAAATTCTAATACACCGCCAACTCCAATAGATCTTAGACGTTTATCCATGTCAATGAGGGCCTCATTGTATACATTGGCGTTGTAATGAAAGTCAGCCGCTGGTACCCTTGCTCGTACTCTACGCAAGATGTCCTCTGACATGCATATGAAGGTTTGTATGATAGTTTACACTTTGATTGCCCTGGTTCTGCAAGAGGGGTCTCTATATATTAGACGTTTATTAGAAGAGGGGGAAATAACTAACCCCAGTATTAGAACAGGGGGTTCGCAATGTAAGGGTTTTATTTCTTTTGTTAGAAAACTGTGACCTTTTTCGGTTTGTCATTTCGTAAAATTCTACTGCAGAATCGATTTCATAAAACGGTACTGTATGATCGTTATAGAAGTATTTAAATTTAATATAGAGCAACTGTATTTGAAAAATGAAAATGAAACGTACTGTAGAAGGCAACAGTTTATTAACAGCGAAATAACGTTGTCTTTGATATGTTATTTTAAATAAGACAATGAATATTTTAAAAAAATGAATTAATTAACTCGGCAACCAAACGGCTTATAGATCCCATTCATTAAGTTTACAATGAATATTTTTAAAAAAAACTGGATGAATTAACTCGGCAACCCAAAGGCTTATAGATCCCATTCATTAAGTTTACATGCATGTATTCTTCGAACTTTTCATTTGACTTTGAAAAATACTACTTACTGTTAGTGGTGGTTAACATGTATTAGAATTAAAATAAAAATGATATCGGAAAAAAACGTACCTGAGAACACGCCTCCCTTCTTCGCAATTTAAGGGTTTTATTTCTTTTGATGGAAAACAGTGACCGTTTTCGGTTTGGCATTTCGTAAAATGGTACTGCAGAATCGATTTCATAAAACGGTACTGTATGTTAACAGCGAAAGAATGTTGTGTTTGATATGTTATGAAAAAATTGATGAGTTAAAAAATTTGTATGAAATTGTAAATAAGACAATGAATATTGAAAGCGACTACGGAAAATAACTCATCCAAGTATTAGAACAGGGGGAAATAACTCACCGAGAGCGATAGTAAATAGACCGTTTTGGGGCCCTAGGGACCACATTTTTCAAGTTAGAGATTTGAAACTTCATCTATTTGCTTCCTTGGCACTTTTTACATAGGTGTGTAAATTTTCATGTCCGTCCGACCACGTCTACTACCCTTTAACCGTGCACAAGTGAATTTCAACCACCACCCATTTCACAAATATATATTAGATATATGTATATATATAGTATTAAGGATACTATTTATGGTTATGCAAATACAAAAACCTTTTGTAGTTATATATATTTTTACAAACCCTAAATAGTGATAGGCAGTAATATATTACTACCTTATTACCAGTAAGTTAAATAGCTCAATGTACTAACATAAGATGTTTTACAGAGCAGTTATATATAAGTTATAAGAATCAAAGTTCTGATCAAAACAGTTATATGCTTACAATTGTTTCCTCCAAACCGAGGTCATATATGTGATCATCCATTAATAAATTGCTCCGAAGAATCCAAACCTCGGTTTGGAGGAAACAATTATAAGCATATAAATGTTTTGATCAGAACTTTGATTCTTATAACTTATATATATATATATGTGTGTGTGTGTGTGTGTGTGTGTGTGTGTGTGTGTGTGTGTGTGTGTGTGTGTGTGTGTGTGTGTGTGTGTGCGTGTGTGTGCGTGTGTGTGTGTGTGTAAAGGGTGAACAGAAATAACAACACAATCGGTACAGTATATGGAAGGTATATATATTAGGTTAACGCTTGATTATAGCAGGAAGAAGGTCTTAACGTTTCGGAGACTAGTCCTTCATCAGAAGAAAGAATGAGAAATAAAATAGATTGGGGGGACGGGCGGGGTGGAATTGGAAAAAATATCTTTCAAATAAAATTAACAAGTACATTCATGTTGACATCTCTTGCAAAAAATAAAAATTCATACATATGATACATATGATGGCTACAAACTCTGCTAAGAGTACTGCAATCGGTTGTCAGATTACCAGCCACAAGAACCTGTAATATATCCTGAACAAGCAATGCCTGTGCTTTGAGCTTTTTTTTAAGTGGGGAAAAGCCTTGCACTCCACCAATCCCACTCTCTGAACATCGAAAAGAGTACTCGAAAAGGAGAACTGATCAACATCATCGGATGCTGCCGAAGCCGCAGGTTTCTTTTCAGAGTTTCCCTCTCCTAGAAAGGTGTTGTGAAAACAACTGGGCGCCTTTCACTCCCATGTGAAAAGAAAAAGTACTATTTGGATAGCCGTTGACTCTGTTGAGTTCCTTCGCCCTTTGCCGGGTCTTGTATTTCATCCCGCAGGGTGTCCAAATATCACCCTCCTCACCAAGCAAGCTTGTTGGTGAGGATGCCGGTTTAGTCGACCATGTGTGTATATATATATATATATATATATATATATATATATATATATATATATATACACATACATATATATATATACACACACACACAAACGTGTGTGTGTGTGTCTTTAAAATAGGGGGCAAATAGGACAACGTCTAAGGAAAAAGCAATGGAAAAATAGACAGTCTCATCTCCTCTGTCAACCTCTGGAAATCACTATAATTTCGGTTCATTAAGGTTTTTACTATTCATTCTAATGCACTTTGGAACGTAACAAATCAGGTAGAGAGAAAGGCAGGAAAAATTATGCCTTTAGATGGATTACACATATATATATATATAGGTAAAAAGTAAAAGTGAAAAGTCACAGGGTATATTTAAAGATTATTTATTTCTTTAAATAGATATGAAAGATGAAAAATAGCTCACTGAATATTCCACACGGCCGTGTACCCCTAACATAATTCACGAAACGACATGACGGGGTCAGACATTTAAATTACAGGTACAATATCCACAATGTCCATCATGAGAAGTCCCAATTCAAAAATCGAAACCAAAAGAGAGTTTTTTAAAGAATATGTTCTGCCGGTAATGATTAATGGAAGGGAGACATGAGCACTCAACACCACTACCTCCGAGAATCTCGTTGTGGCCCAGCATAAAATGGAGCGAATCATGCTCGGAATCACCTTAAGTGATAGGAAGAACAACTGCTGGATTCGACAACACACAGGAGTGAAGGACATAATAGAGACTAAAAGCAAAGTTAGATAGGCAGATCCCATATCTCATCTCAGAGACAACATTAGGTCTATTAGACCGACAGAGTGTATACCTAGAACATGGAGAAAGCCAAAGACAAGATGGGGTGATGATTTGAACCAATAGCTCGGCCCTACATGGCCCAGTATGGTCAGAGAGAGAAAGTGTGGAGGTCAACCAGAAAGGGAGTGAGAAGGCCCTGGAATTGGAATTGGATTTGGATCCACCCGGATTGCTTCGACATACATTCCATCTAACCAATTTCGTTCACAGGCTTGGTTAGACCCGATGTTATGTTAAAAGATAGCAGGCAATAGGTTTGAAGTCAAAACCGCATGATTACGAAGTAAATTTCTTAACCACTTGCTCACGCTTGCATCAATATATTTCAGGGGTAAATTTCGTACAACTAAGGGTATAGTGAACACCTTTTGTTTCTGCAAAATAATGTTTTACAGTGATACTATGTCAAATCATTAATGTCTAAGTCAATAATGGCCACAATAATACAGTTCTAAGGTCATGCCTTGAGACAATTTAATCACAATACTGAAAGTAATAATGTTATGTACGAGGTGTGTCAGAAAATAAACAGGGTTGGGGTCGCAAAAAAAGTATTTCAAATAAAAACTACAAGCTAGATTTTCCCCTCCCAAATAATCCCCCTCGAGTCTAACGCACTTTCCTATCCTTCTCCCCGCTATGCTTCCATGAACTCTTGGAAGGATTCTTGCGGGATTTTCCACAACTATGTCGTTACGGCCTTCTTGATGGCTTCCACGTCCGGAAAACGTATCCCCCTCGACTCATCACCGGTGATGAATCTCCCCAGCAAGTCTGATTCGGTTTCATGACGATCGAGGATGTCCTGACACACATGTATGCTCTGCTCCTTCTGATCATCGTTCAGCAGCTTCGGTACCATCTTGGTGCAGAATTTCCGCGTGCCCAAATCTTCGGTGATAATCTGCCACAACGCTGTCGCAGTTCATGCCCAGATCTGTTGTGATCAGCCGAAAATCGCCACGCATCTCTTTCGTCATGCGCTCAACGTTGGCCACAGTTGTGCTCGCTGAAAACCTTTCGATTCTGGGGGTCATCTGTTACCATTTGAGCCAATCGAAAACCCGTGTACGCGACATTATCTCATCTCTGTACACTTGCTGCAATATTCTGAGTGCTTCTGGCGGAGTTTCCGGACCAGAAACTTCAGGTTGGTTCGTTACTCTATGCTCATCGCTCAAATCTAAAATTAAGGAGCTTTAACAAAAGCACATGAAAAAACACACAATGGCTGCGGAAACCGGAGGCCGCAGTTATACACTTCCTGGATATTATGTCACACGGTGATGCAAAACGCTAGTCTCTACCCAACTCATAGCTCACGCAGCACACTAAGTCCTGTTACTTTTCTAACACACCTCGTGTGTATAGGAACGCTGTCGTTTCCGACCACGAATGTACCAGTTGATCGAAAAATGGAACAGCCAGCTCGTGAAATTAGTTCTAACGCAGATTTGACGTGAAACAAGTGTGACATATATATATATTATATATATATGTATATGTCACACTTGTTTATACATATGTATATATATTATATAATATATATATATATCTAAGACAGAGAATGTATGTCTGTCTATGTGTCTGTCTGTCTGACTCCCTAAAACTCGAGAACCACCCAACCGATTGTTTTCAAACTTTACACATGTAATGTGTAAAGTTTGAGTATTTTGTGAGTACGTGTGAGTATTTTGAGCCAAAAAATGTTCAATGCATTAGGCTATTTAGCGATCTCTCTCTATAATGTTTAGTCTTTCTTTTTAGATTGATACAAATCTACGACGTCGCGCCCTTGTAATATCTATTTGTATGTCTGACTGTCTGCATTTCGACATTATGACGCTATCTGTGTGTGTGTGTATATATATGTGTATATATAGTGTGTGTATATATATATATATATATTGTGTAACGTTTTTCGAAATATTTACTTCTGCGTTCACAGATTTTTTTTTTTAGTTTCAGAAGATCCCGTTAAGGGTGAAAGCAGCGATTCTATGCTTAAACTTTAATCTGTTATTTTAATATATATATTTATTTTATATATATATATATAGGAACCAGTAAGACCCCGACGGCTGAGCTCAAGCCGTTTCGACGGCTAATTCTGGACTGAATTAGCCGTCGAAACGGCTTGAGCTCAGCCGTCGGGGTCTTACTGGTTCCTATTACCCACTCTACTACCCTAAGTATTGAGTACTTTGGTGCGTTATGGTCCACCTGGTTCCTTACCCCATTTCTTTCGTTATATATATATATATATATATATATATATATATATATATATATATATATATATATATATATATATATATATATATATATATATATATATATATAATTATATATTTGTGTACAGATATTTTTGCATACACAATAACAAAATATAAACAAACGTATTTATTTCACGAGGGTCGATAAGAATAGATATATATCAAATATATAAGAGCCCTAGAGCAAATCCCGAGCAACGCCGGGCCATTCTGGTAGTATATATATATATATGTCACACTTGTTTATACATATGTATATATATTATATATACGAGAAAAACCACAAACCCTCCATCTCAATTCTACTTTTGAAAAGCACAAGAACTGCGAAACCGGTAAAGGAACCAAATAAATATTTTTTTTTTTTTAAAGACTCCAGTTGAATTTTCGATTTCATCTTTTTTCCTTATATACATATATATATACCACCCCACCCACCACCAGTCGCTATGAAGGAATTTAACCATGTACATAACATCCCAAAATCATTGACCACTCCCCGTGTCAAACAAGAAAAACAACAATTTTTAGGATTGTTTGATTTGATGCTTCTACTTTGTTTTGATTGCATGCCCATATATGGACTGTATCCCTTGATAAGTTCAGCTAGGTCCCTGCCTAATACTACTGGTTTAGTTCGGATCTAGCTGTCGAAACGGCCAGAGCTCAACCGTCGGGGTCCTGACTCTTTTCCTATTACCCACTCTACTACCCTAAGTATAGAGTACTCAGGTGCATTATGGTCCACCTGGTTTCTTACCACACTTTCCTTGATGTAGATATATATATAAATAAAATAACAGGAGGCTGGACTGGTGTAAATCCTTGAAAGGTTTATTATACTATGATCATTTCAATGACGGGGTTCCATATGAATCCGGTGATATCATCAGGTATTCGAAATATAACAAAGGAATATGTAAAAACCATGCGTCTAAATAATCAGAGACGACTGACCAACTAGCTGCTTTCACCTCGGCCAGTCGCCCTCAAGTGATGGCAACTCGGTCTACTAATGACCATCTGGTGAGGGGGCGAAGGCTTATAATGTACTACCACCTCTCCGTCAAAGAATAAATGAACAACTCACTAAAACAACATATATATATATATATATATATATATATATATATATATATATATATATATAGTGAGGAAACATAAGTCAATTGCAAGAACTCATAATCCTTTATTTACTGCTATATATATTTCGATGATAGCCATTGAATGGCTATGACCTCATCAGACAGTTAGTCAGTTCTTAGATATGCTAGCTCTGTGTTTATGGTGTTGATGGTATCAGAGCCTGGGGACACACACACACACATATATATATATATATATATATATATATATATATATATATATATATATGTGTGTGTGTGTGTGTTATTAGGATTGGTGCTCTGAAATAGCGATGTATACATGAATGTTTGTATAGTATATTTGGCAATATACCGTATGTTAAAATTAAAAACATTTAGAAGACCATACGCTATCGGTTTTAAAGTAGTGACTGTAACACTTACTTCTTTTCGGCGAAAGAAAGGAGAGAAGCTAACAGTCTGTTTCACGCTGGTTGGCGATCATCAGAGACATGCACACCCTGCTTCCGCCGAAAATTATAGAAGCTGGATTCTTATAGAATTCGAGTAATAATCAGGAGCTGATTATACAGAGCGATTGCCGGTCCAGCAAAAATTAGGTATTAGGATGTGACTCTGATGATCGCCAAACAATGTGAAACAGACTATTAGCTTCTCTCTCTTCTTACGCCGAAAAGGAGTAAGTGACATAGTCACTACTTTAAAACCGATAGCGTATGGCCTTCTAAATGTTTTTAATTAAACATACGGTACACTGCCAAATATACTATACATACATTCATATATATATATATATATATATATATACATACATATATACATATATATATATATATATATATATATATATATATATATATATATATATATATATATATATATATATATTCCCTCCGAATACCTTGTCACTTATCGCTTTGTATTTTCATTTTTTCTTTTCGTCTGTCACTTTTCGTTTCTCGCATGTTTTGCATTTCAGATGAAGGACTTTATTCGGATGAATGTACGAAACTTTAGACAACTTAATCCCTTTCTTTAATGGTTAAATTAATATGTTGTTTTAGTGAGTTATTCATTTATTCTTGTTGAATTGTATGTACAGATACGTGTCTGTGTGTATAAATGCTAGTGTAGGTATATATGTTTACATGTATACACTATGAATGCATATAGATAAATGTGGGTATGTATGTGTGCGTGTGTTTGTGTGGGTGTATGCATGTGCTGT
>OZ024741.1:162779585-162799585 GCA_964016885.1 Eledone cirrhosa | reverse complement strand
TGTTGAAGAGAGCAGGGCCGATTGAGGTGAAATAATTGTGCCGTATTGTTGTTATGAGTTGCGATTTAGATTTTTGAATGGGACGGATAGCACGGGGCCCAAGCCTTGGGTGTATCTTGAAGGCGATGCCAACATCATTTGGGCAGTGATGATGGAACATTTTCCACATCATGCAGATAATATAACGCTCACGGCGACGTTGGAGTGAGTAAAGTTTCAGGTTTTCCAATCGACCCCAGTAGTCAAGGTCTGACATGCCATCTATCTTTTTCGTGATTGCCCTTTGAGGAGCTTCAAGTTTCATGATACTTTGTTTCGTGTGGGGAGACCACAGTGGACAACAGTATTCAAGGTGTGGTCGGGCGAAAGTAGAGAAGAGGAGGATAATGGTGCGGGAATCTCTCGACTGGAAGGTTCTGAGGATCCAGGAACACATTCTGCGGGCCATGTCAACTTTGCTGCTTATATGCGTGGTCCAGCTTATGTTGCTGTCCACGGTTACTCCCAAGTCTCTGATGTTGTTAGATGCCACGAGAGTTTCCCCGGAGGGAAGGGAGTACGGGAGTTTCAGAGCATCCTCTTTTCCAAAGTGGATCAGTTCGAATTTGTCTTCGTTCAGTAACATGTTGTTCTTTTCTGCCCATTGGGTAACAGCCAGTAGGTCTGACTGAAGGCTTATCCGGTCATCCACGCCATTGATGACCTTTTGGAGCTTGGAATCATCAGCGAAAATTTTAATGTTGCTGTGTTTGATGATGTCAGTGATGTCATTAATATAGATGATGAAGAGAAGTGGGCCCAACACAGTGCCTTGTGGGACTCCACTACTGACTTTGGCTGGGCTTGATTTGACTCCCTCAACTACAACATGTTGGGTTCTGTTTGACAGGAAGCTCTTGATCCACTGCAGCAGCTTTCCAGTGACACCAATATTGGACAGCTTTCTCAGTAGAATGTTATGATCAACCCTGTCAAAGGCCTTGCTGAAATCAAGGTAGATAACATCAGTGTTGGAACCCTCTCCCAAGGCTCTCAAAATGTCATCAAAGTGATGCAGTAGTTGCGTCAGGCAATCCCTTCCATTACGGAATCCATGCTGGTTGGAGTTCAGCATATTGTTACTCTCAAGGAAGTGGGTCATTCGCGATCTCACCACTCGCTCAAATACCTTAATGATATGAGAGGTGAGTGAGATTGGACGGTAATTCACGGCAAGGGATTTGTTTCCCTTTTTGAAAACTGGGACAACAGACTGGGATAGAAGGTTTTCTGGCACATATCCAGCATCCAGTGAGTTCCGCCACAGATTGGCAAGAGGAGAAGCAAGTTGGTGTTGACACGCCTTCAAGACACAAGCAGGGAACCTATCGGGACCTACTGCTGAATTATGCTTGATTTCCTTTATTGCCGCCAAGACATCAGGGGCGCCAAACGTTATGTCCGATAAGGTGTAATGGGGAGTAACATCGCCGATACAGCCCAGATCGGCCATATCAGGATTGCTGAAAACAGAGCAGTATTGTTTCTGCAGTATCTCACCCATGGTTTTAGCATTGTCTTGAAGAGTGCCATTTTCATCAATTAGAGGGCCAACAGTAGAGCCAGTGATTTTGTGTTTTTTTGCAAATGAAAAGAACACTTTGGGATTGAGTTTGATCTTCTCAATGGCCCAGGCCTCTTCAGCTCTTCTCTGATTGTTGATGAGGGACATTATGTTGTTTTGGAGGTTATGTTTTTTAATCTCTAGTGATGAAATGGCAGTCAAGTTGATGTGTTGCTGCTGACAGTATTTCAGATTGTTGATTTTTTTGTTCGTTCTCTTAATTTTTCTGATGAGCGTTTTTCTATTTCTAGGGATTCTGCTCTTAGATTTGTTTATAGTTCTTAATGGGGTGTGTTTAGCACATATGTTTGTAACAGTGTCCACAAATGTCTGCCAGGACTTTTTGATGTTAGTGGGTGTATGAGTGTGCGTGAAGGACCAGTCGACATGTGCAAGATCATGACTGATCGCTTCCCAGTTTGCATTGTGGAAATCCATAGCGTCAAACGGATGGACAGGAGAAATGACATTGGGTTTGTATATTGGACGGTGGAATCTCAGATCACAGAGAACCATGTCATGATCAGAGAGTAGAGTTTTCTCCACTGCAATATTGTGGATATTGTCAGTGTGATTGCTGAAAATTAAGTCTAGGACGTTTTTGTGGCACCTCGTTGGTTCGAGCACTAGTTGGGATAGGAAGAAATCATCCATGAAGTCAAGAAGCGATTCCACAGCTTCCCTGTCAGAGGTTGAGGCAGAAGAACCTGGTGGCAGGGTTATATATATATACACATATATATATACATATACACATATATATATATACATATATATATATACATATATATATATATATATATATATATATATATATATACATATATATATACATATGTACATATATATTCATATACATATATATATACATATATATATATACATATATATACACATACATATATATACATATGTATATATATATACATATACATATATATACATATACATATATATATGTATATATGCATATATACATATACGTACACATACGCAAGCACACACACACATGCATATATATATATATATATATATACATGTATATATATGTGTATGTATGTATATGTAAATATATATATGTATATACATGTAGATAAACATATGCATGTATATATATGTATATGCATGTATATACATGTATATGCATGTATATACATGTATATGTATGTATATACATGTATATATATATATATATATATATATATATATATATATATATATATACATGTATATACATGTATATACATATATATATATATATATATATACATGTATATACATGTATATACATATATATATATATATATATATATATATATATATATATATACATGTATATACATGTATATACATATACATATATATATATATATATATATATATATATATATATATATACATGTATATACATGTATATACATATATATATATATATATATATATATATATAGAGAGAGAGAGAGAGAGAGAGAGAGAGAGAGAGAGAGAGAGAGAAGAGAGACGGTTTTATGAATATATCCTCTATTTATTATACAATAAATAGAGGATATATATATTGTGTGTATATATCTATATATATATATATATATTTATTTATTTATTTATACATATATAAAATATGTGTTTCTGTTTGTCTGCGCGTGTGTGTGCCAATAATACTTTCTACTTCTTTCTGTTTATTTTACCAAAGTGTCCGCTTGAATAGACTTTCAATTCCACACCATGTAACGAAAGGAATTATATTTCACGTTCCAATGCAATACAAGTGTTGGTTCGTGAAATAAACCTTCATTGATATTGGAAACTTTGAGGACAACTGTGAAATATGATAACCTGTGATTCCAATCTCTTGAGAGATATATAAAATATTAACTATCTGCATCAGAGTTTATGTGTTAGAACTGTGCGTTTGGATGCTATGTGTAGTAAGCTGTGATGCATGATCTCGGCTCAAAATATCTGAAATTGAGTTCCGACTTCCAGTAAAATAGATATTATGATCTCCAGTCTTGTTTTGACATTATAAAAATGTTTATAAAATCGTATAGGAGAGAAGCTAGAAATGAGAGAATGACGGACACTCAAATATAGAGATAGATAATTATATATTATTTTTACTAAGTCTCCTTTGTAATTACCACTAAAACTCATATGTATAATGTGTGAGTGTTTGTGTGTGTGTGTGTGTGTCCGCGCCCTAGTATGTGTATGTTTGGTTGTAGATCTATAGCTACAAAAATAGCATATATTTACTGATGGGGTGAATCAATGCATCTATCTTAGTCGAATTTATTACATCTTATTTGTTACAGAATTTGTTACAAGATTTGTTAATTCTGTTGGATGTGTAGAATTGGCGCACTTAGCCAAGTCTTAGGGCGAGGGCAGTTAAGCAAAAGATGGCATTCCTCAGACCCCATGAATCACCCAACCGCCGAACGAACCGAAAATGTAGGATTACATGGTATAACCCACCCTGTATCCTATGATGCATCGTATACTACTCTGATTCGTTCTCTTACCGGTCTTCTCACACAAACGCACAAACACACATATCTCTCTCTCTATCTCACTTTATATATGTGTGTGTGTGTGTGTGTGTGTGTGTGTGTGTGTGTGTGTGTGTGTGTGTGTGTGTGTGTGTGTGTGAAAAGTAAACGGAAACAACAAAACAATGAAGATATATATATGTTATATTTAATCTAAGTATAACTACAGTGTATTAGCCTGGCTTTGAAAAGTCAAAGAAAATTGAAAACTATATATATTCTCGTATCACTTGTCTGATTTTCTAGTTGGTACACAACCAATCTAGTATAGGATTACAGAGAGAGACGATGAACTATCTCTCCAGAACTTAGGCTATTTTTTAAACATTGAAATATTTAAACCTCATAAAACGACATCGAATCTAACATTAAGTAAATTTTCCAAACATAATATTAAACATAACTGTTTCTACTTTAGGCACAAGGCCAGCAATTACCCAGTGCATTACTGGTACTTTATTTTATCGACCCCGTAAGGATGAAAGGCAAAGTCAACCTCGGCGGGATTTGAACTCAGATCGTAAAGGGACGTAACTATGCTGGAAAGCATGGCGTCCGACCCTCTACCGATACTGCCAATCCACCGCCCATAATATTAAACATAACGTATGTCAATAAAGAACCAAGCCTGTACAGCTCAGAATTAGAAGTTAGATCTCCTCCTGTCACACCTACCGTCTTTAAAATGAAGGGGAAATACTTTGAGTAACGTTGTTTCTTATATAGAAAATAACCGATTAGTCGCGGTTGAAACGCTTTTGATCCTAGGTCAGCTCTAACAACAGCAGCAACGGCAACATGCTCTATAAAATATCAGAATTGATTAAATCCACTGCACCTTTACCTCGATAATACCTCGGCCTTCAAATGAATATATTAAACTGCTGACTCTCTTGGAAACAGCATGACTATCATAATTTTCCGTTCTTTATAAAGGTAGCCTGGGCTGTCTAATAAGAATAAATTGATATTTTATTATATAGCATATCTCAGGTAGATTTCTTTAAAACGTATGTTGTTTGAATTTCTTCTAGAATATAATTCATCGAAAACTTAAAAGAGTTGTAGTTCTGTTACTCGAGCAAAAAAAATGTTCCTGGTGTATACGTATGTAACTATTTGGATTTAAGCAACTAAAATCGATGTTTGGTTCGGAATTCGATTAATCTACAAGGAAAGAAAGGTCGCTAAAAGCTTTCAGTGGCACAAAAATACTGATTGTGTACAAAAAAAGGCACCAAAATAGCTTCGCTGCATGTTTAAATAAATAAATAAATAAATAAACGTATATTTCTAATTAGATAAATTAAGACTGGCACAAGTAAGTTCAAATACAGCCATAGTTAATTTTGCTTTTCTTCCGTTGTCTAGGCATGGATTAGTGAACAAGTATTTCAGTATTCAGTACCACATTATAGCATTTTGAGTAAATATCTTTTATCACAGCCTTGTATCAATTCAAGCTAATTATTACGTTTAAAATACGCCTAAAATTCATGAGGGAGGCAAAACAGGAGGTTGAGACTTTAAGGCATTTCCCAAGCGATGATAGCGTGTTTATATACAAAAAGTGTTTTGATATGTCTAAACGATTTAATTACACAAATGATCTGAAATTCAAAACAAGCTATGCATTTAGCAAGCAAATGTATTCTAAAGTAATATATATTATTTTGTTCATGCGAAGAAAAAAGGCAACTTTACCCCATATTATAAATTTAAACGAGGGTGAAGAGCTTGTATTAGTAATAATTAAATTTCTGTTGATCCTTGGTTGTTTATATTCTAGGTTGTTACTATTTCAGTTGGGGGGCTCTGAACGTTACAACTTCTTTATCTTTTCTTTGAAGAGTGAATATTCTTCGTAGTTAAACTAAACTATGTGATATGGTGGAGTTGAGGACTTAACGGAAAGAATTATGTCTCCCGTCTCTAAATACAAACATTTTGATTCATTGCTGAAGCCATTCCATTTTATCAATTTCACTCCGAACTAAAGAGGTATCTCATACGTAGTTGTTCAACCGGCTAGAAATATCATCCAAATCTCTCCTACGATAGACTTTGATGTCACTTTAAATAATGTAGTTCTAGAAAACCCTTAAATAGGAAATGATTACGGCTAAAATGCCTTTGATCATAAATCAAAGATTACTTCGATTATGTCTTTCCGAGTTGACCAGCAGCAACATATAATGCCACTAATGTAGTAGAAACAACCATAAGCATCACTCAATTAAACAGCTGTTCCTTGTTGAGATGTTACGTGTTTTGTAAAGGACCATTAGCAAATAGGAAGAGCGCAGTGAAACTGGAACAAAACAGTGTAGTCACTACGACTTCACTAGCTAATTCAATATCTCACATTTCTGAATTAAAATTAATATGTTCTCTTATTAATCAAGTATGTTCTCTCATTAATCAAGATGGCAAGTATAAATCCCAACATCTATACATAAATTTAATTTATTTTTTTATTTTAGGAAATCTGGTTTGGTGCATTAAGATTGGTAGTATTTCACTATCAGGAAAATATTTATAAAACTGATATTTGATTATTTGCTAAATTAGCTTCATAAGATGCTTCATTTGGTAACGTAATCTATATGTTTAAATAGGATAACATACTCAACCCAATTTATTATGCACCAACTTATTTTTGATTATATATCAACGATTTGTATGTTATATACCGATAGATTCAGTTCATTTATTAGAGAAAGCACAACATAATGACGTTTCCTAGCGATGATGTATATTTAGAATACAATATGGTATACTATTTTCATAGACATAATCTGTTGCATGGTATAGTTTCGTTCAGTAAAAATATTACTTGAATCTGAATGGTATTTAAATATTTTATATATCACTTCAAAATATGTTTTAATATTTTTTTTAATTGAATGAAATATGTTTAAAATATTTGCAGATGGTGCTTATTCAACTAGAATTTTACCTATACATATTGCCTGATTGCTGACGATATTTCAGTTATTTCAAATATATCTGAAATCTGAAGAATTGTTAAATAATATTTCTTATAATGGTTTCTACTCTAGGTCCAAGGCTAGCAATTTTGGGGAAGTAGAAAGTCAATTAAATTGACCCAAGTGCGTGCAATAGTTGTGCTTTATTTTATCGATCCCGTAAGGATGAAAGGCAAAGCTAACTTCAGCGGGATTTGAACTCAGAACGTAAAGGCCTGTAACTCTATGCCGCAAAGCATGTTATCCAGCGCTCTACCGATACTATAATGAAAATAGCAAAACACAATATAAACACTTATAGTGATGTGTCCGGTTCGTATCTGAAGCCACATTGGTGCACTTACACTACTAATACTCTTGGGAAAAACGTTGGCCAAACATTATAATTTTCTTCCTTCTTTAAAATATAAGACTTTCCTGGTAAAAATCACCTCAGCCTTATGAATAATCTAAGAAGCTAACTTTTAGGGAATAACTGGGTTTCATACATTATGTTTATATTTTGCATTGTTCTGGCTATGTATTCTTTAGACTTTCATTTTTTTACTGGTTTACGTCATACGACTAGGACCAAGCTGGATCACTTACATATAGGCATAATTTACTCAGTGATATCAATTCCAGTACTTATTTAAGTTTGATACTTGTTTTATTGATATTTGTTGAACCACTAAGTAACGAGACAACTAAACAGAAGAGCACATAACAACATGGGTTTCTACGCTGATAGACACATAAACAAACACAGACACACAATAACTCTACTACTTTCCATTGATACACACATAAACACACACAATATATATATTTGTTCACGCTGATATACACTTAAACACACAAAACACAGGCACAATAAATCACACTGCTATATACATAAACACACACAGAAACAGTAATTCTACTAAACTGCAATTTTACTTATAGTGGCTCGCCCACAACTAGTTGAAAATATTTGTCCAATGTTGTTCGCAGCGGAATAGAATTCGGAATTACATTGTTACGACTACAAGGTTCTTTTTGTATAAATATTTGTTTTTATTCTGATGATTAATAAGCGATTATTCAGACTTCTGTATATTTGGAAAATGTTCATACTCCTTTTCAGTGCTACTACGCCTTAACTTTGACGTTTAGCTTAGGATTACTGCTTAACTTTAGCAATTAGCGTGGTACTACAACTTAACGTCGACAATTAGCGCGACACTACAACTTTACCTCATAGCTAACTTGATACTACGACTTAACTAAGCAGAGTTTCGTGTGTCATTATGTAAACAACACAAGATAAGAAAAAGATTGTTGCATCTGTCTGAGTCATGACTAAATAAATAGCCGGTACTTCATTTCGTATCATTTATAGTGCGCTGTAAACATTTTAAATGAGTTAGATGCTGCAGCTGACCGGGTCAAGAATGTACTGGATTATGGCTAAAGGATTGACGATTTATATAATTTGTTTATGAACAATATATTAACATTCGCTACTCAAATCTAGTTAGCTATAAATATGTACCTTATGCATTTAATCGGGGAAGCTATTGTATATTATTGTTTCGTTGTTTTTAACGAAATCAAATCGGATTAGGTATTTGAATTTGGCTGTTTGTGGTAATAGCTTTACAGCCCTTCATCCGACCGTTAGCGTAAACCCAGACTTATTATTTATGCAGTTATCTTATGCCACTATTGCGAATTCCATGACTACGGGGAATATAAAAATAATCTTTAAGCATAGAAAGAAAAACATGATTATCACATGCTTTACTTCATACTTAAGGTTATCCTGAAAGAGCTAAGTTTAACGATTCAGATATTTCGTTTCTTCGTCTTTTTTTTTAGGATTGTTAATCAAGGTATTTCCATTAATTAAGATAATATTTCTTTAACATCATTATTTTATATGTGTTAGCAGGAAAATCAATTTCTCAATCATCTGTCTCATTATCACATTCCCCTTGGCGAAATGCAGTTTCAGCAAAAATTATAATTGATGCCACAAAACAAAGACATTCTCAAACAATATCTAATACATATACTATTACTATATAATATAATGTGTGGCAGTAAAGCAACCACTAAATGTTTTGCAGTATTTAATTTCGTCTCTCTACGTTGTAAGTTCAAATTCAGCCAAAGCTAATTTTGTCTTTCATCCGATGTCTAGCCATGACTGTGTAGTTAAGAAGTTCAGAGTCCGGTCTCACATCGTAAGCAAATGTCTTTTACCATAGCCTTGAGTCTACTCAAGTCCTATGACGAAAATTAGGTAAACATAAACTGTGGAATTCTATTGGATGTATTTTACATATGATTCAAAGGTTCAGCCTTGTTACATAGTGTCAAGTTGTGAATTATGTTATGGGTACATGTGTCTGTGAAATACGCAATCACTTATATATTAATTTAATTAGTCGGATGTTTGCTTGTTCGAACAACTCTAGTTGATAGCTAATAGAGGATCTATTAGCTATCAACTAGAGAAGAAACAATCTCCTATGATTCTCTCTTCCAAATTTCTGACTTTGCTATAATGTGCGAAATTAAAATTGTTATTACAGAAATAAACGGTGGGTTCGAAAAAACATCGGAGCGACACAATAAATCCTTTACACTATTCAATTTATGCGATTTACATTTCGAGATACAATCCTTCAACATTCAACTTTGCTTTTTCTCCTTTTTGCATCCGATAAAATAAATACCAAATCATAGTGCACTAAAGAATTCACAACTGCTACTACTCCTGCTGCTACCGTACTACTACTCGAATGTATGAGCAATTACATGTTTTTATTTACACAGACATATTATCACCTTCAGAATTCTTCCATTACTATTGATTTCTAACATTGACACAAGGCCACAAATTGTGCCATGAATATTTTAAAATACGAATTAACTTATTCCACTATTGTTATTAGATTACAGATTCCAGCGCGGGTGTGTGCGTGCGTGCGTGTGTGTGTGTCAGAGAGAGAATCGCTCAACTAAAATATATTCTTACTTCAATTTTAATATAAAAATCCGTCGTCTTTCAATCACCAGATATTTTCTCCCATTTATTATCTTGATACCTATATGTAATTCGAAAGAATTTATTTGTTATAAAGTAATTTTCTCGGCTTTGAGTTACATATATATTCATTGAAAATTGATTTGTCTTATTTCGTTTAAAATTATTTTATGTATTTCTATCATTTACCTTTTGTGGACTCTATATTTAATGTATGCAAAGTAATTTTTGTTTAAATGATACTTTTCTTGCTGAATTTCCTGTTTATAGCCGTCACATATCCCCCTTTATTTGATTATTTTAAAATAGGTTTGGTGTTTGTTATGCTGGTGTACATACTTAGATAGTGCTGTTGTTTTCTGCATGTGTATTCTGTTGCACTTTCATATAAGTTCAACATTTATAGTGTATCGAATTTGTGTAACCAAATTCTCGTGTGTCATAATCATTATTGACAAATTTGTTCTTGTAATTAGTTAAATATAATATATTGATTCCACATAATGCATCAAATATTTCTTTAAAATTGTCATGTAGATGAAAACTTATGATTGGTATCAGAGGAAACATGGTGTTTAGATTGATGCAGTAGCCAGAAGGAAAACAGTTCTAGGTTTCGTGCAGATAATAAAGATTGACTTTATTTATCGACCCCGGAGTCAATAAACAAAGTAACTGTCAATAGGCGATGGATTGGAGGAACTTTTAAAGAATCGGGTTGAATTTCAATCTGTCTCGTTTGACCCAAATAGAGGTCAATGGAAACAGTGTCCTTCGTCTGACCTGACGCTCGGCTCCTTTCCGTTTTGGTACTATAAGAGAAAAATGTTCCATTAACTTTCAGGGCTTAGCGCCTACCTTGAACATAACTAAAAGAGCGTAATTACTTTTCTCAAGAAAGTTTGGTTTTATCTTCCATTAATTAATGGATTTGATGAAGAAACTTCAAGCAATTGTCATGCCATAAATATATTTTTTATTTTTTATTATTTGCTCTTTTTATAACTCATCACATTAATATGGAAATATTTTTTTCTTCATTTGCTGATTAAAATTGAAGTGTAGAATTGACATTTTACAGCAGATGTAGTGATTTAAGATAAACCTGCCCAGTTGATTATTATAACTTGTGAAATTACATGTAGTTATGTTAATGATAAAGACAGTCATGTAACTGCTCTTCAACGAAATAATCATTTTAACATTAAATAAATCGCAGAATTGATTTAATTGATCAAAAATCAATATTGTTCAATAAATTCACAAATGAGGAATATTTTTAGAATAGAGAAAGATCCGAAATCCAAAGAAACTGGTGATAGCCTGTGTTGGCAACAATAAGTTCATATGAGATTTCATCGGAAAGTTTGATAATTCAAATTACCTTTAGAAGTGACGTATGCAACGTTTCAGGCTCTTGCGCTACGTTTGAAAGTGAAGAACAACATAGAGAATGAAATTTCATTTTGACAGCAAAATTTAACATGAATACGTAAATGTTAACTTGAAGTGCCTGAGCTTAAGCTATGGATGTATACGTGTATTAACACATTCTCGTATTCCAGAATGTCATGTTCGTAATTGGGAGTTACATGTTCAATAAAATTACATCATATTAACTATAAATTCAATACAAGTTTTGATCTTTTTAAAAGAGCAAAGGTAATACTTTATTATAAGTTTTTATTTCTAATTTAGGCACAAGGCCAGAAAATTTGAAAGAAGCGCATATTGATTAAATCAACTCAGTATTTGATTAGTATTTTATTTATTAACCCCGGAAGGGTGAATAGCAAAGTTGATTTTGGTGGGATTTAAACTCAAAACATAAAAAGCTAGAACATATATTGCAATAACATTTTATCCTATGGTCTACCAATTCTGCTAATTAATCACTCTAATCAGGTGAAATATATTTCTATGTGTGCTTATTCTATTTAGGTGTTATAAGTAAAAGATAATTAGCAAATATTTAATGATTATCAGATATTTCAAACTGATATTAAATGTAAATATATTTTTTCAATCTATGGAAAACTATTGTTAAAACTGACAAATTATATTTTTTAATAATATCCAGTGAACGAGTTTTTATAGTTTAATTAGATGTTGACTGAATTACGTGAAAGAATTATAAATTATAAAGATAAATGGTCTTCCGTCAACTTTAGCGGTGATTGTTCCAGCCAACCAGTTAAATAAGCGTAAGTGGCTGAGTATTTGACAGGCCCGTGTACTCTTAGGATAATCATCTGAGAGATTCATCGCGACAGAGTGTGTGTCAAAGCTAGCCTTTTGAATTACAAATATTATACATCCAATGAGTTTCAAAACAGTTTCTGTCTACCCAATTATATTTCACTTATATTTCTTGGGGCGACCCGTCGCTACTGTAAAATCACTTGCCCAAAACGCCACAAAATGGGACCGAATCCGGAAGCTAATGATTTTGAAATTAACTTATTAACCATTCGGCTATGCTATGTCCATATAAAAAAAACATAGATGTAGATATTTACACTGTGTCGGTCAGCTGAGATCATTGTCTGCTACCAATCTCTTATCCCTGCTTTAAGATGTTAATTGCTTTAAATGTTTTTCTACATTTCAGATGACCAGTCATGATATGTATAAGATAAATTTTGAAAGTTTGGAAATATATTTGAGCAATAACATTTCTGTTAACGTGTCTATCTTTGATGCTGGTGTTAAAGTTTTAATTCATAGTGATCTGCTATATATTCACATATATATGCATTGTTGCCTGGCTATTTTTGTTAAGTTAGTATTAACATGGCACAAGGTCAGCAATTTGAAGGGAAGGGGAAAGTCGATTAAATCGGCTCCAGTGTATTACTGGTGCTTTATTTTATCAACCCCGTAAGGATGAAAGCGAAAGCTAACCTTGGTATTAAAATATTAACAAGATATAATTGTGCATTGACGACATTGTCTAATATTGTTTTAATTCTTTCGACAAGTACGAGACCCAAATCTGGATATGTTTCAACCTCATTAACGAAGCATGGACTTCATTGTATTTGCCGAAGTAGTGGTGAGAAAACCACTAAGTAAATGTAAGAAAATGGCTAGAGTACAAAATTAGAATTGTGCACAGAATATATTTCTCAGAGACGACGTCCACATTAAAAGCAACTATTGAAGAAATTATAACCGAGTGAACATATTCAGGTACTGTTCAAGCACCCTGTATATCACCGTTTGTAAAGACCTTCGAATGACTGAAGAATTCAATAAAACCATCCCGTTTTCCCCCTATAGTAGACATAACCCGAGGAAACACACCATAATAAGTCTGATAAACATTTGTGAAAATGCATTTAATACATGGAGCATTAAAATTCTAGCTACAAATAAATGCGCAGTAAGGAGAAACAATATTAATATCATTACCTTCGCAAGTACGGGAGACAAATCCGAATATGTTTCATACATGTTACACACTTATCGATAAGAGATAGATTTCATGGTATAAGCCGAAATATTGAGGGAGAAACGTCTATATTAATGCATAAGAATGTACATTCGTCGGAATAGAAATTTAACTTCTATGCTAATATTAATATTGTATATGCAAGTGAAACGAGTTCTTTAAAACACACATCGATTCATTTTAGAGTCACCTTTGAGGCGAATTCACTTATGTATCGTTAGGAAAAGTATGAGTGTTACTTTTTTTTCTTTTTTTTTCTCTTTTCTGTTGCACATAATGTGGTTCATAAATGAGTTTACCCTTTAAAAATATTATATTTTTGTAATAATTTATTTTTCATTTTTATTTCAGATTTTGAAAATATGTCACTGTAACTTCAAAAGGTATTGGTAAAAAAAACGTTATTTCTTTAAAAGGTAAAGCCTATTATCACGCATACACTTTATGAATTTGTAGCATTGACAAAAAACCACATATTTCGGGTGAATTAATAGTTGTGTAAATCGACATTGGCTTGACTGGTGCTTTAATTTATCAAACCCAGAATGGTGAAAGTCAAAGTCGACCACAGCGAGATTGAACTCACAGAGTAAAGTTACACAGCTAAATAACACAAGACATTTTGTCTCACAAAACTGATTTGTGTGAACACATGGAACTTTCTTTTTATGGTAAGTTCCGGTAACCCCTGACGGGCGCCGCTGTGGCATACGGCGTTTCTTGGGCATTTTAAGTCAGGCGGAGCTCATCCTTCTCCAGGTCTGAACACAGCAGTCTTCTTCCAGAGAAAGATAGAAAGTGAGAGAGAAGTGAGAAAGAGGTATAGAGGAAGAATCGATCCCAGTACTAGATTGGTACTTTTTTTATCAACCGCGAAAGCATGTTTCTTTTTATTATATACTATCTGCTGTACACGGTAATACCTGGGAAAGGTGGGATTATTCGCAGAGTTCGCTCGAAAATGCTAGCGACCCTGGCTGCCCATACTGGATTTTCAATAGCAACCTTTACTAGGTGTGTTTATGGCAGATCAATTTTTTGTGTGGAACTATCAATAGCTGTTTAAGTCATAAGTCCTTGCATCCAGCTTTCTTCATTCAGAATGAATAAGCCGGAGGAGTTTGAGCTCGAAGAGTATCGAACTTATTCAACAAACTTATGTATAAGAATAGAAAACTTACTGCCTTACCGCTCAAGAACAAACACTGAACAATTGAGGAAGTCATCGCAATTATTGAAGAAATTATAACCGAGTGAACATATTCAGGTACTGTTCAAGCACCCTGTATATCAGCGCTTGTAAAGACCTTCGAATGACTGAAGAATTCAATAAAACCATCCCGTTTTCCCCCTATAGTAGACATAACCCGAGGAAACACACCATAATAAGTCGGATAAACAATCAGAGGCGTTGGCCCTAAAGAGTGCCTTGTAACGTTCACTGTTGCAAAGTGTCAATAATGGGGGCGAAGTTGCATCTTCTTAATTCGTGTTAATCTTCCCACGATCCGACACATCGAAATATCGACAAAATAAACTCTACTCTCAAAGACGGCATGTTACAATTAACATGCCGGGAGAACGTTTATTCGTCAACATACGATTTGAGTTTTATTCTTCGGACTAATCTCGTGGTAAGCCAACTTCCAGGTCATTGATCATCACATTTCTTTGTGACTTATCACCGATTCCTGCAGTTGACCTTAATAATATCTAAGCGTGTGCACGTGTTCAGAATCCATATCTGTGGATGTGATCTATATATATATTGTGTTGTTATTTCTGTTTACCTTTAACATACATATATATATATGTAAATATATATATATATACGAAGACATCTGTTCAGTCGTCAACCAAAATTAGATTGTCGTCTGCTTTGTTTGAAATTTCTTTATGTATATTTCTAATAAATTATTGCTTTGTTTTTGGAGGACTGAGTTGTGGGAGAATGAAGGAGAGTAGTGGGAGGGAGGGTTTAGCATAAAGTAGTAGTATCTCCTCTTCCCCCTCTCTCACTGAAACGTCTTCTCTTTCCTCCTCTATTATAAAGATGTCCCCAGGGGTTCCATTTTTAATTTTTATTGAAATCCAATTAGCCAGTGCTGCTTCTGGAAATTAGCCTAACATGTGTGTAAAGTTTCATCAGGATCGGATTACTGGTGTAGGCACCAACTGGTTATACACAGTACACAAATACACGGAATCACAGACAGAAATTGCCATTCATATAGTAGATGAGAAAGACAAAAACGATTTGTTCGATTGAATCCAATGTAGATTTGTATAACTAAAATTGCAAGGTATTTTCTATGACAATATTATTTTCTCCCAGTTCTCTCACTGCTTTTACGCAAACGCGTGTATAATCTCTCCTCCCTACACACACACACACACACACACACACACACACACACACACACACACACACACACACACACACACACACAAAAGTAATAATGGTTTCTGATTTAAGCACAAGTTCAGCAATTTGGGAGGCGGAGAAAGTCGAGTATATCTACTCCGGCACTTCACTGGTACTATAGTTTATTGATTCAGAAAGGTGATGTCGATCGTCGCGGGATTTGAACTAAGAGGTTAAAAGAGCTGAAACAAATTTTGCAAAGCAATGGCCTGACGCTCAAAACATTGTGTCAATCAACCGCTCGTTGCGCAACCATATAATATTCTAATACAGTTGACAGTCTTATGAAATTAGCGAACGATGATTTCATTCACTAAACATGGACTCAGAAATATAGAATGTTGTATACAGTTTTTACAATGAAAATAAAGCACATTAATACGCCTGTAATTAAAGTCGTTGGTTATTGTTAGGAAATCAACCCACTTAAATTTAATCTAAATACAATTCTATAAAATTTAAGTAAGAATAGCTGTCGATTAATGAACACCATTGATTGCTTCTTGTTCCAGCTGTGGCAGAAGATCAGGTAAACAACGCGCATGTCAACCTGTTGTCTAATACTCTAACAGGTAAGTAAACATATATACATATATACACACAGATGATAGATCCTCCGTCGGTTTTGACTATGAGAAACCACTTGTTCAATCAACAGAATGACTGACTTGTTAGCTTAATGGGTACGTTGCTGAGTATTCCTCAGACGCGTATATCCTTATTAATATAATTCTTGAGCAAAATAAACGTGATACAATATGTGACAAGACTGAACTTTTGAATTACAAGTATTATATCTCTGGCAAGTTTCCATACAGCTTCAGTCTACCGAATTTCACTCACAAAGCTTGCGTTGACGCGCGTCTGTGGTAAGGACTGTTGCTCAAGATACCGCCTAATGGAGTCGGACTCGATACTACATGGTTGAGGAGTTAACTTTTTAACGCAACCGAGCCTGTACTCACTACATAAATTATCAGGCACATATATACAAACTCAATGTCACACAGTGTATAAATTATCAACAGTTTTAAGCGTGTTTCTGTGGCATCACTAGCTGCATTGTTGGTGGATATACCATATTATAAAGATATTATAAAGATAGCAGTCTGACAGAATTGTTAGATTGTCGGACAAACGTTCAACACTATTTTTGCTGGCTCTTTGCATTCAAATCCCACCACAATCAACGTAACCTTTCAACCTCCGAAAATTGATAAAATAAAGTGCCACTAAAATTTCTGATCTTGTGCCTATGTTTGAAACTATTATTTCAGTTACTATTTTACTGAATATGTGAAATAATTGTTTATACTTTAGGTACAAGGCCAGCAATTATCCAATGCATTACTGGTACTTTATTTTATCGACCCCGTAAGGATGAAAGGCAAAGTCAACCTCGGCGGGATTTGAACTGAGATCATAAAGGGACGTAACTATGCTGGAAAGCATGGCGTCCGACCCTCTATCGATATATGTGAAATAATGAGCTGTGTTATCTTGCTAAGTAAGGCGGCGAATTAATAAAGTTGTTAGAACGTCGGATAGAATGCTTTGTGGTGTTTGTTTCGGCTGTTGTTCTCTGAATTCAAATACCGCTGAGGTCGACTTTGCCTTTCATCCTTTCGAGGTCGATAAAAAAAATACCGGTCCAATACTGGGAGCGATTTTCCCTCTATATATCTCTGTCTCACTTCCTCTCTTTATCTTTCTATCTCTCCCTGTAAGAAATCAACTGTTTCAAATTAAAATGCCCAAGAAACGCCGTATGCCACTACGACTCCATCAGGAGTTACGGGACCATACCATTTTGCTGGATAGTGATTGTGTTTCTTGTTTGTTTTGTGAGATGTGTTATATATGTGAGCGTCTGGTGGTGATTGTGTTTCTTGTTTGTTTTGTGAGATGTGTTATATATGTGAGCGTCTGGTGGTGATTGTGTTTCTTGTTTGTTTTGTGAGATGTGTTATATATGTGAGCGTCTGGTGGTGATTGTGTTTCTTGTTTGTTTTGTGAGATGTGTTATATATGTGAGCGTCTGGTGGTGATTGTGTTTCTTGTTTGTTTTGTGAGATGTGTTATATATGTGAGCGTCTGGTGGTGATTGTGTTTCTTGTTTGTTTTGTGAGATGTGTTATATATGTGAGCGTCTGGTGGTGATTGTGTTTCTTGTTTGTTTTGTGAGATGTGTTATATATGTGAGCGTCTGGTGGTGATTGTGTTTCTTGTTTGTTTTGTGAGATGTGTTATATATGTGAGCGTCTGTTTCTTTCCCCTACGGTTAGCTATACTCTTTGTTGTTCTCCTGTCTCACTCGCTTCACGCGTTTCAATTGTCCTAATAACTTATTTTGGTTATTATTGCACCGACGTGAGGTATATGATTTTTAATGCAATGAAATATCTATGATCGTCGGCAAATCACTGATGAGGGACTCATTTTATTACATGTTATCCATGTGCTACCTGCAGTATTTTTCTCTATATTTTATTATATATATATATATATATATATATATATATATATATATATATATATATATACAGTATTTATAAATTTATAAACAGTTGTCTGTTCAGTTATACTTTGGTCCAAACGGGCTGGTATATAACCTGTAGCTCCGATAATGATGGGTCTAAAGTTGAAGGTGTATCTTGGATACTGGATCTGCAAACCCCTCATCAATGGTCCGTAGATGTCCGCCTTCTGCTGTATTTGTCTTACAACTTTTACATCAAGTGGGCAGCTGATCTCTACAACAGAGCGCGTTTTCAATGTGTGGTCCCAAACAACAATATCAGGCCGGTTGTGCTTTAATTTGGTGGTAGTTTATATATTTAGGTTCCACCAGTATTCTTTAGCGCCATCTATCTTAACATATCCCTCATCGTTTGTTTTTAATGTTTTCCTAAGTGCGTTCCAGACGGTTCTAGCTATCACATCGTGTCTCATGGGTAGGTAGTAGCGAGACGACATTCTTTCGCAGTTGGCAATAATGTGGCTAACATGTTAGATCTTTGTTTTACATAGCCTACATTTGTTGTCGACTGATGGCCCTCCTCTTTTCTGTAGCAGATATTTGGTAGGGATTTCTTGTTCCTGTATTGCATAGAGATATCCTTCAAGGTTCGATGTCATAAACTTGTCGCAACTCCATGACAGGCTTTTTTAATGATTTCTCCCTTCTATAATCTGTGTTTTTCGTCTTACATACCCATGCACAACTTTCTCTGTAAAGTGGTCCATTTTTTTATCTTATTCGAACTTTGAATAGGATCTTCCAATTTCCCTGGGAGAGAGATTTATATCAGGCCTTATTCCATATCTCTCCTCCAGATCAGTGGCTATTCTAATGATATTATTTCCTTCATGTTCATAAACCTGGGCAAGATGGTTGCTGACCTTTTTCTTCTGTTGAAGATGTGGATTCAGTGTTACTCTCCGGGTCTCGTATGATGTTAATATGGATTTTAGACCTCGGCACCTTCCTTGCGTGATAAGAATAGCCTATCCACATCACCATTGATGTTAAAATTTCCAGTAACACTGAGAAGCTTGCGAGTTCTTATATCCATCTCACTTAGTTCTTGCAATGACCCGTTCAGCAGAACAAATATTGGAGTGGGCAATGTATTTGTTGTACATTGATAGTTCTGATGACCATATTTTCTTTACTCTCCTAGGGTATTCAGTTCTGGTTCTCTCCTTATTTATAGGTTCATCATATCTGACATTCTCATCCTGTCCAAGATATCTGTAATTGACACCTGACTGTAGAGGTTGTATTGTCAAGCCGTTCATCTCTAGAGGGTACAACCCTTTCACTTTTTACTGTTAAATGTGTACATTTGGACTCACCAAATTCCTTCTGATGTCTGCAGAAATTGTGTAATGAGGTCCAACAAAGAAAAGATGGGAGATACTTCTGGACCCACTTCTATGACCACTTTATTTTGTGAGCAGGTA
>OZ024741.1:162744585-162767085 GCA_964016885.1 Eledone cirrhosa | reverse complement strand
ATGGGAATGGAGGATTTGTTTTTGGTTGTTAATAGTATCTAACCAGAGCTCTGTGTCTAGTACAGGTAATCGATGGTTGGGGTGTCTACTTGGGTAGTCTATAGTAACTCTAATGCTCTGGTGGATGGAGTTTGCTATTTGCTGGATGCTTTCCATTGTGTTTTTCTCTGGTTCCTGACTGTTCTTTAGTGGGGGTGTCTTAACTACGATGTTTATATCATCTACGTAGTGGGAGTACATTATCAGGGTTAAGCTGTCTTCTAATTGTTCATTAAGTTTTTGTTTAAGTCTACTGTCCCACCATACCATGAACAAGTTAGCTATGTCGCCTGCAATGCTAACACCAATGGCTGCTCCTTCCTCTTGGGCATATGTTTTACCATTAAATTTGAACATATGTTCCTTAAGGGTTAATTTTATGCTGGCCCCTACCGCATGTGCAATCATTTTCTTCAGTTCATCGTGGTTTTCGGGTGTCCGTATGGCTCTGGTCCACCCGTTCCATCTATCTGTGTGGGTTTTCTTGGCCATTGAGGTAATGGTAGGTGGTCTGCCTCTTGCTGGTCTTGTAGGGCACAGGTTGCTAAGGTCATAAGTGTCTAGGTAACTATTACTATGGGTAAGCTTAAGTAGAAGTCCCAGCTCACTGGTATCAATCCCACGGAACTCAACCTTGCTCTCGCTGATCATTTCGACGCATTTCTCCACAGCAAAATCCACGTCAATAGATGGATACAGGGACACAACATCCATACTGCCTATTATGCAGTTTGTTAGGTCCCCAGATCGGTTACCCGCGCCGATTCTGCTGAGGAGGTCCTCCGTGCTGTCACACACATCTGGGGACATCTCAATGATGGGGCGTATGATCAGGGAGAGGAAGTAGGACAGTCTGTAGTTACTAGCAATGTTAGCCCCACAGACTGGCCGTGTTGGTGGTCCCGCGACAGGGTCCCAGCCCGTTTTATGGTCTTTTCGAAGCCCATACAACGCCGGCACGTCATTGTTCCAGGCCTGGAAGTTGTTGGCAGTCCTTTTGTTGGGCTGCATTATATTTGTCCACATCACCATATGGGCATTGAGGGTTTTTTCTCTATCCTCATGCTCCTGTGGTGTTACCTCTCTTGTGTTAGTGATGTGGGGTTGCATTGCCTGGATGTAGTTTGGCAGGCTGTCAACCGACATTCTGCCAGACTTGTCTGTTGGAAAGCATGCTATCTCTCCATTACGCGAGCGCTGCATGAGCTTACGCAAGCCATTTGCAGATTCTTCTCCCAGTTGCTGGGCCTCTATTCTATTATGCTTCTTGCTATACTGTTCTATAATATTTCTAAGTTCGGATTTAGCTATACTAAATTGTGCTTCTGTTTGTTCATCGACCTGCGACGGCAACTGCGTGCGTTTGTTAAATGGCAAAGTCGTGGCGTGGACTCGTCGTAGGTCGAATGATTTATCGGAGGGGTTATAAAACGGAGAGTTCCAGGCTGCTGCTTTATGTGTACTAGTGCTATTGTTAGTTGTGTTGTTTCTATTTCCACCAACAGCAGCAGCCTCAGCTTCATGGTTGTTTCTATGTCTCTCATAATTACTCCTGTCTCTTTCCACTGGCTCAATGTTGTTATCTACCCTATTTTGTGTGTCTGTGTGTTCGTCTTGGTTATTCTCTTTGTCCTTAGTCTCCCTACTCCTTTTAATCCTATTACTTTCTCTTATTTCTCTGATTTCTGTGCTACTGTCATTACTTGTTTTCTGTGTCTGTGTGTTTGTTAAGATTGTAGTGGTGGTGAGAGGCATTGAATGTGTGTGTGTTGTTGTTGTTGATGTGTGTTGTTGTTGATGTGTGTTGTTGTCTCCGTGTGTGTGTGTGTTATCGTTGTTGTGTGTGTTGTTATTGTTGTTTGTGTTTGCGTGTCTGTTGTTGTTGTATCTGGGTATGTTGCTGTTGTTGTTGTTGTTGTTGATGTGTGTGTTGTTGTTATTGTTGTCTCCGTGTGTGTTGTTATTGTTGTTTGTGTCTGCGTGTCTGTTGTATCTGGGTATGTTGCTATTGTTGGTGTTGTATCTGGGTATGTTGCTATTGTTGTTGTTATTGTTGTTTGTGTCTGTGTGTCTGTTGTTGTTGGGATGTGTGTTGTATATGTGTGTGCGTATATTGTTGCTTTTGTTTTTGTTTTTGTTTTTGATGCTCCAGCGTAGTTTCGTAAATGATTTTTCTATTTCTGACAGACAACTAATCATATTTACCTTCTTGAATGTCGCAAATTTGGGTGGCAGACGTAACACAGACATTTCATTATTATCTATTTCCGTGTTTCCATAAATGTTGGTATTTTCATTGTTGAACTCTTCAGATAATGAGGTGTCGGCCATGTTGATACCGTCAATTTTGTCGGGATATCTATTGGTATACTCTATAGTATCCCGATTTAGCTTTGCCTGTTTAAGCCACTTTAATTTTCTGTTAAAGTGCTTATTACATTCTTGAGTAATGTACTGTTCTTCGAGGCGTATAAGGCTTATAAATGTTAGTTTTTCTGCTGGTGTGGTGATTTTAGATATTTCATCTATTAGGTTACGCTTTAGTTTTTCTTGATGACTTAATTCTCTATAGATCTTCTTTTTTATGTTTAGAATTAAAGTTCGTTTTAGCCTATCTGCTTGTTTTTTGGTGAGTTGTAATCTTCTAACGTCGGTATTGATGGTGTTGGTGTAGATTCTAGAAGTGGTGCACAGTTTTATGAAGTGTAGTTGTCGAGATGTTATGGTTTTTCGTAGACAACAGAATAATGTAATAAGCACTTTAACAGAAAATTAAAGTGGCTTAAACAGGCAAAGCTAAATCGGGATACTATAGAGTATACCAATAGATATCCCGACAAAATTGACGGTATCAACATGGCCGACACCTCATTATCTGAAGAGTTCAACAATGAAAATACCAACATTTATGGAAACACGGAAATAGATAATAATGAAATGTCTGTGTTACGTCTGCCACCCAAATTTGCGACATTCAAGAAGGTAAATATGATTAGTTGTCTGTCAGAAATAGAAAAATCATTTACGAAACTACGCTGGAGCATCAAAAACAAAAACAAAAGCAAAATATACGCACACACATATACAACACACATCCCAACAACAACAGACACACAGACACAAACAACAATAACAACAACAATAGCAACATACCCAGATACAACACCAACAATAGCAACATACCCAGATACAACAGACATGCAGACACAAACAACAATAACAACACACACGGAGACAACAATAACAACAACACACACATCAACAAAAACAACAACAGCAACATACCCAGATACAACAACAACAGACACGCAAACACAAACAACAATAACAACACACACAACAACGATAACACACACACACACGGAGACAACAACACACATCAACAACAACACACATCAACAACAACAACACACACACATTCAATGCCTCTCACCACCACTACAATCTTAACAAACACACAGACACAGAAAACAAGTAATGACAGTAGCACAGAAATCAGAGAAATAAGAGAAAGTAATAGGATTAAAAGGAGTAGGGAGACTAAGGACAAAGAGAATAACCAAGACGAACACACAGACACACAAAATAGGGTAGATAACAACATTGAGCCAGTGGAAAGAGACAGGAGTAATTATGAGAGACATAGAAACAACCATGAAGCTGAGGCTGCTGCTGTTGGTGGAAATAGAAACAACACAACTAACAATAGCACTAGTACACATAAAGCAGCAGCCTGGAACTCTCCGTTTTATAATCCCTCCGATAAATCATTCGACCTACGACGAGTCCACGCCACGACTTTGCCATTTAACAAACGCACGCAGTTGCCGTCGCAGGTCGATGAACAAACAGAAGCACAATTTAGTATAGCTAAATCCGAACTTAGAAATATTATAGAACAGTATAGCAAGAAGCATAATAGAATAGAGGCCCAGCAACAGGGAGAAGAATCTGCAAATGGCTTGCGTAAGCTCATGCAGCGCTCGCGTAATGGAGAGATAGCATGCTTTCCAACAGACAAGTCTGGCAGAATGTCGGTTGACAGCCTGCCAAACTACATCCAGGCAATGCAACCCCACATCACTAACACAAGAGAGGTAACACCACAGGAGCATGAGGATAGAGAAAAAACCCTCAATGCCCATATGGTGATGTGGACAAATATAATGCAGCCCAACAAAAGGACTGCCAACAACTTCCAGGCCTGGAACAATGACGTGCCGGCGTTGTATGGGCTTCGAAAAGACCATAAAACGGGCTGGGACCCTGTCGCGGGACCACCAACACGGCCAGTCTGTGGGGCTAACATTGCTAGTAACTACAGACTGTTCTACTTCCTCTCCCTGATCATACGCCCCATCATTGAGATGTCCCCAGATGTGTGTGACAGCACGGAGGACCTCCTCAGCAGAATCGGCGCGGGTAACCGATCTGGGGACCTAACAAACTGCATAATAGGCAGTATGGATGTTGTGTCCCTGTATCCATCTATTGACGTGGATTTTGCTGTGGAGAAATGCGTCGAAATGATCAGCGAGAGCAAGGTTGAGTTCCGTGGGATTGATACCAGTGAGCTGGGACTTCTACTTAAGCTTACCCATAGTAATAGTTACCTAGACACTTATGACCTTAGCAACCTGTGCCCTACAAGACCAGCAAGAGGCAGACCACCTACCATTACCTCAATGGCCAAGAAAACCCACACAGATAGATGGAACGGGTGGACCAGAGCCATACGGACACCCGAAAACCACGATGAACTGAAGAAAATGATTGCACATGCGGTAGGGGCCAGCATAAAATTAACCCTTAAGGAACATATGTTCAAATTTAATGGTAAAACATATGCCCAAGAGGAAGGAGCAGCCATTGGTGTTAGCATTGCAGGCGACATAGCTAACTTGTTCATGGTATGGTGGGACAGTAGACTTAAACAAAAACTTAATGAACAATTAGAAGACAGCTTAACCCTGATAATGTACTCCCGCTACGTAGATGATATAAACATCGTAGTTAAGACACCCCCACTAAAGAACAGTCAGGAACCAGAGAAAAACACAATGGAAAGCATCCAGCAAATAGCAAACTCCATCCACCAGAGCATTAGAGTTACTATAGACTACCCAAGTAGACACCCCAACCATCGATTACCTGTACTAGACACAGAGCTCTGGTTAGATACTATTAACAACCAAAAACAAATCCTCCATTCCCATTATGCCAAACCCATGACTTCCAAACATCTGATCCACCGAAACTCGGCCATTTCGGACCATACCAAAATCAACATACTGATTGCGGATTTGGTACGGGTGATGAGAAATGTGTCCCGCATGTGCAACCCCGAAGAACTAGAGAGACACATACAACACTTCATGAACCGTATGCAGTTCTCTGGCTACAATCAGAGAGATAGAATCATAGTGTATAAAGGAGCCAGAACCAAATGGGAAAAAATGGTAAATAATGACATAAATGGGACCTGCCCCTTGTATAGGAGCAAATTTTGGAATAGAATAGAAAGAACTAAGAACAAGGCCAATAGAATAAACTCATGGTATGATAGCAATAAATACCAGAGTGTAATGTTCATCAATACAACCCCTAGAGGCGAACTAGCCTACAAATTTAGAAGGGCCCTAAAGAAACATAATCTCAATATTAAGATAGTAGAAAGACCTGGTACCTTCGTAAAAACACTTATTAGAAAGACATACCCGTTCCAAAGACCCTCATGTATAGATAAGAAATGTATAACCTGTAAAATAAGCCCCCATATTAACTGTAAAACTAGAAATGTAGTATATAGCATAAGATGTACTGAAGGACAATGTAGAAACAAAAATATAGTGTACATAGGTGAGACAGCTCGTAGTATAGGGGAACGAATAAATGAACACTGGCGAGACCTCCAAGATAGTAAAGAATCATCTGTGCTCTACCAACATGCTAAGATAGAACACAGGGGTAAATTAGAGAGCATAGAAATAAAAATAGAATCCACACACAAGAAAGACGCAATGTTTAGGCAAATTACAGAGGCAGTAAGCATAAAAGAATTAAAACCAAAATTAAATAGAAAATATGAGTGGAACAGCAACATCACAACTTACAATTAAGGACAAAATGAAAACACACACACACATAGAACAAACAACTTACAATTGAAAACACACACAAAATGAAAACACACACAAGACAAAATGAAAACACACACACATAGAACAAACAACCAACCAACAATAAATAAATAAATAAACAAACAAATATAAATAGAAAAATAGAAAAATGAACACAAACACACACAGACACCCGGATGTGGCGCATGCGCAAACTGAGCACGCAACCCACACACAAACAAAATGGCGTAGGATAGAAGAAATGAAAGGCACAGAAACGAAGAAAGAAATCCCCAGTCACTGAAGAGGTCACAGAGTGTGTGACGAAAGAACTATGACTATATATATATAAACAACTATCTGGTTGTGGAACCAACCAACCAACCAGAAATTTATAAATTTGTAAATTTATAAATATATATTAAATTAAATTGAAGTGAAAGCAACTGGTGCGTGTGTTTCTTATTGGCAACATGACCCTCCCAAAGTATAACAATATATATATATATATATATATATATATATATATATATATATATATATATATATATATATATATATATATATATATATATACATATATACATATATATATATATATATTGTTATACTTTGGGAGGGTCATGTTGCCAATAAGAAACACACGCCCCAGTTGCTTTCACTTCAATTTATTATATATTTATAAATTTATAAATTTCTGGTTGGTTGGCTGGTTCCACAACCAGATAGTTGTTTATATATAGTCATAGTCCTTTCGTCACACACTCTGTGACCTCTTCAGTGACTGGGGATTCCTTTCTTTGTCTCCGTGCCTCTCCTTTGTTCTGTCCTACGCCATTTTGTTTCTGTGTGTGTGTTGTGTGCTCAGTTTGCGCATGCGCCACATCCGGGTGTCTGTGTGTGTTTATGTTCATTTATCTATTTGTTTATTTATTTATTTATTTACATGTTATTGGTTGGTTGTTTGTTCTATGTGTGTGTGTGTTTTCATTTTGTCCTTAATTGTAAGTTGTGATGTTGCTGTTCCACTCATATTTTCTATTTAATGTTGGTTGTAATTCTTTTATGTTTATTGCCTCTGTAATTTGTCTAAACATTGCATCTTTTCTGTGTGTAGATTCTATTTTTATTTCTATGTTCTCTAATTTACCCTTGTGTTCTATCTTAGCATGTTGGTAGAGTAAAGATTATTCTTTATTATCTTGAAGGTCTCGCCAGTGTTCATGTATCCGTTCCCCTATACTACGAGCTGTCTCACCTATGTACACTATATTTTTGTTTCTACATTGTCCTTCAGTACATCTTATGCTATACACTACATTTCTAGTTTTACAGTTAATATGGGGGCTTATTTTACAGGTTATACATTTCTTATCTATACATGAGGGTCTTTGGAAAGGGTATGTCTTGCTAACAAGATACTGAAAACCACCATGTTCTGTTGTCTACGAAAAACCATAACATCTCGACAACTATACTTCATAAAGCAGTGTGCCTCATCCAGAATCTACACCAACACCATCAATACCGACCTCACCAAAAAACAAGCAGATAGGCTAAAACGAACATTAATTCTAGACATAAAAAAGAAGATCTATAGAGAATTAAGTCATCAAGAAAAACAAAAGCGTAACCTAATACAAGAAATAGCTAGGATCACCACACCAAGAGAGAAACTAATATTTATAAGCCTTATACGCCCTGAAGAACAGTACATTACTCAAGAATGTGATAAGCACTTTAACATGAAACTAAAGTGGCTTAAACAGATAAAGCTAAATCAGGATACTATAGAGAATACCAATAGATATCCCGACAAAATCGACGGTATAAACATGGCCGACATCTCATTAACAGAAGAGTTCAACAACAAAAACACCAATATATATGGGAACGCAAGAATAGATAATGACGAAATGTCTGTGTTGTGTTTGCCCCCGAAATTTGCGACATTCAAGAAGGTAAATATGATTAGTTGTCTGTCAGAAATAGAAAAATCATTTACAAAACTACGCTGGAGCATCAAAAACAAAAACAAAAACAAAAGCAACAATATACGCACACACATATACAACACACATCCCAACAACAACAGACACGCAGACACAAACAACAATAACAACACACACAACAACAATAACACACACGGAGACAACAACAACACACATCAACAACAGCACACATCAACAACAACAACACACACGCATTCAATGCCTCTCACCACCACCACAATCTTAACAAACACACAGACACAGAAAACAAGTAATGACAGTAGCACAGAAATCACAGAAATAAGGGAAAGTAATAGGATTAAAAGGAGAAGGGAGACTAAGGACAAAGAGAATAACCAAGACGAACACACAGACACACAAAATAGGGTAGATAACAACAATGAGCCAGTGGAAAGAGACAGGAGTAATTATGAGAGACATAGAAACAACCATGAGGCTGTTGGAGGAAATAGAAATAGAAACAACACAACTAACTATAACAATAGCACTAGCACACATAAAGCAGCAGCCTGGAACTCTCCGTTTTATAATCCCTCCGATAAATCATTCGACCTGCGACGAGTCCACGCCACGACTTTACCATTTAACAAACGCACGCAACTGCCGTCGCAGGTCGATGAACAAACAGAAGCAAAATTTAGTATAGCTAGATCCGAACTTAGAAATATTATAGAACAGTATAGCAAGAAGCATAATAGAATGGAGGCCCAGCAACTGGGAGAAAAATCTGCAAATGGCTTGCGTAAGCTCATGCAGCGCTCACGTAATGGAGAGATAGCATGCTTTCCAACAGACAAGTCTGGCAGAATGTCGGTTGACAGCCTGCCAAACTACATCCAGGCAATGCAACCCCACATCACTAACACAAGAGAGGTAACACCACAGGAGCATGAGGATAGAGAAAAAGCCCTCAATGCCCATATGGTGATGTGGACGAATATAATGCAGCCCAACAAAAGGACTGCCAACAACTTCCAGGCCTGGAACAATGACGTGCCGGCGTTGTATGGGCTTCGAAAAGACCATAAAACGGGCTGTGACCCTGTCGCGGGAACACCAACACGGCCAGTCTGTGGGGCTAACATTGCTAGTAACTACAGACTTTCCTACTTCCTCTCCCTGATCATACGCCCCATCATTGAGATGTCCCCAGATGTGTGTGACAGCACGGAGGACCTCCTCAGCAGAATCGGCGCGGGTAACCGATCTGGGGACCTAACAAACTGCATAATAGGCAGTATGGATGTTGTGTCCCTGTATCCATCTATTGACGTGGATTTTGCTGTGGAGAAATGCGTCGAAATGATCAGCGAGAGCAAGGTTGAGTTCCGTGGGATTGATACCAGTGAGCTGGGACTTCTACTTAAGCTTACCCATAGTAATAGTTACCTAGACACTTATGACCTTAGCAACCTGTGCCCTACAAGACCAGCAAGAGGCAGACCACCTACCATTACCTCAATGGCCAAGAAAACCCACACAGATAGATGGAACGGGTGGACCAGAGCCATACGGACACCCGAAAACCACGATGAACTGAAGAAAATGATTGCACATGCGGTAGGGGCCAGCATAAAATTAACCCTTAAGGAACATATGTTCAAATTTAATGGTAAAACATATGCCCAAGAGGAAGGAGCAGCCATTGGTGTTAGCATTGCAGGCGACATAGCTAACTTGTTCATGGTATGGTGGGACAGTAGACTTAAACAAAAACTTAATGAACAATTAGAAGACAGCTTAACCCTGATAATGTACTCCCGCTACGTAGATGATATAAACATCGTAGTTAAGACACCCCCACTAAAGAACAGTCAGGAACCAGAGAAAAACACAATGGAAAGCATCCAGCAAATAGCAAACTCCATCCACCAGAGCATTAGAGTTACTATAGACTACCCAAGTAGACACCCCAACCATCGATTACCTGTACTAGACACAGAGCTCTGGTTAGATACTATTAACAACCAAAAACAAATCCTCCATTCCCATTATGCCAAACCCATGACTTCCAAACATCTGATCCACCGAAACTCGGCCATTTCGGACCATACCAAAATCAACATACTGATTGCGGATTTGGTACGGGTGATGAGAAATGTGTCCCGCATGTGCAACCCCGAAGAACTAGAGAGACACATACAACACTTCATGAACCGTATGCAGTTCTCTGGCTACAATCAGAGAGATAGAATCAGAGTGTATAAAGGAGCCAGAACCAAATGGGAAAAAATGGTAAATAATGACATAAATGGGACCTGCCCCTTGTATAGGAGCAAATTTTGGAATAGAATAGAAAGAACTAAGAACAAGGCCAATAGAATAAACTCATGGTATGATAGCAATAAATACCAGAGTGTAATGTTCATCAATACAACCCCTAGAGGCGAACTAGCCTACAAATTTAGAAGGGCCCTAAAGAAACATAATCTCAATATTAAGATAGTAGAAAGACCTGGTACCTCCGTAAAAACACTTATTAGCAAGACATACCCGTTCCAAAGACCCTCATGTATAGATAAGAAATGTATAACCTGTAAAATAAGCCCCCATATTAACTGTAAAACTAGAAATGTAGTATATAGCATAAGATGTACTGAAGGACAATGTAGAAACAAAAATATAGTGTACATAGGTGAGACAGCTCGTAGTATAGGGGAACGAATAAATGAACACTGGCGAGACCTCCAAGATAGTAAAGAATCATCTGTGCTCTACCAACATGCTAAGATAGAACACAGGGGTAAATTAGAGAGCATAGAAATAAAAATAGAATCCACACACAAGAAAGACGCAATGTTTAGGCAAATTACAGAGGCAGTAAGCATAAAAGAATTAAAACCAAAATTAAATAGAAAATATGAGTGGAACAGCAACATCACAACTTACAATTAAGGACAAAATGAAAACACACACACACATAGAACAAACAACTTACAATTGAAAACACACACAAAATGAAAACACACACAAGACAAAATGAAAACACACACACACATAGAACAAACAACCAACCAACAATAAATAAATAAATAAACAAACAAATATAAATAGAAAAATAGAAAAATGAACACAAACACACACAGACACCCGGATGTGGCGCATGCGCAAACTGAGCACGCAACCCACACACAAACAAAATGGCGTAGGATAGAAGAAAGGAAAGGCACAGAAACGAAGAAAGAAATCCCCAGTCACTGAAGAGGTCACAGAGTGTGTGACGAAAGAACTATGACTATATATATATAAACAACTATCTGGTTGTGGAACCAACCAACCAACCAGAAATTTATAAATTTGTAAATTTATAAATATATATTAAATTAAATTGAAGTGAAAGCAACTGGTGCGTGTGTTTCTTATTGGCAACATGACCCTCCCAAAGTATAACAATATATATATATATATATATATATATATATATATATATATATATATATATATATATATATATATATATATATATATACATATATACATATATATATATATATATATTGTTATACTTTGGGAGGGTCATGTTGCCAATAAGAAACACACGCCCCAGTTGCTTTCACTTCAATTTATTATATATTTATAAATTTATAAATTTCTGGTTGGTTGGCTGGTTCCACAACCAGATAGTTGTTTATATATAGTCATAGTCCTTTCGTCACACACTCTGTGACCTCTTCAGTGACTGGGGATTCCTTTCTTTGTCTCCGTGCCTCTCCTTTGTTCTGTCCTACGCCATTTTGTTTCTGTGTGTGTGTTGTGTGCTCAGTTTGCGCATGCGCCACATCCGGGTGTCTGTGTGTGTTTATGTTCATTTATCTATTTGTTTATTTATTTATTTATTTACATGTTATTGGTTGGTTGTTTGTTCTATGTGTGTGTGTGTTTTCATTTTGTCCTTAATTGTAAGTTGTGATGTTGCTGTTCCACTCATATTTTCTATTTAATGTTGGTTGTAATTCTTTTATGTTTATTGCCTCTGTAATTTGTCTAAACATTGCATCTTTTCTGTGTGTAGATTCTATTTTTATTTCTATGTTCTCTAATTTACCCTTGTGTTCTATCTTAGCATGTTGGTAGAGTACAGATGATTCTTTATTATCTTGAAGGTCTCGCCAGTGTTCATGTATCCGTTCCCCTATACTACGAGCTGTCTCACCTATGTACACTATATTTTTGTTTCTACATTGTCCTTCAGTACATCTTATGCTATACACTACATTTCTAGTTTTACAGTTAATATGGGGGCTTATTTTACAGGTTATACATTTCTTATCTATACATGAGGGTCTTTGGAAAGGGTATGTCTTGCTAACAAGATACTGAAAACCACCATGTTCTGTTGTCTACGAAAAACCATAACATCTCGACAACTATACTTCATAAAGCAGTGTGCCTCATCCAGAATCTACACCAACACCATCAATACCGACCTCACCAAAAAACAAGCAGATAGGCTAAAACGAACATTAATTCTAGACATAAAAAAGAAGATCTATAGAGAATTAAGTCATCAAGAAAAACAAAAGCGTAACCTAATACAAGAAATAGCTAGGATCACCACACCAAGAGAGAAACTAATATTTATAAGCCTTATACGCCCTGAAGAACAGTACATTACTCAAGAATGTGATAAGCACTTTAACATGAAACTAAAGTGGCTTAAACAGATAAAGCTAAATCAGGATACTATAGAGAATACCAATAGATATCCCGACAAAATCGACGGTATAAACATGGCCGACATCTCATTAACAGAAGAGTTCAACAACAAAAACACCAATATATATGGGAACGCAAGAATAGATAATGACGAAATGTCTGTGTTGTGTTTGCCCCCGAAATTTGCGACATTCAAGAAGGTAAATATGATTAGTTGTCTGTCAGAAATAGAAAAATCATTTACAAAACTACGCTGGAGCATCAAAAACAAAAACAAAAACAAAAGCAACAAGACACAAACAACAATAACAACACACACAACAACAATAACACACACGGAGACAACAACAACACACATCAACAACAGCACACATCAACAACAACAACACACACGCATTCAATGCCTCTCACCACCACCACAATCTTAACAAACACACAGACACAGAAAACAAGTAATGACAGTAGCACAGAAATCACAGAAATAAGGGAAAGTAATAGGATTAAAAGGAGAAGGGAGACTAAGGACAAAGAGAATAACCAAGACGAACACACAGACACACAAAATAGGGTAGATAACAACAATGAGCCAGTGGAAAGAGACAGGAGTAATTATGAGAGACATAGAAACAACCATGAGGCTGTTGGAGGAAATAGAAATAGAAACAACACAACTAACTATAACAATAGCACTAGCACACATAAAGCAGCAGCCTGGAACTCTCCGTTTTATAATCCCTCCGATAAATCATTCGACCTGCGACGAGTCCACGCCACGACTTTACCATTTAACAAACGCACGCAACTGCCGTCGCAGGTCGATGAACAAACAGAAGCAAAATTTAGTATAGCTAGATCCGAACTTAGAAATATTATAGAACAGTATAGCAAGAAGCATAATAGAATGGAGGCCCAGCAACTGGGAGAAAAATCTGCAAATGGCTTGCGTAAGCTCATGCAGCGCTCACGTAATGGAGAGATAGCATGCTTTCCAACAGACAAGTCTGGCAGAATGTCGGTTGACAGCCTGCCAAACTACATCCAGGCAATGCAACCCCACATCACTAACACAAGAGAGGTAACACCACAGGAGCATGAGGATAGAGAAAAAGCCCTCAATGCCCATATGGTGATGTGGACGAATATAATGCAGCCCAACAAAAGGACTGCCAACAACTTCCAGGCCTGGAACAATGACGTGCCGGCGTTGTATGGGCTTCGAAAAGACCATAAAACGGGCTGTGACCCTGTCGCGGGAACACCAACACGGCCAGTCTGTGGGGCTAACATTGCTAGTAACTACAGACTTTCCTACTTCCTCTCCCTGATCATACGCCCCATCATTGAAATGTCCCCAGATGTATGTGACAGCACCGAGGACCTCCTCAGCAGAATCGGCGTGAGTAACCGATCTGGGGACCTAAGAAACTGCATAATAGGCAGTATGGATGTTGTGTCCCTGTATCCATCTATTGACGTGGATTTTGCTGTGGAGAAATGCGTAGAAATAATCAGCGAGAGCAAGGTTGAGTTCCGTGGGATTGATACCAGTGAGTTGAGACTCCTACTTAAACTTACCTATAGTAATAGTTACCTAGACACATATGACCTTAGCAACCTGTGCCCTACAAGACCAGCAAGAGACAGACCACCGACCATTACCTCAATGGCCAAGAAAACCCACACAGATAGATGGAACGGGTGGACCAGAGCCATACGGACACACGAAAACCACGATGAACTGAAGAAAATGATTGCACATGCGGTAGGGGCCAGCATAAAACTAACCCTTAAGGAACATATGTTCAAATTTAATGGAAAAACATATGCCCAAGAGGAAGGAGCAGCCATTGGTGTTAGCATTGCAGGCGACATAGCTAACTTATTCATGGTATGGTGGGACAGTAGACTTAAACTTAAACTTAAACTTAAAGAACAATTAGAAGACAGCTTAACCCTGATAATGTACTCCCGCTACGTAGATGATATAAACATCGTAGTTAAGACACCCCCACTAGAGAACAGTCAGGAACTAGAGAAAAACACAATGGAAAGCATCCAGCAAATAGCAAACTCCATCCACCAGAGCATTAGAGTTACTATAGACTACCCAAGTAGACACCCCAACCATCGATTACCTGTACTAGACACAGAGCTCTGGTTAGATACCATTAACAACCAAAAACAAATCCTCCATTCCCATTATGCCAAACCCATGACTTCCAAACATCTGATCCACCGAAACTCGGCCATTTCGGACCATACCAAAATCAACATACTGATTGCGGATTTGGTACGGGTGATGAGAAATGTGTCCCGCATGTGCAACCCCGAAGAACTAGAGAGACACATTCAACACTTCATCCACCGTATTCAGTTCTCTGGCTACAATCAGAGAGATAGAATCAGAGTGTATAGAGGAGCCAGAACCAAATGGGAAAAAATGGTAAATAATGACATAAATGGGACCTGCCCCTTGTATAGGAGCAAATTTTGGAATAGAATAGAAAGAACTAGGAACAAGGCTAATAGAATAAACTCATGGTATGATAGCAATAAATACCAGAGTGTAATGTTCATCGATACAACCCCTAGAGGCGAACTAGCCTACAAATTTAGAAGGACCCTAAATAAACATAAACTCAATATTAAGATAGTAGAAAGACCAGGTACCTCCGTAAAAACACTTATTAGCAAGACATACCCTTTCCAAAGACACTCATGTATAGATAAGAAATGTATAACCTGTAAAATAAGCCCCCATATTAACTGTAAAACTAGAAATGTAGTGTATAGCATAAGATGTACTGAAGGACAATGTAGAAACAAAAATATAGTGTACATAGGTGAGACAGCTCGTAGTATAGGGGAACGGATAAATGAACACTGGCGAGACCTTCAAGATAATAAAGAATCATCTGTACTCTACCAACATGCTAAGATAGAACACAAGGGTAAATTAGAGAACATAGAAATAAAAATAGAATCTACACACAGAAAAGATGCAATGTTTAGACAAATTACAGAGGCAATAAACATAAAGAATTACAACCAAAATTAAATAGAAAATATGAGTGGAACAGCAACATCACAACTTACAATTAAGGACAAAATAAAAACACACACACACATAGAACAAACAACCAACCAATAACATGTAAATAAATAAATAAACAAATAGATAAATGAAAATAAACACACACAGACACCCGGATGTGGCGCATGCGCAAACTGAGCACACAACACACACACAGAAACAAAATGGCGTAGGACAGAACAAAGGAGAGGCACGGAGACAAACAGAAACAAAATGGCGTAGGACAGAACAAAGGAGAGGCACGGAGACAAAGAAAGGAATCCCCAGTCACTGAAGAGGTCACAGAGTGTGTGACGAAAGGACTATGACTATATATAAACAACTATCTGGTTGTGGAACCAACCAACCAACCAGAGATTTATAAATTTATAAATTTGTAAATTTATAAATATATAATAAATTGAAGTGAAAGCAACTGGTGCTTGTGTTTCTTATTGGCAACATGACCCTCCCAACGTATAACAATATCGGTTTCAACACACGATTTCAGATAAAGAATCTTGCTAAACAAATTCAGATATATATATATATATATATATATATATATATATATATATATATACATACATATATATATATATATATATATATATATATATATATATACATACATATATATATATATATATATATATATATATACATACATATATATATATATATATATATATATATATATATATATATATATATATATATATATGTATATATATATATATATATATATATATATATATATATATATATATATATATATATATATATATATATATATATATGAATATAGACATAGAATATTCGAAAATATTCTGTATGTTTATAATAAACATTTTGAAGACCTAATCGCTATAGAATAGAATACGTCACGTATTACAATTAGATTCTCGATAAAAGCAAGGGAAGTAATCTACGCGTTTCATTCTTGTTAGAAATCATCAGGACTACATATCCAGTGCTTTTATCGAGAATGACACAGCTAGAGACTTATAGAATACTTAGCTGTGTACAGGAACTGGTTTGAAAGAGCGGTTGCCGGTCCGGCAGAAATTAGAAATTGGAATAAATGCTCTGAAATAGCGATATATATGTGAATATAGACATCGAATATTCGAAAATATTCTGTATGTTTATAATAAACATTTTGAAGACCTAATCGCTATAGAATAGAATACGTCACGTATTACAATTAGATTCTCGATAAAAGCAAGGGAAGTAATCTACGCGTTTCATTCTTGTTAGAAATCATCAGGACTACATATCCAGTGCTTTTATCGAGAATGACACAGCTAGAGACTTATAGAATACTTAGCTGTGTACAGGAACTGGTTTGAAAGAGCGGTTGCCGGTCCGGCAGAAATTAGAAATTGGAATAAATGCTCTGAAATAGCGATATATATGTGAATATAGACATAGAATATTCGAAAATATTCTGTATGTTTATAATAAACATTTTGAAGACCTAATCGCTATAGAATAGAATACGTCACGTATTACAATTAGATTCTCGATAAAAGCAAGGGAAGTAATCTACGCGTTTCATTCTTGTTAGAAATCATCAGGACTACATATCCAGTGCTTTTATCGAGAATGACACAGCTAGAGACTTATAGAATACTTAGCTGTGTACAGGAACTGGTTTGAAAGAGCGGTTGCCGGTCCGGCAGAAATTAGAAATTGGAATAAATGCTCTGAAATAGCGATATATATGTGAATATAGACATAGAATATTCGAAAATATTCTGTATGTTTATAATAAACATTTTGAAGACCTAATCGCTATAGAATAGAATACGTCACGTATTACAATTAGATTCTCGATAAAAGCAAGGGAAGTAATCTACGCGTTTCATTCTTGTTAGAAATCATCAGGACTACATATCCAGTGCTTTTATCGAGAATGACACAGCTAGAGACTTATAGAATACTTAGCTGTGTACAGGAACTGGTTTGAAAGAGCGGTTGCCGGTCCGGCAGAAATTAGAAATTGGAATAAATGCTCTGAAATAGCGATATATATGTGAATATAGACATAGAATATTCGAAAATATTCTGTATGTTTATAATAAACATTTTGAAGACCTAATCGCTATAGAATAGAATACGTCACGTATTACAATTAGATTCTCGATAAAAGCAAGGGAAGTAATCTACGCGTTTCATTCTTGTTAGAAATCATCAGGACTACATATCCAGTGCTTTTATCGAGAATGACACAGCTAGAGACTTATAGAATACTTAGCTGTGTACAGGAACTGGTTTGAAAGAGCGGTTGCCGGTCCGGCAGAAATTAGAAATTGGAATAAATGCTCTGAAATAGCGATATATATGTGAATATAGACATAGAATATTCGAAAATATTCTGTATGTTTATAATAAACATTTTGAAGACCTAATCGCTATAGAATAGAATACGTCACGTATTCCTGTACACAGCTAAGTATTCTATAAGTCTCTAGCTGTGTCATTCTCGATAAAAGCACTGGATATGTAGTCCTGATGATTTCTAACAAGAATGAAACGCGTAGATTACTTCCCTTGCTTTTATCGAGAATCTAATTGTAATACGTGACGTATTCTATTCTATAGCGATTAGGTCTTCAAAATGTTTATTATAAACATACAGAATATTTTCGAATATTCTATGTCTATATTCACATATATATCGCTATTTCAGAGCATTTATTCCAATTTCTAATATATATATATATATATATATATATATATATATATATATATATATATATATATATATATATATATACACAATGATATTAAATAAATGGAAGCTATATTTATAAAACCATATTTATTTTATTATGGTGGATTGGCAGTATTGGTAGAGAGTCGGGCGCCATTCTTTGAAGCATAGAGTTACCTCCCTTTATGATCTGAGTTCAAATATCGCCGAGGTTATCTTTGCCTTTCATCCTTACAGGGTCGATAAAATAAAGTACCAGTAATGTACTGAGATAATTGCTGGCCTGGTGCCAAAAGTAGAAACAATTATATATATTTCAAGGGCACCAAAACACTTTGGTACGCTTTCTTCAGATAAAATACAAAGTTTGTCGGATTTCCAACAAATTAAATATCCCTTCTACTTATATATATATATATATATATATATATTTCGTTTCTGAATTTGTTTAGCAAGATTCTTTATCTGAAATCGTGTTTTGAAACCGATATTGTTATACTTTGGGAGGGTCATGTTGCCAATAAGAAACACACGCACCAGTTGCTGTCACTTCAATTTATTATAATAAATTTATAAATTTATAAATTTATTATAAATTTATTATAATAAATTGAAGTGAAAGCAACTGGTGCGTGTGTTTCTTATTTGCAACATGACCCTCCCAAAGTATAACAATATATATATATATATATATATATATATATATATATATATATATATATATATACATGTGTTTATGTATACATGCATATAAAACATATATAGAGAGAGCGAGCGAGAAAAATATGATAGGGAGAGAGTAAGAAAGAGTGATATGAGATCGTAAACATATATTTATACACCAATTCATAAATCGCCTGTGTGTGTGCATGTTTTTTGATGTTATTCTTTTTTATATAAAAAAGAAAATGTATTAGAACAGTATGAGAACAGTGAAAGAATGGTGTACATATATTCTTAGTGTTAGAGTAATGGTTTTCCTTTATAGATAATTGTTTCTACTTTAGGTACAAGGCCAGCAATTACCCAATGCATTACATTACTGATACTTTATTTTATCGACCCCGTAAGGATGAAAGGCAAAGTCAACCTCGGCGGGATTTGAACTCAGATCGTAAAGGGACGTAACTATGCTGGAAAGCATGGCGTCCAACCCTCTACCGATACTTCCAATCCACCGCCCTTTTTCCTTTAAAGATAATATTAATATATTATGTGACAATGAAAGACAACAACAAAAGAATCAATTTACACCCACAAAACTCTAGGAAAAACAATTTTCATTAGAAATATATAGACTAAAATATATGCAACAAAATCTATTATTTTTATTATAAGAAAATTATTCAGCTGCGGTAATAAGGTTGTCCGTCAATTGTTGGGTTCAATCCAGCTGCGGCGCTGCACTTCAGAAAAGTGTCTTCTACCATAGCCTTAGATTAACCAATATATTCTTTGTGGAATTCGCTAGAGGGAAACCACGTGAAAGCCTGTTTCACATGTACGCGCGTGTGTGTGTGTCTACGTGTGTATGTGTGTGTGTGTCTGTGAGTGTGTGTGTGTGTGCGTGTGTCTGTGTGCATGCGTCTGTGTATGTGCATGTGTATGTGTATGTGTTTGTGTGGCTGTGTTTTCAATCTGCATGCTTCAATGAAGGCTTTAACATCGATCAGAGACCGAATAACCGATGACACTTCCTTCTCAAATACGAGGGTGCTTCAAAAGGTTCGTGGAAAAAGGACAGTTGGAAAAAACGGTTTAAGTTATGATGTTTATTTTTCAACATATGCTCCATCTAGGTCAATACACTTCTGCAAACCTTGATACCAGCCTTTAAGTTCGTCTGTGTAAAACTGAGGCCCATGCGATTTAAGCCATGTCCAAGCAGCTTTTTTTACATCTTCAAGTGGGGATCATCTTTAACTTCATCTCTTCCACTTCTAAAACGACTTATCCATTTGTAGCTTGTTGATTTATTTGGGACGACATTGTCCCCATAAAATTGCTCCAGCGCATCAATGATTTGGTTGCTCTTCCAACCTAGCTTCACCATGAACCTGATGTTTTAATAGAGACCATAGTGTTCAAGCATTTAAGTGTTTGTGTTAGAACATGCTATAGCACATTAGTACGAGAGCGTACAGGTGTATTAAGATCAAAATCCCTGCATATGAATTTTGGCTATGTACTTTTTCCACGAACTTTTTGAAGCCCTCTCGTATAACGAAATACAGATTGGCCCGTTGAAAGTTTGCAGCCAGTGGCGCTCTTGTTCATAAACTGTGATATAAAAATAAATAAACGAATAGATAAATAAAGCCTCAGTTGATGATTTGAATGTATTCAATATTAGGTGTCTTACTATACCGAATTCAAATATCACCGAGGTAGTCTACAGCGAATTCACTTTTCGTTATCTTTGGGTTCTTGCTGAAACGGGAAAGAATGGGGTCATGGACCAAATCCCGCTGAGGTAAACTTTGTCTTTCAATAATTCGGAGTCGATAAATAACGTACATGTCTATGTTCAGGGGATTAGCGGAATTGTTAAAGAGTAGGGGCGCAGTAGGGTCATATATGGTTTCTTGGATTCTTTTAAAACCTGGCGGAGCCCATCCAGTTTACATGTCTGGACACAGCCTAATTCTTCCAGAGAAGGAAACAGTGTGATGGCGATAATTGAGAAAAAGATATAGAGGAAGAAACAACCCCCGTATTTGACTGGTACTTTCTTATCAACCCGGAAAAGTTGAAAATCATTGTTGACCTCGGCAACATTTAAACTCAGTGTGCAAAGTGTCGAACCAAATACCGTAAAACATACTAGCTAACATTCTAACAACTCTGCCAATTCGCCTTCTATATCACTTTCTTTACATCAAAATATAATCATCATGTATATTTTCTGCTCTATGGTTGGTCACTTAGAACATTTCTCTCCGTTGTCTGTCTCTCATTACTCATCGATGACTACGGTTTGCTACTGAAGTGATCTTACATTATGATTTAACGCGTCTGTGGATACGCTGTTTCACTTCTATTAAAAACATTTTACATTCGCTAAAACTTTTTATATTTTACATGCTAATGCGTACATACACATACATAGAGCTTACAGAAAGATATTCACCTTCATATATATATATGTGTGTGTGTGTGTGTGTGTGTGAGAGAGGGGAGAGAGGGGGAGAGGGAGAGAGAGAGAGAGAGCGTGTGTGAGTATAATCTGGCTTTTCAAACTGTGCTATAAATATAGATATTAGTCATATATATATATATATTGGATTACGTAACTGTCTTTATCCCATTGCAGAAACTAATTAGTTGGAGTGAAAATTTAAGTAAGTAAAAAAATTTTTTTTAGAAAAAATTTTTTTTAAAAAATATTTTCTTATTTTACGTCCTTTATATATATATATATATATATATATATATATATATATATATATATATATAACTCGAAAATATCATTCTTCAAGTATATATATATATATATATATATATATATATACTTGAGGAATGATATTTTCGAGTTAAAGAACTAAGGGACCTTATATCGATTTAATAGGATATTTAAAGATTAACAGCATGGCTGTGTGATAAAGCAGTCTCTACACAACCACGTAATTCTAGCTTCAGTCAAGCTGCGCTGCTCCTTCGAAAAGTGTCTTCTACTATAGCCTCGGGTTGATTAATGTGAAGTTGTACATATATGTGCGTATATGGGAGGGAGTAGGAAAATAAATTTTTACCCACAGAAAATATCAAGTAATGTATAGTATAAAAGAATAAAGTATACCAGTTGAGAAGTAATAAGAAAAGATTTGGATGTGTAGGCTATAAGATTTTACATTAACTTTACTATGTTTAAAACTTAAAACC
>OZ024741.1:162694585-162739585 GCA_964016885.1 Eledone cirrhosa | reverse complement strand
CTAATAATGATTTTATTTTACATTTAAAAAAACATTACATATGACAAAAGAAGAACATTACAAGAAATCCCATATTTAAGAACGTACACTATACAATTACTGATTTCCGGAGACCCCCTCCCCCCATAATTGCCACCCTCCTATTATTTAGGACTAGAGAGTGCCAGCAAACTCTCCTCCACTCAATGTCTATCACACAAAACTCTCTTTTAATCCCCCACTCTGTATCTACTAAAACCAATCTCTACCACTCTCGAAATCTAACACGACACCGCCTTTCTTATCCCACTCTCTATATTTAAGAGTATTACATTCTCTCACTCTCAATAAATATCTACACTTATCTCTTCCAATCCCCCTCGGTATATCAATCCCCCCTAAACTCTCATCCTCTCTATATCTACTACACAGCACTCGTCCATTATCCCTCCCTGAATATCTACAACCAACCAATTCTCCCCTTCTCTATACCAACTATACGGAACTCTCTTCCAATCCCCCTCTCTATATCAATTAACACCAAACTCTCCCCCTCTCTATATATAATACACGGAACTTTCTTCCAATCCCCCTCACTATATCAATTAACACCAAACCATCCCTCTCTATATATCTAATATACAGCACACTCTCTCAGAGGAGTAATTTTTTTTTATTTTCCTTGGTCTGTGCTCAAATGTTGGAAAAAGGTTTTTTAAGTTTATTGTTTATAAATTTTGAAATTGATATTTTCCGGGGGCGGAAAATATAACCTTGCCTAGGGCACCAGATAGTCTGGCGTTGGCCCTGTGTGTATATGTATGTATAAAGGAAAATAAAATATGTATATCTCTTAATAGGAGTCTAGTTGTCACAATGTGTTTTCAGATAGAAACTCTAAAGAAATATTATATTATATGGTATGGTATGGTCCCGTAACTTCTGATAGAGTCGTAGGGGCGCCGTATTGACATACGGCGTTTTGGGGGTATTTTTGAGCCTGGCGGAGCCCATCCCTCTCCAGGCCTGAATACAGCAGATTTCTTCCAGACTAAGAGAGAAAGTGAGAGAGAGGAAATGAGAAAGAGATATAGAGGAAGAATCAACCCCAGTACTAGACTAATACTTTTTTTATCGACCTCGAAAGGATGAAAGGCAAAGAGAGAGCCGGAGTGAATAGCATAAAGCATTCTACCCGACGTTCTAACGACTCTGTCAATTCGACACCTATTATATTATATAGCAATGGGAAATAAAGGAAACTAAAAACAAAATAAATGTATCATAAATCTTAATCTAAGTTATGTGTTTAAGTGGAAAATATAAAGAAAGTTATCAAAATTGTAAAATAATTCAAGGTAATAATGTTGAATCATCATTTCAATTCAAAGTGGATGATAGCGAATTGTAGAAAAGTTAAATATAGTAACATACATTTAATGAAGCTTATTAATTATTTAAAAAAAAGGTTTATTTAACACTAGCCGAATTACCTGCGCCTTGCTGCGTTTCACACATTTGATTTTAAATCAGTGATATAATTTATGGAGAAAAACTCTGCATTTCAATATTACTCAATATAAAATGTAATGCATGAAAAATTGGAAAACATTATTTGTTTGTAATATATCAAATGAAAATTATATTATTAAATCTTATTCTTATTTTGTTTCTTGTAAATAATTTTTTTCAAAATATCAATTCAAACCTTTTGTGAATAGGCATCATATCTTGTCATTTGCCTATGGTTTAAATTTCATATAAATCGAAGGAAAACATTTTTCACCGGGGGATATCAGTGGCCGTTTGTGCCCCCGAGGAACTCTTTGATTAAAATGAAATCTACTTATCCAAGTTCCCTGGGCAATGTAGTTTCAGAATATATATGGTAAAACCATAGGAAGAGTTCGTGAACAAACAAACAAACAAATAGACAGGAACTACAACTTTATATATATAGATATATATATGATTAAGCGAATGAAGATGAAATCTAGAAAAAGGGAGAAATCGATTATAATTCAAGTTCTAAGTATTTTTGTTTTACAATTATTAGTTTCTCTAAATGATCTTTACAACTAAGGGAAATGAAATGAGTGAGAAATAATGATGAGTATGAAATGTTGCGTTATTTAAATATAACGTTTAAAGTGTCTGCTATCTATGAAGTAAGCTAGAATAAAATATAATGCTATCTATGAAGTAAGCTAGAATAAAATATAATTATAAGGGTAAGGGAAAATGTTCAAGTTCTTCTCACATCCAGGGATACAAACTTTGAACACATCATCAGTTTATATAATATATATATAATATAAATGAAAGATGTTTATTGGCTGGCTGGCTGGCTGGCTGGCTGGCTGGCTGGCCGGTCGGTCGGTCGGTCGGTCGGTCGGTCGGTCGGTCGGTCGGTCGGTCGGTCGGTCGGTCGGTCGGTCGGTCGGTTGGTTGGTTGGTTGGTTGGTTGGTTGGTTGGTTGGTTGGTTGGTTGGTTGAATCACACGAAAACCACACACACATACACACACGCGCGCGCGAAAATCATACACACCCACATACACATCTAAAAAGAAAGAGACACAGGGGGAGAGGCAGAAAGAGAGAGATAGGCCGTTATACAGAGAGAGAGAGTAACGTCCAACGAAAGTCTAGAAAAGGCTTAAACTACAGATCCTTTGATCTCTAGGAAGGTTTAACAATATTGCATTAGCTTTTATAAAGTCGTTTTACAGTCTTTGATTTTACAGAACAAAGAAAATTGATACTATTTGAAATTAATCTACCCACCAGCTTTTATCCATATACTACTTACAGACCATACTAAAGAAGTAACACTTCAGAAGCAATGTTGTGAGGTATATTGCTGTGTTTCAGATGACGTCTTTTGGAGCTGAAAAATATCATACTGACTATGGTTATTTCACATATAAAATCCAAGGCCAATGCTACCATTTAATTGGCAGTTTACTCCCTCAGCCTAATAAGGAAGTTTTATTTTATTTTTTTATGTCTCTCTCACACACACTCACACATTATGGTCTTACCTCATACCAGACAACACATCCAATACAGTCGTTTTCTCCGTCTTCTCTTAACTGTTCTCCCGGGCGAAGCCAGGTACCTCAGCTAGTTAAATATAAACACTTTAAAATTAATTGCCTTTTATATTATTCACTGCGACTAACAGCAATCAGTAACCTATACCATCGCTACCGCAATGGTGCAAGTCCGGGCCGCGTAAGAGAATGCTTTCTGGCGTGCAGAACCCCAGACCCAAGCCACCTCGTGTTACCAGCCGACTGATTGCGGAAAACGTTACCCTATTGTTGTGCCCTGTTAAATGATTTTAAAGAAAAGATATTGTCTGAAAGTGAAGTATCAGCCTCCATATGTAGTTATCTCTACTATCAGCTTTCATATTTAGATCATTCTATTATCAGCCCGAGACAGAGTGACAAATGAAGAGATCCCGAGGAGAGTAAAGTCACGACCGCTACAATAAATGATTACTGAGCGCCGGCTCCGCCTGGATATCCACATTCTCCGTCAACCCGATAAGATCACTGGTACTCAATAACGGCGGTACAAGCAGAAAAGGAGCAGACCGAACAACACCTAGCGGAAAACATTCAAGACGATATGAAAGACGGCAACATCACTTAGAAGTGAAAAAGCAGTAGTGGATCGAATGCATTGAAGAAAAACTTGTCACCCCATGCGCTTACACAGCGCAGGAGGATCTAAGCCTAAGTACGTAACGTGCCTCGCTATAGAGAACTTTTGAAAGTTATAACATAATTTCTTGATCAGTTTAATTAATATTCTTCCTATTGGTGTATATATTTGTTTCTCTTTTCACTAACTGATAATTAGCTAAAATATATTTCTGCTGTTAGGCTAATGAACATGTTCATTCTTAATTATTCGACGATATTAATCAATATTGGCATAAATATCAATTTCAATCGTATCTTACAACTGTTAATACAATTGCTGATTTATTAATGTATTGGTTTTTCTCACCAAAATGCAAATAAAAAAATTAATGATTTATATAATTATCATCCACAATTAGAGATGTAGTTTATTATTACCTTTCAATACGTGGGATTGGTTAGGGGAGTATATTCGGTTTCTGTAGCTTTGGTCGAATGAAAAATATATCTCAGGGTTTTTTGTTTTTGTTTTTTTTTTTGTTGTTGTTTATTTACTGCAACGAATTTTTACTGTTATATAGATTTGTAATTATCATTAAAGATCAGTTTCAGTTTTTGAGCCAATGAAGGAGTCTGTTCGTGGTTTAAAGATTTACTAGAAATCTCAATTGAATCTAAAATTACAACCTGCCGTATAAAAAGAAATACATTGAATAATGAAAGCCTAGATACAACATTCCTGAAAGGAATGTGAGGTGGCCACGGCTGTATCACCTTTCATCCAGAACAACAATTCTCAGTTTTTAGATTGCCTCTCCTAATGGTTGAAGTAGTGTAATAAATTTGATTGATGATTCTTTCAATTTTTTATTACTCTAGATTACGGTGTTGTCGTTTTTGCCTTTCTAAGCAATAATTATTCATTAAAGCTAATTATTTTTCTTTCCCCTATAGGGGTAATTTTAATTAATTAAATGTGTTAAATATGTTAGTCTCCTCTACAAACATACACACATACACTTTACTATAGGTTGAAAATAGTGTTCTGACAATTTTGATAACATTTCTGGCAAGAGTTGTGGTGAGAGTCTTTCGACTGTGATTCCTCTGTGATTCCTCTGTGATTCCTCTTTCTGTGATTTTAACAGGAATAAATTCATCACGAAGGCATAAGACCGAATATATAAATATAGGTCTTAACATATATTATTCTAATTTATTTAGAACAATTTGTTCTGGGCCTCTACATTGTGAATTCAAATCCTACCGAAGTCAACTTTGCATTCGATAAATAAAGTACCAGTCCAAGGTCAGTGGATTGATAAAATTGTTAAAGTGTTTGATAGGATGATTTGCGATATCTAGTCCGGCTCTGTGTGTTCTTAGTTCAAATTTATATATATATATATATATATTGGGTTTTCAATACGGTGCATAGTGTATATATATATATATATATATATATTGGGTTTTCAATACGGTGCATAGTGTATATATATATATATATACTATGCACCGTATTTAAAACCCAATGTCATTGCCATAAAACGATATATGTCAGTGCTCTACACATATGTACTGTACCCTTGAAAGTTCGTCTGCCCTCGGGCATATTATATTAATGAGTTGTTCCTTTAGTAATATGATGGTGTGTGAAATAAGGGTGTTTTGCTGAGGGACGTTCATGTATTGGTTCCTATTTTGGCTTGTTATAACTCATGTTCTACTAGATTGAAGCCTATCTAGAAACATGGTGTTTCGTTGGCAAATATATAATCAAATTTTATAATATATATGCTTCCTATGGACTACTAAATATGTACAATACATTTTAGGCTTTTTTCAAGAATATCAGCTGCGTAACTGAATAGTTTTCGACTGAAAATCGAAACTAGATCGCAGACTTGATTCACCATTGAATAATTCTAAGCTCTGCAGCGCTCACCAACATTTTTGTATGTGGAAATAGGATATAAATAATATCATATCTTAAAATAAGTCTTTTATCACACATATTTCACGTGAAATTGTAGCGAGCATCAGTCGTAGCACAAAACTAAAATAAAAATTCTGGATATGGTAAGATATTTCACACCTTTAAACGAAAGAGAGAAAAGTTTTGAAGAGGTAAGTGACAGTCTATTATACGACCAGAAGCAATGTTATCAATGATGTATGTATGTCGGTGAGTTTAGAGTCTAAAATAATTACATAATACATTTGTATCATATTCACCACCTACAAAGTTCTTTGCTAATCGTAAACCTGACAAGTATTTCATGAAATATGCAGCGAATATATGAAAGTAAGCGCACGGTAGCGATCGTTCAACATATTAATGAAACATTAACAAATTAATAGAAAGGGAAGTTTTAACTAATTCAATATTGAATTACAGTAATTGTTAGAATTCATTTATATATTCCCTTCATTTAATCTTACAGTCGCTACTCATAAAGTAAATTATCGCATCTTTATTGAATGATTTCGTTCCATGTCTAACCTAATCAAACGCACTTCATTATTTTTAATGAATGGGGGCGGTGAATTGGCAGTATCGGTAGAGGGTTGGACGCCATGCTTTGATGCATAGAGAGAGTTACGGCCCTTGCCATTCTGAGTTCAAATCCCGCCGAGGTTAACTTTGCCTTTCATCCTTACGGGGTCGACAAAATAAAGTACCAGTAATATACTGGGTTATTACTGGCCTTGTGCCAAAAGTAGAACCAATTATTTTTAATGAATGTAAGCACCAAACCTTCCACACCGAATATAACAATCATATCTCTATCATCGAAATTTCATTAACTTCGTCTATTTCACAATAAACAATAATCCTTCTTCTTCACTTCTGCGTTTTCTATAGAAATGTTAAAAGCAATGCACTAATGTAACACATACATGTATATATGGGTGTGTGCGTGCGTCCGTGCGCATGTGTGTGTGTGTGTGTGTGTGTGTGTGTGTGTGAGAGTATATACGTAGGTATGCACTTGCATGAACAGGCTATCTTAAAGATAGTATTTGATAGTGTCAGGGTTTTTGGTGTATGGCGTCTAGTACATCTTCTCAGTTAAAAGTAATATATGTACATATACATACATGGTGGCTGCCAATTCGTTTTCGAGTACGGCCACTACTTTATATCCATGTAAGAGAACCCCTACCGATGCGCTGAACGAGTGTGACTTTTTAGTCCAGCCAGAGACTTGAAAACTCTGGTACAAACACTACACATGTGACAATTACTGACACATAGTGCTGGGCCCATTGTACCCTGTGATGACAAGTGCAGAGAGATCTCCAGATATAAAGCAATGCCTGTGCCGTGAAGCTTTTATAGTGAGCAAAGGCACTGCACAAAGCCAGTTCCACTCTCTTAACCAAGATGATATTTACCAAAAAGAAGAACAAGTCAACATCATTGGATACCATCAGAGTTGCAGGTGTTATATCAGAGTTTTCCTTCTCCTAGAATTCTGCCTTGACAAAGGCTAAGGGGTCATCTCTCCCGGTGATTTTGGATGGCCATTGACTCTTAAGAGCTCCTTTGCCCTTTGACAGGTTTTGTTTTTAGTCCTGCAGGATGTCCAAAGTCACCCTCCTCACCAAGAAACCTTGGTGGGGTTGCCAGTTTAGTCGCCAAAGGCCATGAGACAGGTTGTACTGCGATACATGTTACCAGTAGCACCAACTGGTGACCTGACATATACATACATACATACATACATACATACATACATACATACATACATACATACATACATACATACATACATACATACATAAAGAAGGAGGAGATTTACGGACCATTGATGAGGAGTTTACAAATCCAGTATCCAAGATACACCTTTAGCTTCATACCCATCATTATTGGAGCTACGGGTTATATACCAACCCGCTTGGACCAAAGTATGACTGAACTTGGATTTACGGACAAAAAGCGCAGCTCCCTAATTCATAGTCTACAAATGGCTGCGATAGCTGGCACCTTCAAAATTTGCAAAACATTCTTGCGATTCAAGGGATGACAATTTCTTTTCTTTTGCGGCCTTGCCACTAGGAAGGTGGCCGGTCAAAAAAAATATACTCGAAATTAAGAGAAAGAGATAATACACACATACGTATGTATATATGTATGTATGTTTGTAAGTGAAGGCGTGTGGCTTAGTGGTTGGGGTATTCGGCTCACAATCGTAATGTTGTGAGTTCGATTCCCGGCGGTGCGTTGTGTTCTTGAGCAAGACACTTTATTTCATGTTGCTCCAGTTCACTGAGCTGGCAAAAATGAGTTGTAACTGTAATTCGAAGGGCCAGCCTTGTCACATTCTGTTTTACGCTGAATCTCCCTGAGACCTATGTTAATTGTACGCGTGTCTGTGGAATTCTCAGCCACTTGCACGTTAATCTCATGAGCAAGCTGTTCCGTTGATCGGATCAACTGGAACACTCATCTTCGTAACCGACGGAGTACCTAAGATGTATGTGTACAATTTCTTCGAAGGGACAGATAATGCGAATCGGCTCTGCCAGTTTTGCTTCTATTTGGGACAGCTTAGAAATTATATATATATTCACTACTATTTATAACTTCATTTAAACCAGTTAGCATAAAAAGAACTTTGCTGGCAGCTAAATGATCCAATAATGTGCTGCTCAGTACATCAATAAATCGACAGAATAGCCAGCAAAGCGATATTTATATAAAATGGACTTTTCAGTTCAATGGACATCTCAATATTAGTGACTATATGTACAGGGTGGTCCGAAAGTCTTGTCACCTCTTGTCATATTATTTTAACTTTCATGTTGGATTGGCAGTATCGGTAGAGGGTCGGACGCCATGCTTTGCAGCAAAGAGTTACGGCCCTTTATGGTCTGAGTTCAAATCCCGCCGAGGTTAACTTTGCCTTTCATCCTTACGGGGTCGATAAAATAAAGTACCAGTAATACACTGGGATAATTGCTGGCCTTGTGCCTAAAAGTAGAAACACTTATTTTTTGTTTTGATAATATAATATATAATATCATTAATTATAATATATAATTATGGCGATGGATTGGCAGTATCGGTAGAGGGTCGGACGCCATGCTTTGCAGTATCGGTAGAGGTCGGACACCATGCTTTGTGCCAAAAGTAGAAACAATTAATTATAATATATAATAATAATTGTTTCTACTATTGGCACAAGGCCAGCAATTACCCAGTACATTACTGGTACTTTATTTTATCGACCCCGTAAGGATGAAAGGCAAAGTTAACCTCGGCGGGATTTGAACTCAGAATGACAAGGGCCGTAACTCTATGCGTCAAAGCATGGCGTCCGACCCTCTACCGATACTGCCAATCCACTGCCCATAATATATAATAATAATAGTAATATAATTTTCTATTTCAGAGCTCCTACAGTTTGGAAGAGAGGCTGCTTGCAAGTGTATGGACACATGATCTTGTGCATTCTGGCAAGAACATCGGGTATGTGCGACATGACTTCACTGCAAGATTCGGCAAACCAGCTCTTCCGAAGCGGACGATACTGCGATTGGAACATAACTGTTTCTCATTACTTTTTGGTAGGGGTGTCAAGACTTTCGGACCACCCTGTACAATTTCTCTGCATATCGAAAACTGTTGGATATTTGAACCCAGAAGAACTGTTCCAAATAGAAAAGAGGCCGATCCAGCCAATGACATTTTTTTTGTGCGTACGAAGAAATCGTATAGACACTTATTTACATTGGTCCAGAATATTCGATTACTCACGCTGTGTCGCCTATGACGTGTATTACAACAATAGATATATGTTATTATATATATTGCCATTCTGAGTTCAAATCCCGCCGAGGTTAACTTTGCCTTTCATCCTTACGGGGTCGATAAAATAAAGTACCAGTAATGTACTGGGTAATTTTCTGGCCTTGTGCCAATAGTAGAAACAGTTATTATATATGATGGTGGATTGGCAGTATCGGTAGAGGGTTGGACGCCATGCTTTCTAGCATAGTTACGTCCCTTTACGATCTGAATTCAAATCCCACCGAGGTTGACTTTGCCTTTCATCCTTACGGGGTCGATAAAATAATGTACCAGTCATGCACTGGGTAATTGCTGGCCTTGTTCCTAAAGTAGAAACAATTATATATGTATGTGTAGGGTGGTGGATTGGTAGTATCGGTAGAGAATCGGACACCATGCTTTACGTCCCTTTACGGTCTGAGTTCAAATCCTGCCGAGGTTAACTTTGCCTCTCATCCTTACGGATGAGAGGCAAAGTTAACCTTTCATCCTTACGGAGTCGGTAAAATAAAGCACCACTAACGTACTGAGGTCGATTTAATCGACTTTTCCCTCCCCACAAATTACTGGCCTTGTGCCTATAATAGAAATGTGTGTATGCGTGTATATGTGAGTGTATGTTTCTATGTAGTTGCGGAAGACGGCCAATTGAGCAGGGATTTTGAAACTAGAAATAGATACTAACTTAACCGCTACCATGCTAGTCGATACATCGATCTCCATCGATCAATCGACCCTCTGAAACGATCATAAAAAAATGAACTATCTATCTACCTACGCCTGACGTCTGTTTTCATTGTTCTATACACAAACGCACACACACGCGCACATACATATATATATATATATATATATATATATATATATATATATGTATTATATATGTGTGCGTGTGTGTGTGTGTGTGTATGTATTATTATTGAGAGATCGATAAAATTAGTCCCAATCAAGTGCACTACTGTAGATTTCATTGATTATTTCCCTCATCCAACATGTGTAGACATGTTTCCGTTGAAAACAATATTAGATATATATTACGATATGATATATACATATATATGGTATTGGTTATATATATATATATATATATATATATATATATATATATATATAATACATATATATATATGTATATAATACATATATATATATATATATATGTATATAATACATATATATATATATATATAATACATATATATATATATATATATATATATATAATACATATATATATATATATATATATATATATATATATAGCATACATATGTATTATCTATATATCTAAAACAGAGAATGTCTGTCTGTCTGTCAGCTCACTAAAACTCGAGAACCACCCAACCGATTGTTTTCAAACTTTACACATGTAATACTTATGGTCCTGTGAGTGTTTTTCAATGCCCTAATTAGGTGATTGAGCGATCTCTCTCTATAATTCTTAGTCTTTCTCTTTTTAGATATATACATAGATATAACGTTGCGCTCTTATAATATGTCTGTATGTCTGGCTGTCTGCATTACGACATTATGACGCGGTGTGTGTGTGTGTGTATGTATATATATAGTGTGTGTGTATATATATATATAGTGTGTAACGTTTTTCGAAATATTTACTTCTGCGTTTACAGATTGATTTTTTTTAGTTTCAGTAGATCCCGTTAAGGGTGAAAGCAGCGATTCTTTGCTTAAACTTTAATCTGTTATTTTAATACATACATATATATATATAATTATATATTCGTGTACAGCTATTTTTGCATACACAATAACAAAATATAAACAAAAGTATTTATTTCACGATAAAATATTGATTTTCTTCGCAAGGAAAAAACCCTGGTAATCTACGACGAATTTTTTTTATAAGCACAAAATGTAGACACCATCCCGAGGCCGAGGTATTCCGTACTCCTCTGTACTGTTATATATATATATATATATATATATATATATATATATATATATATATATTCAATATGTCTCATATGAAATAATACAGCCAATTTTCCACACAATACATTTAGTTAGCACCCCGAACGCATAATTAGGAATATACTCACTTATTTCCTAATGTTTGTTGAGAGAGTTGGAATTTGACCGGAGTATCGCTAAAAAGCTTTCTCCGATAATGTATTTATATATATATATATATATATATATAATTATATATTCGTGTACAGATATTTTTGCATACACAATAACGAAATATAAACAAAAGTATTTATTTCGAGATAAAGTATTGATTATCTTCGCACGGAAAAAAAACCCTGGTAATCTACGACGAATTTTTTATAAGCACAAAATGTACACACCATCCCGAGGCCGAGGTATTCCGTACTTTTCTGTAATGTTTTATATATATATATATATATATATATATATATATATATATATATATATATATATATATATATATATATATATTCGTGTACAGATATTTTTGCATACACAGTAACAAAATATAAACAAACGTATTTATTTCACGAGGCTTGATAAGGACAAATATATATCAAATATATAAGAACCGTAGAGCAAATCCCGAGCAACGCCGGCCATTCTGCTAGTATTATCTATATTAATACCTTAAATAGTAAATTGCAAAATTCATAAAAACCTACAAATCAAACCAGATTTGGTGAAACTCCGAATTAAGTAAGACACAACAGAAAAATGTACAAGTAAAGTTGTGTATAATGTTTGTCAAATTTACCAACCGTGCGGTAAATAAAACCAATACCCAGAGTTCTGTTTCAAATTTTATTTTGTCGTCAATATATTGATATCTTTTATGAAGATAATGCAGTAGCGAAATCGATAGCTGTCTTTAATTACCTGCTTTTATGTACTGAGTTGAAATCCAGCCGAGGCTTACTATGCCTTCAATCGTTCAGAGATCGATAAGATGATGTAACAATCAAGTACTGGGGTCAATTTAAACGGGTAACCTTCCCCGCAAATCATATATTGGTAATATCAGGGTGGTAGATTGTCAGAATTGGTAGAGCGTCAAATAAAAAGTCATTGATGTATTCGTTCTGGTTTAAATCCCGCCGAGGTCAACTATGCCTTTCATCCTTACGGTGTCGATATAAGAAGTACCAGTCCACTACTAGGTCGATTCTTCCTCTAAATTACCAGTCAGATATATGAGTAGATTTAATCTACTTTACCCTTTCCCAAAATTTGCGGCCCATGCGCCTAAATTAAAAATCAATATATTTATAATATCATTTATATTTATATAAAGTGGGGCTAGAGATAGAATCAATTGAAATAAAACTATGATGTGAATGAATGTAGCATAAATTAGACATATTTGTTAATAACAGTGTTCGCACAATTACCAAATACGCGCGTAGTACATTTACAATAATTACAGGTAAGTAGATTCTTTCTTTACTCAGAAGAAGAACAGCACCATTGACTATTTTTAGAATTTCCGATACTAGCAGAAAGAATGAAGGATTTTATTCTCAGACTGAAAACCTGGCCTGAATGCTTACAGCTGAGTGGCCGCCGTATAGGCAGTTAACAACCATGTAGTAGTATTAAGCCGGGGCATAGTTTAAATCTACCAACATCAACTCCACCAAAACAATACAGGAATAATCACTTTGATCGACGAGTTTCTACATAGTCACCGTCGATGAAATTTGTCTTCACTTCGCTATAGTAAAAGACAATTACCAACGTTTTCCTCAGTCGTTAAGCTTCGTGTAACGTTATTATATCAGTACTAGAGCTATTAAGATTTGTATCAGCAGTTAAAAATCCCACCGATTTGATGTGGTCAAAACCTTTACAAAACATCGAGGTTTCAAGATTTCATAAGATAGACTTGAAATAAATTCAGGCTAATTAGTGTTCTATAAAACTAGGCAAATAATTGACTGAGAGGACCACAGTCAGTCCAGCTGTATGTAATATTATTTAATAGTATTTATATCATCCTCAGAGTTTCGATAAAATAAGTTAACTAGGATTTGAACTTATAACAGGAAACAGACGAACATCTAGCTATGTATGTGTAACCTTCTGAACATATATATACATATATATATATGTGGCGGGGTGTATGTATGTATGTATGTACATATTTATGTATGTATGTGCGTATGTATGCATATCTTCAATTCAGTTTCCGATCAACAAAATTTCACTCACGAAATATTCGTTAATACGAGGTTGTAGTATAAGACAGGTTGCCCCGCAGTAGAATGGTGCACAACCATGCGAATCGAAACTCTAATCATACCACTTCAACACAAAATTCTTCAGCCAATTCCCTCACACTGAAATAAAATATGCACTTCTGGCCACTTTGAAGGTGAAATATTTTCATTTCAGTGCGTTACAGATGGTCGTTTCCCAGATCATTTTTCTAATAAAACGTTCTCGGCGTAAATGAAATTAACCGTCTAGCTTCGGCTACAGTTTGCTATGAACCAATCAACGCTATACAGTGTTGACCATATATATTATATATATATATATATATTATATATATATATGCTGGCGTATGTATATATATATATTGTATTGTTTATTGTTAAAACATGGCTATTGGGAAATGAGACATACAGATACACACACAAATATATATATATGCATGTATGTGTTTATTTTATAATCTGAAGCTTCTTGAATCGTAACTCTGTGTTTCACACACAAAGCGACAGAAAGTGTGTGTGTGTGATTAATAAAACAATGGATTTTACAAATGGTAATTTATTAGAATTTTTACTAGTGATCCAGAGCATAAACATCCTGCGTATTTTCCTATTCTGGAAACTTCCATAGATATTATTTGTATTTTCCCTAAGAAAATATTTCTACAACGAGGACGGAGTGTCTTCGGCGCCGGGAAATACGATAGTTGATAAACGTGAGTGTATAAAAGTCAAGAGGGTGTAGGAACTGGTGAATCAGTAATTTACAAACAGGTCATTGCAGGTAACTTTCATATGGAAATTGCTATTAATAAATCCCTATACATATACGCCTATATGTCTATGTGTGTACGAATGTAAGTTTATGTAAATGGTGAGAACCATATAACGAAGTTTAGTTCACAGAAAACTGCACTCGAAGTAAGTTTATATATATGATAATTGTATATGCTTGTGCGTACATGTGTACGTGTATCGTTGTGTATGCATGTATATCTGTATATCTGTATATCTGTATGTATATGTGTGTGTGTTTGTTTCTGTGCGTATGTACTGCCATTGTGTTTCTTCGGAGTCAATATCCGGTCTACAAAGATGTTTAGCAATCATATAGAAATATATGTTTCTAAATTGAATAACAGGAAAGCTGTCCGTGGATGTCTTTGAAATTTTCACCCGATACGATTTTTAACAGATATCAAATGTAGTTTTTCGAACGCTGTTTTATTGTCCTTAAAATGGTAAAACCCAAAGCAATAATAAAACATGAGACAGGAATAGCATCAGGAAAGATAATGTCACATATTATAGGCGTCTAGTACTCATTTACTTTCACAAGGTGATAGTTTTGACTCAATAAAAAAATATTAGCAAGCAAGCATTAAAACAGATTTAACTACCGTTGTTTACATAGAATGTGTTATTTTTCACTTATTTACTTTAACTTTTCTTTCTGTCGCCGCCTTCATTTTTTAACCTTTAATGATTTTTTATTCTTTTTTTTTTTTTTTTTTTTTTTACATTTTTGTCGGAGTTCTTCAATGATCTACTTTTAATATCTTCAGGTATACTAGCCAAGGGTGGTCGATTGGTGAAGTAGAGTTGTTAAAGAGATATTTATTCCTACTCTGTGGGTTCTGAATTCAAGTTTCAGCTCATATCACCGGAAAAGCTACAACGCTTATACTAGGAGTTGCAACCAGCATATAGTATCAGCTATTGAAAGACTCGATCAGATCTAACAATCGGCTTCTTTCTTTTTCCTAATAAATCAATGTGCAGTTTTCATGTCATCCTTTAATTTTAGGTTAATTGACATAAGAATTTGCAGTCTTTAATACAATGAAGAGAAATAGGTTTTTTCTGGAAAGTAGTAAACCCAAAGACGTTTTTTGGGGGGGTTTTTTAGCTTGCAAGAAAATATGATCAGATGATTCTATCTCAGTATACTTACTTAATTGTCATGTCAAATGAAGTCATGTTCTTCTTGCAATCGGTACCATGTAACCCAATATATTCCTGGTATATAGTCGGGTAGAATCTGTGTAATCACAAAGAGAATTAAAAGAAAACTGTCAAATTACTAACACAGGAAAGCCAATGGTCATACATACATAGGTTAAAGTGTCCATTGAACCATTCACTGCATTAGATATCTAATCTAAAAAGTCTGTCTTAAACCAGAAATCTTAAACCGGTGCTTATCCCAGTTTCATGGCGTGAAGCGACTGAGAGTACAAGACTTCCCCTGGACAGGACTTCAGTCCATCGCAGGGGTAAACCACCAGATATTGCTCGTACACATTTCCAGCTGACTATACTGGAGCAACGTGAAATGAAGTGTTCTTCTCAAGAACACAACACAGCCTAGGAATCGAACCCATGACATTATGATCATAAGCCCAACACCCTTACTATTCGGCTATATATATATATATATATATATATATATATATATATATATATCCTCCTCACTCTCGTTTTTTTTCTCTCTCCCTCCCTCTCTCTCTCTCTCTCTATCCATCCGTTCGGTTTTGGTTGTTGACATATTTACACGTGCCGTGGTGGCCTCTCTGTCCGCAATCTTTGCGGCACGTTTTTACCACCGTCGTAAAAAAAACCTTCTGGATTATCTCCCTTTCCCTTCTCCTCCTCACTTTTGGTTGCCCGTGTCTCTCTCACTTTCTCCTGTCTATGTGAGAGGCAGCACGATTATACCAGCTCTGAGTCGTAGCTGACCACCAGGCTAAAGTCTCCCAGGTTGGCCACAACTTACTTTCCCGATTTTTCCACGGTTACTTTTTTGCGTGTTTCTTTCACCTGTTTCTTCCCACGATGGGATCTGCACACTTTTTTTTCTTCTATTCCTTTCCTATTTTTCCCCTTCTTCCTCTCTCCTCATCTATCCCCCCCCCCCTATTCTTTCTCCTTTCCCTCTCTTTCCTTTTCTCTCTCCCTTTTTTTCTCTTTTTCTCTCTCCTTTTCCACCTGGCCTTTTGATTAATAAAAGGCCTCGGGCGCACCCGAACTACACCGATGTCCTGTAATTCAGCGCCGAAACATCGGTTCGGGAAACATTTACAGCTGACGATGGAAACTCCTTTCTTCCTTTCTCCTTCTGTTCCGTCCTAACCACCATCCTAAACCTTGTTTTTAGTAACCACACAGCTCCTTTCGTTTCATAACTTTATATAAATATATATATATATATATATATATATATATATATATAAAGTACTAGCAATGCACAGGGGTCGATTTAATCGACTTCCCCCTCACACAAAATTGCTCTACTTCGGTATTGAGTACTTTTTTCTCTCGTCTGTCAACCACATACCAATATATATATATATATGTGAGTCCCGGGTTCAATCGGGGGTAACCACAGTAAGTAAGCTACTCAATACATTAATAGAGTATATACAAGATTTAATATATAAATGGCTTCTACAGGGATTTTCTGATGATTTCCTTCGAATGAAACAGTTCTAGCCCTGTAGAAGATTATATATATATATATTAAAATAACAGATTAAAGTTTAAGCAAAGAATCGGTGCTTTCACCCTTATATATTTATCCTTATCGAGCCCTCTTTGGATTTTAGTCTTCAAATTTATTATTATTACTATATATATATATATATATATATATGATCTAGTACTTTATTGCTAATACTTTATATATAATCTAGTACTTTATTGCTAGTACCTTATATATAATCTAGTACTTTATTGCTAGTACTTTATATATAATCTAATACTTTATTGCTAGTACTTTATTGCTAATACTTTATTTTATCGATCTAGTAAGGTTGAAAGGTAAAGCTCACCCCGGTCTACTTATCGTGCCAATCATAATAATAAATTACTCTTTTTATATAATAATAATTAATGAACTGCATTATAATACAATACAAATGTGGTCGACCTCCACCTAATGTTTGTTCTTTGTGCTAGTCAAAAGAATCCCATTTAACTGTGATTGCTTTGCAGATTATATTTATATAATATAGTGAGGTTCGTTCAATTGACTACATAACTCTTCTCCTGCGGATAACCTTGTGTCAGTGTAAGAAATTAATATTTGTTAACAAAAAAATGTGAAAAAGATAAGTAGCTTCTTGAAGATTCTATTTGTTTGTTTAGTTAACGTACTTGAGCAAGGAAACAGTAGTGTTTTCTCTTTGTTTTGTCGTTTCTTTTTACCAAATTCTGTGTTTTTATACTAACCATATAAAGTCGACACGGGTACAACTTTGACACTAATAAAACAATTCAGTTATATAATGTTTTTAATAAACACGAAGTTTTTAAATGTGATATCTCAACTGAAAATTGATTTACCTTCAAAAGTTGTTAAAATAAAATATGAATATTTTGAATATTTTTATTTTGGCAAATTTCAATACGGAAAGGCGGCAAATTGTCACAGTCGTTAGAATGTCGGATATTGTGTTTTACAATCTTCGTGTCGGCTCTCTGCGCTCTGAATTTAAATCCTGTCTTCTTTTTCTTTCATCCATTCGAGATTAATAGATGAAGTAGCAATCCTGTACTGGGGTTGATACTGCCACCGTCTCTCCCACTTTCGCCCTCTCTTTCTCTGGAATAAGTTGTTCATGTTCCGACTAGAGGAGGTTCAAATACTCAAGATACACCGTGTGTCACGCCAATGCCTCTAAAACTACATCGGAAGTCAAGAGCACATGGGATGACATATCAAAGGAATAACATTTAGAAAACAGAAATCATTTGGTTGTTCTATGACAATTTAGGTGTAGACAACATTACTAAATTACCTATAACTACATAAAATCAACTCATATATGCTATTAGAACTCTATTTTATTTTTTCTACTTTTTATCCATCAGCAATACCAAGAGCAGTGTGATGTGAAGAAGCTAGTTCAAATATTTATGATGTTAAGCCTATTAAACTATTGTTAGATACACGTTTCACTGGATAAGACACCAGTCAATTATATATTTGACCGATAGAAAATTAATTACGTTCTGTAAGATGGTGGAACGAACCCCATGTACGATGTCCCTGACACGATTAATTATGGACTTACATACAACGTAGCATTTATTTACAGCGAGTAAAACATGATCAAAGAAAGTTATGTATCGACCAGAATGCAAGATATTTCTGACTGAATTCGAAGAAGACTACTCATCTGCTAGACTAGCAGTAACTATCATTTTTTCCAATGATTTTTATTTTAAAGTTTGAAAAATATATCTGCACGCATACGTCTATGTGTAATGTTACGGTTCCTTTTTCTCCAGACACATATTTTAGAGAGGTAATGGAAAATGTGTTTCGCCATAATCAGCAAAATATTCTCAGCATGCTAAGAACTTACCTCTTATTCCACTACACATATTACTTCGGGTCTCTAATTTTAACTCTTTACTATGTGAATGGTACAATAATTCTAAAATGTATTCAAACTACATTAAATGTATGACAGAAAAGAATTTATCTTGATATTAAATCAGATACTAAAATTTCATCACCTGTATAATGTAATCTTGGTGAAATGATAAAACAATACTATAGAGTATAGTTTATATTAGCTACATTTAAATTTTGGAATACTTTAAGTATGTATATGTTAACTACATTTAAATGCTGTGACATTGTGAAGTATAGTCTAAGTCAACTACTTTTGAATATTGGAATACTGTGAAGTTTGGTCTATGTTAGCTACATTTAAATTTAGGAACATTGTGAAGTGTTAACTTTATTTGAATCTGGAAATCCAGTCTATTAGGTTCTAAATAATATCATGGATTAGATATTGGTCATTGCTCTGTGTTGTATGAGCAATAATTAGTTTACTGTAATCTACTAGCTTTGTAATTCTGAGATCAAATCTTTGTATAGGTCAAGAGTTTTGTGTATTGGAAATCCTGTTTGCAAAGTCATCGTTAGTAGCCCTACGACTGGATGGTGAAATTATAATAATAATGAAATTATTGTGTAAAGTGCTCAGGTGCACTACAACTCGTCAAAGGTGCATGTATAGTACATAGAATAATATACAAATGTCAGGGAAGCGAATAGTGTATGAGTCATGATATACATGTGTGTATGTGTATGGAGGGGGAACATTAGGTGTAGTGTTGGTGAATCTCGGGAAGCGTGGAGGTTTTAAAGGATGCAGTGTCTCGACAACTAACAACTGATGCAGGTAGTTTGTTCCATGCTTCAACAACTCTGAGCGTGCAAAAATGTTTCCGAAAGTCATGGGAACTGTGCTGTTTTCTGACTTTGTGGGCATGTCCACGTGTGTTAGACACATGGAAATCAAAAAGGTACTCAGGGTTGTTGTTGGCAAGATGGTTAACAATTTTGTGGGTGTTTACCAAGTCAGTTGCCAGGATTCGGAGCTTCAATGTATCCATGCCAGAGAAGCAATGCGTTCAGAGTATGGTAGATGCCTGATGGAGGATATTCGCTTGGTTGTACGTCTCTGAACAGTTTCCAGGCGGTCAATGTTCTGAGCAAGATAGGGGTTCCAGACTGGTGATGCAAATTCTAAGTGTGGCCGCACCATAGCTATGTACAGCCTTAAATAGATAGCTGGAGAGCGGCTGACAAAGGTCTTGCTGACAATTTTAGAGACGTGCTTCGTCCAACGTAAATCACTGCTGACCGTAATGCCCAGACTTCTTGATATTAGTGCTGTGGAGGGAGTATGTGGACGCTGGGATTTTACTCCCAAAATGCATGGTGGTGCACTTGTCCACAGCTAGCTTGAGTTGCCAGTCTGAGATCCATTGTTGCATTGTGTCGAGGTCAGACTGCAAGCAAGATCTATAGTGTTCAGGATCTGTCCTTTTTATCTCAAGGTACAGCTTGATGTCATCTTCGTACTTTAGTACTGTGGCATTCTTTAAGTTGGCATCTATGTCATTAATATATGCCACAAACAAAAGAGGGCCAAGAACAGATCCCTGTGGTACACCAGATGACATCTCATATGGTGAGGAATGCTGTCCCAGAACCGTGACTACCTCTCTTCGACTGAGAATGAAGGACTTCAACCAGTTAAAAAGATCATCCTTCACACCCATTGCAGAGAGTTTTGCCATAAGCCTTTTGTGTGGCACAGAATTGAAAGCTTTCACAAAGTCAAGGTAAACAACATCCACCCATGAGCCGCCATCAGTGATCCGGGTGATGTCTTCAAGAAACTCGATAAGTTGACCACAGCAGCTGGAGTTGTGGATAAATCCAAATTGCGAGGGCCGGATAAGATTGTGAGAGTTCCAGAAGTTCCAAAGTGTTTCTCTGACACAGGATTCCATCAGTTTGGCAATGCAACTAGTAAGAATGACTGAACGATAGTTTACAAGTAATGTGCGGTCACCCTTTTTGAACAGAGGAATGATACTGGCAGTTTTCCACTGTTCTGGAGTAGCACCGTTGTTCAGACAGAATTGGAAGAAGCGTGATAGCTGGTGCAGAAGTAAGTACCCACCACGTTTAAGAAGCAGGTACGTAACACCATCAAGACCAGGAGAGGCATGGTTGCGTTTATTTTTTAGGTGACGTCGCAGCATTGCAGGTGTAAATTCCATGGTTGTAATAGAGTCCGGTGTCACAGGTGGTGGAGACGGTACACTATGGTCTTCAATAGTGAAAATGCCTGCATAGCATTCAGCAATGAGCTCTGCGCATTCCTTGGGGCCGTCAGTAACCTGGCTTCTGTGGGGATTGTGAAGAGGACCAACTGGAGAGTGAGGCCTCTGCTTTGAGTGAACATACTTCCAGAACACCTTACTGTCAGGGCTGGTTGCTATGTGCTGCTCAAATTGAAGCACCGCCTTTTTTGTCACCTGTTCGAGGTGGTTGGAAGATTTATTTCGCCTCTTCCTATTGATGTCTGACTTGTGCAGTTTGTACTCACGTTCAGCATTGCGACGTTCTTTTCTGGCAAGACGGACTGCTGCAGTCTCCCAAATTGCACTTTTGGGATGTTTTTTCCGCTTAAGTGGCACCGATGCTGCACATGCTGTCCATATTGAGCTCAGGATGTTCTGGAGTACAATGTTGACATCTCCAGAGTCGTAGAACTCAAGCAAGTTTGGACGTTGCAGCTCGATGCAGTAACAATTCCAGTCTGCTTTATTCCAGTCAAAGTGAACAGTTGTGGTTCTTGTTACTGCCCATAGGGATAGATTGGCAATGATCATAGCATAATCAGAGTCACCTAAAGGTTCCTCAGCAGTAACACTAATGACCGTTTCAGGAGTAGTGGTGAAGAGTAGGTCCAAAGTGTTGTCACCTCTTGTTGGGGAGGTGACTACTTGGGACCAATTCGAGTCCAGCACTAGCTCAAGGAAGTCATTTGCACTTGGCGGCCAACGAAAGGTTTCCTAGTCAATCTCAGGGGGATTGAAGTCTCCTGCAATAAAAACATAAGTGACTGTTTTCCTGGCAGCAGCTCTGAGGATATCACAAAGTTGAGTGTCCTGATGGTAATTTGGGGGACGATAAACGACTCCAAGTAGCAGTGTTGACATGGTCATACGTATATCGCAGAAAAAACTTCCTGCTGTGATTGGTTCAAATCAACACAAGGAATTGCCGACAAATTTGACCGAACGTAGACCATTACACCACCACCACGACGATTAGTGCGGTTACGAAACACGTTGTAGCCAGTTATGCTGAAAACCCCATCACAGAGTAAGGGATGTGCCCAAGTTTCCGTGACTGTAATGAAGTCAGGGTTGATACTTTTGACGTAGGAGTCAAAAAGATGAATCTTATTGCATAGACTACGTGCATTCAAGGACAACAATTTGTACCTTGATTCCAGTATATGATTGTGTGCAGAGGATGGCAGGTTGTTCTGATTTAGTTTCCCAGTTTTTTCAGTTTTTTTATTGTCAGTTGTTGTGGGTCAGTGTTTTCAGACCAACTGGTATCTCTTTTCCATGTTTCACCAGCCTTAACAAACTTCCATATCTGCCCATCATCACGTAGGCTGAAGCTTTCATGTTCTGCCGAGCTGCGGTTTAAGGAAGCTGCAGTACGCAGCTAGATAGACTTCTTAATTTAGTTTGGGATTTCATAACCTTTAATATAAAGGGTTTGCGTTAAGACAAATCGTTTATTTTGCAATTATTGTGACACCAACGACATAAAGGTATATAGATATATTTTCGAACGTGATTTAACTGAATATAGATGATTTCACATTTAAATAAAGCCAATACATGGCTGGAGTTAGAAGAAAACGAAGCGACCCAGTATATGCCTAGTAACTCTTTTAACTATGAATTATAAAATTGTACCCGATGGAACTATACTTAGACAGTAGAAATTTGAGACTAAATACTGAAATGTATTTAACTCTTTTGTTTCCTTATTTCTTATGAAAATCACTACCTATCATTTTCAAATAATTTTGAAAATAATAAATAATTTAAAGGGACTAATTGAAATAAGTTACTTTCTCCTTATTAAGCTAGAGTATGGTGGTGAATTGGCAGTATCGGTAGAGCGTAGGACACCATGCTCTGCAGCATAGAGTTACGCTGAGGTTACGTCGATTTAATCGACTTTCCCCTCCCCAAAATTTGCTAGCCTTTTGCCTAAATAAGAAACCATTATTAAACTAGAGTATGGTGGTGGATTGGCAGAATCATCAGAGCATTGGACAAAAGGTTTTGTAGCATTTAGTTATGGCCCTTCTCAGTTCAAATCCCACCGCTGTCAAATTTGCTTTTCATCCTTCTGGGATCAATAAAATAAAGTATCACTATTAGAAACATTTATGAGCTAGATTTTAAAACAAACCTAAACAAAAGTATGTCCATAAAATTATGATGGAAAGCTTTTAAAAATATAAATACTTAAAAACACGAATTTTTTTTAGTGTAGAATCATCAACGATTTCAGACGGTTTGATATCAAAATGGTTAAATACTCTACTACTAACCACCTCATTGCCTTAACATCTCACAATAATAAGTTGCAAAGCTCGACTAGATAAAGTGTTGGATTTTTGCGTCAGGAATTGAGTTCATACTGTGTCACTTGTTTTTACTATGAATTGGAAGAGTCACTAAGCATCTGTCACCTAATTTACTAGACAGGGGGAGATTTTGCGAAAAGCTTAAATACAGAAAGATGGAAGTTGATGTATAGTTTTCTGATGTACAGTATTTCAGATCAAATTCTCTCACATACGAATGAAGTAATCTTATGACTAAATCGTTTCTTTATTCTTTTCCAAAATACAATTGCTAAGCTCTGGCTTACATATTGAAATCCTGCACCAGTGATTCTGAATAACTGTACGCATTATATCAAAATAGATTATGACGTTATTCAATAAATAATTGACACCTGACATCTTTCCATCTTAGTCAAATATGGATGTTTTCCGTTAATCTTATGCCAACAGAACTAGTGGGAGGAAACATTTTCAAATTGCTGGTACATAGTTATATGTATGTAAGTGTGAGTGTGCGAGTGTGCACAGTGGTGGTGGTGGTGGTGGTGGTTACAACTTTTTTGTTCAATATACGTAAGAAACTAAGTTATAGATTACTCACTAGTGACGCAGAGTAATGTAACAAACTAAGTAATATATAACAAAATAATTAACGTTATTGAAGCAATAGTAAAAAATATACAAAGTTACTTATAACACGTAATACTAGCTGTCATCGTGTGTGTTTTTGCCAGGGGTGCCTATAAATATACTAGGAATGCTGGAGACACATGTGCTGTATAGTCTGTTAATATATAGTGGTAACTATGAAACTATAGTCACTATATGTATGTATGGACCTGTAACTCCTGCTACAGTCGTAGGGATTCCGTAAGGGCATGCGGCGTTTCTTGGGCATTTTAAACCTGGCGGAACCCATCCCACACCAGGTCTAAATACAGTCTATTTCTTCAAGAGAAGGAGGAGATGTGGTGAGAAAGAAGAGTAAGAAAAAGAGGAAGAATCTAACCTAATACTGAACCGTTACCTTTTTATCGACCACGAAAGGATGAAGGACAATGTTGACCTCAGCGGGATTTGAACTCAGAGCGCAGAGAGATAGAACTAATACCGCAAAACAGTATATCTAACGTTCTAATGACTGCCATTTCGTCACTTATTAATATACTCACGTAAAACAATTTATTCTGCTTTCATTATAAGCGCCAGCAAATGAAATATATAACGAAACAATTTCCTATTAATTGTTATGTAAACATCTTTTTGCCAGTATTTCAATTATGCTTCGCATAGGTTGCTAATGTTTTTGAAATGAGTAATATCTAAAGACATCGCGAATCAAAAGAATAACAATAGTTCTAAATGTTAGCAAGATTTCAAATACATGTTATGTACAGAAAGGTGCTGTTCTCTAAAAATATTCCTATTATTTCTTAAACTTCAGGTGGCAGATTGGAAGAATCATTAGAGCGTCGGACCAGTATCGGTCGCTCTCCGACAGGTTTGCAATCGAGCCCCTTGCAGTGGAGACTTCTGGTGTCCTTTGCCCTAGAGCTACCTCCCTACTTACCACCATAGGCGCTGAGCAGGCGAGCCGCAGGTGTGAGCCTCACGAGATGGAATGGCTCTTCCAGCGCATCTCCCTTACCATCCTCTGGGGAAACGCCTTCTCTATTCTGTCCGCCAGGACTGTGAGGCGGCCAACACGTGAGACCCTGTTTGCTCATGATAGTGCGAGATGGGGAGGCGATGACAGTGGGGGTTCGGCTCCTCTGTGTTCGGACCTAGTGTACGTGTATGTGTATGTTTACCACCATTATTATTAGTTACGTCCCTTTACGATCTGAGTTCAAATCACGCTGAGGTTGACTTTGCCTTTCATCCTTACGGGGTCGATAAAATAAAGTACCAGTAATGCACTGGTTAATTACTGACCTTGTGCCTAAAGTAGAAACAATTATTATTATTATTATTATTATTATTTTGCCTTTCATCCTTACCGGGTGGTTAAAATAAAGCACCAGTAATGGCCTGGAATAATTGCTGGCCTTGTGCCAATCCGAGGTTAACTTTGCCTTTCATCCTTACGGGGTCGATAAAATAAAGTACCAGTAATGCGCTGGGATAATTGCTGGCCTTGTGCCAAAAGTAGAAACAATTATTATATTATTATTATATTATATTTATTCTTATATTCTATTTATTATCCAGTTCTTAGTAGTAAAGTTTTTTTCTTCAATGTGGTACAAATTATTCATTTTGCAAAATATCATAGGTGGAATGAGGTCTTACGCCATGGCTATGACAATCATTCTAAATGTGATGCCTGGAAACAAACAGTCGTGTTTCTCCTGAAACACTCCCAGCGTTTTATTTAAGATAATGTAGACGTTTCCTTTGTACAATTTAATTTGATTTTTATTTATTTAATTAACAGTAGTAAATAAGTTGTGTGACGTTTAATTAGGTTCTGATTTCAAATCCTGTCTATGTTAAATTTGCCTTTTATCTTTCCGGAACAGATAAAATATAGTTCCAGTTAAGTATGTATATATGAACTCGTAACTCCTGATGGAGTTATAGGGGCGCTTTAGTAACACCTTAAACCTAACGAAACCTATCCCTCCCAGGGCTGAACACAGCTTATGTTTTCCAGACAAGAAGAGAGAAAGTTAGGGAGATGAAATGAGAAAGAGTAGTAGAAGAAGAATCGACCGCAGTACTTGACTGATAATTTTTTATCCAGGCTACCCACAGGTGTGAGTCTCACGAGATGGAATGGCTCTTTCAGCGCGCCACCCTCACCATCCTCCGGGGAAACGCCTTCTCATTCTGTCCCCCGGGGCCGCGGTGGGATCATCGATATTAAATATTTGTTTCGGCTGTTGACTGTCTGAATTCAAATCCAGCCAAAGTTAACTTTGCCTTTCAGTACATACTACATATGTAGAGTGCTCCATGCTGCCTACATGTTAGTTGTTAATGAGATAAGACATACGCAACTCTCAAAAATAAACTCTTAAATAAATAACTGTTTCTACTTTTAGCAGAAGGCCAGCAATCACTTCAGTGTATTACTGGTATTTTATTTTATCGAACCCGTAAGGATGAAAGGCAAAGTTAACCTCGGCGGGATTTGAACTTAGATCATAATGGACCGTAACTCTATGCTGCAAAGCATGGCGTCCGACACTCTACCGATACTGCCAATCCACCGCCCTAAATAAATATCGACAACATATATATATCGGCAATTGTAATAATTAAGGTTCCCCGGCAAACTTGTTCAGTTAGTGCAGTAAACGATATATGTATGTGTATGTGTGTGTGTATGTATACATACATATCCTCAAACCGTAGAATCAAGAGTTAAACTCCAACTCCTACGGTACCTGCCAAACACTAAACAAAAAGATAAAGTAAAAAAGATTGTAAAATGATTTTTTTTTTAAACTGAAACACTAAAGAACCAAACTTGCATCAGCAACGGCGGCAGAATTATATAGGTGATTCTGTAGACTGAGAAGCCGAAACCGATATAGCGGGTGGTAAAGTTTTCGTATATCTAGTTCCTACACTCTGTCAAAATATGACCTCCCTAACGAAGCAAACAAAATGACAGGATTGAAAAAGCAGCAAAATCAATTGATTTAAAACTAAAAGGATTACTACACATTAAGATAAGATTATACATAAATACAGTTAAAGAGGATTTCCAATGTATTTCAAATAAAGTCATTCAAATAAGCTCCAGATTGTTTAATATATATATATATATGTGTGTGTGTGTGTATGTATGTATCTCGAATATATGTGTGTGTATGTATATATATATATGTATGTATACATATATATATGTGTGTGTATGTATATATATATATATATATATATATATATATATATATATATATATATATATGTATGTATACATATATATATGTGTGTGTATGTATATATATATATGTATGTATACATATATATATATGTGTGTGTATGTATATATATATATGTATGTATACATATATATGTGTGTGTGTATGTATATATATATATATATATATATGTATGTATACATATATATATATATGTGTGTGTGTATATATATAATATATATATATGAATGTGTGTGTACATACATACATACACACACATGTATGTGTGGGTGTTAGCGTAAGTTTGTATTGATGTGCTTTATTTGTTGTGTTTTGTATTTGTTCTACATTTGTGTTGTTTCATATCTTTTATCCCTTTCATGTAAAGAGAATTACGCAAGAGATTATTTTGTTTTCTTAAATGAATATTTAAATAGTAATAGCAACATAATTCAGGAAAATATCAAACGAAAATACAATTAAACGGTCTACCATATGCTACAAACTGATTCACTGGGTGCTCGCGAGTTTCTGTTGTCTGATGGGTATTCGACCTCCGTCGGCTACCACGATGAATGTTCCAGTGACGTGTGTACCATTAAGGTAATTCTCGGGGAAATTCAGCATAACAATGTGTGGCAAGACAGTTTTCACACTTTGAATTAGAGGTACAAGTAGGTTTTTCCAGCTATGTGAACCGTCTAAAGTCTGTTCAAGTTCAAGCCTGCAGTCTCATCAGGCCAGTGCTTATATCAGTTTTCGGCAGTGACTGAGAGTACAAGACTGCTTCCTGGACAAGACACCAATCCATTGAAGCGTTAAACCTCCAGTTATTGTTGATACTCATTTTCAGCTGAGTATACTGGAGTCGCGTGAAATAAAGTGTTTTATTAGAGAACATAACACACAACCCAGTTCAGGAATCGAACCCACGACTTTATGATCGTAAGCCAACATGTTTATGTGTACTGTAGCAACTTAATATAAAGAGTCTTGCTCAATGACATAACATGCCACCTGTTCAAACACACGATTTCACGATCGTAAGACCAACATCTTAATCACTAATCTACTGCTGAGATTAACTTTGCCTTTCATCCTTACGGGGTCGATAAAATAAAGTACCAGTAATGAAACTGGGTAATTGCTGGCCTTGTGCCAAAAGTAGAAACAATTAATTTGGATTGGCAGTATCGGTAGAGGGTCGGACACCATGCTTTGCAGCAAAGAGTTACGGCCCTTTATGGTCTGAGTTCAAATCCCGCCGAGGTTAACTTTGCCTTTCATCCTTATGGGGTCGATAAAATAAAGTACCAGTAATACACTGGGATAATTGCTGGCCTTGTGCCAAAAGTAGAAACAAAGTATCTATGTGATAGTTCGACATGCTAGAATTAGCGGACAAATTTCTCATAAATCACTCTTCCGCCTTGTTGGGCAAAAAATACATGAGCAATGCTAACTTTAAGTTGGTTCATCCATATAGTTTAGTAGACGAGGAAAGAATCACTGTTACACTAGTCATTACGCTGAATCAAAAGCATCATTATAAACAACAACAACAACAACAGCAAAGCACAGGTGCCGAGAAAAAAGAATTATGATACATGTGTCATCCCTTGATAAGATTTATAAGATTTACATAATGTAGCCATAGATATATTTCTTTATTTGCCACAAGGGCGCACAAGAAAGGGGGACAATACAAAGACACATGCCGGGGATTTTACATACAGTCGTGTAAAAATATTGAAACAAACAATTATAACAATCTAAATATCCCCAATAGGGGGAGGCGCCACAAATGGGTTGTTTAATACCCCGTCGATAGAACAACCCTCAATTTCAGGAGCGTGTTGTGCAAGTGCTCCCTTCTTCCTTTTGCTCTCTTCTTTAACCTACAGGCTTATAAACAGAGAAGGCCCAATCACTCGGACCATTTTCGCTTCATTCACCCACCTTTCAGTAAATTTACTGGGGTGCAGTGCCTCTCTCTCCACTTTGATTCTCCTTCTAAAGTGATACTTAAAGAAGGGAATCAATTGTTGTCCGGAGAGAAAGGCATCTGTCCTCAGTCCTCTCAATCTCGTCCACCATATAACCTCTTTCATCATAGCCACTGTACAGAGGAAAACCGCCTCCCTTTCGTTTTTGAAAGAGGCTGGCGGTTTGATCCTTACTATGAACTCGGCAGTCAACTGGATTTGTCCCATATGCGACAGCAGTTGTTCTGCATAGTTCCACAGGTCGCTTACGCCCGGGCAGTGTACAATTGCGTGCAAGACGGTTTCAATGTCCTGCTCGCATCTTGGACACGTCCTCTTGGAAGGATCCCTGTCGGGACGTCCGTGCCTGTAGATCTTGTCTCGAACGGGTAGAGCTCTTCGGTAGCGCTGCCAGGCCAGGGACCTCTGGAAGTTGTCCATAGGTCCCGGGCGTAAAGTCCTACCGAACAGACTGGTGAGCTCGTCGTCTTCGACGCCTAGAGTCTCCCCGAGCACGTCGTCGCACTTGTAAAGTACTAACCCTCTATAGAATGTCGAAGTGGAGTCTTCACTGATTGCTGTGCCCGCTTGACAGAGGACTGTGAGTGCCTAGGCGCATTCAATGTGCCAGGCGCCCATCTTCTTCGGTCTTCGCTTGACCAAGGACTGCAGCTCCGTCAGCGAGACAAGTTGTGGGAAGGCCTGTGTCAGAAACTGTGCCCACACCGGTTGGTCGGTGGGGAATACCCGGAGATGCCGTAGCCTCAGCGCATGTTTGCACATCATTAGCCACGGCATGCCCAGCCCTCCGTTGGAAGGGTGTTGACAGCAGACGGATCTCCTCACCAGTGGAGCCTGCTTCTTCCACAAGAACTGGAAGAGCATGCGTTCCATCTTGGTGAGGTATTCACGGGGACAAGGCACGACAGTTAAGCGGTTGTAGATGACGGACGCTATGAAAGTGTTCGCCACCTCCACTCGACCTTTCAAAGACAGTTTGCACTCTCCCCACTTCTGGGTGAGCGCTAATACCTTGACCATGACCAGTTTTTCTCCACCTGGAGGTCTGGATCGAACCAGACCCCGAGGAATTTCACTGGTCCTTCCGTCCAGCGTCCGACGACGCTGTCGGACGGCATCAGTTTGCCTCTCCACGTTCTGAGTTGCAAACCGACAGACTTGTCCGGGTTCAGTTTTGCTCCTGTGAACCTTTCGTATTCCTATAGTAGGTTGCCGATTAACTCGATGATTTCCGAGGTTTTCGACACCATTACCGTCACGTCGTCGGCATACGCCGCTTTTCGCAGTCCCGGTTCTAAAGGGATGCCCTGCAAAAGCTCCAACTTCCGCAATAGTGGCTCTAGAGTCAATACGTACAGAATGGAGGAGAGAGGGCATCCCTGTCGAATGAAACGCGTGATTGCGAACGGCATGATCTGGACGGTAATGTAGATAGATCTGCTAAATCAGGACTGGCCTTTAGTTAAACGCTAACAGCAACTAGTTAATTGAGACGATTGGCACCTCTCACACACACTGCCTACATTATATTCAGTCAAACAAGGAATAAATAAAACAGTTTCTTACCTTTACTGCAGTTAATGTAAATAGAGATAAAAATAATGGATGTTATTGCCAGGACACTGACACATGAGAACCTACAATTTTGTCTTCAGTGACACGATAGTGCTAACTAACATAAAATGGCTAATTAGAACGTCAGATAGATTGCCTTGTGTTATTTGTTCTGTTTTTCTACTAAAATGTCTCGTCTATCTTAAGCCAGAAGGTTCATTTGGTCGGTACTTATCATGGTTTCATGGCGTGAAGCGACTGAGAGTACAAGACTCCCACCTGGACAGGACGCCAGTCCATCGCAGAGTTAAACCCCCAGCTATTGCTGGTACTCATTTTCATATGAGTATACTGGGGCAACGTGAAATGAAGTGTTTTGCTCAAGAACACAACACGCAGCCCCGGAATCGAACCCGCGACATTATGATCGTAAGTCCAACACCCTTACCACTGGGCCACGTGCCTCAACTGTGTTTCTACACTATGATTCAAATCCAGTCGACTTCAGCTGCCTTTCATTCCTTCGAGGACCGATGTATAAAGTGCTAGTCCAGTATTGTGATGGAACCTTCTTTCTTCCGTCTTCACTAACGAGTAGCAACGTCAGACCTGTCAACACTCCCCGTTCGACGGGGAGATCTCTCACCCACTTTGGGTTGGGAGAGAGATGTCTTCTCTTGTGAAAATGGGTATGTAAAATCTCCCCGTTTGCCTCATTTCTCTCCGTTTTGGGGCACTTTTTTTCATGGTACTCCCCGTTTGGGTTTTTAGAGGTTGGCATGTCTGCTCCGTGGTGGCATGAATGCTAGAAGAACAGAAGGAAGGAAAGAATATATCTTATAATAATGGGGTTTTTTATATACTAAATGGTATATAGTTCACTAATTTATACTAGCTGGACCCACAGAAATTTCATGTTTGTTGACAACTAAGACATTGTAATTACATATATTTGTAAAGTCACACATTATTTTGTTGAAGTAATTTATATGGGCAGATAGATGAGAAAGAAAATGGTATTTTATTTTGTCTCAACACCTAATAATTAATTGTTTCTCAATCAGGTAGGTTAAAGTTCGCAATTTTGTGGGTGGCGAATTCAATTATATTGACCTAGTTCTTGACAGGAACTTTATTTATTGATCTTGATAACTATTTCACAGATTAATAAATAACATTACAAACACTATACTGTTATAATTATTGCATCAATGTATCGTTGATTCACATTGCTTTAGAGCCTCTCCCCGATCGCTTGAACTGCTAGAAATTGTAAGTAAATGTCCCGCAAATCACAAAAACACATTGTAGAATGTGATTCTAGAGGAACCGTGCCAACAAAAAATACATGCTGATCACGGTGGGAATACCTTTCATTATAGGGCTAGTCAAGTAAACAACAATAACAGTGTGTATATCGTATGTATACAACAGTTATGTTCATATTTCTATAATGACTTATTTGAGCTACTATATCAAGAGGATAGCCATGGTATTTATTTAATTACCCTTAATCGATTTGGCAATCGTTGAAGGCTGCATGTCTTCGGCATATGCAAAATATTTCAATAACTCTGAACAAACTCTAAAATGTATTTATAAAACATCTTCATGTTGTGAAGTACCGTGTGGGCGAAAACATTATATTTGTATGAATGGTAAAACTCCAACGTAGATGAGATTTTATGTAGATAAACCAGGCTGAAAACTTAAGTATGTGTTACAAATGATAAGCAAACAAAAACAATTTTAAAATATAACGGATTCATATAAAGCAAGAAGAAATATTGTCAGTTATAAGGAAAATTTGAATTTACATTCTCAGTTTGAAACTAACCGATGAAGTAAATGAAAAGTAAACGAAAAGATGTATGTGGTTCTGAAAATTATTTCCTACTAATATATTAATATGATTATTTCTTATATATATTAGGTGGTTGGAAACAGCGTGTTGTTAATAATGAAAGGATGTTGTGTCTCTCTATTTGAATACTATTAGTTACATTTTTATTTAATAGTGTCAATCGTTCTTCATATTTACTAGGAAATTGGTGGTAATACTGTAAGTATTTAATGTCAGTCATTTCCTCTCAACTACACCTCCTCCGGGTAATCAAGATAAGAATAAAATAAATCTAGTTCCTATTCCATAACCTAAAAACCAAAAGAAAAAGAAAAGAAAATACCCAATTTATTAAGAAATAAGCGAAATGAATCCATGATGAAAAATATAAATATGATATCAGAAAATACTATAACAAAAGGCGATGCAAAAGGTATATATCTCAGTGTCATTGTTAATACAAAATAAACATAATATACACACTCGAATGTAAAACATCATTAACATTAAATAAAATGTTAAGCTTTTAAATAAATGAGCGAAACGATTACAAGATGAAGAAACAAGAAGTCTAGTTCCTATTCCATAACCTAAAATCAAAAATGAAAATAAATAAAATACTTCAATTTATTAAGAAATAAGCGAAATGAATCCACGATGAAGAATACAAATAAGATATCAGAAAATATAACTAAAGGCAACGCAAAAGGTTAAAATCTCGGTGGCATTATTAATATAAAATTAATATAAAGTGTCATTATTAATACAAAAGGACGGTGAATTGGCAGTATCGGTAGAGGATCGGACACCATGCTTTGACGCATAGAGTTACGGCCCTTGCCATTCTGAGTTCAAATCCCACCGAGGTTAACTTTGCCTTTCATCCTTACGGGGTCGATAAAATAAAGTACCAGTAATGTACTGGGTAATTTCTGGCCTTGTGCCAATAGTAGAAACAATTATTAATAAAAAAGGACGGTGAATTGGCAGCATCGGTAGAGGATCGGACACCATGCTTTACAGCATAGTTACGTCACTTTACGTTCTGAGTTCAAATCCCGCCAAGGTTAACTTTGCCTTTCATCCTTACAGGGTCGATGAAATAAAGTACCAGTAATACACTGGGATAATTGCTGATCCTTGTGCCAAAATTAGAAACAATTATTCATATAAAAGTTATGGCCCTTTACGTTCTGAGTTCAAATCCCACCGAGGTAAACTTTGCCTTTCATCCTTACGGGGTCGATAAAATAAATCACCAGTAATGCACTGGGGTTGATTTAATCGACTTTCCTCCAGCCCCAAAATTGCTGACCTTGTGCTTATAGTAGAAATCTTTCTGGTGGATTGGCAGTATCGGTAGAGGGTCGGACACCATGCTTTGCAGCAAAGAGTTACGGCCCTTTATTGTCTCAGTTTAAATCCCGCCGAGGTTAACTTTACCTTTCATCCTTACGGGGTCGATGAAATAAAGTACCAGTAATACACTGGGATAATTGCTGGCCTAGTGCCAAAAGTAGAAACAATTATTAATATAAAAGTTATGGCCCTTTACGTTCTGAGTTCAAATCCCGCCGAGGTTAACGTTGCCTTTCATCCTTAAGGGGTCGATAAAATAACGCACCAGTAATGCACTGGGATAATTTCTGGCTTTTTACCAAAAGTAGAAACAATTATTAATATAAAGCAAACGTAATATATACACTCGAATGTAAACCACAATTAAGATTAAATAAAATATACACGTATCTACAAGACTAAAATATTCGGCCACACCATCAGATAATAGCAAAATATTGACGAAACAAGACTTACTCATCTAGATCGTTTGACGGACGCAGACAAAATGAGAAAGTTAGTACCTTGGCATTATTGTCTGATGTCACCGGTCCAGTAACAGTCTAAACCAAAAGACCAACAAAGGTCTATAGAATTTTATTACTCCTAAACAAAGATAAATTCTAAGTAGGTCATCAGGTTTCGGCCAATATTGGCCCAAGCCATGTCTGACTTAAGAGCATCACCTTGAGAAGTCTTTCAAATCAGGATTTGGACACCATGGCCCATTCAATTAGAGAGTTATTATTTATGAAGACATATCCGGGTGTAGGAGGTTTATCCTTGATTTCTTGGAGGAATTTGTCCAAAGACTTTTTGAATTTTATAGGATCTCCTAAAGATCTTAAATTCATAACTTCATAATCATTTCTAATTTAAGCACGACGACAACAATTTGTGGGATGAGGAAGGCGATTATACCGACCCTAATACTTTACTGGTATTTCATTTTATCGACCTCGAAACGGGGAAAAACAAAGATGACCTCGACGGAATGTGAACTCAGAACGTAAAGAATTGGAACAAATGCAGCTAAGCATTTGTCCGACGATCTGGCGATTCTGCTAATCCATCGCCCTCTCCTAACTTTATAATACAATTGATAAATGAGTATAACATTGAACTAAGAGACGCTCATGTTTGACAAACAGGGAACATAACAGAATATATGATACGGAGTAAAGCTGTCTGTATTACAACATGAGGACATAACAGTAAATAACATATGATTTAAACTGGCTGTATTACGGCATTAGGACTTAAGAGTAGATATAATATGGAGTAAAGCTCTCTGTATTACATTAGGACATAACAGTAGATATAATATGGAGTAAACCTGTCTGTATTACATTAGGACATAACAGTAGATATAATATGGAGTAAAGCTCTCTGTATTACATTAGGACATAACAGTAGATATAATATGGAGTAAAGCTCTCTGTATTACAACATTAGGACATAACATTAGATATAGTATGGAGTAAAGCTCTCTGTATTACATTAGGACATAACAGTAGATATAATATGAAGTAAAGCTCTCTGTATTACATTAGGACATAACAGTAGATATAATATGGAGTAGAGCTCTCTGTATTACATTAGGACATAACAGTAGATATAATATGAAGTAAAGCTCTCTGTATTACAACATTAGGACATAACAGTAGATATAATATGGAGTAAAGCTCTCTGTATTACATTAGGACATAACAGTAGATATAATATGGAGTAAACCTGTCTGTATTACATTAGGACATAACAGTAGATATAATATGGAGTAAAGCTCTCGGTATTACATTAGGACATAACAGTAGATATAATATGGAGTAAAGCTCTCTGTATTACATTAGGACATAACAGTAGATATAATATGGAGTAAACCTGTCTGTATTACATTAGGACATAACAGTAGATATAATATGGAGTAAAGCTCTCTGTATTACATTAGGACATAACAGTAGATATAATATGGAGTAAAGCTCTCTGTATTACATTAGGACATAACAGTAGATATAATATGGAGTAGAGCTCTCTGTATTACATTAGGACATAACAGTAGATATAATATGAAGTAAAGCTCTCTGTATTACAACATTAGGACATAACAGTAGATATAATATGGAGTAAAGCTCTCTGTATTACATTAGGACATAACAGTAGATATAATATGGAGTAAACCTGTCTGTATTATATTAGGACATAACAGTAGATATAATATGGAGTAAAGCTCTCTGTATTACATTAGGACATAACAGTAGATATAATATGAAGTAAAGCTCTCTGTATTACAACATTAGGACATAACAGTAGGTATAATATGGAGTAAAGCTCTCTGTATTACATTAGGACATAACAGTAGATATAATATGGAGTAAAGCTCTCTGTATTACATTAGGACATAACAGTAGATATAATATGGAGTAAAGCTCTTTGTATTACAACATTAGGACATAACAGTAGATATAATATGGAGTAAAGCTCTCTGTATTACAACATTAGGACATAACAGTAGATATAATATGGAGTAAAACTCTCTGTATTACATTAGGACATAACAGTAGATATAATATGGAGTAAAGCTCTCTGTATTACATTAGGACATAACAGTAGATATAATATGGAGTAGAGCTCTCTGTATTACATTAGGACATAACAGTAGATATAATACGGAGTAAAGCTCTCTGTATTACATTAGGACATAACAGTAGATATAATATGGAGTAAAGCTCTCTGTATTACATTAGGACATAACAGTAGATATAATATGGAGTAAACCTGTCTGTATTACATTAGGACATAACAGTAGATATAATATGGAGTAAAGCTCTCTGTATTACATTAGGACATAACAGTAGATATAATATGAAGTAAAGCTCTCTGTATTACAACATTAGGACATAACATTAGATATAATATGGAGTAAAGCTCTCTGTATTACAACATTAGGACATAACATTAGATATAATATGGAGTAAAGCTCTCTGTATTACATTAGGACATAACATTAGATATAATATGGAGTAAAGCTCTCTGTATTACATTAGGACATAACAGTAGATATAATATGGAGTAAAGCTCTCTGTATTACAACATTAGGACATAACAGTAGATATAATATGGAGTAAAGCTCTCTGTATTACATTAGGACATAACAGTAGATATAATATGGAGTAAAGCTCTCTGTATTACATTAGGACATAACAGTAGATATAATATGGAGTAAAGCTCTCTGCATTACATTAGGACATAACAGTAGATATAATATGGAGTAAAGCTCTCTGTATTACATTAGGACATAACAGTAGATATAATATGGAGTAGAGCTCTCTGTATTACATTGGGACATAACAGTAGATATAATATGGAGTAGAGCTCTCTGTATTACATTAGGACATAACAGTAGATATAATATGGAGTAAAGCTCTCTGTATTACAACATTAGGACATAACAGTAGATATAATATGGAGTAAAGCTCTCTGTATTACATTAGGACATAACAGTAGATATAATATGGAGTAAAGCTCTCTGTATTACAACATTAGGACATAACAGTAGATATAATATGGAGTAAAGCTCTCTGTATTACAACATTAGAACATAACAGTAGATATAATATGGAGTAAAGCTCTCTGTATTACAACATTAGGACATAACAGTAGATATAATATGGAGTAAAGCTCTCTGTATTACATTAGGACATAACAGTAGATATAATATGGAGTAAAGCTCTCTGTATTACAACATTAGGACATAACAGTAGATATAATATGGAGTAAAGCTCTCTGTATTACAACATTAGGACATTACAATAGATATAATATGGAGTAAAGCTCTCTGTATTACATTAGGACATAACAGTAGATATAATATGGAGTAAAGCTCTCTGTATTACATTAGGACATAACAGTAGATATAATATGGAGTAAAGCTCTCTGTATTACAACATTAGGACATAACAGTAGATATAATATGGAGTAAAGCTCTCTGTATTACAACATTAGGACATAACATTAGATATAATATGGAGTAAAGCTCTCTGTATTACATTAGGACATAACAGTAGATATAATATGGAGTAAAGCTCTCTGTATTACATTAGGACATAACAGTAGATATAATATGGAGTAAAGCTCTCTGTATTACCAACATTAGGACATAACAGTAGATATAATATGGAGTAAAGCTCTCTGTATTACATTAGGACATAACAGTAGATATAATATGGAGTAAAGCTCTCTGTATTACATTAGGACATAACAGTAGATATAATATGAAGTAAAGCTCTCTGTATTACATTAGGACATAACAGTAGATATAATATGGAGTAAAGCTCTCTGTATTACCAACATTAGGACATAACAGTAGATATAATATGAAGTAAAGCTCTCTGTATTACATTAGGACATAACAGTAGATATAATATGGAGTAAAGCTCTCTGTATTACAACATTAGGACATAACAGTAGATATAATATGGAGTAAAGCTCTCTGTATTACATTAGGACATAACAGTAGATATAATATGGAGTAAAGCTCTCTGTATTACAACATTAGGACATAACAGTAGATATAATATGGAGTAAAGCTCTCTGTATTACAACATTAGGACATAACATTAGATATAATATGGAGTAAAGCTCTCTGTATTACAACATTAGGACATAACATTAGATATAATATGGAGTAAAGCTCTCTGTATTACATTAGGACATAACATTAGATATAATATGGAGTAAAGCTCTCTGTATTACATTAGGACATAACAGTAGATATAATATGGAGTAAAGCTCTCTGTATTACAACATTAGGACATAACAGTAGATATAATATGGAGTAAAGCTCTCTGTATTACATTAGGACATAACAGTAGATATAATATGGAGTAAAGCTCTCTGTATTACATTAGGACATAACAGTAGATATAATATGGAGTAAAGCTCTCTGCATTACATTAGGACATAACAGTAGATATAATATGGAGTAAAGCTCTCTGTATTACATTAGGACATAACAGTAGATATAATATGGAGTAGAGCTCTCTGTATTACATTGGGACATAACAGTAGATATAATATGGAGTAGAGCTCTCTGTATTACATTAGGACATAACAGTAGATATAATATGGAGTAAAGCTCTCTGTATTACAACATTAGGACATAACAGTAGATATAATATGGAGTAAAGATCTCTGTATTACATTAGGACATAACAGTAGATATAATATGGAGTAAAGCTCTCTGTATTACAACATTAGGACATAACAGTAGATATAATATGGAGTAAAGCTCTCTGTATTACAACATTAGGACATAACAGTAGATATAATATGGAGTAAAGCTCTCTGTATTACAACATTAGGACATAACAGTAGATATAATATGGAGTAAAGCTCTCTGTATTACATTAGGACATAACAGTAGATATAATATGGAGTAAAGCTCTCTGTATTACAACATTAGGACATAACAGTAGATATAATATGGAGTAAAGCTCTCTGTATTACAACATTAGGACATTACAGTAGATATAATATGGAGTAAAGCTCTCTGTATTACATTAGGACATAACAGTAGATATAATATGGAGTAAAGCTCTCTGTATTACATTAGGACATAACAGTAGATATAATATGGAGTAAAGCTCTCTGTATTACAACATTAGGACATAACAGTAGATATAATATGGAGTAAAGCTCTCTGTATTACGACATTAGGACATAACATTAGATATAATATGGAGTAAAGCTCTCTGTATTACATTAGGACATAACAGTAGATATAATATGGAGTAAAGCTCTCTGTATTACATTAGGACATAACAGTAGATATAATATGGAGTAAAGCTCTCTGTATTACCAACATTAGGACATAACAGTAGATATAATATGGAGTAAAGCTCTCTGTATTACATTAGGACATAACAGTAGATATAATATGGAGTAAAGCTCTCTGTATTACATTAGGACATAACAGTAGATATAATATGAAGTAAAGCTCTCTGTATTACATTAGGACATAACAGTAGATATAATATGGAGTAAAGCTCTCTGTATTACAACATTAGGACATAACAGTAGATATAATATGGAGTAAAGCTCTCTGTATTACATTAGGACATAACAGTAGATATAATATGGAGTAAAGCTCTCTGTATTACAACATTAGGACATAACAGTAGATATAATATGGAGTAAAGCTCTCTGTATTACAACATTAGGACATAACAGTAGATATAATATGGAGTAAAGCTCTCTGTATTACATTAGGACATAACAGTAGATATAATATGGAGTAAAGCTCTCTGTATTACAACATTAGGACATAACAGTAGATATAATATGGAGTAAAGCTCTCTGTATTACAACATTAGGACATAACATTAGATATAATATGGAGTAAAGCTCTCTGTATTACATTAGGACATAACAGTAGATATAATATGAAGTAAAACTCTCTGTATTACATTAGGACAACAGTAGATATAATATGGAGTAAAGCTCTCTGTATTACAACATTAGGACATAAAAAATATTTTACTGCACTTTGTTTCTATCTAGCAGATGGAACCAAATAAAATTCTATGTTTATTTCTAAAATAAATACGATACGAAATTTCTTTCTTTAGTTATTTTTCTCTACCACTCTAAAGACTGTAGAGATTGGAATTTTATGGCTGGAAAATATATTGAAGAAGCGATAGTAAACGAGAGCTTTTGCATTTGCATTCCCTTCGTTCTGAATAAAGAAATCATCATCATTATCATCATGATTATTATTCTTATCATCATCCTCATCATCAATATTTCTACTTTTGTTATTGTTGTGTGTGTCAATTTACATAATTTATGTTTTATTTGCGGGGCATGTTAAGTGAAGTCCGGTCTTTTATTTAATCATCATTTTTATTGGATAACGTTTTATATGGTTCTGGGGATGTAGAAAGTTTCACGCTTCGTTTCGCAAACAATTTATTCACGAAATTTAAGAAATGCACTCTTATTTTAACTTTGAAACCAGTAATAAGATTTTCTTTTGTATTAACATACTTCGGCGGTTTTATATGCTATTTGTAACATCAGGTATTTTTCTCTGCCTCAGCATATTACATATTCTATGAACTTTATATTCTTTCAGTACTTCGGATATTCGAATGTTTGAGCTTCGCATACAATGTTATATATATATATATATATATGTGTGTATATATATTATAAATATATCTGTTTCACGTGCTATGTGAGGCACCAGACATTTCCCTAACGTCACACAAAATTTGTTTTATAGCTTAATGGCTATATATTACTGTTTGTCTTTCTTTTCTGACACCTTTGGACAGCGTTTGGCTTATGTCAGACGCTGTGACCCCGGATGGACCAGCAGTACCGTTGGTAGGGTCGAAACTGCCCAAGTCCATCCCAACGGCCAATGACCATGGAGTTCTGTGCCATTCGTTTGTATATTTGTTTTCAATGTTTTTCGTTTTGTTTTTGTTTTCGTTCGTTGTCTTCTCCTTTCTTTGTTAATTTTCTTAAGTTTATATATATATATATATATATATATATATATATTATTCATGAGATAAAGAAATAGGTTTTACGCATATCTATATATATCAGGTTTCTGAAATTTCTGTATACCAAATTCCATCCATAAAGGATTGGCCAACAAGACCCTATCATAGTAGACACTTGCCCAAGATGCCGCGTAGCAGGACTGAAACCAGAAACCACGTGGTTTAGAAATGCAACTCCTAAACCACACAACCATGCCTGCCCAAGATTGACAGGAGAAATGTATCAGGCAAGCACTAGGGTCACTCGAGCATGGCTCAATATAATATTTTGTAACATTTTTGAAAAAATGTTTTTGTTTAAATGTATTTATAAAGGAAACAACAATTGCTTAATTAGCCACAACGCTTCCTGTCAGAAACTGTTACGTCTCATTAATTTCCTGCAAGCAACAAATAAATTTGCATTTAATAAAGTTACACATTTAATTAAATGTACTCTTTTATTTTACTTTCTATTGCTGATATTACAACAAAAAAATAAAATGGAATTTACAGCTCAAACCCATGTAGTATGCAGTTTTAGTTGGTATCATACGAAGTTGCATCGCATCGGAGGTTACTCGGATGTTTAAGCGATAGGGTCCCCAGCTATCATGTGAAGCAACGTGAAATTAGATGCATTGTTCAAGAAGACGATATAGTGTCCGACTTAGCTACGAGACTAATTTGTGTGTATGCTGATGATCTGGTTCTTAAAGCAGAACCAGTAGACGAGCTAGAGAATAAATTCTGGCTATGGAAACAGCAGTTGGAATCAAGAGGCCTGAGAGTGAACCTAGCTAAAACAAAAGTGTTGATAAGTAGAAGGGAGGACAATACTCTGATTCCATCGGGGAAATGGCCATGTTCGATATGTAGGAAAGGAACTGGCATAAATTCCATAAAATGTACGCAATGTAGATCTTGGGTACACAAGAGATGTAGTGGGATAGCAGGCAAACTCACAGGTAGGGAAAACTACGTATGCAGTAGATGTACAAGGAAAGTTGGCAGTAGTAATCGCAGTGATAGACACATTTTTCCAATGCAGGTGGGTTCTATAGAGGTAGTTGATAGCTTCCGGTACCTAGGTGATCAGATTAACATGGGAGGGGGATGTTCCGAGGCCATAGTATCTAGAATAAGGACAGGTTGGAAGAAGTTTAGGGAGCTGCTTCCTCTATTGACAAAGAAGGGTTTCTCCCTGCGTACGAAAGGACGGTTATATGATGCCTGTGTGAGATGCGCGATGCTGCATGGTAGTGAGACATGGGCAGCAACTGCAGAAGATATGCGACGGCTGGAGAGAAATGAAGCAAGTATGCTTCGTTGGATGTGCAATGCCAATGTGCGTGAACAACCTAGCATAGACGAGTTGAGAAAGAAACTGGGTATAAAAGGGATAAGTTGTGGTGTGCAGGAGAGAAGGCTGAGATGGTATGGACAGATATAAAGCAATGCATGTGCCGTGAAGCTTTTATAGTGAGTAAGAGCACTGCACAAAGCCAGTCCCACTCTCTTAACCAAGATGATATTTACCAAAAAGAAGAACAAGTCAACATCATTGGATACCATCAGGGTTGCAGGTGTTATATCAGAGTTTTCCTTCTTCTAGAATTCTGCCTTGACAAAGGCTAAGGGGTCATCTCTCCCGGTGATTTTGGATGGCCATTGACTCTTAAGAGCTCCTTTGCCCTTTGACAGGTTTTGTTTTTAGTCCTGCAGGATGTCTAGTCACCCTCCTCACCAAGAAACCTTGGTGGGGTTGCCAGTTTAGTCGCCAACGACCCGACCATGAGACAGGTTGTACTGGGATACATGTTACCAGTAGCACCAACTGGTGACCTTACATACATACATACATACATACATACATACATACATACATACATACATACATGATGCATGCATCATTTCGCTTCGACTCTACATTACATACATTCATCATATCTCTTCCACAACGTCTACTTCAAAATGAGAGTAATATAAATAACCAAAGTAGTCTATCTTAGGGCCAACAACCTATATATTAGCTCTCACTTTGATGGATAGACTTTTGAAATCCAGGAACAGAGTTGTTCTACTAAAGAACGGATTGCAAGTGACGAATAGCGATATAGCCACCATATATGATGTTTAGTTGTGATGTAAGCGGTCAGCTGCCGGTCGAATAAGCAACACCTGACCAACAGCTCCCAAGCAAACTCTCACAACCCAGTGATGTAGATATGACGAGGCGAGTAAAGGCTGCCTCTAAAAAACCCTAGTCCTTGCGGATTTGAGAAAGCACCAGATTAGTGACTGGTGTGAATAAGACCACCAAAACAACAATATGGTGAGAAGAACGAAAAAGAACTATACCGTATCGTCCTTCGTGCGGATTAACAAGGGACACGTTCAGGACTTAGGTAGAGGAGCATCTTAGAAAAATATATTGGAGTCTCCATTCTATGCAACAAAAACTGGCGATGAGTATGCGACCTGTCCTGGGAGTCGTGGGATGGATGCACAAAGACTGCGTATTCCGAGAGCCCAAAGAGGCTTCGGAAGTTAGCAAACCTTGACAGTTTGAACCTGGAACATCACAACCCTTACAGGTAAAGAGCAGGAATTAGTGGTGGTGGCTAGATGCTACCGGCTAGATGTATTCGGGGTTTCCTCAACAAAGTTCCGTCGTTCTGATACTGTAGATTTGGATGGAGGATTGAAACTCAACTATTCAGGCGTGGTGCCAGAAATGACTGCACAGGCGTTAGTGGGGATACTCACAAGCCCTTGGCTGTCAGAATAGGTTATCATAAGCAACTGTTCGAAGATGTCATCCCGATATTATTTACGGTGGATTGTCAGTATCGGTAGAGGGTCGGACGCCATGCTTTGACGCATAGAGTTACGGCCCTGGTCATTCTGAGTTCAAATCCCGCCGAGGTTAACTTCGCCTTTCATCCTTACGGGGTCGATAAAATAAAGTACCAGTAATGTACTGGGATAATTGCTGGTCTTGTGCCAAAAGTAGAAACAATTATTTGCCTATGAGTCATGATGTGGTGGTCTAAACAATATAAAATGCAATGTGTAGTTACAGTGATGTAATGGCAGATGCACATATATAAACAAGTACCGGTAGAACGTTACAGTTTAAATCCTTATAAAACATTAACATAAATGGCTAGACATAATGATATGGGAAAAAGAAAAAAAAGGCATTCACAGTAGTGGAAATCAGCTGTCCAGTAGATGCTAATATAGTGTT
>OZ024741.1:162684585-162687085 GCA_964016885.1 Eledone cirrhosa | reverse complement strand
TTATAATGCTCGGTGTGTTTGTAAACAAACATCCCGTATTAAGCCGTAGTGTCTAGCAACCACCGTTGCTCGTTTGTTCAACACTGACAAAGGAACGCTGTACTAGTTTCAAGCTTGTTAGCTATCGTCAGCAACGTATACCTTCCTGCCAGATTGTTGAACGTATATACTTACCTTATGCATATTAACGGCTGAGTAGCCCAATATGCATATCGAGTGGGTTAATCGGCCGGGTGCACCGAAAACGATAAACGGAAAAAATGAAACGATATTTCATTTCCCACTCTTAGTACGGCTGTTACTTAAATATAAGTATGTACACGTACATACATATATGTATACCGACGTACAGTAGTATGTATATATATATATATACATACATGCACACATATATATATGCACGTATGGATTCACCGAACATTTATTATAATGCTCGGTGTGTTTGTAAACAAACATCCCGTATTAAGCCGTAGTGTCTAGCAACCACCGTTGCTCGTTTGTTCAACACTGACAAAGGAACGCTGTACTAGTTTCAAGCTTGTTAGCTATCGTCAGCAACGTATACCTTCCTGCCAGATTGTTGAACGTATATACTTACCTTATGCATATTAACGGCTGAGTAGCCCAATATGCATATCGAGTGGGTTAATCGGCCGGGTGCACCGAAAACGATAAACGGAAAAAATGAAACGATATTTCATTTCCCACTCTTAGTACGGCTGTTACTTAAATATAAGTATGTACACGTACATACATATATGTATACCGACGTACAGTAGTATGTATATATATATATATACATACATGCACACATATATATATGCACGTATGGATTCACCGAACATTTATTATAATGCTCGGTGTGTTTGTAAACAAACATCCCGTATTAAGCCGTAGTGTCTAGCAACCACCGTTGCTCGTTTGTTCAACACTGACAAAGGAACGCTGTACTAGTTTCAAGCTTGTTAGCTATCGTCAGCAACGTATACCTTCCTGCCAGATTGTTGAACGTATATACTTACCTTATGCATATTAACGGCTGAGTAGCCCAATATGCATATCGAGTGGGTTAATCGGCCGGGTGCACCGAAAACGATAAACGGAAAAAATGAAACGATATTTCATTTCCCACTCTTAGTACGGCTGTTACTTAAATATAAGTATGTACACGTACATACATATATGTATACCGACGTACAGTAGTATGTATATATATATATATACATACATGCACACATATATATATGCACGTATGGATTCACCGAACATTTATTATAATGCTCGGTGTGTTTGTAAACAAACATCCCGTATTAAGCCGTAGTGTCTAGCAACCACCGTTGCTCGTTTGTTCAACACTGACAAAGGAACGCTGTACTAGTTTCAAGCTTGTTAGCTATCGTCAGCAACGTATACCTTCCTGCCAGATTGTTGAACGTATATACTTACCTTATGCATATTAACGGCTGAGTAGCCCAATATGCATATCGAGTGGGTTAATCGGCCGGGTGCACCGAAAACGATAAACGGAAAAAATGAAACGATATTTCATTTCCCACTCTTAGTACGGCTGTTACTTAAATATAAGTATGTACACGTACATACATATATGTATACCGACGTACAGTAGTATGTATATATATATATATACATACATGCACACATATATATATGCACGTATGGATTCACCGAACATTTATTATAATGCTCGGTGTGTTTGTAAACAAACATCCCGTATTAAGCCGTAGTGTCTAGCAACCACCGTTGCTCGTTTGTTCAACACTGACAAAGGAACGCTGTACTAGTTTCAAGCTTGTTAGCTATCGTCAGCAACGTATACCTTCCTGCCAGATTGTTGAACGTATATACTTACCTTATGCATATTAACGGCTGAGTAGCCCAATATGCATATCGAGTGGGTTAATCGGCCGGGTGCACCGAAAACGATAAACGGAAAAAATGAAACGATATTTCATTTCCCACTCTTAGTACGGCTGTTACTTAAATATAAGTATGTACACGTACATACATATATGTATACCGACGTACAGTAGTATGTATATATATATATATACATACATGCACACATATATATATGCACGTATGGATTCACCGAACATTTATTATAATGCTCGGTGTGTTTGTAAACAAACATCCCGTATTAAGCCGTAGTGTCTAGCAACCACCGTTGCTCGTTTGTTCAACACTGACAAAGGAACGCTGTACTAGTTTCAAGCTTGTTAGCTATCGTCAGCAACGTATACCTTCCTGCCAGATTGTTGAACGTATATACTTACCTTATGCATATTAACGGCTGAGTAGCCCAATATGCATATCGAGTGGGTTAATCGGCCGGGTGCACCGAAAACGATAAACGGAAAAAATGAAACGATATTTCATTTCCCACTCTTAGTACGGCTGTTACTTAAATATAAGTATGTACACGTACATACATATATGTATACCGACGTACAGTAGTATGTATATATATATATATACATAC
>OZ024741.1:162674585-162679585 GCA_964016885.1 Eledone cirrhosa | reverse complement strand
ATATATATATGCAATGTTTTGAATATATATATGACATTCAGATAAAATCTGATAAATAGGGCAGAGTCGTTAGAGCCTCACATAGAATATCCCACGTTATTTGTTCTGGCTCAGTGCGCTCTGATTTCAAATTCTCTCAAGGTCAATATTGCCTACCATCCTTTTGGGACCAATAAAATATAGTACAAGCCCAGTACTGTAGTGGATTCCTCCTCTATCTCTCATCCTCACTTTCTCTCGAAGAAATCAACTGTGTTCATACACAGAGAAGGAATGATCTCCGCCAGATTTAAATGTTCCGACGAGTCACACAGACTCTAGTGGAAATGTAGAGCCCATGGGTGGATAGATGGAAGTATCTAATGTTAAATACATAAATCTAATAATTGTTTCTACTTTAGGCACAAGGCCAGCAATTACCCAGTGCATTACTGGTACTTTATTTCATCGAGGATGAAAGACAAAGTCAACCTCGGCGGGATTTGAACTCAGATTGTAAAGGGACGTAACTCTATGCTTCAATCATGGCGTCCGACCTTCTACCGATACTGCCAATCAACCGCCCTTAAATCTAATAATAATAGATGTTCACCTCCACCAATAGACTAATCAAAGACATTTGTTAATCCCATAACACCTTGTATTGTGAGTGTACCACTTCAGACTGGAACTTTACGAAGTACCTGCCACAAGTCATTCTGTTGAAGCGTATCCCATTCCAAATTATACTCACAAAAGAAGGTTAATTTGAAGTGGGCATGACTGGGAAGTGAAGAAGTTCGCATCGTAATCATTAGGTATCGAGTTCAATTTCACTACACGGCATCATGTAGAAATGATGTGCTTATCATAGCCTCGGGTCGACCGCATCGTAATCATAAGGTATCGACTTCAATTTCACAACGTAGCATCTTCTACAAATGTGTTTATCATAGCCTTGGGTCTACACAAGCCTCGTGTTTGGAACTGAGTAGATAGAAATTGATTGGAAACCCGTCGCGTGGAATTACCTGTAATTCAAAGGTCCCGCCTTGTCTCATATTGTGTCACTCTGAATCTGCCTGAGAATTGCGTTATGTGCACACATGCCTGTTGAATACTCCACCAGTTACACAATTCATGAGCCATGTATTAAGTTAATCGAACAACTGAATGCTCCACGTCGAAACTGACAAAGAATCCATCATTATCATCAATTCAGCATTGAAAGATTTGTCAGTTTTTTTCTAATTCCTTCCACATTTTGCGGTTATGGTATTTATTTATTTATACTTCTCGACTCATTGAATTAGAAAGTTGTGTGTAGCCACTATCCGAGCCCACATAATGTACTCACCTTCCCTCCTCTTGTAAATCTTACTACTGCACATTCCCGTTCTTTACTAAACAATGCGGTATTTTTCTCTGTCGACATTTCCCCTCGACAAGCATCGAATTGAAAATTTCGAAGCTGAACATCAATCGCATTACCCCACCCTGAACATCTGTATTTAATTGATCCTCCGTCGGTTTCGTCACTGAGCCTTCAGTTATTCAATCAACTGAACGTCCAACAAATAATTTGTAAATGGTTGAGTATTCCATAGACATGCGTATCCTTAACGTAATTCCTAAGCTGAATCAATGTGACACAAGAAATGAAAAGGCTGGCTTTTGAATTAGAAGTACAATGGATTCAGTTACTTACATACTGTTTCCGTCTACCGAAATTCACTCGCATGACTTGGGTCGATTAAGGTTATGATAAATACACTTTCCCAAGATGCCACACAATAGGATCGAATCCTAGGTCTATTGATTATGAAGTAAACTTCTTAACTACTCAACCATGCCTGTGATTATACCGCAAAGCTAAATTAACGTTCAAGTGATTAGACTAGAAGTGATCTAGTCCTTAACACGATACACAGTGATTAGACTAGATGTGATCTAGTCCTTAACACGATACACAGTGATTAGACTAGATGTGATCTAGTCCTTAACACGATACACAGTGATTAGACTAGAAGTGATCTAGTCCTTAACACGATACACAGTGATTAGACTAGATGTGATCTAGTCCTTAACACGATACACAGTGATTAGACTAGATGTGATCTAGTCCTTAACACGATACACAGTGATTAGACTAGAAGTGATCTAGTCCTTAACACGATACACAGTGATTAGACTAGAAGTGATCTAGTCCTTAACACGATACACAGTGATTAGACTAGATGTGATCTAGTCCTTAACACGATACACAGTGATTAGACTAGAAGTGATCTAGTCCTTAACACGATACACAGTGATTAGACTAGAAGTGATCTAGTCCTTAACACGATACACAGTGATTAGACTAGATGTGATCTAGTCCTTAACACGATACACAGTGATTAGACTAGAAGTGATCTAGTCCTTAACACGATACACAGTGATTAGACTAGAAGTGATCTAGTCCTTAACACGATACACACCATTCTGAAATACAATACAAATCCTTAGATATAAATTGTGCTTCTACGTATTCACTCAAACTGTTAAAAATAGCAGTCAAATATCCCTCAAAGTTTAGCGTACGATTGTGAAAAGGGGCGGGGTGGATTAGATAATTTAATCTTTGATACGAAATGCAAGAAATAGAGATGAGATTATCACGATAGCAGTTATGCGGCCCCATACTATTTGTCCCGACAAAATACATCCATTCTGCTATCCAATCAATACATAAAAAATAGTTTTTTTTCCCGCTGAAACGATCGTAAAACAATGGATTAATTAACTACTAAACCTTGTCTTGTTGGTTTCATTTTCACCATTATATATAAATAAATATGTGTGTGTGGGAGGGGGGAGGTGAAAACAACGAAAATAAATAGATCAGAGTACATTAACTATATTAAATAAGCTTGTCTCAAAAAAGGTGTCTGAAAACATTTAATAACAGATGGCATTCTGAGAAATGCTTGTGATCTTTCAAGACAGCTGCAATATGATAACAATAAGAATTCTGGCTAAAGATCTAACATAATGTCAGTGAAGGAACGAACTGACAACGTTTATCACACGTTATGGTCTGGAAAAGCTGAGTAGTAGATTATCGTTTAAAATTTTTCATTTCAGGTTCGTGACTGCGGTTTTCGTTGTGTATATTTAATTTCCCAAGTCTTTTAAGTTGACCTGACATACCCAGAGTCGTCTTAATCCTTTAAATACCAAGCCTCCCATAAACGCGTCAATGAAAGTGTTCAAATGATACCTAAATCAGAAACCATTATTACATACTAGATATAGGGCGATGAATTGGGAATATCGGTAGAGCGTTGGACAACATGCTTCGCAACATAGAGTTACGGCCCTTTATGTTCTCATTTCAAATCCCGCCGAGGTTAGTTTTGCTTTTCATCCTTAGGAGGTCAATGAAATAAAGTACCAGTAACGCACTGAGGTCGATTTAATCGACTTCCCCCCTCCCCCCCCAAAAAAAGTGTTGGTCTTGTGCCTAAATCAAAAACCCTTATTTAATTAAAGTTAATCATTTCACTAAATCACTCATAATTGTTGATTATTTTGATAATTAAATGCGAAAGGTGGTATATTGTTGCTAGAAATATGGTCATGAAAGTGGTCAAGACATTATGAACACACATACACTTACATTCCGGAAAAACAAAGTATTGGAATCTCTACATACACAGCCACAGCTTACATAGTTTAGCATGGGCCTTTACTCCCGATTGTCTCACTGGTCAGTGAGCCTATCTCTTATAACGGTACATGACGTACTTATAGGAAGCAGGAAACAAATGTTGATATTTGTAGCGAAGCTGTTGTTATTTACCTTCCCAAATCGACCTTGGTCAAGCAAAACTTTGATGAAACCATTTCCAGCTGTGACACTCCCGTCATTTTAAGGCTATCTCTAGGACTACATCACTGAACGTATCCTTTTCTTATTTAATATGTTGCAGAGGGGTTTGAGAGGGGTTTTGCTGGTATTTGTAGTCAGTTATACTATTTCTGAGTCAGCCCTAATCAAGCAGACCTATTATCAAAGTCCATTTCAGCTGTAGCCATCCAGTCTTTAGCTAAGACATATTATAGCTAGAACTACATTACCAATTTGTATTCCCTTTTAATACGACAGTAGGATGTGATTTAAGGAAGAATTGGTTGTTATTTTTAACAGGTTGAGCTACTTCGTACGTTCCCGCCTTATAGACTCGTATTATTGGGTCGTCAAGTATGAAATTTGTAGAAATTAATAGAAATAAACAAATTTCTACAAATTTCATACTTGACGACCCAATATTTGCAGTAGACTAGAAGCCTGTATATAACTACTTTATGTCATGGAACCAATTTTAATTGGAATTATTTAATTAACACAATTTCATTTTAATATGATATAAATTGAATTAAAATAAATGGAAATCAAATAAATTGAATTAATTCAGCCTGACTGCAGTTAGCATTGTGGGCTAAATATATTTAATGAATTTAAGATTCTTCGTTTTTTGTCCTAGTGTCTGCGACTAAGGTGTTGCTTCAATCAATACATTCCTGATATTGAAGGTCTGTCGTTGTTAGCCTGGTCCCGTCTCCTGCCTCGAAGAACCCGATAATAATGGTTTCTAATTTAAGCACAAGGCTAAGGGAAAGAGAAAGTCGTTTATACCGACCTCATTACTTTACCATTACTTTATTTTATAGAAAGGATAAATGGCAAAGTTGACATCAGCGGGATATGAACTTAGAAGACTAAGCGGGCCGAAACAAATACTACAAAGCATTTTGTCCGACACTCTAACAATTCTGCCAATCCACCACCTTGAGTTTAGTTGTAATGGGCAGAATTTGAACTCAGAACGCAAAGAGCCGGAACAGATACTGGGAGGCAACTCCTTGCATGTTCTAACAAATCCATCAATCCATTAAAGAAATTACGGTGTGAATTTATAAAACACTAAAATGATATATTATTAGTATAAACCACAAGGTGGTGGATTGGCAGTATTGGT
>OZ024741.1:162644585-162669585 GCA_964016885.1 Eledone cirrhosa | reverse complement strand
TAGAAAAGGCCGATGATTTTGTACAAGTATGGTTTTCGAAGCAGCACTGAAGTATTGATATAAATGCTATACATGACTGCTATTTAATACCCGAGCAACGTCGTGTGCCTCTGCTAGTATTAAAAATATAACAGAAAAATGAACTTGCGTCAACTAGGTATCGAAACTACATTTGCAGAATCATCTCTCGGGAAAAGCGTGCTTCTTGCTGTTATGTCACTAATTACAGCCACTAATAACAAACCATTTGAGAAAATAGACAATTTCAGTTTTAAACTGGCGATAATCTCAAAACAAAAACAACACTATATTTGTTTTATTGCAAGAAAATTACAGGAAAATAAGTGAATTATTCAAACTTGCATAATATGTTCCCTTTGAGATTTTAAATTTAATAGGTAAAACAAAAGAAAACTCGTTATTTCAGTAAGTTAATTGTTCTCATAAAAAAAGGAAAATAAGAGAAGGGTGTCGTTTAATTTATTTTATATAACATTCTCTTACGTGTTATTCATCACCAACCCCCCAAATAGAACGTATTTGTTGTCAACAAGGTGAAAATTAATTTTTTTTTTTTTTTAATGTATCAAATTTATCATAATTTTCTCATGAAAGAATTCACAATGATGTTATCCAGTAGTGATAGTGAAGAATAAAAATTTAACAATCAGTGTGTATTTATTGTGTCATTTAAATCAGAGTTGGAGAACCCTTCGCCTGCGAGTGAAATTTTGAAAAACATTTAAAATATTAAATCGCCCACAAAAGAACTCTTTAGAATAAAAATCAAAGAATACGGTTTAGCCTTAAGACAAGAACAGTAATTTAATAGAAGTTGTACAACTATGAATTTAAGCAAATTAAAAGTCACTATTATTCCTCGGCCCAAGTGAGTCCTAACAATTACAGTTCATCCCTAATACTAAGGAGATCTCTCACCGTTGCCTTGCATATTGGTCGTGTCCTTGCATCGTTGGCCTGGCATCAAGTGCCGTCTATAATAGCTTCAGATTGACCCATGTCTTGTGAGAGAGACTGGGTAGACAAACTTTTGAAGCTCGGTAAATGGACTAGCCTTATCACACATTGTATCACGCTGAATCTCCCTGAAAATTATATTAAGAGTACACAACTCAGTGGAATGCTCAGCCACTTACAGATATATATCATGTGCAGCCTGCAGACCTGCCAATCTCTAAAAACCAAAACGGGGAGTTCCATGAAATAAAAGTGCCTTAAAACTGGGAGAAATGAAGCAAAATGGAGAGATTTTACATAATTGTTTCTACTTTTGGCACAAGGCCAGCAATTACCCAGTACATTACTGGTACTTTATTTTATCGACCCCCGTAAGGATGAAAGGCAAAGTTAACCTCGGCGGGATTTGAACTCAGAATGGCAAGGGCCGTAACTCTATGCGTCAAAGCATGGCGTCCAACCCTTTACCGATACTGCCAATTTACCGCCCTAGATTTTACATAATGAAAGCTAAACCGATTTTCACAAGAAAATACATATGTCACCCGCCCCAAAATGGGTGGAAGATCTCCCCGTTGTACGGAGAGAGTTGACAGGTCTGAGACTGCTCCATTGAGTATCTAAAAAGAAACCATTATTGGAAGGGCGGTGGATTGGCAGTATCGGTAGAGGATCGGACGCCATGCTTTGACACATAGAGTTACGGCCCTTGCCATTCTGAGTTCAAATCCCGCCGAGTTTAACTTTGCCTTTCATCCTTACGGGGTCGATAAAATAAAGTACCAGTAATGTACTGGGTAATTGTTGGCCTTGTGCCAATAGTAGAAACAATTATTGGATTGGCAGTATCGGTAGAGGGTCAGTCACTATGCTTTGACGCATCGAGTTAGTGCCCTTGCCATTCTGAGTTCAAATCCCGCCGAGTTTAACTTTGCCTTTCATCCTTACGGGGTCGATAAAATAAAATATCAGTAATGCACTGGATAATTGCTGGCCTTGTGTCAAAAGTAGAAACAATTATTATAAGATATATGTCTTCCTTGTTTCTGCTCTTCTAGCATTCATGCCACCACGTATCAGACCTGCCAACCTCTAAAAACCCAAACGGGGAGTACCATGAAAAAAAGTAAGGAGAGGCGTTGCAAACCTTCCTCCAAGAAATGTTGTAGTTAATATTTTTGTCCTTTACGGACCATATGAGTTCTGAGAGTGCCGTGTTAGTTCTTTTAAGTTGGTATTTAAAAGACGAATTGTGATTATAAAATCTTGCTTTAAAGCGGAGAGAAATGAGGCAAAATGGGGAGATTTTACATAATTGTTTCTACATTTGGCACAAGGCCAGTAATTATCCCAGTGCATTACTGGTACTTTATTTTATCGACTCCGTAAGGATGAAAGGCAAAGTTAACCTCGGCGGGATTTGAACTCAGAATGGCAAGGGCCGTAACTCTATGCGTCAAAGCATGGCGTCCGACCCTCTAACGATACTGCCAATCCAATGAAAGCTATACCCATTTTCACAAGAGAAGACATATCTCACCCACCCCAGAGTAGGTTGAAGATCTCCCCGTTGGACGGGGAGAGTTGACAGGTCTGAGACTGTTCCATTGATCAAAAACCTGGAACACACATCGTCGAAACCGATAGAAGTTCATTCCATATGTGTGTTTTCGTATGAATGTTTGTGTATGAGTGAGGGTATATCTATGTCTGTGTTTGTATCGTATTTGAATGGGATGTGTTATAATATATAAATATATACATTTATTTTAATTTTCATCTCATGGTGTATCACATGTGGATTTATATCACTGTTTTGATATTTTCATACTTTCATCCTATTTTATATTTTCGTATCCTCATGGGAATCTGACACTACAATTTCAACTATTCCACCTCCTGGTACAGTTCAAGGGAAGCAGCCTATATTTGACCATTTGATGGTCAGAAACATATTTCCCTTTCTTTCTCACTCCTGTACTTCTTTTCTTTCTTTCTCCTCTCCTGTCTCCCTCCTCTTCTCTTTTCTGTTCTTTATCACTTCTATTTCTCTTCTCTTTTCCACCCAACGTCTCTTTCTCTCTATTTCTTCTCCCTGAGATTTTCTCTCTTTTGATTTTGTTTTTCCTCTTTCTGTTCTCCTTCTTCCTACCCTCTTTACCTGATGTTTATGAATTGTGTGTGTGTGTACTTGCTACCCCAATTATACCACACCAGTTTACTCACCCCTGTTATCCCTTCTCTCTCCACCACCCAGAAGAGCGTCCAGCAAATCGTCAATTCAAAATTTCGAACAAAGGAATAAAAATTCCCTTACACAAACCGAATTAAGCACTCAACTAGAAGTTATCAAACAAACATAAACAATTAATCGATCAATAGAATTGTCTAATTAAATTAATCAATTAATGGTTAATTCTAGGAGATAATAATACAAAATTTAGTACAGCATCAACGAAGCCATGGTTGCAGCCAAGCTAACGAATGCAGTTTCGGTGTGCAACTAAGCACTCGATAGGGTATACACATATATATATATATATATATATATTAATTATATTTGCTCTAGGGTTCTTATATATTTGATATATATTTATCCTTATCGAGCCCTCTTTGGATTTTAGTCTTCACATTTATTATTATTACTATATATATATATGTATGTATGTATGAGGGTGGTGGATTGGCAGTATCGGTAGAGGGTCGGATGCCATGCTTTCCAGCATAGAGTTACAGCCCTTTATGATCTGAGTTCAAATCCCGCCGAGGTTAATTTGCCTTTCATCCTTACGAGGTCGATAAAATAAAGTACCAGTCACGCACTGGGGTCGATTTAATCGACTTTCCCCTCCCCCAAAATTGCTGGCCTTGTGCCTATATAAGAAACCACTATATATGTATGTATATATATATAATATAAAATCAAAAGATGGTTAAAAGTGTTCCATGTATTTTATTATGCGCATTTCAAAAACAAATATCATCATGGCATGATATTTGCGTTCTCATCAGATAAAATAGGGATACATGATATGAAGCTTAAAAAACACTTGCGAGCAGTAAAGTTTCAAATCAACATATGAAAAATAAAATAAGATGGATATATGAGATTGGGAAAAAAAGAAAAGGAAGGGGGGAAGGAAAAGGTAAAGAAGAGGAAGAAAGAATATAAGAAAAAAATATATAATAATAAGGAAAGGATGACGGAGGAGGAGTATAAGAAGGAAGGATGAGAGCGGAGGAGAAAATGAGTGAGAGAGAGAGAAAGAGATAACCTTTAATACTGAGAAACACTGTCTCACAGAGAGAAATTTAAAAAAACCGTTGTAAGATAATACATAATTAAAAAATGTTGAAATTAAAAGTTAATGAGGTTTATGAATGGTGATGCTTATGATTAAAGAAAAAGGAATTAGAATACTATTTATTTAAGGTTTATATATTGAAGGGTTTAATAATATGTGCGAAAAGGAATTTATTAAAATGTATTATTAAAATAAAAAATATTAAGGAGATAAGGTGAATGAAGAAAAGGTTAAATGAATTATGAACTAAGAAGAATTAGTTAGGCTCCAAGTTTGTTTCTATGTATTGTAATAGGAAAAAGTAAATAATAGGTTTAATACGAGCACGTAAGGAGAGAAGAAAGAAGAAAATTCAAGGAAGAAAAAATATATAACGTCAAAAAAAATGTTTGCAAAATTTACTAATGGTAATATTAGTATATATTAAAAATAAAAATTTGTATGGCCGAGAATATAAGGAAAATGCTATAGTGAGTTATAATATGAATTAAGAAGTAATTGAGAAGTAAAAGTTGCAGATTAAAGATTAGAAATTAAAAATTAAAAAAGAAAAAAAGGATAAAAAAGAAGAAAAATAGAGGACCGCTAACGACATAAAATGAGTAAATTGTATAATATACTGAAATAGGGAAGAAAGATGGGTATATTTGTAAAAGATATAAAAGCGTTTGAGAAAAGATTTTAAACTAATTAGGTAGTAAGATATTAGCTGTATACTTTATGGAAAGTTCTATGGGATTTATGCAAGTAGGGCGAAAATAAATCCGTACGTCTATTTATTATAGAATTAAAATTAGAGATAATGGTAAATTTCTCGGCTAAGCAGAGATTACATGTTCTGGATAGGGAAGAATTCAGGTAAGGAGAGGCGTTGCAAACCTTCCTCCAAGAAATATAGTAGTTAATATTTTTGTCCTTTACGGACCATATGAGTTCTGAGAGTGCCGTGTTAGTTCTTTTAAGTTGGTATTTAAAAGACGAATTGTGATTATAAAATCTTGCTTTAAAGGAAGTGGAAGTGGAACCAAAATAGGTAAAAGAATCAGTACCAGTTATAACCTTACATTCATACACTAAATTGTTATCAAGACATTGGTTACTAAGAGGACATTTAGTTCTAACAGGGCAATTGCAATTACGGTTAGAGAAATTACCAGAGTTATTAACAAGTGACCTAGTATTATTTATAGAAAGAATTGGATTTGAGAAGTTATTTACGATATGTGCTAAAGTTTACTGATTTAGATTGGTGTTATGAACATTCGACAAAGTTACGTTTGACGTCGTATTTAAATTTACGGAATCTAGCCTAGAGTTAACATTGACGTCGGGTTTACTATTGCTATTATTATGACGCTCAGTAATGCTCAGTAAAGTACCAGTAATGCACTGGGTAATTACTGGTCTTGTGCCTAAAGTAGAAACAATTATTATGACGCTCAGTGTTGGATGGATATAATTTATTATTTAATATTTTATTATTATGTTTAAAGATAATGTTAGATATGTTGGAAGTGGTGGAATAAGAGAATTTAATTGTATGTTTGTTAAAGATCTTACTATAAATATGCGAAGGAGGGAAGCATTTATCTAAGGCCCTAAAAAATAGTTTAGGAATATTACTAGTAATAGATAGAGAAAAAGGAGCATTGTACCAAATCATATTTTTATATCGAGGTCTTTTCTTTATAACTAACTATTTTACTATAAGTCCCTCGATGATTGGTTTATTTACTGTATTTAATTTTGTCAGGATAACCGGCTCTGGAAAGCGCATTATTGTAATAATTGGCTTTAGCGTCAAAGATAACTTTATTAGAGGATAGATTTGAGATTATTTTTTCAACATTACTGACTATAGCATTTTAAACGTTAATGGGGTGGTTAGATTTAAAATTAACATAATTTAGATTCTCATTGTCTTTATGGTAATATAGGCCGGTGTCAAGATTAAGGGATATATCCAGGAAGTTAGCTAGTTTGACTTTGTTTTCAAATTCAATTTTTAGGTTATGGTGCTGAAATAGATCAAGTATATTATTCTTAATAAGATTAAGGTTAACTAAGTTACAGTTTAAGATAGTAAAATGGGCATCGTCACGATAAATTCCACCGCGAAGTTGAGGAATTTTCCGATTTAAAGAATTCAAAATAGAGATACCAATCAAGTCCGTCAATTGCGCTGAATCCGACGAACCCATTGTGATATCAAAATTGTTGGAAGTATCAGCTCTAGTCCAATATTCGTTGTTGAATTCCAGGATAGTTTTTCTTGCGGTGAGAATGATGTAAAGTTCATCTGTGGTAATGTCAGAATATTTAAATGCGAAAGATAGAGCGTTGTTGAGGAGTGAAGGCGAAATAGAAGAATAGTAACTGGCAATGTCAAACTGAATAAATTTGTGTTTGTTTTTATTATTCACGTCATTGAACCAGTTAATTACATCAGATGTACCAATCCATACATTTAAGTTAGAAATAGAACATTTAGAACGAACCTGTGGGATAATTCTATGTATATATATATAATTTTATATATATATATATATATGTGTGTGTGTGTGTGTGTGTGTGTGTGTGTGTGTGTGTGTGTGTGTGTGTGTGTGTGTGTGTGTGTGTGTGTGTGTGTGTGTGTGTGTGTGTGTGTGTGTGTGTGTGTGTGTGTGTGTGTGTGTGTGTGTGTGTGTGTGTGCGTGCGTGCGTGCGTTAGTTTCAATAATATCACTGGGATTAAAACGTATTGTATTTGATTATTAGTTGGCAGACAGAAGAAAGGGAAGTGTGCTTCTGCTTTTTCACCATTGCGCATGCGTAACCAGAAAGAAAGATATTAATATATAGACAGATATAAAACATTCAGTTGATGACGGTGACGATGCCAATGATGGCAGTAGCGGCGGAGGCGGTGATGATAATGAAATACAATCGCTATTGTACCGTAAATGAATTATGACTTGCTCTGGGGTATCTGAAGAAATTTATTTTATATGTTTTATAGTTTCGCTGTATACATTAACGAGATTCATACACACCGTTCGTTTTTTTTGGGGGGGGGGGTCAGTTTTGTGGAGTTTTTATGTATTTGACATCGCGGAAATTCTTTTAATTCATTTTAATTTTTTTTTCTATTATTCAGATTTTTGTCCTCTTCGGTGTTTGATTTTAGTAGTAGTAGTAGTAGTAGTAGTAGTAGTAGTAGTAGTAGTAGTAGTAGTAGTAGTAGTAGTAGTAGTAGTAGTACAATTATTTCTCATGATTTTTGTCGCGTTATTTTTCATTATTTTTTATTTTTACTTTCAAACGAAGACGTTTTAGCATCTTATTAGATCTCGTTTCTCTCGGAGCGAATCCAATGCGATAATTGACACACAAAACACTAATATAATTGAACATTTTGTAGTTAGAGAAAGAAGGGGAAAAAAATAGTTAGGTAAATAAAAGGATAATTAAAGAAATTGTTTGTTGAGAAAAACTTTTAAAAATAATGGGCGACATGAATAAAATATATAAATAGATAAATATAAATATATATAAATAAATATAAATAAATATATACCTTTTCTCGCCTCTCACAAACACAAACGATGAGGAAAACTTTTAGGCATTTATAATATATTTATTTCATCTCTCTCGATATAGAGGGGGTAGGGTGGGCGTGTGTGTGTGATTGTGTGAGGGTGTGTGGGGGTTTGGGTAGGGTGATGGTAGTGAGGGTGAGGGTTTTGGCTCACTCTCTGTATCGCGGTGGGTGCCTATATATATATAAGTCAGTAAAGCGTGAGTGTGAATGTGTTATATATATATATATATATATATATATATAACACATATATATAAATCTGGGGTTTCTCCCCTTGTGAATTACACGTGCTTTTACAAAGTTCTACGTTATTCACAAGGTTGGTGCAGAGCAAAATACCTGTTGATAACGTAATATTCCCTGTTCGATCTTTATGCTAAAAGCTTATAGTTTTAAGCAGACAGTATTATTGATTTAGGTGTCATACAAACCCTGCATTGGGATTTTACCATCAATTCCATTTGGGTCCAGGTCTGTTTTTATCATTTATTTTGTTTGACCTGTTTAGCTTGATTTGTTTTTTGGCTTAGGTGGTTAATGCCTTCTTGACCACTTTTTCAGTTTGTATGGCGTTTTAACATATTGTTTGGCTCTAGTTTACTTAACTATTGGAGCGCTTACCAGCATATCTACGATTTTGCGTTTCGTTTCGCTTTTTCTACCAGCCGAAATACGATTCTCGCTGAATTTATATTTATATATATATATAAATGTATGTATATATACGTACATACATATATGTATACAGACGTACAGCAGTATGTATATACATACATACATGCACACATATATATATGTACGTATGGGTTTACCGAACATTTATTATAATGTTTGGTTTGTTTGTAAACAAACAGCCCGAATTAAGCCGTACAGTGTTCGCCAACCATCGCTGCCCTATTTGTTCAACACTGACAAAGGAACGATGAACTAGTTTCAAGCTTCTTAGCATTCATCAGCATCCGATACCTTCCTGTCAGATGATTGAACGTTTGAAAGTATATACTTTCCGAAGATTATAATAAATGTTCGGTAAACCCATACGTACTTATATATATATATATATATATATATATATATATATATATATATATATATATATATGTATGTGTGTGTGTGTGTGTGTGTGTGTGTGTGTGTGTGTGTGTGTGTGTGTGTGTGTGTGTGTGTGTGTGTGTGTGTGTGTGTGTGTGTGTGTGTGTGTGTGTGTGTGTGTGTGTGTGTGCATGTATGTACATATATATACATACTACTGTACGTCTGTATACATATATGTATGTACGTATGCATACTTACATTTTAGTATCAGCCTTACTAAGAGTGAGAAATGAAATTTCATTTTTTCATTTTTTTCCATTTATCGTTTTCGGTACGCCCGGCCGACTAACTCACTCGATGTGCAAATTAGGCTGCTCAGCCGTTAATATGCATAAGGAAAGTATATACTTTCAAATGTTCAATCATCTGAGATACTTACATTTAAGTATCAGCCGTACTGAGAGTGAGAAATGAAATTTCATTTTTTTCCATTTATATATATATATATATATATGTATATATATATATATATATATATATATATATATATATATATATATATATATATATATATATATATATATATATATATATGAAAAACAAGGGGAGAAGAATACTGCATGGTTGCACATGGATTACATATTATAAAATTAGTCCCTCATCAGTGATTTTACAACCATCATAGGTATTTCATCGCATTTAAAATCAGATACCTCAGGTTGGTGCGAGCAATAACTAAAATAAGCTATTGGGACAAGTGAAACGCGTAAAGCGAGTGAGACAAGTAAACAACAGAAGGAAAACCAAACCGAAGGTTGGAAAACAGCAAGCCACATGATAGTTATCCGATCAGCATAAGCTGGGTGAATTTCATGAGCGGTCAGAGAAGCAGACCGTACGCCGTGAATGCGGTGTGAGAAAGAAGGAACCCCACTACTAGCGAACCGGAGGAATTGAGAAGGGGAGAAACAGAGAGTGAGTGAGTGGAAGTGCGAGAGAAAGTGTTAACTGACAGAGGGGGCGAAAGAAGGTAAGAGAAACAGAGAGAACGGGGGAGCAGTAAGAGAGAAACAGATAAATATATATATATATAATATATATATATATATATATATATATATATATATATATATAAGTTGAAATAGGATGAAACGAAATTTCATTTCTCACTCTTAGTACGGCACTTACTTAAATGTAAGTATGTATGTATACGTACATACATATATGTATACAGACGTACAGTAGTATGCATATATATATATATATATATATATATATATATATATATATATATATATATACAGGTACACATATATATATGTACGTATCAGTTTAGCGGACGTTTATTATAACGCCCGCTTTGTCCGTTTGTAAATAAACGGACAGCCTGATTTATGCCGTACGGTGTTGAACAAAAAGGTGACGTGCTTGCCTTAAGACCGTACGGCATAAATCAGGCTGTCCGTTTGTTTACAAACGGACAAAGCGGGCGTTATAATAAACGTCCGCTAAACTGATACGTACATATATATATGTGTACCTGTATGTATATATATATATATATATATATATATATATATATATATATATTTATATAAAAATTATCAAAGAAGCCTTAATACATTAAAAATCTTTAATTGCTGACAATGTTTCCTCCCATTAATTAGGACTCATCAGAGCAAGGAAAAAGACTAGAAATATCATCGGCTAGAACAAGCCAAAATTTAAAAGAATAGTGAATGGATATTAAGGAAAATTCAGGAAAATTGTCATGGAAAGACATGTTAAACCTAATGGGGTGCATTTGTAAATAAAGACTATAGGGCAAGAGAGCAAGCAAACATTAAACAAACCAACGTTAAAAGTACAATATAAGTCTAATACTTGAAATACAACATAGTAATATAATGCGAGAAATAAGATATAAAAATTATAATATAATATATAATACAATACAATACATAATACAGAAATAAAAATTTAATATATATATATATCTACACGCACTCCGACACATATATATACACACGCATATACACATTTACACATACGTATATTAACACAAATATATAAATATAAGCATTATAATAGAATAATCACCCAGACGGTGTGATTAAACAATACTAAAATCAATGAAAATAATATATTGACATTAAAAATATATAAATACATCCTACGTACCATACATATTCAACAAAACCTGTATAAAAACATAATTTATTCCATAGTATAATTTTCTCTAAGAACGTATTGCTTAATAGGAAATCGGAATCTTTTCTTCCTGTCCACATGCTATCTCTAATTTCTTCTTCCATTATAAACCTAAAAGCTCAGGTAGTTGATTTTTTGGAATCACACCTTCCTACTCTGGTTTGGACGTCTTATCTAGATATCTTTTATATTTTATATTTTATTTTTATTTTTATTTTTATTTTTATTTTTATTTTTATTTTTATTTTTATTTTTATTTTTATTTTTATTTTTAATCTTATTTTTATTATTATTAGTTTTCTACGGTTTATTGATTTTAGTTTTCTAGTTCTTTTAGCTGTTTTAGCCCTATTTAACACCTTGTCCATTATTATATTTTTACTCATCCTTTGTCGACTTATATATTTCCATCTTTATATTCATCCTTGGTTGGAGTGTATCTTATTGCCTCCTTGAATAGCTAATAGTTTAATTTTAGTCTTCTACATCTACGGCTAATGAACCTTATTCTTTCTACACTTAATTTTCGCCTTATTGAATATATATATATATTATACTTTTATGTTCCTTCTTGTCCTCCATAGTTTTACTTCTTTCTGTTCCCCTTTGTCTACCATAGTTTTAATTGTAATTTTTACTTTGGATAACGTCAGTCGTCGCAACGGAAATCAATATATCTTCGATGATTGTATTAGCTTATTTATTGAAATATCTCAATCTCTAGCGGCATTGGTGACTTAAATTTTGTTCCAAATGGAGTGTCCCATAATGTTTATTCAACTATTATACGATTAATTAAATTAATAAGGGTTTCAATTCAATTTTTTGATTTTGAGTAGTTGTATCTTTTATTTTCACCTAACAGTCTGTTGCGCCTACGCGATTTTGTGTTTGTGTTTGTTTTTTGTTTTCGCTTTGTTTTGCTATCTTAGGCTTTGCTTCTGTCTGTCGTTCCTATCTTCTGTCACTTATGTCCATGAATATATTGTGTAAATATGTTTTAAAAACTTTCTCCCTGGCTATTGTGTGTCTGCTATTGAAATATTAATATGTAATATTATATGTATTTGAATTATATGTATGTGTCTCGTATTGAAATATTGATATGTAATATTATATGTTTTTAAATTGCCTATATCCCCGTATATTTATTATCTTTATATATATATTTTTTTTTTTTCACCATACTTTATTGTATTGTATGGTATTATTATTATTTTTTTACCCTTTGGTAAAAATTGTTTTTATACACGTTTTGTTGAATATGTATGGTACATAGGATGTATTTATATATTTTTTAATGTCAATATATTATTTTCATTGATTTTAGTATTGTTTAATCACACCGTCTGGGTGATTATTCTATTATAATGCTTATATTTATATATGTGTGTTAACATACGTATGTGTAAATGTGTATATGCGTGTGTATATATATGTGTCGGAGTGCGTGTAGATATATATATATATTAAATTTTTATTTCTGTATTATGTATTGTATTATATATTATATTATAATTTTTATATCTTATTTCTCGCATTATATTACTATGTTGTATTTCAAGTATTAGACTTATATTGTACTTTTAACGTCGGTTTGTTTAATGTTTGCTTGCTCTCTTGCCCTATAGTCTTTATTTACAAATTCACCCCCATTAGGTTTAACATGTCTTTCCATGACAATTTTCCTGAATTTTCCTTAATATACATTCACTATTCTTCTAAATTTTGGCTTGTTCTAGCCGATGATATTTCTAGTCTTTTTCCTTGCTCTGATGAGTCCTAATTAATGGGACGAAACATTGTCAGCAATTAAAGATTTTTAATGTATTAAGGCTTCTTTGTTAATTTTTATATAAATTTTTTCGGCTCTGTTTGATAGCATTGAGCTATATCTTATACTGTCATTTCTCTAATATGACGAGTGTGTTTAACTCTAACGCACTCAAGTATTTTTATCTTATCTTACATATATATATATATATATTATATATATATATATATATATATATATATATATATATATATATATATATATATATATATATATATATATATATATATACATAATATATATATATATACATAATATATATATATATAAATATATATATATATATATACATAATATATATATATATATACATTATATATATATATATATATATATACATTATATATATATATATATATATATATATATATATATATATATATATATATATACATAATATATATATATATATACGATATTAATAAATGGAAACTATATTTATAAAACCATATTTATTTCATTATACATATTTCAAGGACACCAAGTTAAATTATGGTGTGCTTTCATCAGATAAAATATAATATAGATCAGTTTTATAAATAAATATTGACATACCCTTAAAAATGCAACCATTACTGTTGGAAGCTCCCGGGTAGAGATTGACTCCCGGATATAGATTGACTATCCATTTATTAATATCGTATTTTTACTCCAAATATTTTTTGAGTGCTTTATATCAGTTATAAAAATATTTGCTTGTTGTATCCCAACAATTTAAATAGAACTTTTACATATATATATATATATATATATATATATATATATATATATATATATATATATATATATATATATATATATATATATATATATATATATATATATATATATATACGGGATAACAGGTTATCGTTATGGCAGTCCACTTAGATGTAGTCCAGTTGGAGTAGTTCTTGTAGTGGATAGTATTAACGTGTGGCTTAGTTTGACTCAACAAGACGTTTCCATAGTGATGCTGCGAGTTCGCGGTGATTTTTATGTAGTTTATACTTGGAGCAATAATAATTCAAGAAAGAAGAGTGACATGGTTCGCTATACAATAAGGGCTTTATTCACATTGCTGACAATTGTTTCTTTGATCTGGCAGGTCTAGAGTTCGCTATACGCCAGATTTTGCGCCAATCGATCTCCAATACTTTATTTATAACCAGTCTTTTTCATCGGAGTGGGTGAAATGAAGAAAATACATAAGGCATGGTTTTTATATAAGTGTGGTATTAAACCAGAACAATAATATCAATGATAAAATAAAATAACTAGATAGCATACAATTAAAATAATAACATCAATATAAGTAAGAGATAGAGTATAATGGAAAATCTCGCATGTTAAACAGACCGATATGATACAGATGTATGGAATTGACATGTGAAAACTGCTATAGGGTACATTAGATATAGTGATGGGGTAGCGACTAGATAACAGTAACCACTAAGATGTACTTGGAGACAAAATTTATGAGGTATCCATTGTGCTGTAGGTATTCTAGCTATACACCGGAGATTTACTTTTTATTTTTTATTATTTGACAGATAAACATTTTCGTTTGATTAATTTAGTGATGATGATAGTTTTTATGTGGTGTTAAATAGAGTTGTAGATTCGTTATTTAAGTGGCCTATACTAAAGGTAAGGATTGTTAGTTCGAATCGTGGGAGTATAGTTTTCACGGCATCAATAACAAATCGTATATAAATAAGACAGTAATAATAACAATAATAGAAGGTAGTAAAGTAGTAAAATGTGCATGGTAGGTATATAGAACATGATGAATAATATTAGGGCTATATTGAGAAGAAGAAGAAGAAGAAGAAGAAGAAGAAGAAGAAGAAGAAGAAGAAGAAGAAGAAGAAGAAGAAGAAGAAGAAGAAGAAGAAGAAGAAGAAGAAGAAGAAGAAGAAGAAGAAGAAGAAGAAGAAGAAAGTGAGATTTCAAGGAGTGTAGGAGTAATAAGATAATGTACTTAGATTTAGGTTCATCTGTTAGAGGTCGTGAGTGCTAATGAGAGATATAAATCCTTGGTCCGAAGTAGTGGGTAACAGCGAAGGTATGATTGATTTATGGGCTGATAAGATAGTTGTAGACATCTTTCAGTGGGATAGAATTAGGGAGGCTATAAGGTATTTCTAGAAGATTATAGTTCCGTACTGGGCTGTGTGAGAAGGTGGATTTCATATGTTAAAAGCTAAGTGGTATTGGTTCAAATCACGGTGGTTTAAATATCGCGAATTTTGTAGCAATCCTATGTCTGCAGAAAATTGACCTTTCTATTTTGCTGTTGAGTAGCATTTTATCGTTCCTTAAGATATGCAGCAGTTCAAGGTTGCAGAGGCCGCAGTACGACATACCGCTGCTATTTGTCTTTGCGATCGCCAATTTCGACCAGCTAATATTATAATCAAGGTTTTAGTCCTTAAGTTGCCAGATTTTATTGACGAGGGTTGTAGAATTAATCAGTGCATGGTTCTTCATTGAATGTCTGTGCACATACCATCTTTTTTAAAAGCACCCGCGGTCGATCCAATGTAGTGCCAAGTGGAGTTGCCCGAGTTTATAGTACACGTGTACACTAGGCCCGAATCAAGGCACCTATTCGCTAGTGAGCACTTATCCGGTAGGTGACAGTTTCACATTGCGGTTTTGTAAGCTATTGTATGTGGATTGTGATTTATGCCTATTGAAGTTTTGCTGCGGTGTGTTCATGTGCGTTTGCGGTTGTGATACTGTAATGTGTTTGTGTTTTGTGTTTGGTGCTATGTTGCGTATGGGTGGGATATCTTTCCTAGAGGTATTCTTGTGGTTGATCTTGCGTATGTGCGATTCAATGTTTGCAGCAGTAGAGTATGAGAGTTTTATAGTTTTTCTATTGAAGATTTTATGATATCTATGCGATATAAGGAAGTGCTTATCTATTAGTTTAAGAACGTAGAAGGCAGTTTAGTTCTTATAGAGGAGTTGAAGATAAGATTAAACCAAAGGTATTTTCTTTCTCTAGTTCTTCTATAGTTTCTGGGGTTTCCATTATTCGTGTTCAGTCCTCCTACTCTAGGTGCTACTTGCCTAGTTCTATGTCTAGTCCGGTGCCCTTTATTTTTGTATGAGCGGTTGGTATCGGTGTTAATGGGCTTATTTGTGTTGTCCTTATCCGTTATAAAGTGCAGCTTTTCTTTGTGTCCAGCCCTACGTAATGCGGCGTTATAATAGTTAGCATGTTCTTTAAAAATTTCTTGGTTTGAGGATAAGCGGGATATTCTAAGAGATATACTTCGTGCTATGGATTTAATTATGGATCGGGGGTGGTTTGAGTTATAACTAATGTAGGCTAGATTCTCATTATTTTTATGGAAGGGTTCTATTAATCCCGTGCTTAGGTTTAGAGTTACGTCTAGAAAGTTTGCCTTTTTAGAGTTCAGTTCGTAGGTAATATCTAGGCCTAGTTTTTTGAAGAATGTTCTAATGTTTTTCTTAATCTTTCCATGCTCTGGTTATTTATGAAAAAGACTGGTTATAAACAAAGTATTGGAGATCGATTGGCGCAAAATCAGGCGTATAGCAAACTCTAGACCTGCCAGATCAAAGAAACAATTGTCAGAAATGTGAATAAAGCCCTTATTGTATAGCGAACCATGTCAATCTTCTTTCTTGAATTATTATTATATATATATATATATATATATATATATATATATATATATATATATATATATATATATATATATATATATATATATATATATATATATATATATATAAGTTATGGAAACAAGAAACTAACAAACAAGAAGATCCAATAGCATGTAGTATATTAGTTTCATGCTTGGAGGAAGAAGAATGAGTTACATAGTCAACGTATCGGGCATTTGTCCTTCATCAGGAAAAACACAAAAATTGCAAAGAAAATTAAGTTACCAAATAACAAATAAAAATAAATAAAAGGTTGTTAAAATAAAATTAGAAAGAAAAAGAAAAAAGGGAAAATATATAAAAAGGGGGGACCAGGGCTGGGTGGAGTAATGGTCCGGCGTGCTGGTGTGTGGGTCGGGTGAGGGTGGCAGACGTGCAGTGGGTGGGTGGGTGTTGGTGGAGTGTACATTACGATGCGTTTGCACATGTGGGTGTTAAGTGTGTTGTTGGTGGAGGTGTGTCTTCGTACATATGTGTGAGCATGTGTATGCTAGTGTGTGTATTTGGCAGAGATGTGTGGTTGTGGGTGTGTATTGTGTGGTTGCATGCATAAGTGTATGCGTGTGCGCCTATGCGTGTGTGTGTTCGTAAGTAGTGGAGTGGATTTTCGAGTCTAGCAGGGTCCGAGATGGATAGAATCCAGGTAGGTTCCAGACTGGTAAGTCGAAAGTCAGGAACGCCGTAGTAAAATGGAATAGAGAAAGGAATTGTGGGTAGTTGCAGGGGCCTATACGCTGGGAAAATGAGGGGCCTATACGCTGGTTCGAGCTGGGAAAGTAAACCTGTGTCATCCAGGCCATGTTTAAATATCTCGTTGAGAGCAACATGGTGTAGGAGGCGGGTGAGCACTATAACGGGATGACAGTGGGTAGAGACTGAAATGGTCCACAGTAGAGCTGCATCGGCATTTGTGAGACTCACAGATTCGCAAACCGGGTTTTAGAAAGTGCCGTTCTCTACAAATCTAGAATTAATAAATTAGTAACAAACAACAGAAAGATGGCCTGTAATTATTTCATCCGGTGGATTTTATGGCAGAGAATATTTCTCCTGGACTTGTATAACCACAAGTTAGTAAGAGTTTTATTTTAGAGTGTTCCATCTCATTCATGAAATTGTTTGGAACAAATCAACAAATCATTTGTGAAACATATGCAATGTTTGATAAGCAATATAAACATTTTATACACACACACACACACACACACACACACACACACACACACACACACACACACACACACACACACACACACTCACACACACACACACACACACACACACATACACACATTATATATATATATATTGTTATACTTGGGGAGGGTCATAGTGTTGTAATAATATTGCCAGAAATAATAACAGAACACACTCACTATTTGGTTGGTTTTCGCTTCTGTATCTTTTATATCTCCACATTTAATTCATTTGGTCCTCAATGTTTATCATTGACTGACCAACGGTCAAAAATACAGATATATAAACACATACATATAGTCTAATAATATATATATATATATATATATATAAGAGAGTATTGAAGTTTGCTTGAAGCATTGTGGAATAATAAGGTAAATTTCTTTAAGTCGTTTGGAAGCCTCGACAGTGCAAATGGGTAAATCTCCGGGTAACAAGATCCGGTGGTGGAGAGAGAGATGTAAGTGGGTGTACGTTGAGATGCGTGGCGTGTATAAGACGTGTAGAGGAATGAAGGAAAGAGCGTAAAGGATAAAAATAAAAATAACAACACGAGAGAGAGTTACCTTGGGAGAGATTTAATTGTCCCTATATATTTCGGATTCACATCCATCAACTGGGGTTTTTTTCCGGGGTGGGGGAAAGGTTGTCTGTCGGAAAGGTGCGAAACGTGTCCTCCGCTGTTCGTTGTTTTGAATATATATATATATATATATATATATATATATATATATATATATATATATATATATATACTAGCAGCTGAGCCCGGTTGCACCCGGGGCCACTTTTTATTAAGTTAATAATTTGAAAAATATTATTGAAAGTTTATTATAAAGAAGTAGTTTCAGGAAAAAAAAATAGAAATATGCACTTGGGACTGGACAACGTACAATGAGAAATGGAGCAACGTGAAAAGCGTTGTTTATTAACAGCGAAATAGCAATGTCGATGATGTGCAAGTTTGAAAATGCAGATTATGAAGGTTTGTATGATAGTTTACACTTTGATTGCCCTGGTCAGCAAGAGGGGCCTCTATATATTAGACGTTTATTAGAAGAGGGGGAAATAACTAACCCCAGTATTAGAACAGGGGGTTCGCAATGTAAGGGTTTTATTTCTTTTGTTAGAAAACTGTGACCTTTTTCGGTTTGGCATTTCGTAAAATTCTACTGCAGAATCGATTTCATAAAACGGTACTGTATGATCGTTATAGAAGTATTTAAATTTAATATAGAGCAACTGTAATTGGAAAATGAAAATGAAACGTACTGTAGAAGGCAACAGTTTATTAACAGCGAAATAACGTTGTCTTCGATATGTTATTTTAAATAAGACAATGAATATTTTTAAAAAAACTGAATTAATTAACTCGGCAACCAAAGGCCTTATAGATCCCATTCCTTAAGTTTACAATGAATATTTAAAAAAAAACTGAATTAATTAACTCGGCAACCCACAGGCTTATAGATCCCATTCATTAAGTTTACATGCATGTATTCTTTAAACTTTTCATTTGACTTTGAAAAATACTACTTACTGTTAGTGGTGGTTAACATGTATTAGAATTAAAATAAAAATGATATCGGAAAAAACGTACCTGAGAACACGCGTCCCTTCTTCGCAATTTAAGGGCTTTATTTCTTTTGGTGGAAAATAGTGACCGTTTTCGGTTTGGCATTTCGTAAAATGGTACTGCAGAATCGATTTTTCATAAAACGGTACTGTATGTTAATAGCGAAAGAACGTTGTGTTTGATATGTTATGAAAAAATTGATGAGTTTAAAAATGTGTATGAAATTGTAAATAAGACAATGAATATTGAAAGCGACTACGGAAAATAACTCATCCAAGTATTAGAACAAGGGGAAATAACTCACCGAAAGCGATAGTAAATAGACCGTTTGGGGGCCCTGGGGACCACATTTTTGCAGTTAGAGATTTAAAATCTCGTCTATTTGCTTCCTTAGCACTTTTTACATAGGTGTGTAAATTTTCATGTCCGTCCGAGCACGTCTACTACCATTTAACCGTGCACAACTGAATTTCAACCACCACCCATTTCACAAATATATATTAGATATATATATTTATATATATATATATAGTAATAATAATAAATTTGAAGACTAAATCCAAAGAGGGCTCGATAAGGATAAATATATATATCAAATATATAAGAACCGTAGAGCAAATATTTATTAAAATAACAGATTAAAGTTTAAGCAAAGAATCGCTGCTTTCACCCTTAACGGCATCTGAAACTAACAAAGTCAATCTGTAAACGCAGAAAACGTTGCAACCGGAGGAAGACAGGAAGACGATACTTTGGTTCGTGGAAACGTTCCCTATGCAAATAAGTAATGGTATAAACAAAACATATACTTAGCTACCACATCAAGACGTAAAATATCCACGTATAGATCGTACTATCCGTTAGGGTATAACGTGGGGCTATAATACAGGAAAGTTTTGTGCAATTTATGTTTACAAGCCGAAATTGCCTCACATTTTTTGTTTAAGATGTGGTCTGTGGCGTAGAGTATTTCCAGGGCCTCAGCGGCGCAGAGGTCACATGGTCTTTTATTTCCGTTATACGATCTAGCCCTAGCTAGGATCTCCCAGTGTAACTTATATTGGGTGTGTTTGTCTTTTAGACTCCAGATATAAGCTGAAAGTGACGTCATATTCCTTCTTTGAGGGTAACGAAAAGAATGGGTATGCATGTAAAGACGCTGCTTGAATCTATTGGCGGTTAACCCTATGTAGGCCCTACGGGACGTGGGTGTTTCAACCTTACATTTGTAGACAATGTCACTAGAGAGGCATTTCCCGGATAGGGGGCAATCGACCCGATTCCTACAATTACAGTTAGTACTAACTACAGGGTTGCACGTGTTCCTACGGCTAGGTAGTTTAGCTAAATTTGAAGCTGTGATATTATGTGCAAGGTTAGAAGTCGTAGAGTAAGAAATTTTAATAGTATTTCTATTAAAAATTTTACTATATTTATGTGTAGGGGAAAATGCTTCGTAATAAGGGAAAGAAATATCTTAGCTAATGGTGTGGCCACCTCCATATTATATGGTGGGTTATACCAACAAATGCGACGGGATCTATTTCTTCTAGGTCTATTTTCGTACTCTGTATATGCTACCTTATCGACAAATCCACTCCGAGCAAGAGCTTCATTGTAATAAGTGGAATGGTCGTTGAAAATATGCTCGTTAGTAGATAGATGCATACCCATTCTTTTCGTTACCCTGTAAGAAGAAATATGACGTCACTTTCAGCTTATATCTGGAGTCTAAAAGACAAACACACCCAATATAAGTTACACTGGGAGATCCTAGCTAGGGCTAGATCGTATAACGGAAATAAAAGACCATGTGACCTCTGCGCCGCTGAGGCCCTGGAAATACTCTACGCCACAGACCACATCTTAAACAAAAAATGTGAGGCAATTTCGGCTTGTAAACATAAATTGCACAAAACTTTCCTGTATTATAGCCCCACGTTATACCCTAACGGATAGTACGATCTATACGTGGATATTTTACGTCTTGATGTGGTAGCTAAGTATATGTTTTGTTTATACCATTACTTATTTGCATAGGGAACGTTTCCACGAACCAAAGTATCGTCTTCCTGTCTTCCTCCGGTTGCAACGTTTTTTGAAATATTCACTTCTGCGTTTACAGATTGACTTTGTTAGTTTCAGAAGATCCCGTTAAGGGTGAAAGCAGCGATTCTTTGCTTAAACTTTAATCTGTTATTTTAATAAATATATATATATATATAAGCAGATATCGATACAATCAAACATTCACACAGCTCTGAACTTTATGAAAGTCACAAATGACAATGTACTGATATGCAATATAAACATTATATATATGTGGGGGGGGCGTGTGTGTGTGTGTGTGTGTGTGTAGATAAACAGATACAGATACAAACATACATACACATGCACACACAAAATTCTGAACTTTATAAATCTTATAAATGACAATGAGCTAATATTTCTAATAGAGTATTGGAGAATTGATTTTGTTGGTTATTTTTAAAAGAAATTCAGTATGGAATTCTGTAAATAAATGATATGGTTATCTAAATGACTTGCGTGATGTAATCAGTCGGACGTTTGCCACTATATGTTAATTTTAAACAATTTGGGAAAGCAGAGAGTATTCATTTAGTGCTTATCAAACAGTATTTACTTGCTATTAAAAGATTCAATGAAGATTTTTTTTAAAATCATCTTTAAAAAAAAATAATCCTCGTAGTGGACACCATAAGGCCGAATTGTTAAGGAGTTTGCTTTGCAATCTTTAGGGTCCGGGTTCGATCACACTGCATGAAATTTTGGAATATAGAGAGGGGAGAGAATGTGTTGCTCTAGTGAGAGAGAAAGAATTAAGAGAGTGAAAGAGAGTGAGGTATGTAGAGGAATATAGAGAGGGGAAGAGAATTTGTTGCTCTAGTGAGAGAGGGAGAATTAAGAGAGTGATAGAGAGTGAGGTATGTAGTAGAATATAGAGAGGGGAAGAGAATTTGGTGGTCTAGTGAGAGAGGGATAGTTGTGAAAGAGAGTGAGGTATGTAGCGGGTTATATAGAGGGATAAAAGTTTATTGGTCTTGTGAGAGAGGGTGGGTTAAGGGAATGAAAGAGAGTGAGGTATGTACTGGAATATATAGAGGGGGAGAATTTGGTGGTCTAGCGAGAGAGGGGAATGTGAGAGAGTGTGTTGCATGTAGTGGGATACAGAGAGCGGGAGAGAATTTTTTTGCTTAGTAAGAGAGGGGGGAAATTAAGAGAGTGAAAGAGAGTGAGTTATACAGTGGAATATGAAGAGGGGTAGAGAATTTGGTGGTCTAGTGAGAGAGGGGGAAATGTGAGCGAGAGGGAGGTATGTATTTGGATATAGAGAGCGGGAGAGTATTTGTTTGCTTAGTAAGAGAGGGGGGAAATTAAGACATTGAAATAAAGTAAGTTATGTAGTAGTATATATAGAGAGGGGAGGGAGCATTTGGAGGCTTAGTGAGAGAGAGGGAATTGTGAAAGAGTGTGAGGTATGTAGTGGGATATAGAGATAGGGAGATAGATTATTGCTTTAGTGAGAGAGAGAGGGAATTGAGAGAGATTGAGGTACGTAGTGGTACAGAGAGAGAGGGAGTGAATTTGGGGGTCTAGTGAGAGAGGGAGAATTGTGAGAGAGACTGGGGTATGTAGTAGGATAGAGAGAAGGGGAGAGAGTTTGAGGGTTTAATGAGACGGGGGAAATTAAGGGAGTGAGAGACGGGGGTGAGGTATGTAGTGGTATATAGAGAGGGGGAGAGAATTTTGTGGCAGAGTGAGAGAGAGTGAAGTATATAATAGGATATAGACAAGGGGAAATTGATTGGTGGTCTAGTGAGAGAGGGGAAATAGTGAAAGAGAGTGAGGAGTGTAGTGGAATATAGAGAGGGGTAGAGATTTTGGTGGCCTAGTGAGAGCTGGGGGATTCTGAGATAGACCCGTTGGGTCACGCTCACTTAAAAATAATAATATACACAAACCTGTATATAATGTAAAATGAAATTGGAAGACCAATATATATGTGTGTGTGTGTGTGTGTGTGTGTGTGTGTGTGTGTGTGTGTGTGTGTGTGTGTGTGTGTGTGTGTGTGTGTGTGTGTGTGTGTGTGTGTGTGTGTGTGTCTATGTGGTTGTCTGTGACCTATATAGACAGGTCACAGAAATACACACACACATATATATACATACACACTCTTATACACACATACTTATAAACCCTTCCTATTTAGCAGGAAATATTCGCTACACACACCCGGTCCTAACACAAGTTATATGATACATGACTTAATATTCAGTCACCTGTATTCGCTTCTTTGAAGTCGGCAGTTATAATTTCATTCAACACCACAACCATCTCTCTCTCTATATATATATATATATATATATCCATCTATCTATCTATCTATCTATCTATCTATCTATCTATCTATCTATCTATCTATCTATCTATCTATCTATCTATCTATCTATCTATCTATCTATCTATCTATCTATCTATCTCTCTCTCTCTCTATCTATCTATCTATCTATCTATCTATCTCTCTCTCTCTCTCTCTCTCTCTCTCTCTCTCTCTCTCTCTCTCTCTCTCTCTCTCTACCCCTTTCTCTCTCTCTCTCTCTCTCTCTCTCACAGACTATCTCTCTCCATCGCTCTGTCTCTCTTTCAGTCTATTCTCTCTCTCTCTATCTCTCTCTCTCTCTCTCTATGAAGGTACCCGGAAAAAAACCGCGTATCTCGGATCTTGTACTCCAATTTACGCAAAACTTGTTTTAATCCATTTGTATTCCTATTTCAGGGGCAACTTCCTTTAAAAGTATTTTCCCATTATGCGCCATTTTGGCTGTATTAAATTACAGACAAGCACACAATCACAGAGTTTTACTAGTATATAGATAATGGTTTCTTATATAGGCACAAGGCCAGCAATTTGGGCGGAGAGGAAAGTCGATTAAATCGACTCCAGTGCGTGACTGGTACTTTATTTTACTGACCCCGTAAGGATGAAAGACAAAGTTAACCTCGGCGGGATTTGAACTCAGATCATAAAGGGCCGTAACTCTTTGTTGCAAAGCATAGTGTCCGACCCTCTACCGATACTGAGTGACGGCTTTATGCACAGATAGACGCACAAACATAGATAGACACAATACATATATTCTGATAGAAAAATGTACAGTAGATACATACATGCATACATACATACACACATTCAAACATACATACATACGTACATACATACATACGTACATACATACATACATACATACATACATACATACACACACGAAAAAAATACATACATACATTCAAACATACATACATACGTACATACATACACACATTCAAACATACATACATACGTACATACATACATGCATACATACATACATACGTACATACATACATACATACATACATACATACATACATACATACATACATACATACACACACGAAAAAAATACATACATACATTCAAACATACATACATACGTACATACATACATACATACATACATACATACATACATACATACATACATACATACATACATGGTGGCTGCCAACTCGTTTTCGAGTACGGCCACTACTTTATA
>OZ024741.1:162634585-162639585 GCA_964016885.1 Eledone cirrhosa | reverse complement strand
AATTCGACGATGAGTCTTCCAGTTTTTCGATCAATGAAACAACCTGCACATAATATAAATATGAGTTGATTTTAGCGAAATTCTCAGGGAGATTCTGAGTGACACAGTTTGTGACAACGATGATCCTTTGAATTACTGGTATAAACAAACTTTATTACACCCATCTCCAAGAGAGTTGTAAGAATATATATATAGGATAGAATAGTCGGTGGTTTTGAACGTCATAAATTGTTCGTTTTCCGTGGTTTCCCGACCAACGAAATTCATAATACCCATCTCGGAGATGGGTGTAATAATAAAAATTTACCTGTGTATGTGTGTATGTATGTGTCTGCGTGTATGTTTGTGTGTGTATGTGTGTGTGTTTGTGTGTGTGTGTGTGACGTCCGAACTAGTATCCTCCGCCTCCAAATATCTTACCCTCAACCTCATGGTCCTGACCGACAGGATAGAGAATACAGGCTCTACACAAATCTATCAGAGAGCGGTCGATACTTGGACAGTTTGCCTGGCGAGCAGCGAAGCCTGGGCCAGTATCCAAACGCACCAGGTTGCCACTAGAGACGGTGTCACAGCATATAGTGTCACCCCCAAATACGGGGGCCTACCTCCGCGGAATGGAAAGATTGTCATGTCGCCTGGTCTTTTGTCGTCCCCCTGGTCCGGCCCCGCTGGCTCGAGCTAGGAAAGGAAGCCTGCGCCATCCAAGCCATATACACACATCCAGAACTAATACATCTGGTGACAATTGTAGAATGTGAATACAAGATAAAGTGTCACTGGATAAATAGTCACAGTAAAAAAAATCACAGACCAAAATGTCGCATTATGGATTGGCAGTATCGGTAGAGAGTCGGACGCCATGCTTTGCAGCATAGAGTTACGGCTCTTTTGATCTGAGTTCAAATCCCGCCGAGGTTAGCTTTGCCTTTCATCCTTACGAGGTCGATAAAATAAAGTACCAGTCACGTACTGGGGTCAATTTAATTGACTTTCCCCCTCCCCAAAAATTGCTAGCCTTGTGCTTATATAAGAAACCGTTATATTAAAATTTCAAATTTTATATTTTAAAAATGGTAATCTATTTAAAATGCTGGAAATGTATATCTATAACGGTACAAGAAAAAAAAACACTGAAAATGATGAATAAATTTAAATAAATACCAATGATGAAGTCTGATGAATCAATGAAGATCTGAAATAATTCCTCCTAACATTGTGTGTGTTTATAACTTTCTCAAAGTTTAATGAAGCTGTAGAGGCACAGCCGAAATGCACGACTCCTCCCGTTCGTTTTAACACAAGATAGAGGAAGAGAATCTAACTATTATTACGTCATAGAAACAAATTTACAGTGTTTCTATTTAAAATAAATAACTTTAACTCTACTTGCGTCACAGAATATCCGTTATAAACGAGGGTTGAAAATATGCAATTGTTATCTAAGGGAAATAATTCTAAACAAGGGAAGTTATTCAAACCGTATCATTCTTCAATTACCTTTGAGATGGTTATGTAATAAGGTCAAGTTTGTTGGTTGTCAATTCTCTCTCAGCTTTCGCTTTTTACCCTACATTTTCCCTCACTCTTCCATTTCACAACAGTTTCTTTTTTCCGTTATTTCTTTCATCCCATATTCTTTTATTCTTTTCTTGCTAAGCTAAATATTTATTAGCGATGTATGTGTGGCGAAAGAACTTTGAGAAACTATATTCATATTTATATTTTTAACTGTTGGTCATTCAATGATAAACATTGATTGCCAGCTAAATTATTTATAGAAATATAAAGATATACTGAAGCGAAAACCAAACCAAATAGTAGTGGGTGTTTTACTATATTTTTTTGGCAATATTAGGACAATATGACCCTCCCCAAAAATGAATATTTATTATTTTCTATTTCGTCTGCAGCTAAATCTAAATTTCTCTTTGTTAACCTGGCTTCAGATTCTCCTCAACTTTCTTATCAATTCCATTCTAACCGCTATTCTCTTTCCTTTCTTTACCCATTTCATTTCAACCGTCTTTCTATGGGAATACACAACGAAAATAACAGACGATAACAATTGAAATCATTACGACAAACAGTCACTGCTGACAATATTTCATTAATAAAAATTAATCACTCTATCCTACAGTGACTACGAAATAATCGGGGTAGGGGATTTGGGTAAACAATTTATGTGAATTTAGATGTATGTGTGTGTAACTGTTTGTGTGTATGTATATATTTATGTACATGTGTAATTATATACACATGTTTTATATATACATCAATCTCAGTGAGAGTGTATCCGTGAAACATATACATATACACCAGGTCCGAACACAAAGGAACCAAACTCCCACTGCCACTTCCTCCGTTTCTCCTCCCCCCTCCCCTCCCCACACACACACACACACGCACAAACACATACATATTGTAACATGCGTAATGAATCCAGTGAATGCGCCTATTGCTTAATCCAAAAATATCCCTCTGCTTGTGGCTCTCTTTTCCAACAAAAACCTAGTGCTTCTTTTTATCCTGGACCATTAATCACTAAACCATCCTCTGTTTAGTTGATTCAAAGAGCCCTATTTCCTGCCATGCTCGTAACATCCTTTGTCTATATCCTCTAATTGTCACGCGATAAGGCCTTATTTCAGGAACTGTCAGTCGGAACCAGCTGAGTCTATGACTCAAACCACTCTAGCATTTGGAAAACATATTGGTTAGTTGTTGTTTAGCTCAAAGTTAAACTTGAATGGCAAACCTACGATCAAAAGTACTTCAACCTTCCCAGTGTTTTACTACAACTAGTGTCGCTTTAAAAGTAGAGTGGAACGATTTGAGTCATAGCTGACTCCAGCTGACGATTCCAGAAATAAGTCCCTATCTAAGGTTACTTAATGCTAGGTCAGTGTTGAAAAGGAAGGAGGGGTGGAAGGCGCGTATAGCAACTTTACCTTCATTGGTCAAAATTATCACAGAAACGAACGACAGAAGAAGAAGAAGAAGAAGAAGAAGAAGAAGAAGAAGAAGAAGAAGAAGAAGAAGAAGAAGAAGAAGAAGAAGAAGAAGAAGAAGAAGAGACGTCATTATATTTATTTATTGTTGATTGACGTCATAGGCTCCGTTGACCGTAATTTAGTAGTGAAAGAACATATTCCTGTCTACATCAGGAGTTTCAACATTACAGGCGTAGTAGTCACCATGCATTGCTCATCCCAAGGTTGCAGTATGAAACATTTACATAAATCTCTTCGTACAAGAATCGAATCCAAAAGATTGTGGTTGTGAGCCACGTCGGTGCCAGCCGGTAATAATTGTTTCTACTTTTGGCATAAGGCCAGCAATTATCCCAATGTATTACTGTTGCTATATTTTATCGACCCCGTAAAAATGAAAAGTATAGTTAACCTCGGTGGCATTTGAACTCAGATCGTAAAGAGCCGTAACTCTATGCTGCAAAGCATGGCGTCCGACCCTCTACCGATACTGCCAATCCACTGGTAATAATGGGGGTTTTTTTTATATAGACACAAGGCCCATAATTTGGGAGGAGGGGAAAGTCAATTAAATCGACCCCAGTGCCTGACTGATAGTTTATTTTATCGACCCCGTAAGGATAAAAGGCAAAGTTAACCTCGGCGGGATTTGAACTCAGATCATAAAGGGCCGTAACTCTCTGGTAATAATTGTTTCTACTGTTGGCACAAGGCCAGCAATACCCCAGTGCATAACTGGTACTTTATTTTATCGACCTCGTAAGGATGAAAGGCAAAGTTAACCTCGGTGGAACATTTTTTATGGCCTTAGCAATTGTCTTTCACATGAGAGTTGTAAGTTGGTTAAAACGAAACAATGATAATATTTTTAGTTTTGCCCTCTATTTTATCAATTTAAATCGCACCATATTCGATTTTGCCTTTTATTTCCTTGGGATCAGTAAAATACTTGCAGTAATAACAATAAAATGTAAACATTGTCGTTTTAATAATACAAGGGACGTAACTATTGCTAATATTAAAGTTGCGTCCCTTCTATTTAGGGAGCGGGAGGGGATAATCTAATTTTGAATGGAAGTTATCAAATTTATTTACTAAATATCAATTATAATTGTGCTTTATTTTATTTTTATTTTTAAAAAAAGGCTAATCTGTGGGTTTAATTATCAGAGTATACTTACTAATAGTTTTTAATATATGTAACACTAAGACAAACAAATATGTTTGACGAAAGATTTATGAGAAACTATATATTTATATTTTTAACTGTTGGTCAGTCAACGATAAACATTGATTACCAACTAAATTATTTATAGAAATATAAAAATATACTGAAGCGAAAACTATACCAAACTCTAACTGTATTTTACTATTTTTTTCTAGCAATAATAGGAAAAACATGATCCTCCCCAAATATAAAAATATTTTTTTTCTTTTTTTCCCTAAGACATTAATCCATTTTACACCCATGTCACAGGCATGGCTGTGTGGTTAGAAAGCTCACTTTGTTACTTAGTGGTTCTTGGTTCGATCCTAATTTACGTCATTCTATCCTTGTGTATTTTATTATAGCCTAGTACTGACCAAATGTGTAAGGGGTTGATTGGCGGGAAATGCTTATACGCACCACATACATATATGTACATTAGACGTGAATTTAGAGTATGTCTCAAAATTCTAAACAGTTTTTTTTTTTGGGGGGGGGGGTTATTATCGTGTTGTCATGGGCGGTGGATTGGCAGTGTCAGTAGAGCGTCTGACAAAATGATTTGCGGTATATAGTAACGACTTTCTACGTTCTGAGTTCAAAATCCCAAGGAGATCAATTTTGCCTTTCAGTACGCCTTCATTAAATAAACAAACTGTCTTTACAATATTTAGAAATACTGAATGTGAGTGTGTGTGTGTGTGTGTGTGTGTGTGTGTGTGTGTGTGTGTGTGTGTGTGTGTGTGTGTGTGTGTGTGTGTGTGTGTGTGTGTGTGTGTGTGCGCCTGTGTGTGATATTG
>OZ024741.1:162559585-162622085 GCA_964016885.1 Eledone cirrhosa | reverse complement strand
ACTAAAGCAAGGAACTTATCAGGGCAACCAAGTTTCTGGAGAACCTTCCATAATGCATCTCTGTTAACAGTATCGAAAGCTTTTGTCAGATCTACAAAAACCTGATACAGATCCAAGCCTTGTTTCATGCACTTCTCCTGGAGCTGTCTAGCTGAGAAGATCATATCAGTAGTGCCGCGTCAAGCACGACAACCACATTGACTTTCAGGAAGAACACAATCTGCAATGTGTGTCAGCAGACGGTCCAGAAGCACCCTACATAAAACTTTCCCTACAACAGAAAGCAATGATATACCTCTGTAGTTCCCACAATCATTCCTGTTACCCTTTCCCTTGTACAAGACCACCATTACTGCATCTCTCCAGTCCTCAGGTACGGATTCATTAGCCCATATCCTGCCAAACAAAGAGTGAAGATGTTGCAGGAGTCTCTCACCACCATATTGTAGGAGCTCAGCATGTATGCCATACATACCTGGAGATCTTCCACTGTTCAGCTTCGAAATAGCCACTGCAACCTCCACAAGCGTCGGAGGTTCTGCGAGAGCTACTTTCACAGGACTCTCTGGAATTAAATTGAGGAAATCTTCACTGACGACAGACGGCTGATTCAAAAGATCATCAAAGTGCTCTCGCCACCTTCGTAGAATTCCTTGTGAGTCACGAAGATGTTCTTTGCCATCCTTGCTGCGAAGCGGTGTCACCAGAGAAGAAGACGGTCCATAAACCTCACGCAAGAGACTGTACAACAGCTTTGTGTTATTGGAATCTGACGCAGTTTGTATCTCACCAGCCTTCTCACTCCACCACTGATCCTTCATCTGAGAAAGACTCCGCCTAACACGTGATTTTACATCCTTGAGTTCCTCATGCAACGTATTCCTCTCCTGTGGTTTTGCCGTCAAGTTGCGTGACAGAGCACGCCTCTTATCAGCCAACAAGTCTTCTATATGTACATCATTCTCATTAAACCAGTCCTGATGTTTTCTCTGCACCAATCCCAGAAAACACCTGCCTACATCATAAACCGACTTTTTAAGGGTCGGCCAATCCGCACCAAGATCTGCAGCCTGCATCTCTTCTTCCAATGTCCTCTTCACATTTTTATCCTTAAGACGAGCAGCATTCAATCTTTTGCGCAGGGCAACACCAGGAGCCCGGATTTTACGTTTAGTGATTAGTTTCACTTTTGCACTACCAGGCGGTGGTCCGTCCAGCACTCAGCTCCACGAAGAGCACGAACACACTGCACATCCTGTCTGTCACGCATCCTGACTAGGACGTAGTCCAAAAGATGCCATTCCTTAGATGCAGGATGCATCCATGTGGTCTTGAATTTGTTCTTTTGTTGGAACATGGTGTTGGTAACACATAGATCCAGCTCCTCACACATCTGCAGCAGGAGCATACCATTGTTGTTACATTTTCCCACCCCATGCCTTCCGATTACATTCCATGTGTTAAAATCCCTACCCACTCTAGCATTAAAGTCACCAAGCACGATGACTGCCTGAGGGATATTTCTTAAAACACCTTTAAAGGCATGGTAAAAGGACACTTTTTCTTCATCGACAGAATTCATAGTTGGAGCATACACACTCACCAGGGTCGCATATCTTCCCTTGTCCAGCGGAATTCTCATGGACATAAGACGCTCACTAATCCCTACTGGGAAATCTTCTAATTTATTCACAAGTACAGTCTTAACAGCAAATCCTACCCCAGCCTCTCTTCTCGTTCCTTCATCTCTTCCTTTCCAGAAGAATGTATATTCTCCACAACATTCTGTAAGATGACCATCTCCAGCTAACCTCGTCTCAGATAAAGCTACGATGGCAAGATCGTAACGTCGAAGCTCCTTTGCAACAAGAGCAGTCCTTCGTTCAGGACGCTCCAAGGAATCCCTGTCAAGCAGCGTCCGTACGTTCCAGCAGCCAAGACTAAATGCCTTGTTTGGCTCTATTACAATGGCACGATGACGAGCGGGCCCAGGCTGTGATAACCTGGGGCCCCTTCCCTTATTGCCAATTATCTTTTTTTGTTCCAGAACCTAAATTGCCAATTATCTCTTTTATATTGTTCTGGAACATCATTGAATTGAAAAAAAAAAAAAAAAAAATGTAATAATAATAGTAACAATAATAATAATAATAATAGTACACTATACATACATAGTACACTATACATACATACATACATACATACATACATACATACATACATACATTTATATATGGTGGCTGCCAACTCGTTTTCGAGTACGGCCACTACTTTATATCCATGTAGGAGAACCCCTACCGATAAGCTGAACGAGTGTAACTTTTTAGACAAGCCAGCGACTTGAAACCTCTGGTACAAACACTACACTTGTGACAATTATTGACACATAGTGCTGGGCCCATGGTACCATGTGACGACAAGTGCAGAGAGATCTCCAGATATAAAGCAATGCCTGTGCCGTGAAGCTTTTATAGTGAGCAAAGGCACTGCACAAAGCCATTCCCACTCTCTTAACCAAGATGATATTTAACAAAAAGAAGAACAAGTCAACATCATTGGATACCATCAGGGTTGCAGGTGTTATATCAGAGTTTTCCTTCTCCTAGAATTTTGCCTTGACAAAGTCTAAGGGGTCATCTCTCCCGGTGATTTTGGATGGCCATTGACTCTTAAGAGCTCCTTTGCCCTTTGACAGGTTTTGTTTTTAGTTACATCAACACAGCAACTACACCAATTATAATAATTGTTTCTACTTTTGGCACAAGGCCAGCAAATGCCCAGTACATTACTGGTACTTTATTTTATAGACCTCGTAAGGATGAAAAGCAAAGCTAACCTCGGCGGAATTTGAACTTAGAACGTAAAGGGCCGTAACTCTGTGCTGCAAAGCATGTTTTCCGACGCTCTACCGGTACTGCCAATCCACCGCCCAATCTACAGCAATAATAATAGTGAATTCTACTGTTGACGCGAGGTCAGCAATTTGGAAGAAGAGGAAAATCGATTATATCGATCCCAGTACTTTACTGGCACTTTATATCAGCCCCGGAAGGATGAAAGGCAGTTGACTTCGGTGGGGTTTGAACACAGAACGTAACAGTAATGATGATAATAATTGTTTCTACTTTAGGCACAAGGCCAGCAATTACCCAGTGCATTACTGGTACTTTATTTTATCGACCCCGTAAGGATGAAAGGCAAAGTCAACCTCGGCGGGATTTGAACTGAGATCGTAAAGGGACGTAACTATGCTGGAAAGCATGGCGTCCGACCCTCCACCGATACTGCCAAAATGATGGTGGTGGCGGTAGTGTTAAATATTGACGATAACGACAACAACGTCTCTGGTTTTACTGGCGGTTGATGTGATGGGCAAAAAAGAAGAAAAAAAAAGAAAAGGAAAAATGGGAAAAGAAAATGAGAAAAAGAAAAAAAACAGCAACAACAGCAGCAACAATAGCAACAACAACAGCAACAGTTATGAGAATGGAGATAATTAGTCGTAAATGTCTATGGGAAGTCGATTTCCTTCGAGCCGATGTACGCGCGATTAATATTAAAGTTACAGATTTCATAAGGAGAAAAGGCAGACCTGTCAGTTCTCCCCGTCTTCTCTTGTGAAAATGGTTTCGCTTTAACTATCTAAAATCTCCCCATTTTTGCCTCATTTCTCCCCATTTTGGGGCACTTTTTTTCATGGTATTCCCCGTTTGGGTTTTTAGAGGTTAGCAAATTTGGAAAAGATGTCGACTCCAGCATGATTTGAACTCAGAACATGTAACAAACTAGTATTTAATATTTAGTTCGGCACTCTAACTACTATATTAATAATTGTTTCTACTTTAGGCACAAGGCCAGCAATTACCCAGTGCATTACTGGTACTTTATTTTATCGACCCCGTAAGGATGAAAGGCAAAGTCAACCTCGGCGGGATTTGAACTCAGATCGTAAAGGGACGTAACTATGCTGGAAAGCATGGCGTCCGACCCTCTACCGATACTGCCAATCCACCGTCCTTAATATATTAATATTATTATACTATATTAATAATGGTTTCTAGTTTAGGCACATGGCCCGCAATTTGGGGATAGAGATAAGTCAGAGGTTCTCAAACTTTTGAGGCCACCGCCATCCTTCCCGGCTACGTAATACCCTCAGCACCCCCACCCCTATTTCCAGAGAGAACTACCTACACGCAAATTGTAAATAATATATAATAAATAAAATCATCAATTTATATATAATAAATAATATAATATATACTATGTATAAATAAATTTTATATATTTTTTACTTTGAATTATTATATTATATATGTATCATTTGATATTTAATACACTATTATATCATCTATACTCCCCCCCCCCCCACTACCTTAGGCCTCAGCCCCCCCCCCGGGCCTTCTCAATGCCCTCAGTGGGCTGTAGCGACCAACCACTTTGAGAACCTCTAAGATGAGTGAAGTAAATGCACCCTACTACATGATTAGTACTTTATTTTGTCCACCTCGGTAGAGAATCAGTGTGTGACAAGGTTGTTCTTTTGAATTACAGATACAGTCCATCTGACGAGCTTCCAACCATTTTCTGTCCATCCAATTTCACTCACGAGGCATGGATCGATACGAGACTATGGAAGGTGACGAGAATTCAAGACGTTACAAGGCATCTCTTTCCGCTGGTCTGTTAAACTTTAATAGTCCAAGTCGTTACTTACAATGCAAGGGTCTACATGAGACTATGGAAGATGACGAGAGCCCAAGAGGAGTCTTACAATGCATGGCTCAACACGAGATTATGGAAGATGACGAGATCCCAAGACGTTACTTACAGAGCATGGGTCGACGCGAGACTATGGAAGATGGCGAGATCCCAAGACGTTACTTACAATGCATGGGTCGACGCGACACTATGGAAGATGACGAGATCCCAAGACATTACTTTCAATGCATGGGTCGACGCAAGACTATGGAAGATGACGAGAGCTCAAGACGTGTCGTACAATCCATGGGTCGACGCGAGACTATGGAAGATGACGAGAGCTCAAGACGTTGCAAGCCATGTTTTGACATTGTTCTGATGAATGACAATAGCCCAAGACGTCACTCGCAATACACAGGTCGATACGAGACTAAGGAAGATGACAAGTGCCCAAGACGTTACTTACAAGGCATGGGTCGACGCGAGACTATGGAAGATGACGAGAGCTCAAGACGTTGCAAGCCATGTTTTGACATTGTTCTGATAAATGACAATAGCCCAAGACGTCACTCGCAATACACAGGTCGATACGAGACTAGGGAAGATGACAAGTGCCCAAGACGTTGCTTACAAGGCATGGGTCCACGCGAGACTATGGTAGATCACAAGAGCTCAAGACCTCCCAAGTTACGGGTCCTCGTTACTCTGTTAAATGCCAATAGCCCAAGACGTCACTCACAATGCACGGGTCGACACGAGACTAGGAAAGATAACAAGTGCCGAAGATGTTTCTTACAATGCTTGGGTCCACGCGAGACTAAGGAAGAGAAGTGCTCAAGACGTTACTTAAAATGCATGGGTCTACGCGAGACTAAGGAAGAGAAGTGCTCAAGACGTTGCTTAAAATGCAATGGTCGACGCGAGACTATGGCAGATGACCATGAGACTATGGTAGATGACAAGTGCCCAATATGTTACTTACAATGCACAGCTCGACAGGGGACAATGGAAGATAAGGGCTCAAGACCTCACAGGTCACGGTTTGTCGTTAGTATGTTAAATGACAATAACATGCGATGTCAATTACAAGACATGAGTCATAACTATGGTAGTCAACTTTTGCCCATGACGTCACCACAAAGTAAGTGTCGATACTATTGATAACAATTGGCCAAAATGAAAGCAGTAGGATCGAACCAGGAACATAGTGATTGCGAAGCATACTTCTTAATCATTCGATCATGTTGCATCAATTACAAATAAATTAACATATAGAGAGAATTAAGTATGTAGTTTCGTCTTTCTACATTTTAAGTTCAAATTCTTCTGAGATCGATAAAATCGATATAAACGGGTCAATTTGATAATGAGTGATTGAAAACAATGAACAGTTGAACTTGTTCTGAGAATTTGTTTAAAAAATCAAATTATTTTTCAAATTTGCGAAGATAAAATCAAATCACTACCATTTCCTTAAATGTTCGCCTTAGAGAGTAAATGCATATAATATATTTTAAACTAGTCAACACGGAAGTAACTACTTGTAAAATGCTGTGTGTGTACGTGTACATATTATACCCATATGTTTTATATATATATATATGCGTGTGTGTGTGTGTGTGTGTGTGTGTGTGTGTGTGTGTGTGTGTGTGTGTGTGTGTGTGTGTGTGTGTGTGTGTGTGTGGAAAAGGTAAACATAAATTACAACACAATCGGTACAGTATATGGAAGGAATATATTAGGTTAACGCTTGAAATGGTAGGAAGAGGGTCTTAACGTTTCCGACGCTAGTCCTTCATCAGAAGAAAGAATGAGAAATAAGATAGATTGAAGGGACCAGTGGTTTGAAATTGTTAAAAATATCTTTAGATAAAAATAACATGTCCATTCATGTTGACATCTCTTGGAAAACTGTTGGTGCTGGCGTTTTGAGCATGATTTATTTTTTTAGAAAAGTGGATGATGGAGCGCGTCTACTTGAAATGGGAAAAAAAACGTTTTGTAAAAAGAGCTATACTTGTGCACGTGCTGTGTGTGTGTGTGTGTTATTATACGTCTGTACGAAGCTAAGAAGAAATGTGTGTGTATATATAAGTAAAAGAGTGCGTGTGCTTGTAAGTACGAAGCTATGAGCAAAAGTATGTTAATATAAGGGTGTGTATGTGTGTATACAGAGCTGTGAAGGGAAAAGTGGAGTGTGCATATTTTGTCGGTCTGTATTAGTTGTAAGAGAATATGTTTCTGATCATAAGAGAGCGAAGGAATTTAGGAGTGAATGTACAAGCGCATGTGATAATGGACGGGGTATTAAAGAAATTGGGGAGTTGAGTCTAAGAGGGGAATAGGACCCAAGGCGGTGAATCAGACTCTGTTCAGTCCTGGTGTGCGAGGACTGTGATCCATAATGTAAAAGGATACTCAGGACTGAGACATATAGGGAAGAATGACCAGGAGAACAGAAATGACGGGCGACAGGAGTATCCAAACCGAGTCGTATGTCCCTCAAATGCTCAGCAAAATGGTCCGTCATACGGCGTCCCGGTTGTCCGATGTATAAAGACTCGCAAAGGGAACACCGGAGGGCATAGACAACGTGGGTGGATGTTCAGGTGAAAGAGTGGCGGATACGGAATGACCCGTTAGGGCCTGTGAGAGTGGTGAAGGTGAAAATGAAGGGACAAGTGTTGCAGTGGGAACGAGAACAAGGATGAGAGCGGGGTGGAGTCGTGGGAGAGGACGAGAAGGAACTGCGTACCAGGAGGTTGCGGAGGTTGCGGGCGCGCTTAAATGCAGTAATGGGAAAAAGCGAGAAATGGCGGGGTCAGAAGAGAGGGTGCGGAAGGAACGGGGGATATGTCACCGGGGTGGTAGGTGAGAGGGAAAGGAACGCAGGTGTTGAGAGGGCACTGGTGAGGTTTCACGGGCGCGGGTGAGAGCAGCTTGGATCAGGGTGGGGGGATATCCACGCTGGATGAAGCGGGAAGCCATGTGAAGGGAATGGGTTTCAAAATCGTCGTCCTGGCTACAGAGCCGACGAAGACGGAGGAATTGGGAATAGGGTATCGAGTGTTTGGTGTGGGTTGTATGGGAGGAGGTGAAGTCGAGGTAAGAGTGGGAGTCTGTTAGTTTATAGAAGATGGAAGTAGAGAGAGTGTGGTGAGAGTGATTGATAGATAGAGAGATATCTAGAAAAGGGATAAAAGAATCGGAGACGGAGGCGGTGAAAGTAAAAGCAGGAAAGATGGGACAAAAGATAGAAAGCAGTCAAGCTGTTCTCGTTATAGAGAGGTGGCGCCGATACAATCGTCGATATAACGACCGTATAGCTAAGGAGTCGGTCCAGCGTACTGGGAGATCTGGGCTTCGACGTAGCCAACAAACAAAATGGCATAGTTTGGACCCATTCTAATTTCCATCGCTATCCCAGAGACCTGCTGATAGAATTCACCCGAAAAGGAAAAGCCATTGAGGGTCAGAACAACCTAAGCCAGACGGAGAAGAGTGGTAGTGTTGGGGTAAGAGGTAGGGCGTAAGTCTAAAAAATGTTGGAGAGCGCGGAGGCCGTAATCATGAGGGATGACAGTATAGAGGTGATGTCCAGGGTAAAGAGAAGGCGAGAGGGGCCAATAGGGAAGGAGCTGGAGTTGAAGAGTCTAAGGGCGTGATTGATATTGTGGATGTAGGAGGGGATATTGACGACTAACGGGGCGAGGATGGTGTCTAAATATTCAGAAATGGTCTCGGTGGGGCAGTTGCATGCGGAAACGATAGGACGGCCGGGATTATTTTGTTTGTGCATTTTGGGGAGGAAGTAGATGGTGGGTGTGCGAAGGGTGCGTACAATAAGGTTGGTGACTGTGGGGGGGTAGGAGAGAGGAGATGAGCTGGTATATGGTGGAGGCACGAGTTGTTGATAGCCAGGAGTGGGGTCGGAGGATAAAGGGTGGTAAAAAAGGTTATCGTAGCTTCAGCCCTATAGAGGTCAACGCTCCAAACCACCACAGCGCCACCTTTGTCAGCGGTTTTGATGACAATGTCATCGCGACACCGAAGGTAGCGAAGAGTGGATAGCTCAGCCCGCGTGATGTTAGAGCGACGAGAATGCTGGTAGAAACGGAACCGGTTCACAGTGCGCCGGCAAGTATCGACAAAGGAATCGAGGGTGCTGAACTGGCCAGAGCTCGGCGTCCAATGTGATTGTCGGCGACTGAGACGAGTGAAGTCATCTGTCTGTGACGATGATGGCGTGTCTTGAAAAAAAGCTTTCATCTTTAATCGACAGAAGAACCCTTCGATATCGGCACGTATGCGGAACTCGTCATAGGTAGATGTGGTTGGTATAAAACGCAAACCACGGGCGAGGAGGGAGCGTTCAGCTTCGGAGAGTGGTAGGTCCTGGGGTATGGTGACTACAGTGCAGGAACGTGAGAGAGTGAAAGGGGCGGAGGCGGAGGGGTTAAGGTGGTTGGGAAAAGCGTGTGCAGATTCAGTGGTGGGGAGAGGAAAGGGGCTGTTAGGTGACGGGATAGAGGGGTTAGGGTTGAAGATGAAATGAGTATGGGTGGTGACGGCAGTTGGGAGGGGGGGAGTTAGTGGCGTTTATGGTTTTTTATGGAAGTGAGGAAATTGAAAAGGAGGCGATTGAGGTGAAGGATGAATTGGATAAGGGATTGGGCGAGGATGGAGAGAACAGATTTTGGCGAGAGTAGATCGGATAGTTGACCGCATGAGCTGGCGAGAGGAGCGGATAAGGATGGGCTCAGTGGTGAGAGCAGAGTAAGAGGTGGGTGGAACTTGAGGCGGAAACCTCGGGGAATGAGTAGGTGGTGGAGACAGCGACTTAAAAAGGTAATGTGACTATTATATTGTGTTTTGGTGAAAATGAGGTTGGAGAAATGCAGGGAGGATTGGATGCATATAGGGGGGGGAGAGGTTGGAGGAAGCGTTTGAGAGTAGAATGGAGCTAGCGGAGAAAAGTTTTGAGATTGGGCATGTTGAAGTTACAGGGTGGGAGTGAAAAATAGACGGAGAAGAAGGTGGTGTAAGAAGATTGTAGTAGAGGAAAAGTGATAGAGAGTCGTGGTATATTTAAATGCAAGAAGCAAAGAAAATTTTAGTGATACGAAAGATTTCTTGGTGTAAATTCAGGTATGCTCCGGGTTGGTATCCAGTTTCGGGGTGAAAATCCAATTAGAAAATCCAACGAATTTGAGAGATCCACGTAAGCGTTTATATATATATGTAAAAGATAAACAGAAATAACAACACAATCGGTACAACCCTAACCTAATATATTCCTTCCATATACTGTACCGATTGTGTTGTTATTTCTGTTTACCTTTTACATATACATATATATATATATATAGATATATCAATGCTTACGTGGACCTCTCAAATTTCTAATTTGATTTTCACCGCGAAACTGGATACCAACACGAAGTGAACCTGAACTTCCACCAGGAAATCTTTCATATCACTGAAATTGTCTTTGCTTCTTGCATATATATATATATATATATCGGGTGCCAATTGCTAATCGCTTTACCGTGTCGGTTGACAAAAACAGTCATGACCGGCATGGGCTGGTGTTTGGATTCTGTCGATCGATTGGTTATTGATTAGGCGATACCCGCTGATGAAGCCGCATAAGCCGATTGTGCATTGTTGCATAATACATGCAGACAGATGGTGCAGTTTACCTTACTGCTGCGCTGCATTAGTGCGGCAGAAACTCGAGTCCGGGGACCTTATAGGCACCCGTTTTACGTGTATTGTGTTGACGCAAATAACTATGTGCATACTCTGGTAATGTATCTTACATTGCCCATTGAGTGCGCTAAGATACAACCGGTACTGGCATTGATAAATATGCTGGGTCCGTCAACCCTTATATATATATATATATATATATATATATATATATATATATATATATATATATATAGAGAGAGAGAGAGAGAGAGAGAGAGAGAGAGAGAGAGAGAGAGAGAGAGAGAGAGAGAGAGAGAGAGAGAGAGAAAGGTATTTGTATTGGTGCTCCGACATAGCGATATACATATAATGTACGTATTGTATATAGAATGATATATGGAATGTTTATGAAAAACATTTGAAGGCCTTTCGCTATGAATTTTAAGGTTGTGACAATCGTTACTTACCTAGCTTCAGCAAAAACAGGGGGAAGTAAGCGATTATGCAGTCATTTTTCACTTGTTAGTGTTTATCAAGATTACATATCCCTGCCATTGTTGAAGCTAAAGTGAGCTAGATTCTTATAGAATTCTGCTTATGCTTATGAGCTGTTGGAACTCATTTGCATACGGAGCGGTACATGGCTCAGCATAGATTAAAAATTTGTATTGGTGCTCCGACATAGCGATATATATATAAATGTATGTATTGTATATTGAATGATATACGGGATGTTTATGAAACACACACACACACACACACACACACACACACACACACACACACACACACACACACACACACACACACACACACACATTGTGCACTGTTGTATTGTATATTTACGTATTGTATATTTACAAAAAAATATGGCGTAAATATACAATACAACAGGAGGAACATAATAGCACCACTGACGATGTTGCAAATGTGCAACGAAAGAACTTTGTTAGACCATATATATGTGTTTATATATATATTATATCTGTATTTTTGACCGTTGGTCAGTCAATGGTAAACATTGAGGACCGAATGAATTAAATGTGGAGATTATAAAAGATACAGAAGCGAAAACCAAACAAACGGTGAGTGTGTTCTGTTATTAATTCTGGCAATATTATTACAACAATATGACCCTCCCCAAGTATAACAATATTTGTTTCGACACACGGTCACATATCAAAAACCTCGCAAAACAAATATATATATATATATATATATATATATATATATATATATATATATATATATATATAGTAATAATAATACTAAAAATAACATCTGTTATTTTAATAAATATTTGGTCTACGGTTTTTATATATTTTTATATATATATTATCCTTATATGGCCCTCTTCGGATTTTAGTCTTCGCATTTATTATTATTACTATATATATGTATGTATAATATAAATATATATATATATATATATATATATATATATATATATATATATATATATATATATATATATATATATATATTAAAATAACAGATTAAAGTTTAAGCAAAGAATCGCTGCTTTCACAATTAACGGGATCTTCTGAAACTAACAAAGTCAATCTGTAAACGCAGAAGTGGATATTTCAAAAAACGTTGCAACCGGAGGAAGACAGGAAGACGATACTTTGGTTCGTGGAAACGTTCGCTGGCAAAGAACGGGAAAAAACGAATATAATACGTCATTAATAGGAGCGGTGAAAAACAATTACGCGCAAAGACAGAACCACGTTTATGGTATAAAAGAGGTCGTAGAATAATGTTCTCTTAGGTGGTTCATAGAGACGTTCTCTGGCAATGAACGAAAAAAACGAAGATAATACGTCATATGTGGAGCGTTGAAAACAATAGCACGCAAAGACAAAACCACGTAAGTGGTATAGCAGAAGTCGTAGACTAAAATTCTAACTAGGAGACCGAATGAATCTCCGCTACAGAGTTAAGAACAAAGTAAATAAATACAATACAGAAGTAATAGAAATAAATAAATACGTACACGCAAACAAATACGTACATACAGAAGCATACGCAAAACGCTTACCATAGGTATACAAAACCACGCACATATAAATATGTGTGTGTGTATGCGTGTATACCAATAAATAAATAATTATATAAACGTATATAAATAAATAAATACGTATATAACAAGCGCACACACATACCTACATGTAAATACACGAATATACGGAGACGTAAGTCAACCAAAACATGAAGTACACATATACACACACCCTACATACGTACGAACCTGCATACTCACACAGACGCAAAACTCCCGTATACACATAGTCAAACCATATGTACCAGAATATATAAAATTATACGCCATAACATAAACAATCAAATAAACGTACGAGAAGGTATACGTACTTTCGCAAAACGTACGGGTAATATATACTTACCTATGCAAATAAGTAATGGTATAAACAAAACATATACTTAGCTACCACATCAAGACGTAAAATATCCACGTATAGATCGTACTATCCGTTAAGGTATAACGTGGGGCTGTAATACAGGAAAGTTTTGTGCAATTTATGTTTACAAGCCGAAATTGCCTCACATTTTTTGTTTAAAATGTGGTCTGTGGCGTAGAGTATTTCCAGGGCCTCAGCGGCGCAGAGGTCACATGGTCTTTTATTTCCGTTATACGATCTAGCCCTAGCTAGGATCTCCCAGTGTAACTTATATTGGGTGTGGTTGTCTTTTAGACTCCAGATATAAGCTGAAAGTGACGTCATATTCCTTCTTAGAGGGTAACGAAAAGAATGGGTATGCATGTAAAGACGCTGCTTGAATCTATTGGCGGTTAACCCGATGTAGGCCCTACGGGACGTGGGTGTTACAACCTTACATTTGTAGACAATGCTACTAGAGAGGCATTTCCCGGATAGGGGGCAATCAACCCGATTTCTACAATTACAGTTAGTACTAACTACAGAGTTGCACGTGTTCCTACGGCTAGGTAGTTTAGCTAAATTTGAAGCTGTGATGTTATGTGCAAGGTTAGGAGTCGTAGAGTAAGAAATTTTAATAGTATTTCTATTAAAAATGTTACTATATTTATGTGTAGGGGGAAAATGCTTCGTAATAAGGGAAAGAAAGATCTTAGCTAATGGCATGGCCACCTCCATATTATATGGTGGGTTATACCAACAAATGCGACGGGATCTATTTCTTCTAGGTCTATTTTCGTACTCTGTATATGCTCCCTTATCGACAAATCCACTTCGAGCAAGAGCTTCATTGTAATAAGTGGAATGGTCGTTGAAAATACGCTCGTTGGTGGAAAGACGGGAAAGCTTCAACGAAACGTTTCTTACCAGGTTCTTGGTTATGCTGGCAGGATGGTTGGAATGCTTACTTATGTAATTAAGCGTATCATTCGGCTTTCTATACGGGTAATACAACCCATTCAATAAATTGAGGGTAACGTCGAGGTAATTAACGACCGAGAGATTGGCCTCAACCTGTATCGAGAGGTTGAAGCCTTTAAAAAGGCTGTGAGTTCTTTTCTGAACCTGTCGCAAGCACGGGGTCCGCACTTAGTCATGGTCAAAAGACCATCGTCACGGTACAAACCACCGCCCGCGTTGGGGAATTCGTCCTTGATAGAGAAAAGAAGGAAAAGGCCTATAAGATCAGTAACCTCCGCAGAATCACTGGCGCCCATACTCACGTCGAATGGGGTACTATTGGATTTTTTAATCCAAATAGAGTCGTCGAAATTAATCACCGACTTTCGGGCATTGAGGATGACATCAACTTCGAAATCCTTAACCACTGTGAGTGTTTTAACGAAATTGATAGCTCTAAGGAGAAGTGGTAAAGTGATGGAGGAGTAGTAATTGTTGATGTCGAATTGGATAAAACGGCAATGTTCCTTGTTACATATGCCGTTGAACCAATCAATCACCGCGAAAGAATTGTTCCACAGTGCAAGAGGGGCCAAACTTCTAATTTCAGGTATAATTCTATCAAGAATCGTTTTACTAAGTCTACCTAAATAGGACTTCGTAGGGTTAATAAGCCGAATAGAGGGGTTGTTCGGAAAATTGGATTTCTGATCCTTCAGGGTAAAGTGGGGAGAAATAGGGTCCAGAGGTTCGGTCCGGTCCAGGATGTTGAGATCAGATGTGATTTTAAACCCAGCATCGTTGATTTCATTGATGACGCACCGATTAGTTTTACGGTAATCCTTAGTTACAGCATTATGTAGTAGTTGATGGTAAGTACTGCGCTCCACTTGATATAGGTTGCCAGTTTTGTTGGAATGGACGTGCACGGCGTTATAATCCTTAATAGAACGAATTCTATTCTTCAGGTCTTGCTGGAAGGAATTGCTCCTATTCCGAAATTTGATACTCCGAATGAGTTCCAAGACATCATTTTCGAAGGGTAGCAATGCTGGGTTACACGGGGGGTAATTATAGGTTTTAAATCCAAATTTATCCTGTTTGTTGTCTGCTTTACGCGGATTATCGAAATAAAAGGCACGCCAACGCAACTTTTTAATGAACGCGTCTGTTTTCTGAATCAGGAGTTTTAGGTATGTTTTCCTGCTTGGTACGGGTATGTTCTTTGTAGAAATATTCAGATGTTGTTTCTGCATGATGAATATAAGTCAGTAGAGTGCTCAACCGAGGGAGCCAAATAGTAATAATAATAAATTTGAAGACTAAAATCCAAAGAGGGTTCGATAAGGATAAATATATATCAAATATATAAGAACCGTAGAGCAAATATTTATTAAAATAACAGATAGCATATATATATATATATATATATATATATATATATATATATATATATATATATATATATATATAGGAATTCTATAAGAATCCAGCTTCTATAATTTTCGGCGGAAGAGGGTAGTACGTAGCTCTGATGATTGCCAAACAGCATGAAACAGACTGTTAACTTCTCTGCCTTCTTTCGCCGAAAAGAAGTAAGTGATATAGTCACTACTTTAAAATGATAGCGTAAGGTCTCCAAAATGTTTTTAATTAAACATACGGTATATTGCCAAATATACTATGCATACATTCATGTATACATCGCTATTTCAGAAAACCAATCCTAATACTATATACGTGTGTGTGTGTGTGTGTGTGTGTGTGTGTGTGTGTGTGTGTGTGTGTGTGTGTGTGTGTGTGTGTGTGTGTGTGTGTGTGTGTGTGTGTGTGTGTGTGTGTGTGTGTGTGTGTGTTTATAAATAATACTAAATTTCTACAGCACTCAATGCTTATACCTGAATTGGATATTTATATATATATATATATATATATATATATATATAGTATAACTAAACAAAAAAGAAAAACGAACAGTCATATACATATATGTGTTCAAATCGTAATGGACCAGATTCGCTAAGGTGAAAAGAATACTAACTACAGACAATAGGGTTTGCTAGACTCAATTTAAGAATAAATCAAGAAAAATAAATACAAACCAGAATTGTGGTAACTACCGATCACCCGGACAGTTTTGATAATACTGTTTCGCAATAGGCGAAAAACCGCATTTTAAAAGCACTTTTAGGCTTTTTGAGGCGTAACTGAAAGATAATCCACCCGATTTCCTCGAAATTTGCAGCACACATTAGTTAGTCCCCTCGCATAGCTGTGGACAAAAAAAATATCCGATTCCATTAATGGTTTCTAGGAAAATTACGAATTAACATAGGGCATTACATGCCATTTTCATTTTCAATATAAACGCTTCTTAAACATCGTAAGTAGCGTATAATATTTCGTTAAAAATTTGGTTTATTTAACAGAGGACACAACACTTACTTTTAAGCAGGACCATTTGGGGGGATTAAGGAAATGAGGGGGACCTTCAAATTTTTGTCGGTGCCCTGTTGACACTTCGTGCTTTCATCACGCGCAAATCCGGGCCCTGTGTACGTTGCCGTGTTATTGACACCGTAAAATTCACGTCTGTGCTACTTTTACTAAGATCCCTTTTGTTGCACCTACACCGCAGTATGAATGCCCTGCGCAAGTACGCCGAACAGTGGTTGTGCTAATTCCGCGGTGACCCCTTTTGTCGCACTTTGTTGCTGTGTAAACGCAGTGCAACCAGTGCCGCCCAGCGTTTGTGCTAATTGCACTATGAGCCCCTTCTGCTGCAGCTGCGTTGCCACGCTGATTTCGTCATCTCAATATACCTACTTAAACGTATATCCCTACTTGGTTTTCACATAATTGACTACGTCGCTCCTTCAGATGATGTATGTCCGGATGACTGGGTGCGAATCTATAAAACTCGAAAAGTACCTAACCGATTTTCTCCAAATGGAAGAAAAATCATACTCTAAGATTTAGTACGCTTAAAGAGTATCCAGCTGATTTTCTTCAGATTTTGCACATGCATGCAGATGTTTCACGATTCGGGCCTGCTGATGTTCTACGTTTCCAGAAGATGAACAGTCATTCCCTTAGAATACGGGAATTCAAAAAGTACACAGCTACATTCCTCAATCTTTGTATATGCGTGTTGTCATTTCACGTTTCCTACCCTGTGCAACGCCGGGTCCTGCTGCTAGTATATATATATATATATATATATATATATATATATATATATATATATATATATATATATATATATATATATATATAACTGCTTAAAGTTTAAGCAAAGAATCGGTGTTTTCACTCTTAACGGGATCTTGTTCTCCACAGACGTTAACAAGGACTAACCAGAACTAATATCAATAACGACTTATTGTAAAGACTTGAATTATCAAAGAATATCAGTCACCACTGAAGTCATTCTTACCTTTTTTCAAATATATATATATATATATATTTAATACATTAACAGAGAAAGCTTTAAGCAATACTCCGACCGACATCCATCTCACTCAACAAACATTAGGATATACCTGAGTATAACCCTAATTATATGTTTGAGATGTTAACTATATTGTATTTTGCAGATAGCCGGCTGTATTATTTTATATGAGACATCATTAAATACATCTCTCCTTCCAAGAAATTTCACACTGTCCCCAAACGGGAAGGGGAGGTCATCGTAAAACAAAATAATATATACGCAGGTCAATTAATTCTGTCATGAATTTTAACCACGCGTGAAGAACTCAATTGGATATTAAAAAAATAAATATATGTATAAATATATTTATACATACATAGATGTATTTTCTCAGGCAAAATCGGACATGAGATACAGGTAAAACAATCAATACTTCATACAAGGAATAAATAAAGAAAGTCATATCTAAATATCTGGAATTTTCATCTCCGGCCATTCAAGAGTATAATACTTAATACATTAACAGAGAAAGCTTTAAGCAATATTCATATATATATATATATACAATATATTAACAAATGGAAACTATATTTATAAAACCATATTTATTTCATTATACATATTTCAAGGGCCACCAAGGTAAACTATGGTGCGCTTTCATCAGATAAAATATAATATAGGTTAGTTTAATAAATAAATATTGACATACCCTTAAAAATGCAACCATTCTGGTTGGAATCTCCTGGATAGTGGAGTTATTAGATTTATTGTTGGTTTATTAGTGTCGGAAAGGTTTAAATAACAGTATACTTAAGAAGACTGAGAGAATGTGTTGTTGAACGCACATGTGTCACAGCGCCTAGCACGTCCCACACTCGTGCCGCTAAAAATAGCAGCCGGTTTTATGGGACTGAAATTAGCTCAACGTATGGAGCCGAGAATATTATATATAGAGTTATAAACTCAAACATTCTTTTACAATTAAATAGCTCAAAGAAAGGAATATTTTTAGCGGCACGAGTATGGGACGTGCTAGGCGCTGTGACACATGTGCGTTCAACAACACATTCTCTCAGTCTTCTTAAGTATTTTGAAGTGAAACTTACCAATTTCTGGATACCTGCAGAAGAGCACAGGAATAGGAACTTTCACTTAATTGTTGCGAAACAAATTTAAAATTTAAAATTTGTCCAGGTATCACGGCTGTTGCCAATATAGATTTGTTTTTATTGATTTATTATTTTAAATAGAGACAGGCAAACCGTATTATTTTAATTAGCTAACTTGGTCATTTGCAATGCGAACACATGTATACTTGTATCAGTGTTTATCCCTATCATATATTCATTTGTATTACACGGCTCAGAAATATTCCTTTCTTTGAGCTATTTAATTGTAAAAGACTGTTTGAGTTTATAACTCTATATAATATATATATATATATATATATATATATATATTTCGTTTCTGAATTTGTTTAGCAAGATTCTTTATCTGAAAACGTGTGTTGAAACCGATATTGTTATACTTTTGGGGGGTCATGTTGCCAATAAGAAACACATGCACCAGTTGCTTTCAATCCAATTTATTATAAATTAAGTTTATAAATTTAAGAAATTATAAATTTCCGGTTGGTTGGTTGGTTCCACAACCGGACGGTTGTTCATATATTGTCGAAGTTCTTTTGTCACACATTCTGTGACCTCTTCAGTAACTAGGGTTTCTTCTCTTTGTTTTGTGCCTCTCCTTTGTTCTGTCCTACGCCATATTGTTTTTGTGTGTGTTGTGTGCTTAGTTTGCGCATGTGTTACATCCGGGTGTCTGTGTGTGTTTTTATTTGTTTATTTATTTGTTTATTTACATGTTACTGGTTGGTTTTTTGTTCTATGTGTGTGTGTGTTTTCATTTTGTCCTTAATTGTAAGTTGTGATGTTTCTATTCCATTTATGTTTTCTATTTAATTTTGATTGGAGTTCATTTATGTTTATTGCCTCTGTGATTTGTCTAAACATTCCGTTTTTTCTGTGTGGAGATTTTATTTTTAATTCTATGTTCTCTAATTTTCCCTTATGTTCTATTTTAGCATGTTGGTGGAGTACTGATGAATCTTTTCTATCTTGAAGTTCTCGCTAGTGTTCATTTAATCATTCTCCTATACTACGAGCTGTCTCACCTATGTACACTATATTCTTATCTTTACATTGTCCTTCAGTACATCTTATGCTATATACTATGTTTCTAGTTTACAGTTATGCATTTCTTATCTATACAGGGAGGTCTTTGAAAAGGGTATGTATTACTAATAAGTGTTTTTATGGAGGTACCTGGTCTTTCTACTATCTTAATATTTAGTTTAAGTTTATCTAGGGCCCTTCTAAATTTGTAAGCTAATTCACCTGTAGGTGTTGTATTGATGAACATTACACTCTAGTATTTATTGCTATCATACCATGAGTTTATTCTATTAACCTTATTCCCAGTTCTTTCTATTCTATTCCAAAATTTGCTCCTATACTGGGGGCAGGTCCCATAAGTATCATTATTTACCATTTTTCCCATTTGGTTCTGGCTCCTCTATATACTCTGATTTTATCTCTCTGATTGTAACCAGAGAACTGCATACGGTGGATGAAGTGTTGTATGTGTCTCTCTAGTTCTTTGGGGTTGCACATGCGGGACACGTTTCTCATCACCCGTACTAAATCCGCAATCAGTATGTTGATTTTGGTGTGATCCGAAACAGCTGAGTTTCGGTGGATCAGATATTTGGAAGTCATGGGTTTAGCATAATGGGAATGGAGGATTTGTATTTTGTATTTTGTTTTTAATGGTTTCTAACCAGAGCTCTGTGTCTAGTACAGGTAATCGATGGAGTTGGCTATTTGCTGGATGCGTTCCATGGTGTTTTTCTCTAATTCCTGACTGTTCTCTGGTGGGGGTGTTTTTACTACGATGTTTATATCATCAACGTAGCGAGAGTACATTATCAGGCTTAAGAGGTTGCTGGCTTCACTGAAGAGGCCACAGAATGTGTGACGAAAGAACTTTGACAATATATAAACAACTGTCCGGTTGTGGAACCAACCAACCAACCAGAAATTTATAAATTCTTAAATTTATAAATTTAATTTATAATAAATTGGAGTGAAAGCAACTGGTGCGTGTGTTTCTTATTGGCAACATAACCCTCCCAAAGTATAACAATATATATACATATATATATATATATATATATATATATATATATATATATATATAGAGAGAGAGAGAAAGAGAGAGAGAGAGAGAGAGAGAGAGAGAGAGAGAGAGAGAGAGAGAGAGAGAGAGAAACTCTCAATAGTCCCTTATAATTAAAATAGCTCAAGGAAAAAGATTTTCCGAGCCTTATAATATAATAAAGAGAGACAAACACAGATATATACATATATGCGTTCAAATCATAAGGAACCTAAATCGCTAGGGTGAATAAGATACTAACTATGAACAATAGAGTTTGCCAGACTCAATTAAAAGAATAAATTGAGAAATAGTACAAATATCACGATAGTTATCACGATTCGGTTTGTATATATGTTTAATTAAAAACATTTAGAAGACCTTACGCTATCAGTTTTAAAGTATATTATTACTGGAATTCTATAAGAATTCAGCTTCTATAATTTTCGGCGAAAGCAGAGGAGTACGTGGCTCTGATGAACGCCAACCAGCGTGAAACAAACTGTCAGCTTATCTCCCTTCTTTCGCCGAAAAAAGTAAGTGACATAGTCACTACTTTAAAACTGATAGCGTATGGTCTTCAAAATGTTTTAAATTAAACATACAGTATATTGCCAAATATACTATACATACATGTGTACATCGCTATTTCAGAGCACCAATCCTAACATATATGTATGTATGTATGTATGTATGTATGTATGTGTGTGTGTGTGTGTGTGTGTGTGTGTGTGTGTGTGTGTGTGTGTGTGTGTGTGTGTGTGTGTGTGTGTGTGTGTGTGTGTGTGTGTGTGTGTGTGTGTGTGTGAGTGTGTGTGTGTCTGTGTGTGTGTGTGTGTGTGTGTTACCTATAGGGGCCTACATCTTACGACAGATTTTCATGAAACTTTACAGGCTCATAGATTAGTCATCGTTTTTTTTATTCCGGGGTCATTTTGCAGATAAAAATCGATAGGGGGTCACCTTTTTGGGGGTATCGAAAAGTAAGATTTTTGGCTCTAGCTCCCACATTCTGCCACCGATTTCTTTCAAATTTTAAAGCAAAATAGAATTTATCATTGCACATCCTGTAATGGCTTTATATTTTTCATTTGTTGATCAGGGACGGCGTGGCAGCCGCTTAAATATTCGAAAATACCACCTTTTCGCTCAAATTTCCGCCTTTTCGGCTTTAGCTCCCACATTTTTCAACCGATTTCGTTCAAATTCGAAACTTCGGCTCCACCTCACACATAAATCAATTTATTTGGTTCAACTTTTATACTACGATAGAACCTATCATTGCACATCTTATAGTAGCTTTACACTTTGCATTTTTTGTTCAGGGACAGCGTGGAAGCCGTTTAACTCTTCAAAATATGATTTTTTTTTCCACCTCAAACATATTCCCTACGATTTCACTCAACATTTCGCCATTTGCTACACTTTACGACTGATTTTCAAGAAACTCGCAGTCGCTAAGATCAACACCTTTTCATCAAAGCAGATATTTTATCTACCCAGGCAACGCTGGGTACTGCTGCTAGTATATATATATATATATATATATATATATATATATATATATATATATATATATATATATATATATATATATAAACAAGGTTTAGCAAATAATGAAAAAGTTTCAAAATAAATTTTAAAAAATTGACTTTACCTACTATAGTTACCTTTACCGATCGGTTTCGAATCCCAAAAATAAAACGGAGACCATACGGCCTTCGTTGCAAAGAAAGATTCTCGTCAGAAGGTTCTTTTCATTCAAAGAATATAAAATTCCTGAATTTAAATCACAAACTAGCGCTATCAAAACTGTTCCTGGGATGAGAGTGGATGATGTAGAAACAGGTTTATCAAGGGCCGTAGCAAAGATAGAGGCAGAAGGAGGTAGGTCAAACTAGCCACAGCTATTGCTAGCAGCAGTCAGAACGACCAAATTTGTTCTCAACATTAGTGGAGGTAGTAGTAATAGGATATACGTTCCTTCACGCACAAGGCGCCAAGGTACGCATGTATTGTCCAACCAAATGCCAGTGTGGTTCAATGGCGGGTTAATAAATTAATGAGCCAGAACAGATATAAACAAGGTTTAGCAAATAATGAAAAAGTTTCAAAATAAATTTTAAAAAATTGACTTTACCTACTATAGTTACCTTTACCGATCGGTTTCGAATCCCAAAAATAAAACGGAGACCATACGGCCTTCGTTGCAAAGAAAGATTCTCGTCAGAAGGTTCTTTTCATTCAAAGAATATAAAATTCCTGAATTTAAATCACAAACTAGCGCTATCAAAACTGTTCCTGGGATGAGAGTGGATGATGTAGAAACAGGTTTATCAAGGGCCGTAGCAAAGATAGAGGCAGAAGGAGGTAGGTCAAACTAGCCACAGCTATTGCTAGCAGCAGTCAGAACGACCAAATTTGTTCTCAACTATATATATATATATATATATATATATAGTCTCGTTAACGATTTAAATTGAGATTGTAAGAATAAAAGAATAAAAGATTTGAGTTTATAAGAGTTCGAAACTCCATTAAGTTTGTTGACAAAAATAATCGTTTCAGAAATGTACATAGCTATCCCTCAAGCTGTTTTGCTAAAAATATCAGTCAGTTTATAGTAATTCTCTTCTAATGTCATATTAATTACTTCAGCGCTTAGACACTATTTTATGTACATAAATACAAACGTTTTTGCGTCATAGGTTTAAAAGAAATGTGTGTTTTCATCGGTACTGTACAATTTATCCAGAGAAAGCACAGTTAGTCAAAGACATTTCATTAACCAGGAACTCTGTTGCTGAACGGACTGATGAAACGTTAGGTGATCTGAAACAACAGTTGAAGGCTGTATCATCAAGGTTTGAACATTTTTATATTTCTATTGATGAGACCGTTGACATCACTGGAATAACACAGCTTGCACTCTTCACCAGAGCCTGTGACAGTAAATTTAATATTTATGAAGAACTGATTGAACTGGTCCCCATGCATGACACTATAACAAGTCAGGACAAAATAAACTAAAAAATTTAACAAATGACTGAATCTACCAAAATGGAATATTTTAACCACAATTTGAGAATAAATATTTTCTTAAAATTCCTCTTTTCTCTCTCTCTCTCTCTCTCTCTCTCTCTCTCTCTCTCTCTCTCTCTCTCTCTCTCTCTCTCTCTCTCTCTCTCTCTCTCTCTGACACACACTCTTACTATCTCCTTTCCATACTCGTTACAGCGTGGGGTTTTGACACTGTTGCCACTACCATCACCATCGCTGTTGTTGTCTTTCTTTCTTTCACATACACACTCTTACCACCACCACCCCTTTTTACAGCACGATCGACGGGTTCCTTTCTCTCCACCCAACCCCACCCTCACACACACACACACATACAATCTTGCTATGCTCTTTCCATCGTGACAGACCTTTTACACCACAGAACCACCAACTTTAATATAATAGATTTATGTTGAGAGTTTACACTTATTTTGATCCAAAGCGTTGGAATATCGAATAGTTTCAGATACTCAATGCGTTGGTGTATCGCTTTGTAGGCATCACGCCTATTTAATTTATCTACAAGGTTGTCAGCTTATTTAGCATCCACTGGGGAAGCAAGGATACGTTTTCAGACATTCCAACAGTTATATGTATTAAGTATGTCAAGAAGATAAATCCGGGATATGACTGACATTGCATCGTAGTGTTTCCTGTTTCTTTTTCTTTGAAACCACACACAGAGATATCTTTGATTCATTGTCAATCGAGAGATTCAAAATAGGAAAAGATTGTAAATGAGATTAATCGCTTATTACTAGAAGAATGGCTGAACGGGAAGGTGATACCCAGGAACGTCTGCTGCATGAAAATGTAATAGTAAAGTAATAACAAGCATACAAGCATACATAATGTGGTAACCCAATAAATCTTAATTAGAATTACACTTTTAGTGAAAAGAACATTCATTATCTGAAAGACAATATGGCACTGGCTAAGCAGAGTCGGTAGAGTGTCGGACAAAATGCTTTATGGCATATAGTTACGGCCCGTTACGTTCTGAGTCCTGTTTAAATCCCGCTGAAGTTAACATTGCCTTTCATACTTCCGAGATCTATAAAATAAAGCACCAGTCAAGTACAGGGGACAATTTAATCGACTCTCTCCTCCCCTCAAATCGCTGGTGCTGTGCCAAAATTAGAAGCCATTATCTGAAAGGTTAATTCTGATTAGAAAAAGAAAGGAAGACACTCTAGAGCATTGGTTCCCAACCAGGGGGCCATGGCTAGTTACTGGGGGAGCCACGGGAATTAACTAAAAATCACAAAATTTCATACATAAAAAAGAAGAGTCGTTTCCTAACATAATTTTTTTCTTTTTCTTGCTTCAAATTTTTATATTCAACTTTTTATCAACTTTCTACCTTTTCTAATTATGATTTTACTTCACTTGATAATTATTTAAATCTGGATTTAACAATTTATGTTTTAGTAAATAAACTTAGTTAAGAAACTTATTTTTATAACAGGATATATATTATTTATTTTAGTAAATTTTAGTAAAGTTTATAATAAATTTTAAATGATTTGATTGAAATAAAAAGACATGCCGAAATTATTTCTACATAAAAAAATGATATCAAACATTTTAATTTTTTTTTTTTTTGGGGGGGGGGGGGGGGGATACTGTTTTGCGATATCATTAAGGTGGAATTTATTATAAAAGGTTGGGAACCGCTGCTCTAGAGTTTGAATCAATTAAAATAAATTTTAAAATGGAATGCAGATAAACTTGAGCTTGATCTTTAGCATTCAGATAATCGTTTATCTTTTAATTAATACCATCCGTCAAATCTGCATGCAAACGAATTACTATAAATGTATTACTAGCAAAATCTGTATATAAACTTTCCGCCTTTCTGCCTCGGTGGGGATAAAGCCACTGAAACGGTAATATTTGGCGTTCTCATTTGATCACAGCTTAAAAATATATAAATATATTGAATATTGTTTCGTATACGCCTTATATATTCCTCTTACGGAATCACCTATATAACTCACCCACACACACGCCCAAAAAAATTTTTTTTTTCTCCCACACGCCACCTACACCCACAACACACTTAAACCCCACACACACGTGCTTTCCACCACATATTTACACCCTCAGCCTTCTGATTCCTCTCCCCCCACCCCTCTATCCACACACGCACAGACACTCCGACCTACAACCCCCCCCCCCCCCACACACACACACACACACACACACACCTCTTCCTGAACATGCAACCCCGTTCTTCCCCCAACCCTTACTTTCACATACACACACACACGTACACCTACACACACACACACCACCTTCAGCCCTCCCCGCTCGGACACCCCGTCTCCCTCTCCCCACTCCACCCGCCACCACCCCTACCACCACCTGTTTTACCCCTTTTTAATTTCAGTTTATTTTGATCATGCTTTTATATTTAATTTTATTTCATTCCTTGTATTTGATCATGCTTTATTTTTATTTTTATTTTTAATTTCATTCGCACCGTTTCCTTTCGCTATATGTCTCTCCACCACTCCCCTACACACCCTTTGAACTCTGTTCCCACACACTTCTCACCTGAGGAAGGGCTTATGCCCGAAACGTCGTTCCCCACCACCACCCCACTCTCCAGAGCGTGAAATTAATAAACATTCGTTGTACTGCCTCTCTGTTTTGTTCCTGTTCAAATTTTTCCATTATATATATATATATATATATATATATATATATTGTTATACTTTGGGAGGGTCATGTTGCCAATAAGAAACACACGCACCAGTTGCTTTCACTTCAATTTATTATATACTAGCAGTAAAGCCCGGCGTTGCTCGGGGTCGCTCAGTAGCTGTGTTAAAGTTACAATGTTAAGTTTCTTTTTTGGCTTAAAGTCTGTCTGCACGACTGTCTGTCTGCACGACTGTCTGTCTGCACGCCTAACGAAATTTACAGATACATATATTTTAAATAAACTTATATAATTTTTGCTTTTTTTTACGAAATATTTGCTTGTTTTACGTAGTCTTTAAATAGACTTGTTTTCAAGTAAAAATATTGTTTTAAAAGGCTTTTAAATGGAAATGAAGCAAAACGGAAGCTTAGTGTTCGAACTGATGAATTTTGCAGGTCAAAATTTTGCTGGCTCGACAACTGTTCGTGTATTGTGTTAATGTCATTTTAAACGCTGAGAAAGCCAGCGTAATTTTTTTAATTTTTGCACGCAGAAAATGTAAACAGAACGTTACATATATAAAGGGAAATAACTCGTCACTTACGCTCAAAAATCGATACATTAGATTCGATTTCGTCACAGGGTGGGTCAATTTGAAATATTTTTTCCGATGTCTTCACTAGGGCTCAATGTACAAGTATAGCAATTTCGGTGCAATTCCGTCAGAGATTCTAAGAGGAGATGTGTGGCAAAAATCGATAGACAGACAGACAACCACAGCTTTATATATATAGAACAAAGGGAAATAACTCGTCACTTATGCTCAAAAATCGATACATTAGATTCGATTTCGTCACATAGGGTGGGTCAATTTGAAATATTTTTTTTCCGATGTCTTCGCTAGGGCTCAATGTACAAGTATAGCAATTTCGGTGCAATTCCGTCAGAGATTCTAAGAGGATATGTGTGCCAAAAATCGATAGACAGACAGACAACCACAGCTTTATATATATAGATTTATAAATTTACAAATTTATAAATTTATAAATTTCTGGTTGGTTGGTTGGTTCCACAACCAGATAGTTGTTTATATATAGTCATAGTCCTTTCGTCACACACTCTGTGACCTCTTCAGTGACTGGGGATTCCTTTCTTTGTTTCTGTGCCTCTCCTTTCTCTGTCCTACGCCATTTTGTTTCTCAGAGAAACAAAATGGCGTAGGACAGAGAAAGGAGAGGCACAGAAACAAAGAAAGGAATCCCCAGTCACTGAAGAGGTCACAGAGTGTGTGACGAAAGGACTATGACTATATATAAACAACTATCTGGTTGTGGAACCAACCAACCAACCAGAAATTTATAAATTTATAAATTTGTAAATTTATAAATATATAATAAATTGAAGTGAAAGCAACTGGTGCGTGTGTTTCTTATTGGCAACATGACCCTCCCAAAGTATAACAATATCGGTTTCAACACACGATTTCAGATAAAGAATCTTGCTAAACAAATTCAGAAACGAAATATATATATATATATATATATATATATACGTCGGTCCCGGGTTGAGTCGGGGATAACCACAGTAAGTAAGGTACTCAATACATGGCAGAGTAAAATTTTTTTTATTTTATAGAAGGAGTTTCTACAGGACTAGTACTGTTTCATTCAGATGAAATCTTCAGGAAGCACTTCCTGAAGATTTCATCTGAATGAAACAGTACTAGTCCTGTAGAAGCTCCTTCTATAAAATAAAAAAAATAAAAATATATATAATATATATATATATATATATATATATATATATATAAGGCGTATACGAAACAATATACATACATACATACATACATACATACATACATACATACATACATACATACATACATACATACATACATACATAAACATATACATACATACATATATATATATATATATATATAATATGTAGTTTAGAAAGCCACAACAATGCAGATGGGAAATCTCGAGGTAGGAAGTGAGTGAGAAATAGGAGAAAAGTGAAAATTGAGAGAAACGAAAAAACGAAAACAAAACAAAGGTAGAAGGGTTAGTGGAGATTTAATCCCAATATTTCGGGCTCACGCCCAACATTTCTGATTGTTTTTTCTGACACACCAAATTTTTTTGCAATTGACCTCATGGATTTTCCTGGATTGTCATCAATGTTTTGCTTAACTTCCTGAATAAATTCAGGTGTCCTGATAGAATCAGAGCATTTGAAATGTTTTTTTTACGTTTTGATACAGGTAATACGCTTCCATCTTCTTTCTCTAACTCACACCGAATCTTGTGGACAAAAGATCTTGCAACTTTCAGAAAACGAGAAATTTCTAAATCTATATGCTTATCCTTCAAAGCCACAACCACAGCGTGCCTTTTAATTTCATAGTTATTTTCATTGTTATTTTCTGAAATGGAAGTTCAATAAAAATTAGTCAAATAAAATAATGACTAAAAATACATGTGTCCTCAAATACCGTCCGCACCCTGTGTGTGTGTGTGTGTGTGTGTGTGTGTGTGTGTGTGTGTGTGTGTGTGTGTGTGTGTGTAAAAGGCAAACAGAAATAACAACACAATCGGTACAGTATATGGAAGGAATATATTAGGTTAACGCTTGATATAGCAGGAAGAGGGTCTTAACGTTTCGGACACTACTTCTTCATCAGAAGAAAGAATGAGAAATAAGATAGATTCAGGGGACGGGCGGGATGGAATTAGAAAAAATGTCTTTAGATAAAAATAACAGGTCCATTCATTTTGACATCTCTTGGAAAACTGTTGATGCTGGCGTTTCATATATATATAACCGAAATCGTGATGATCCTCAGCGGACATTCTATAATATAGGGATGTGTCCGTGTGTCTGCTTACTCCGTTTTTTCAGTGTCTTTTCTCGTCATATATGCTCAAATTTTGATGTGTGTGCGTGTGTGTGTGTGAGCGAGTGTGTGTGTGTACACGTACATACACGCTACCAATGTATGAGGCGCTGCAGGGTGCCAAAACCTTTCTTTGTTTTTCTTTTCGTTTTATTTTTAAACGAAAATGATTCAATAGTGGAATTTTGTCTGTAATTATAATTGAATACATTGTTTTTATTACGTTTTTGAGACTGTGATCATTATTAATTTTAATTTTGTGATCTCTGAAAATGCTATCTATTCTTTTACTTTGATATGCAATACAATAATCACCAACAAGAACTCTAGAATAAGTGTCATTTATTCTGTGGTGTAGTGTTCTAATGCTTGCCATAGATCTGCCAACCTCTAAAAATTCAAACGGGGAGTACCATGAAAAAAAGTCCCGCAAAACGGGGAGAAATGAGGCAAAATGGGGAGATTTTACATCATGAAAGCTATACCTATTTTCACAAGAGAAGACGTCTCTCACCCACTTTGGGGTGGGTGAGAGATCTCCCCGTCCGACGGAGAGAGTTGACAGGTCTTTTGCCCAATCATGTGAACGTACAATAAATAGTTAACTTGTTATCTCAACACTAATAACCTTATGAGAATATCCCTGAGACTTGTTGATAATTATAGATTATGACAGCGTCATTCGTAACTGAAGGTGCTACAGGGGCCGTGAAGTTTTCTTATTAAATGTTATGATATTTTACATATAGGTACATAGAGGGACAGTTGCGAATTCTGCCCTTTCCAAACAATTTTTAAGAGCATTATTGTTACTTCCAGTATCGATAGAGGGTCGGACGCCATGCTTTGTGGCATAGAGTTACGCCCCTTTGTGCTCTGAATTCAAACCCCGCCGTGGTTAACTTTGCCTTTCCTCCTTACGGGGTTGATAAAATAAAGGATCAGTAATGCACTGGGATAATTGGTGGCCTTGTGCCAAAAGTAGAAACAATTATTGTTACTTCATATAGCAATATCGAGGAGGCGAATTAGCAGAGTCGGTTGAACGTTGGATAGAATGTGTTGCGGTATTCGCTCCGGCTCTTTGCGTTCTGAGTTCAAATCCCGCCGAGATCAACTTAGCCTTTCATCATTTTAAGGTGGATAAAAAAAAGTACCAGTCCAGTACCGGGTTGGTTCCTCTTCTATTTGGATGAAATCAGCTGTGTTAGAACCTGGAGAGGAGATGGGCACCGCCAGGTTTAAAATGTCCTAGACACGCCGTATGTCACAACAGCACCTCTACAGCTCCATGAGGAGTTACAGGTCCATAGATACATATGTACGAAAACGGTTTTTAGAAATGAACTTTTAAAAATCTATTTCACATGGAGGAGAGTCAAGAAATACCTGGCACCGTGATCTGGAGGCACAAACAAATGTTAGGACACTTCAGAGACCAGTTAGAGCGACTAGTCCAGGACCGTGATGGGTGGAAAAACTCGTTGGCAGCATATGCTCCTGAGGAGGTCCAAGGTAAAACTAATTAAATATCTGTTTCTTTCTTTATTGAACAGTGTTATCAACAGTGACTAATTCTTTAAACGTAAAGTCTACTTGCTACTTTTTACACAACTTCACGGTGAGTGCGAAGTTCAACATGTGTTACTGAATCAACTGAGATAACAAGCAATCATCAGAAGCTGTAACAAATCAGCTTCTGTCTTAATTATAGATAACAGATTTAAGTCTAAGTAAGATGCCTGCATGTATGCAAAAACTCTTGACAATGCGACTATGCTGTGGAAATCTTAAAAGATTGTTCGTCAATGACTAAGATTAGCTTAAAGGTTAAATGCGTTGATTAGGAAAATATTAAACTAAGCGGACACGTGTTATTTTCATTTTATATATATATATATATATATATATATATATATATATAGTGTGTGTGTGTGTGTGTGTGTGTGTGTGTGTGTGTGTGTGTGTGTGTGTGTGTGTGTGTGTGTGTGTGTGTGTGTGTGTGTGTGTGTGTGTGTGTGTGTGTGTGTGTGTGTGTGTGTGTGTGTGCGTGTGTGTGTGTGTGTGTACACGCGGTGTCAGTCATTATTTGCAGGAAGCAGACCAGTTTTTCGAGACATGCAAAACAGGCCGATACTGTATGTGTGTATATACAGGATGATTGCTTCATTTTGTCAGGTGATAGCCGTATCAACAATGCTTCAATTATTCCTGGAAGTCTACATACACCCTCCTTATGTACAAGGAGGGGATTTTTTTTTCAATCCAGCAACAAAGGTAAGACCAAGACCTCACTTCCAGGCATTAACAACACTCTAACATAAGACACATCCGTACAGATGACTGGGAAATCCATAACTGCACTCGCCTATACTACATCTCCCGAGGTGACGAAACTATGGAAGTGGCAGTATTTCATTGGCGCAAATTCGCGTAACACCCCAATAGCTGTAGCAATAGACCCAATGTTTATATGACGTCAAAAATTCAGAGCCCCGTCCTGCATTTGCTGGAAAGATAAAATGACAGATGAGAAGATCGCAAAAAACACATCAGTGCATCATTTGATTATAGTGAGAAACGCTTGTACAACATGAGTGTCACTCTCTATGTTTCAATGATTATCCGATGACAAGCGTAATCAAGATCACGTAAACTGCAGGTTTTACTTCAGAGTTTCCCTCGCTTAGGAGAATGCGGTAACAAAAGCTCGGAGGTTCATCACTCTCAGTGGTCTTACGGCACACCCTGACACCAACCAGGGGGATTTCAAGTCACAATTATGCACATTTACATGCTTTCTATCTCTGTCTGCGTACAATCATCCACACATATACACTAACATTGCCTGCAGAGGTACGTTTTCTGTACCATTGTAACTCCTGGTGTAGATAGGAATATGTTCTTCTAAGCAAAGTAGTCTATCTTGGACCAACAACCGCTATATTGGCTCCCACTTTGAAGGATATGCTTTTGCAATTCAAGAACAGGAAATCAACACAAAATACCTGATTTACAAAATAGACAGGGATGCAGGCAAAACACCTAGATGTGACAACAAATGCAGACTCTACAGAATTAACATTGAAGATGTCACCCATGTCATAAGCCATTGTCCAAAGATGTTATCTACCTATGAGGCATGATGTAGTGGCCAAAACACTGTACAATGCAATCCGTAGAAAAGATACCCCTGACAATAAACGCATTAAAAGTTACAGCAATGTGGAAGCCATACACATACATAATGGGAAAGAGTATTGGTGGAATGTTTCAGCAATAACCCCAATAAAATGCAAGCATAACAGACCCGATATAATGATATGGGACAGGGAAAAGAAGACATACACAGTAGTGGAAGTTAGCTTTCCGGCAGATGCCAATATAATATTAAAGATTAACGAAAAGGAGAATATCTATGCAGAACTAATGAGAAATCTGTAGATACTCCACCCTGATTACACCTTCAAATGTATACCTTCAATTATTGGGACACTGGGATATGTTAGTAAATGCCTCAGTACAAATCTTGAGAAGCTGGGCTTCATAGAAACAGAGAGAACACGACTAGTTAGGAAATTACATATACAATCCATTAATAGAACAGTAAAATTATGTAAAACATTCCAAACATTCTGCATCTAATAACTGCATGTACAGATACAAAGCATATGCACATGCACACATAACTCAAAACATCCAAATCCACACATATAATAACATCCATATCTGCACACACATTCATGTTGCGTCAATTTCAATGAGAAAGCCTTGTATCTATGTTAGAAACCGACTCTCTCTCTCTATTGGTAAAATTTTATAAAATTATAAAACCAGAACATACATGCATACATCCATACATACAATATAATATAATAAATGTAAAGTGGGTAACTCAAAATAAACTAGTGACGTGTAGTGGATAAAGATGAAGCTATAACAGAAAATTAACTAAGGACCATATGTTATAGAGGGCATCATATGCCGTACAAGTGAAATCTGGTTAGTTTGTTTGTATGGCTTAGATGAAATGAAGGCGCTCGGCCTAGTGGTTAGGGTATTAGGGTTACGATCATAATGTCTTGGGTGGAGTGTTGTGTTCTTGAACAAAACACGTTGATCCAATTAATTCAGCTGAAAATGAGTACCAGCAACAGCTGGAAGTTAACCCTGCAATGACTTAATGCCAACGAAACAGGGATAAGCTCTGGTCTGATGAACTTTTGTGCTTGGAATAAACTTCTGGGGGGGGGGGGGTTAATAACAAGAAGTCAGGGATTGTCTGTGACCTTTGCGGGCTTTCTCGGACTGTTATAATTGATATAGTTAAATCTCAGTTTGAAAAACTGTAAGTTATTGTCTACAAAGGAAACATGAGCAAAGATTGAACTCCATGTGTTTCGGAAAGGAAGGATTTGGTGAAGTGGAACACATGTAGACTAGGAGGGGCGTAGACATAGTAGTGGTGACACGAGATGCAGAGAACGATGTTTTGGATAAGTTTGGGCTGAAGTGTAAAGCAACTAGACGGGATAGAGACCACTGTTGTGGTAGCGATAGAAGAAACGGAAAAGAGATAAGAGAAGACACAATGCAATGTAGAACAGCGGTCGCCAACAGATGGTCCGAAAGAAAATGTTGGTGGTCCGCAGAAAAATTTGAACATTATTTGCAATTTTTATGTTTTATTAATAACTAGCCGAATTACCTGTGCCTTGCTGCGTTTCACACATTTTTTTTTTTTTTTCTTGTAAGAAAATGATGATTGATTTTAAATCAGTGATATAATTTATGGAGAAAAACTTTGCATTTCAATATTACTCAATGTAAAATGTATTGCATGAAAAATTGGAAAACATTATTTTTTGTAATATGTCAAATCAAAATTACATTATTAAATCTTATTCTTATTTTGTTTCTTGTAAATAATTTTTTTCAAAATATCATTTCAAAACTTTTGTGAATAGGCATCATATCTTGTCATTTACCTATGGTTTAAATTTCATATAAATCGAAGGGAAAAGATTTTCAGCGGGGGTTGGTGCCCCCGGGGAACCCTTTCATTAAAATGAAATATACTTATCCAAGGGCAATGTAGTTTCAGAATATATATGGTTATGGGGGGGGGGGGGTCTATCTCCAAAACCATGGGAGGAGTTTGTGAACAAACAAACAGGCAGGCAGGAACTACAACTTTATAAATATAGATAAAACAAAAATAATATTTCGTTGAAACATATTCTTTAACACCCCTAAAAATGTTTCTCCTCAGTAAAGAACTAACATCCATGAAAGAATTTTACATATATGTATCATCTTAGTGGCACTCTGTCGGTTACGACGATGAGTGTTCTAGCCGATACGATCAACGGAACAGCCTGCTCGTGAAATTAACGTGCAAGTGGCTGAGTATTCCAGACACGCGTACCCATAACATAGATCTCAGGGATATTCAGCGTGGTGGCAAAGCTAGCCCTTATAACTACTCATTTTTGCCAGCTGAATGGACTGGAGCAACGTGAAATAAAGTGTCTTGCTCAAGGACACAGCGCCCCACTGGCAATTGAACTCACGACCTTACGAATACCCTAACCACAGATCCGCGTGCCTTCACATGTATCATCTATCGACAATATGACAGACGTACTCTTCAGTATTGTTTAATAAAATGGAAGTCTTCTGATCATTATTTTACAAATGTGGATTGGCAGTATCGGTAGAGTGTCAGAGTGTCAGACACCATGCTTTGCAACATAGGAGTTATCTATGAGCTCTTTATGTTCTGAGTTCAAATCCCGCTGAGGTTAACTTTTCCATTCATCCTTAGGGGGGTCGATAAAATAAAATACCAGTAATACACTGGGGTTATTGCTGGCCTTGTGCCAAAAGTAGAAACAATTATTTTACAAATGTATTTATCCTTTAAAGAAAATTCATATTAGTGGTCCGCGTGATTTAAAATTATGAATTCAGTGGTCCGTGAGGTTCGAAAGGTTGGCCACCCCTCATGTAGAGCATTTATGAGAGTTGTTTCCATTTAGTTGACTAATCTTTTGGACGTTTAGGTGTGAAATTAGCATACTAAGCTCGATATTTTTACTTTCTTCTCCTTCTACTCTTCTCTTCCTCCACCTCTTTCGAAGACTCTTTCGAATCACAAGTACACCATAAGCGCTGAGCTGGCCAGCCGCAGGTGTGAGTCTCGCGAGATGGAATGTCTCTTCCAGCGCATCTCCCTTACCATCCTCCCGGCAAACGCCTTCTCCATTTTGTCCGCTGGGGCTGTGGGGCGGCCAGCACGTGGGACCCCATTTGCGCATAATATGATGAGGAGGACGAGAGAGATGGAGGCGATGACAGTGGGAGTTCAGTTCTTCCGTGTTCGGACATATTTGTCAAACTAGGTTTTATGAAACAATTGTACCATAAATTAAAGAGGCTTCTGGCCACTAGAAAAGGAGAAGTACAGTTCTGTCGACGAACTTCCAAAGTTTCCGTTTATCTATTTTTACAATAACTGTTGTAAATGACACGTGCCATGATGCTACGTAATGAAATCGAACTATGGATCTTATGAATATGAACTGAACTTCTTAAGCCATACATTGAGTCATGTTGCATCTCACTGAGAATTATGTTAAGAGTACATGTGTCTGTGGAATGTTCAGTTACTTACACGTTAATTTCACGGCAGGATATTCCGTTGATCGAACAACTGAAATATTCACCATCAAAACTGTCGGAAGTCCATTTTATCCTATTTAGTTTCAAGTGTCCGACCTTGACCATCCCGTATTTTCTTCAGGCAGAGTGTATCTAAGCGAACATTAATATGTCATTTTTAAAAAATGGATGTGATTTGGGGGAGATTTAGTAGTTGTTTCTAGCAGTTGAATTGAGGGCGTAAAGGTTGATTTGTCTATAATTAAGTCATCATTTTTTGTCAAATAAAGTATAGTGGACCTAATACTTCTAATCCGTTTAAACCTCGCGGAGCTCATCTCTCTCCAAGTCTGAAGTCAATTTCTTTCAAAGAAAGAAGAGGAATGAGTACGATAGGAAGTAAGAAAAGGGTATAGAGGAAGAAAAGGCCTCAGTACTGGACTGGTATTTATTTTTTAACGACCTCGAAAGAATGAAAGGCAAAGTTCAAACCTCAGCAGGTTTTGAACTTAGAACGCCGAGAGTCGGCGCGAATACCGCAAAGCATTCTAGCAGACGTTCTAACTACTCTGCCAATTCACCACCTGCCATATATAAAAGAAAAAATATTAGTCAGAGAAACTATTACCGTTGATTTCTATTTCAGTTTGTGTTTCCATCGTATCTCGGCTGATATCCGGGAATATATCCGACTGCGTATCCTGTTAGTTGTTACTATTATTAATGGTAATACATTAATAATAGATTTTACAGAAATACGAAAGGATATGCTTATAACCATGACATGTATACATAAACACTATGTATACATGTTTGGGTTATAAATATACTAACACACACACACACATGTATGGATGTATGTGTGTATGTATGACAAAGGGCGAAAGAACTCATAAGAGGCAACGGCCATCCAAAAATGAGTAAATATGTATATACATATGGATATATGTTGTGTATGTATATATGTATATACATGTATACATATGTATATATAAGCGCGGGGACATAGAAATAATCGGGCTGGATACCAGATCGCGCGGTTAAACCATTGGGAGTGAAGGACCCTTAGCCTTTGTCAGGGCATTCTTCTATGAGAAGGCAACTCAGAAAACTGGGATAATTCCGACATAAAACCTGCGGCTCAGTAGTTACCGATGATATTGATCTTTTCTTTTCGGGTTATAGCTACTGTCGCTCAGAGAGTGGGATTGGCTCAGTGCACAGTCTTTCTTCACTTTAAAAAAAAATCTTCACGCACAGGCATTGCACGATATCATTAATTGATCATTATTAATAATGTTATATTGTGCAATGGCCATACACGATATCGAGGGGGCAACCATCATGTATGTATGTATGTATGTATGTATGTATGTATGTATGTATGTATGTATGTATGTATTTGTATGTTTTCTCTTCCAGATTCAGTAGACAGAAACTTGTTGGAAGATCGTCGAATGGAGTGTATATGTATTCTGAATGGCTGACGTTATTACATACTGAGGGCGGTGAATTGGCAGTATCGGTAGAGCGTCGGACATCCTGCTTCGCGGCAGAGAGTTGCGGTTGTTTGCGTTCTGAGTTCAAATACCGCCGAGGTTAGCTTTGCCTTTCATCCTTACGGGGTCGATAAAATGCCAGTAATGTACTGGGTAATTGCTGGCCTTGTGCTAAAAGTAGAAACAATTATTATTATTACTACTACTATTAGGTTAACTTTGCCTTTCATCCTTACGGAGTCGATAAAATAAAGTACCAGTAATGTACTGGGTAATTGCTGGCCTTGTGCCTAAAGTAGAAACAGTTATTACATACTGAGGGCGGTGAATTGGCAGTATCGGTAGAGCGTCGGACATCCTGCTTTGCGGCAGAGAGTTACGGCTCTTTACGTTCTGAGTTCAAATACCGCCGAGGTTAGCTTTGCCTTTCATCCTTACGGGGTCGATAAAATAAAATACCAGTAAGTACTGGGATTGATTTAATCGACTTTCCCCTCCTCTTCAATATTTCTGCCCTTGTGTCTAAAGTAGAAACGGTTATTACATACTGTGTCACGCTGAATCTCCCTGAGAAATATATTAAAGGTAAACGTGTCTAAGAAATACACATAATTTCATAAATAGGCTGTTCTGTTGATCGATAATCTGGAATATTCATTGTCGAAACTAACGATGGTCCATTCCATTAGCTGCTAAATGTACAGTAATAAATTTGAGAAAAAATAAACATTTAAAAATAAAAGAAAAAGCATTTTTAATTGCCTGGAATATAACCATATAAATCCTACACCACTAGTACTAGATAACGAAGAGGTTCATGTTTATTACAATTTTTCAGAAATGCCGTTGGCTTGTATGTATTTATGGACCCGTAACCCCTGATAAAGTCGTGTCTTGAGCAAAGACACCAGCGTTGATCATCCCGTGTTTTCTTCATTCAGTGCTGTTAGTTTGGGTTTGTCTTATTCAGGATGACGTTATTTGGGAAGTTGACACAGGATGTGGCTGAATTGCTAAGAAGTTCTCTTTGCAATCAAAAATTTCCAGAATAGAATCCAACGTGTAGAATATTAGGCAAGTATCTTTTACAATAGCTTCAAGTTGATACAAGCATACGAAAAACATTGGTTAGACGAAAACTGTGTGGAAGCCCGTCAGATGGATTGTACATGTAATTCAAATGTCCAGCGTTGTTACACACTGTGTCACGCTAACCCTGCCCAAGAATTGCAGTTAAGGGGTTAAAAGTACACATGACTTCAGAAAACTCGGTCCCATATATGTTGAACTAACGAGTAGACGCTCACTTGCTCGATAAATGGATTTTCATGGTCGAAACCGATGGAGGATTCAAGAAAGCTTTTTTTTTTTTTAATTGACTCTCGCCAACTCAGTCCACCTCTAATTTCTTCGAATTTTAGCGATTATTTTATATTATATTCAAAAATGTTGGTGTGAACTGCCTCGCATACAGATAGTGTATTTAAACATATAGTACCGGCGAGACAGACATATATTGATGTATAGGTATATCTATTTATAACTATATATATATATATATTAGAAAGTGAGGTTTTTTTTACAAAATGAAAAAAAACGAGATGTACTACACGAGTGAAAGTATAAGGAAAAAAGATGAAATCGAAAATGCAACTGGAGTTTTTTTTTTTAAATATATATTTATTTGGTTCCTTTACCGGTTTCGCAGTTCTTGTGCTTTTCAAAAGTAGAATTGAGATGGAGGGTTTGTGGTTTTTCTCATATATATATATATATATATATATATATATATATATATATATATATTTAAAAGAATAGAGGTATGGAGAGAGAGAAAGAGAGAGTATAGTTATGTAGATGGGCAAGTAAGACACACGCGTGTGCGCGCATGACATTATTGCCACTCTCTATATCTCAATGATTATTATCCGATGACAAGCACAAGCAAGATCATCACTTGTATGTTTGACGTCAGAGTTTCCCTCGCTTAGAAGAATGCGGTAACAACAGTTCAGAGTCCTCCACACTCAGTAAATTTACGGTGCAGCCTGACACCAACCAATGGGATTCATGAGTTATCGTTGCCAGGGTGGAAGTAGTCCTGAGAATCTACTCTCAACTAAAATTCCCCAAACGGCTTGCGTCATATATAGCCTCTTACAACCGACGCCTATCCCCTGGCTTTCCAGTGGCGAAGATGTTTAGAACTGACATGGAGAAAGGGCAAAGGCGAGTTACTGGCGTCTTAAAACCTATTCCTCTGTGCAGGCAGAACTCGTCAGTTTTGTGTGGCAGTCTGCTGAGGAGAAGGGGTACACTGATTTCAAAATCGTGGTAGGTGTGATTACTTAGTCATAATTATGACAAGCCATCTGTACGCAGGAACTTCTAAAAAATATCATACACAGATATTAACCTATATTCAATAAAAAAAAATCTGATAACTTTCAAGAATTGAAAATCAAAACCGCACTACGAACAATATACAACATAGAAAAAAGAAAATCTAAAAATGTTATCTATTTTTTAAAAAAAACAATCGAGTTGACTATTATCCTTTAAAATAATCGTTCTCGTAAAATATTTCAAGAGACAATTAATTCCCTAAATTATGCAAACTGTTTATAATTTATTTTCCTTCTGAATTAAAAAAGAACAACTTAAATTTTATTAACGTAATGTACATCTTCGAAAACGTACCTCTGCAGACAATGTAAGTATATATATGTGTGGATAGCTACGCAGACAGATAAAAAGCAAGTGAATGTGTGTATTTCTGACTGGATATTTTCAGTAAAAAAAAAAAAAATGAATTTTGTCAGCTTGTATCAAAATTGTGATACACGTGCCTGATAAAATGTTCGGTTGCGATTTCTAACATTTCTTTTCAAACAGTATGGCTGTGTTTTTGAAAAGGAATGCTTCAAACATCAGATAGAATTCATAATAACATATTTTCTGACAACATGAAGTTGTGATTCTACACATTCGCTTGCTTTCTATCTGTATCAGTGACTGGCCATTCACACATATACACTGGTATTCCAAACCCCTTACATACATAAACACGGGCGGTGGAAGCATTTATGAATTGGGCCAAATTTGGTCAATTTAGTTGAGTGATTAGTTTAGCTTTTGCACTTTAAAATGATCAGAAAACTTTGATATGTGATAAACATAACATGTACATAAATTGTAAATGATATCCAAATAGATATGTGGTAGTTTGGGGAGAAACTACCGTACAACACTCTCTCTCTCTCTCATTCACTCTCACTCTATCCATCACTACCAAACTCTCCCCCTCTCTATATCTAACAATACATACCTCTATCTATCCTCACATCTATTCATTGCCGACCCCTCCCTCTTCATTAACCATACAACACTCTCTCCCAATCCTCCTCTCTATGTCAATTAATATCAAACTCTGCCCTCTGTATATCTACTACACGAAACTCTCTTCCTCTCTATATCTACTACAAGGAACTCTCTTCCTGTACCCCTCTCTATATCAATTACCACTTGATATAGACGTGATTTACTTTGCTCCGGATTTTACGGATTGTTGTAAAAAAAACTGTGAGTTTATTGCTCAATTTAATAACATTGTTTAGTTTAACCCCTTGCCTGGGCCGTCAGACGCTGAGTCAACTAATTTTCGCCCCTTTCTGGGGCGAAATTTTCAATTTTCATCTAAAAACTGTAGACTTGGTGGCAATGGATGCCATTTCCACCTCGCACACTGTCGTGAGTGCCACGCCCAGTAAGAAAAGTGGTGGAGGGAAGGTAGGAGTACAAAGCTTGCAGCCTTCCCCACTCGCATCATCGAAAAACGTGAAAAATATCGAAACCACGAAACCAAACCCGGTAAATAATACCAGCACCAACAACAAGAACAATGACAATAACACCACAACCAACAACTGCAACAATAGCAACACCAATATTACCAACAGTGACAGTAACAAAAAAGACAACAACACCAAAACAACATTCGCACAGACCGTAAAAAAAAACGAACTATACACGCCAATAGACATAACAAATGCTAAACAACTATTACAAGACGCAAAACAATTCGTGACTTTTGGCGAAAACGGTGCTTTTAGCATCAATTCTCCACAGGAATTATGTAGAGAGGCTGTCCTGAAAACTGTGGTTTTCAGGACAATATCAAACGAAACAAGAAAACCAGCTCAATTATCACAAAATGAAATTGAGCTGGTTCTAAAAGATGCAATGAAGGACTTAACCTTCATACAAAAAGGTAAACTGTTTGGTAGCATTTCGGTGCTAATGAACAACCAGTCAACAGCTCAAAAGTACTCGGTAGCACCCATTGTGTCCCCCCGCTTCACCTTTTACCCCACATACAGGGGAAAAAGGACACAAAGAATAAAAATAATGAGTATCACACCAAATGTAAACATTTGGTGGATACTATGTGGAATAATTAACTTTGACGAAGACAAGATAATTTCAATAGGAAAGTCCTCCGGAGGTGTATTTGGTGGGACCACCGTAGAAGTTCTGGTGCAAATGAGCCCAGAACGAATAGCGAATATCCCACAACGCGTGCCTCTGGACGGGCTAACTTATATAAACATTTCAGTGGAGGGAAGGCGGCCGTCATGTTACCACTGCTTAAGCAGGGGTCACCTGAGGGCTGCCTGTCCTCAATTAACGAGTCAAAAAAAAAAGGCTCTACTACCAACCCCGAACACAACAACACAACCACCACCACCACCACCACCACCACCACTACATACACACGGAAAAATAACAACACAAAACACTGTTCCACCCAACCCCTCCCCACCTAAAACAAATACAAAAGCAACCACAACAAAACCCCAAAATATACCCCTCCCCAACAACACGGAAGAGGACTCCGTATCAACGCCACCCAGTGACGACGAGGGAGAACCCTTTCAACAGGTGAAAAGGAAAAAAAAAAGGCACCACATTAACAAAAATGCCACAAACACACAACCACCAGCACAAACAGAACAAACATCACAATTAAAAAAACCCACTCCTCCCCAAAACATAACACGTACTACAAAACGCAAACACGCACAAGAACAACAAACAAAAACAAACACAACACAACAAAAACTCTATCATACACCTACGGAAGTAGGTGTTATTTATAATATTCTTAAGGTCCCATTTCGGTCACTCGCGACGCCTTCAACGCGACGCCTTTTTTGCACTTTATAGGAGCACAGATAAGCTACTTTTTGACATAAGCTACTTATGATAAGCTACTTTTTGACATAAAAATATTGAAATTTGGTTCAGTAGAAAAAAAGTTACATAAAATAAGTGAGGACCAAAAGAGTGTAAGGAACTACATACATAAGTAACGCTTAGTTTGTTTCTAATTTCTAATACATTAAAATAGTGATAGATTGTGCAATAGCGAATTGTGGTCAGGTAGCTCAGTCGGTAGAGCAGCGAACGGGCAATCCGAAGGTCGTGGGTTCGATTCCCACCCTGATTACTTTTCCTATCTGCACTTCTTCCTATTTATTATTATTATTTAACTTATTTGTTGATAAATATTTTTATTAATATTAATATAAATATCCTTGCATTGCCTGGGAAAAAAGTGGATTACAGGGAAAAATGCGGGCGCATGTAAAGAAATATTCTTAAATTAATAAACCTAGAAAAGTAAAGGACAAGTTATTACACCTGGAAAAGTAAAGGACAAGAAAACTTCTTCGACGACTTTGAGATCTACGCATCTCTCTGTCAGCCGAGGGGTGGGGGTGGGGTTGTCGTTCTGCTGCGAAAATATCTGGGTCTTGCCCCACAGAAGGTACACCTGGACCCGGAGGGTCGACTGGTGGTTTTAGACTGGTGGATTGAAATCAGTGAAAGAACAGAAGAATATATATTGAACTGTGAAGAGGAATCAAAGTCTTGGCTATGTTTGATTATTAATGATATATAAGTAATTTGAAATACACGTTGATAGTAATATTAGTCAAGAAAATTGTTCTGTTGCAAGCTATAGGAAATAGTTTGCGGGGCGCGGGGCTCATGATTGAGACCCCTTATATAAACAACAGATAGATAGTTAAGTAGGCAAGTAGGTTTCTTCTATCATATAAACAGATAGTTATATAGGTAGGTAGATAATCTTTTACCACATAAACACTGGATAGTTATATAGGTAGGTAGATAATCTTTTACTAGATAAACACTGGATAGTTATATAGGTAGGTAGATAATCTTTTACTAGATAAACACCGGATATATATCAGTAACGAAGGGTATTAGTGGAAGGTTGTTAGATGAAATAACAGAAATATTTGAATTACTTTACATATAAAAAGGTTTACTTCACTTCAGTCAAAAAGAACACATAAACAAGTTACCATGAGTTGCGAAGGTTGACAATGTTATTTTGTTGTTGGCTCAAGAAGCTGGTGTAGTCTGAGACCAGGAGAGAGAGAGTAATGGTCTGTATACCTCTGCGGCCTGTAGTAGGCGGTGAATCTTTTCATAGCTTGTCTATAGAGTACGGCTCCGATCTCTGTATGTGTGTAAAACGTGGGAAAATATAGGCTTTATATACCTGTCGCTTTCTGTCTCCCACCTTGAGGGATTGCCCACGCATGAACCCGTCCACACCGAAAAGGATGGTGACCTATAATTTGACTTTTAGGTGTCACCCAGGGTTCAAGGCGTAGACAGATCTCGCTGCATATCTTCTACCATATAAACAGATATATTTCTTTATTTGCCGCGGGGGCGCACAAGAAATGGAACATTACAAGACATAACGGCGGGGGTTTTACAAATAATCTTGTAAACAAATTTAACAGTTGAAATGGACAATCGAAATCCCCAATAGGGGGAAAAGATTACTGCAGGATTATTTTACACCCCGTAGATAACCTCCAACCCCAGGAGCATGTTTTGTAAGTGCTCCTGTCTTCTCTCTTTCGTTTTTTCAACCTAAAGGTTTATATACAGAGAAGGCCCATAAACAGATAGTTATATAGGTATGTAGATAACATTTTATCACATAAACACCGGATATATATCGTCTACCATATAAACAGATAGTTATGTAGTGAAATCTGTCTACGCCTTGAACCCTGGGTGACACCTAAAAGTCAAATTCTAGGTCACCATCCTTTTCGGCGTGGACAGATGCATGCGTGGGCGATCCCTCAAGGCGGGAGGCAGAAAGCGACAGGTATATAAAGCCTGTATCATTCCACGTTTTATACAGAGAGATCGGAGCCGTACTCTATAGACAAGCTATGTAAAGATTCACCACTATGTACAGGCCTCTGAGGTCTACAGTCAACTACAGACCATTACTCTCTCTCTCTCCTGGTCTCAGACTACACCAGCCTCATGAACCAACAACAAAATAACATCGTCAACCTTCGCGACTCGTGGTAACTTGTTTATTGTTCTTTTTGAATGAAGTGAAGTAAACCTTTATATATAAAGTAAATCAGCTATTCTTGTTATTTAACCTAACAACCACTACTAATACCCTTCGTTACAGTTATATAAGTAGGTAGATAATCTTTTCTACATAAAAGTCGGATATATAGCTTCTACCGTATAAACAGATAGATATATTTCTTTATTTGCCACAAGGGCGTACAAGAAGTGGTACATTATAAGACGTGACGGCGGAGGTTTTATATAAAATTCGTATAAACTTTAACATTAATAAATTAGAAGAAACTATATATTAAAATAAAATACAATCGAAATCCCCAATAGGAGGGAACGTTACTGCGGAGTTGTTTTACACCCCGTAGATAGAACAACCCTCAACACCAGGAGCACGTTTTGTAGGTGTTCCCGTCTTTCCTCTTTTGTCTTCCTCAACCTCCAGTTTATATACAGAGAAGGCCCATTCACTCGGGACATTTTCGCCACATTCACCCACCTTTCAACGAATTTACTGGGGTGCAGCACCTCTCTCTCCACTCTCACCTTCCTTCTGAAGTGGTATATAAACAGATAGATAGATAAATATTTGGTACCAAAATATTTATCTATCTATCGCTCAGAGAGTGGGATTGGCTCAGTGCGCAGTCTTTCCTCACTTTAAAAAATATCTTCACGCACAGGCATTACACGATAGAATTAATTAGTAATTATTAATAATAACGTGCGATGGCCATACTCGATAACGAGGGGGCAGCCATCATCATGTATGTATGTATGTTCTTCTGGACAATTTTTTTTCCAATAGAGAGAGAGCCGGTTTCTAACATAGATACAAGACTCTCTCATTGGAATTTACACATCAACTAGGTAGATATGTATGCATGTCTGCATACATGCATGTGTGTGCAAGTGTGAATGTTATTGCATGTGTGGATGTGGATGTGGATGTTTTGAGTTGTATGTGTGCATGTGTATATGCTTTGTATCTGTACAAGTGTATATGTATTTATTAGATACAGAATTTTTGGAATGTTTTACATATTTTTACTGTTCCATTAAAGGATTGTACTTGTAATTTCCTAACTAGTCGTGTTCTTTCTATTTCTGTAAAGCCCAGCTTCTCAAGATTTGCATTGAGGCAGTTACTAACCTATCCCAGTGCCTCAATAATCACAGATATAAATCTGAAGGTATAGTCAGAGTCGAGTATCTGCAGATTTCTCATTAGTTCTGCATAGATATTCTCCTTTTCGCTAATCTTTAATATTATATTGGCAGCTGCTGAGCAACTAAATTCCACTACGGTGCATGCATTCTTTTCCCTGTCCCATATCATTGTATCTGGTCTGTTATGCCTGCATTTTATCGAGGTTTTACTGGAACATTCCACCAGTACTCTTTCATATATATATGTATGTCTTCCACAATGCTGTGTTTATTGTCGGGGCTATCTTTTCTACGGATTGCATCGTACAGTGTTTTGGCCACTACATCATACCTCATAGGTAGATAGTCCCGCCTTGGCATCTTTGGACAGCTGCTTATGACAAGGGTGACATTTTCGATGTTAATTCTGCAGAGTCTGCACACCTAGGTGTTTTGCCTGCATCCCTATGTATGTATGTATGTATGTATGTATTTACGGACGTATAGACCCACGGGTGTTGTACTGGGCATTTTAAACTTGACGGAATCTATCCCTCTCCATGTCTGACATACTGCCGATTTCTTCCTGAGATGAAGAGAGAGAGATATAGATGAAGAACTAACCTTAGTACTGAATTGGTACTTTATTTATCGACTTCAAAAGAATGACAGGCAAAATTGATCTCAACAAGATTTGAAGTCGGTGAACGCATAAAGTCGGAACAAATACCACAAAGTTTTCTGTTCGATGTTCTAACGACTTTGCAATTTCTCCGAGTTTAAGAGTAGAGGGAGTGTTCTTGAGTTCATTATATTCCTAAGGTGGTGAATTGGCAGTATTGGTAGAGGGTTGGACGCCATGCTTTCTAGCATAGTTACGTCCCTTTAAGGTCTGAGTTCAAATCCCATCGAGGTTATATTTGCCTTTCATCCTTACGGGGTCGATAAAATAAAGTACCAGTAATGTACTGGGTAATTTCTGGCCTTGTGCCAAAAGTAGAAACAATTATATATTCCTTGTGAATTATTATATAGTCCGGCAAAACGGATAATCTGGCACGAGTCTGGAACGAAGAGTGCTGGAAAATCCTGTTGTACCTGTATTCAAATTGTTTTAAAACATGGATGGAAGCAGGCATTGCACTTTACTGCAAGGAAATACACATTCACTGGTGTGATACATTAAAACCCACTAATGTTTTATAAATATCCCGACATTTTCCAATTCGCCTCAGAAACTCGCGGCACAGAAGTATGCCACGGCTAAATATCTTACAGGATGGTCATCGCTTTCACGTTGTAGTGAAGCGACACCTGTCGTGTGCTTGGGGACAGCTATGCAGAGTTACCGGCACATAGCTCTGACGTCACCAAATCATTACCACTCCGGCAAGGGAATGTAGAGCGACAACACGTATTTTTCTTGGATCTGGATTATACCAATATATAGAAGATTATTTACGAACCACAATTGTAACATGGAGCTACAATAAAATGAAGACTTATATTTGATACTCGTTCCGAGAAACTGCCTACTTTTTATCATTACCTTTGTAATGGGAATTAACTCTAATTCGACATGGTGTTATGCAAAATATCTTATCTTTTTCTTTATAAAATTTAGTAGCTAGATTCCGGTGATATTTACTAGAGTAAATAACTCTGGGTCTAGCAACATACTAAAACGTCAACTCAGTCTGCGTTGTCATGCGGTTAAACAACTATATCTTGTTCTATATGTATGTGCCTATTTGATGTATATTTGCATGTTTGATTCTATGTGCGTGTACTTGATGTGTGTGTTTACGCGTGCGTGTTTCTCATGAGAAACTTTTATCCAATTATATATATTTTTTAAATTTAGATAACGTCTGATCTAGAATACTCATTAAATTAACTCCAGTTTTAATAACTAAAAATGTTGTATAGTCTCCTCCGACTATACAGCCCTCGACAATGTCGCCGTGTATCATTATAATTATTTCTACTTTTTGGCAAAAGGCCAGCAATTATCCCAGTACATTACTGGTACTTTATTTTATCGACCCCATAAGGATGAAAGGCAAATTTAACCTCAGCGGGATTTGAACTCAGACCATAAGGGGCCGTAACACTTTGCTGCAAAGCATGGCGTCCGACCCTCTACCGATACTGCCAATCCAAGGCACTAGAACGTAGCCACTTCGGAGAAAAGATAAGGAACCTACCAGGCACAAATAAATGGGCATCCCTGGCATACCGGGAAGAAGCACATTGTTTTTACGTGTCAAAAACGGAGCCTCAACATGGTCAGTCGACCTGCTAGAAATAACAGCTAAATTTCCTGCATCTCATACAAGAAAAGATACAATGGATAATGTGATTCTTCATATACAAAATGGCGAGATGGTTACGGATGAAATACATTATATAACAGTTGCAGAGCGGTGGCTTGGTAGAATCGTTGGAACGTCGAACAAAATGATTTGTGGTATTTGTTTCAGCTCTTTGTGTTCTGAGTTCAAATCCATCCGAGGCCACTTTGCCTTTCATCCTTCCGGTGTCGATAAAATAAATTACCATTCATTTGCTGGGATCGATGTAATCGAGTTTCCCCCCCCCCCCCCCCCAAAATTGCTGGCCTTGTGCCTAAAATAAAACCCATTATATAACATTAGCAGATTAGTTATAAACACTCGAAATTGCCAGAATTTATAAAACCTTGGACAAAATACACAAATGATTATAAAATAATTGTCTCTGCCTTTCTATTTTAGAAATCAAACTCTTTGAATCTACGTTTCTTAAATGAGTGATAGTATATTTCAATCAAAGCAAAATATAAAATTTCAAATATTTAAATATTTTTAGTTAATTTTGTTAACGTTTTTTTATGTTGTTGTTTATTGTTTTATTGTTTTTTTTTAACTGTTTAGTCAGGGTGGGAGTGTGTGCTCATGACCCTGTTTAAGGCCTCCGCGCGTAATAACATGGATGGATGAAAGTATCCTCAAACAGAGACCTGGCCCAAATACTTGCAGCCAAAGGGCCAAGAGATGGTGTTAAATCAGACGACAATTTAGCACTACCACCAATGTCAATATTAAGTTTACTAATTGTGTTATTTACCAGCAAGCCTTATGGATATTGTTACTTTGATATCAGTATATGATTCATCCCCCCGCCGCATCATATATGTTCTTCACTAAGATGTTTCTCCTATCATTGTTTATTTTTATTTTTTTCAATGTTTCTTAATTCTTATCTGTTGGTTGCCTTCCAGATTCTTATTTATAGAAACTCCTGAAAATGAACCGGATGTTTCAGATTCTGTTCTTGTTCCAATCATTCCTGAGTTCCTTTGACTTTGGGGAGGAGTCCATGAAGAGTGGTGATACTTTTGAACACATTTTTGGTGCTATATATGAATTTTCGCAAAGAATCCCAGTCAGTAAAGTAAGTGAAGAAGGCGGCGAATTTGCAGAGCCATAAAAATGTCGGATAGAATCCTTGGCGGTATTCGTTCCTGCTCTCTTCACTCTCTGAGTTCAATTCCTACCGAGGTTAAGTTTGCCTTTCATCATTTCAAGTTCTATAAAAAAGTATCAGTCTAATACTGGGTTCAATTCTTCCTCTTATCTCTCTATGCCCTTTTGAAGAAGAAATCAGTTTGGTTCAGACCTGGAGCGGGATGGACTCTGCCAGGTTTTAAATGTCCAAGCCACGCTGTCTGTCACGATAACGCCACTCCGACTCTATCAGCGACAACGCTGATTTTCACCATGTAAAAGTCGGAAAGGTTTACAACACGCCCACACAAATGGAGAACAATACCAACAAAATAACTGTTGCCGACATTGTTATGCGAAGTACAAAATTACGCTCTTAAAAATATATTTGGAAAGGGCAAAATTATGTGAAAAAACAAATACACTAAAAACAATTTTAAATTTGGCGATCCCATTTAAAGACAGTTTAAATAAAGTACTGTGATATTTACAGCACATAAAAATGTTGGATTATACGTCACTCCTTTGTCAATGGAAGCTTCTACAAGGCGGCTTGGCCTGCTAGAAACAACAACGAAATCTCACTCAGATCCCACCCTACCACTTTAAAACATGAAGAATGCATGGGATAATGTGGTTTTAGATACACAAAAAGACGAACGGAATAGTGGCTGGGACGCATTAAGTTGTGGTTGGTTGAAGCGAAACAACAATTCCCATCTACCCAGTTTCACTTAAAGGGCTTGGGTCGACCTAAGTCTATGGTAAAGATACTTGCCCAAAATTCTGGCAGTGGGGTCGAACCCGGGACCTTATGTTTACGTCCACTAACCAACAAAGGCTACCTAATGACGTTATAGATCATATAATAACTCCTAAACCAAACAAATACTCTTTCAAAAACATGAATTTCACATCTCCCCATATATTTTCCTACGCTGTACATAGACCATATGCTTCCGGCTTCAAACCTACTGTAGCCTCGAATTGGTTGTGGTTGACCAATGCCTTGCGGGTGGATACGGCGCAAACTGTGAAATCTGGATGTGTGTATATACATACATATATATATATATATATATATACGTGTGTCTGTGTATGAAAATTAGGTAGTAATATGTGCTTACGCCGTATTTGACTAAATAGAATTAGTCTGTTGGGATTTTAAAAAACCCTCTGAATGAAAAAAAAAGGATGAGTATTGACATACATGGGACACGAACCTACATCTTTCGTTTAGCGGACCAATGTTCTACCATTACACAAACATGCCACCCACGCTTTTTTCCCTTCAATTAGAAGCTATATAACCATAGCAGGTATATATATATGTATACAAATAGAAACGGCTAGGGAATTTGAAATTCCAATTGAATGGAAGGATGCATTGGTGTCGTGTTGGTGCAAAGGTAACACATTGGTCTGGCAAACCAAAGATATGGCTTCGTGGTCCATGTACGTCAATACTCCTTCTCTTTTTTTCCATTCAGAGGGTTGTTTTTTTAAATCCCCACTAACAGACTAATTCTATTTAGTCAAATATGGCGTAAGCACATGTTACTACCTAATTTTCAAATTCGCTAGCCGTTTCTAAACTAAGCCTGCTTTGTGTCTCCCTATTTATATATATATTTATATATATTATCTGATTCCTCCATTCCTCCAGCCTCACGACAATGGGCCATTACGCTCTTCTATCTTTCTTTGTTTCTGGCTACGGCTGGTGTTTAAAACTAGTTTGTGCCACACCTGCGCAGGTCATCCTTTAGAGTGGATTTCCAGGTCTTTTCCAACCACCAGGCAACCATGGCATTGCAGTTCTTGTTGATGTACTGTCGCTCATTTGTAGGACATGCCCTGCCAACATTTTTCAGGTCTTGAAGACAAGACTCGGGCATGTGGCATTGACTATTCAAAGCACATCTTCAATTGTGATCTTGTCTTGCCATCTAATGCAAGGATATTTCAGAGGCATCTTTATTGGAAAATTTCAAGCTGTTTTTCAGTTCTTGTGGTACTTTTCTATGTGTCAGCAGCATAGGTTGTGGTTGAGATAACAATTGACCAGAATAACCTCAATTTCGTTTGTGATGTCAGCTTCTTTGAATGCCATATTCTTTGGAGTTTGTTCAATACTCCACCACCTTTGTTTTATGTCAGCTTCAATATTGCCATCTGCTGTCTGAACGCTACCAAGACATATGATGTGTTGAGCCTCTTCTATATTTTTCCCATTGACTGAGGCTTTATATGCCTCACTACAGGCAACTTTCTGTCTTTCTGTTTTTGATATATTTACACTTAAGTCAACCAGGGCATTTGTCATTGTTTGCATTTCTGTGCAGTTGTTGGTGAGAAGTCATCAGCAAAGTCTAAATCCACCAGTTTTACTCTTCTCCATTTTAAGACATGTCCACAGGTATCCAAGGACTTTCTCAGAATGTAATCCAAAATTAGCAAGAAAAAGGGGATAGGATACATCTCTGTTGCACTCCCGATAAGATTGAAAAGAACTCAGTAAATCCTGATTCTGCTTTTACACAGCAACTTGAATTTTGATAAAGTGACTTTAAAATGTTGATATAGCAATCTGGGATACTATAGATCAGGAGGATCTTCCAGAGTGACTGGCAGTGTACACTATCAAAGGCTTTTTTGAAGTCAACATAATGTATCACTACCGGAGTTCTATATTCCAGTGTTTGCTCTGTGATCTTCCTTAGTGTGAATATTTGTTCATCGCATGATCTTCCTCTTCGAAAACCTGCCTGCTCACTTCTAGATTTGTGGTCAAGTTGTAATCTTTTCATGTTGTAATCTTTTCAACACATGATTTTTCGGGCCATAATTAGAAGAGTCACACCACGTCAATTGTCGCAATCAGTAAATATTCCTTTCTTAGGGATTTTCACTATAATTTCTTTTCACAATTCAGTAGGTGTCTCTCCTTTATTCCAGACTACCAGTCCGATTTCTGTCAGCTTTACTATGATGGCATCTCCATTATATGGGGCTCAGCAGGTGTGGAGTTTAATCCAGGGAATTTTTTATTCTTCTGGGGCTATTTACATACACAGACACATATTGTCAAGTTACTTTCACTGTTTTATATTATTCTCCTTATCGTATCATCTTTTCAGACCAATTTTTTTCATATTATTATTATTACTATGTTTTCATGCCTTTATCCCAATATCCCCTCTTCACTACACCTTCCTTCTTATTATTATTATTCTTGCCTTTAAGGGCGGTAGATTGACAGTATCGGTAGAGAGTCGGACACCATGCTTTGCAGCATAGAGTTATGGGCCTTTATGATCTGAGTTCAAATCCCGCCGAGGTTAACTTTGCCTTTCATCCTTACGGGGTCGATAAAATAAAGTACCAGTAACGCACTGGGGTCGATTTAATCGACATTCTCCTCCCCCAAAATTGCTGGCCTTGTGCCTATTTAAGAAACCATTATTATTCTTGCCTTTATTCTTGTTATTTTTCTTGTATCTATAAATACTAGCGCACTGTATCGTATACACAAATCAGTATTCTGAAGATTTTGGCCGGGTATCAATTGTAATTAAAATCGAATGACGTAGCATTTTACGAACAGCGATTTTTAGACACACTAGACTAATAAAACATTTGTTAATACTTTGAATAAATCCTATTGTATAGCCGATCCATGTTATTCTTCACTCATTTAATATATATATTTATATATATATATATATATATATCATTCTACATTTCCTCTTACATCTCTCTCTTCACCATATATATATATATATATATATATATATATATATATATATATATATATATATATTTGGTCGTTTTGGAAGCCTCAACAATGCAGATGGGTAAATCTCCGGGTAACAGAATCCGGTGGTGAAGAGAGAGATGTAAGAGGAAATGTAGAATGAGACGTATAGTGTGTAGAGGAACGTAGGAAAGAGAGTAAAAATAATAACACGAGATAGAGTTACCTTGGAAGAGATTTAATTGTCCCTATATTTCGGATTTCGCATCCATCAACTGGGGGTTTTTCCGAGGGGAAAAGTTTTTAGTCGGAGAGGAACGGTACGTGGCCTCTGTTGTCCGCCGTTTGTGTACAACTGAGATATTCTGTAGAGCACGCGTGCAGGCGGAATAGGTGCGGTCAAGCAAAGGTCGAGGCAGTTCCTCTGTACTATGGGAGTGGGATGGTGCTTCGCTGTCAATCCATTATACTACCTATATTCAGTCTTTGATACTGGCAGTGTTGGTAGTCTGTCTGGTTATCGTTTGTTGGTCGGTGGATGGCGGGCGCGCTATCAACATAATAACAATCGTTCGAATGCCACTGTGTGTGTGTGTGCGTGTGTTGTTGTTTCGTTTGTTTCGCTTCTCTCGGATCGGTTATTTATTTGTGTTCCCAGGCGTTTGATCCAAAGTGTTTCATTGATTCTTAAAGTGCCGACGTTGCGTTCTGTCGCTAGCACTGTGACAATGGGCCTTCCGTCTTTGTTTCCGCATTTGGTTATGTGTTTCCGGAAAGACGAGGCCCTGGTGTTGATGTGCTCCTTGATCCGGATATGTAGTGGCCGGATTGTGCTACCGATATAGTAGTGGTTACACTTGTCACATTCTACATTGTATACAACGTACGTGCGTAAGCAACAGTTCGTTTGGCGCATCGGACAGTTGCTGAGGGAACACGCGTCGGTCAATTTCCCGGGTTTCTTGGAGAGGCATTCTGCAGGGAGGGGCTCGAGTGGGCCAGGTGGATGTCGAGACCCTCTCTCCATATAGCCATGCGGATAGCGTTGGTGGTTTTCTCGCCCAGGTGCGAGATTTTAAGGAAGCACTTGCCTTTGCCTGGTGTCTCTTACTCTGCTTGTAAACGAGGCTGGGTATCCGTTCGTCTCCAGCACCCTGAGGAACCGCTTGGTATGGGTGACACCACTCACAGGATCGCTGCATCTGTTTTTAATCCGCGTGATCTCGTTCGTGGTGTACCCTCTTTTAGCACTGTTAGGGAGGGAAGATATCTATCTATACATATATATAGTTTGTTTCTCTCGTTTGTACAACCTAAACTATATGTATGTATGTATGTGCGTCATATTCGTAGCCAGGATGGAGTTGACAGGTTCGAACGAACCACCCTACAGTCACTGTGGTGTTTGCTCTATATAAACAAGAAACTTATTTCGTATAAAAATATTGTTGAAAACGTTGCAAGGTAAAAGCTTCTATTTATGACGTTTCTTCGTCACAAACTTCATTTTTTTTTCTTATTAGATTTATCAATTAAAATCTTTGTTATACTGATGATTTCATTTGTTTAAATTATAAAGTTCAAATAATTTGTTTGATTCATATCGTTTGAAATTGCATTCATTTTAAAGTAATCACTGTTTCTAATTGAATAGTTGTTTGTATATTAATTAAGAATTTAATTTAATTTTGTACTTGAAACTTACAATACCTTTTATTATATTTACCAATTGTGTCTTATATAGGCACAAGCCAGCAATTTGAGGGGAGGGGAAAGTCGATTAAATTGACATCAGTGCTTGACTGGTACTTTATTTTATCGACCCCGTAAGGATGAAAGGCAAAGTTAACCTGAGTTCAAATCCCGCCGAGGTTAACTTTACCTTTCATCCTTACATGGCCGATAAAATAAAGTACCAGTAACGTACTGGAGTGGATTTAATCGACCCCCCCCCCCCCCAATAAAAAGTTACTGGCCTTGTGCTTATACTAGAAATCATTATATTTACGAATTGTCTATTTTTATTTTTTATATTTAATATCATCTAACTGAATTCAAAAGCGCCCCAGCCGCAGAATTTTATTTGACGAATAACCGTCGTATGTTGAGATATAAATAAAATCGAGGTGGAGAAGTTCTCGAAGCGAGTAATGGTCAGGAATTCAAAAGGGCTGGAAGAAATTGTAATTGTGGTTTCAGGAATATCATTCATGCTCACTAGGTCTGATTCTAAACACAGACAAGCTTTGTTTTCAAGAATATTTTACGGCCACCAAGAAACAAAAAAAAACTTGTATATAAGGTACAGTGGACTTATTAGTTTTATTAGGTGCCTTGAGCATCAGTTAATCACCACATGTTCGCAAGTTACCTCGGGTTTCATTTGGGGACTATAGGTGTGGGGCTGGGGGCCTTGCCGGAAGTATAAGGGCCAGTGACGTCATGGGGCTGGATGGTCTTGACGGAAGTATATGGATCAGTGACGTCACTTAAGCAAAAATGTAACCAGTGTGTCGGCGCTCACTTTTGGACTGTCGTGGCAAAAATATATCCTCTTTGTTCGAAAGTTGGTCCTTCTTCCGCTACGACCCACGAGGCAGGTGAACAACGCTTTCCCCTATTCCCCACCTCCGACCTCACAACAATATGAATAGTGTGATGACCAGTTGCTGTTGGAAGGTGAATTTTGCTAAGTTCATGCATATCATCGAACTCAACCCTAGCAAGTTGTCGTGATTTGGGGAGAAAAAAAACTGGTGATCTATGTAACGATAGACGAATAACGGAGAGTCACAGGTCTATTGTTAAGCACACAGAAAGCAGTGTCAGGGTACTTTCAAAATATAACGTCGCAGACCTGTCAACTCTCCTCATCCGACGGGGAGATCTCCCGCTCGATTTGGGGTGGATGAGAGATCTCTTCTCTTGTGAAAATGGGCATAGCTTTCATTATGTAAAACTCCCTATTTTGCCTAATTTTTCCCCGTTTTAGGGCACTTTCTTTCATGGTACTCCCCGTTTGAGTTTTTAGAGATTGGCAGGTCTGACGTCGTACGTACTTGAAGAAGAGGAGGGTAACATATTTATTGTTAAACACAGGAACAGCGGTGTCAGAACACTTGCAAAGAACGTCTTACCTGCTTGAAGAAGATTTCAAGAAAATAGAATTAACAGATGATGCCCGATTCCTGGCAGCGCTCAACATGCTTGCTCCTTCGTTATTGCATTCTCTTTTTTCTTTTCCCTTTTCCCTTTCCTTTTTTTTCTGGTTTGTTTCATCAACAAGTCTACTGTTTAATATCCACCAAAAAGCCGAAATAGTAGAGAGAAAGATAGAAAGAGAAATTAACCTTAGGTCACCTCCTTTTGACAAACATCTTTTTTTCTATTAGTCCGTTAAATCGAGGCTTCTCTATAACGAGTCGAATTGAAAGTGTCGTTAAAGCACCTGATATAACAGTTGCAGGGCGGTGGCTTGGTAGAATTTTTGGAACGTCGAACAAAATGATTTGGGGTATTTGTTTCAGCTCTTTGTGTTCTGAGTTCAAATCCACCCGAGGTCACTTTGCCTTTCATCCTTCCGTTGTCGATAAAATAAATTACCAATATGGCTTAAAGACTTCAAGCTACTCTCATTTCATTCTACCTTCCGGTACTCTAACATGATTTCAAGGTATAATGTGAAATCATGATAGGGGTAAAGTGAAATTACTACACCAGAGCAGCTAGCTCTCTGTGCACTGAGTGAAAATCGTACCAAGATCAACTTAACCTTTCATTCTTTCGGGGTCGAAAAATAAAGTATCTGTCAAATGCAGGTGCAGCCCTTTCTTCTTCCAACTGTCACATCTTGAACGTTCGGCTGGGACAGGGTTTGATAAGTTGAAAAGTCGATATAATCAATTGAACCCTTAAAGGTGGTGCCCCAGCATGGGCGCAGTTCAATGACTAAAGCCAAATAAAAGCATTAAAAACAATCGTACATGCTAACATTGCAACAAAAAAGAAGGCGTGCTGATACAAAGGGTTCATGACAGATGAAACTGAGGGCATTTTGTTTGATATCTTCTACTCTTTATATCTGCACGTTTCGCTTTGTTTTACAGTAATCACTACACCCACACTCGGGCGCTCACACATATATACACGCATATGTCTTTGTGTGTGTTGTATGTGTATGTGTGAGTGAGTGTGTGCACGTATATATATATATATATGTGAGTTTGCGTGTGTGTGTGTCGATTATGATACGGTATAGGAAAATTTTCTACACTATTCCGAGATCGTTTCAACTAAATAGATACTGCTATTATCTCACTGCATTTCTAACAAAGACAAAACGTTCCATTGCAACTAGGCCGTTATACAAAATAATATTACGTTGGTACCTTTCATAATTCTAATATTTAATATTGATTTCTAATTTAAGCACAAGGCCAGCAAATTTGGTGGCGGGGAGCCAGTGCCGGATTTACCATTGTGCTTAGGTGTGCTTAAGCACGAGGCCCCGTTGACCAGGGTGGCCCACCTTCCTGCCACGCTGCCAAAAAAATAAAAATGACTGGGCCCAAGTAAGGGGTCTCATAACTTAACTAGCACAGGGTCTCATTTGTCCTAAATCCGGCACTGGGAGGAGAAAAGTTGAATTAATCAACTCCAGTACTTGACGTACTTTATTTTGTCATCGAGATCACGGCAAGATTTGAATTCAGAATGTAAAAAGCCAGAACAAATACTGCAATGGCATTTTATCCGATGCTCTACCAATTCTGTTGACACACTTCCCTGTTTTGATATTTATTATAATCCTTATAATAACGTTCTTGGTATTCTCCCACTCAATCATTGTATTTTGTAACCAAATTTTAGTGTCAGACCTGTCATCTCTCTTCGTCCAACGGGGAGATCTCCAACCCACTTTGGGGTGGGTGAGAGATGTCTTCTCTTGTCAAAATGGGTATAGCTTTCATTATGTAAAACCTCCCCCATTTTGTCTCATTTCTCCCCGTTTTGGGGTACTTTTTTTCACGGTACTCCCCGTTTGGGTTTTTAGAGGTTGGTAGGTCTGTATTGTTGTCCGCATGGATAACTGAGTCGTTGCTAAGAGATAAGAACATCAAATGTTCTTACTTCTCTTAATGCGCTGATTTTTTTTCAGAAAATTCGATATTTATATTATACTATTATCGGGACTGCCCTGATGATTTCAACTGAAACAGTTCTAGTCGTTTCTATATGAAATAATTATGTTCCTGCTTTTACGAGTTCAAATCCCGCAGAGATTAGCTTCGCTTTTAATACTTACGGGGTCGATAAAATAAAGCACCAATAATAAACCGGGGATCGATTTAATCGACTTTTCCCTCCCCACAAATTTCTCGCCTTGTACCTCCATTAGAAATCATTATTTGATACTGGTGTCGGACGCTATGCTTGAAAAATAAAGTTACGGCCCTTTATGATCTGAGTTCAAATCCCGCCGAGGTTAACTTTGCCTTTCATCCTTACGGGGTCGATAAAATAAAGTACCAGTCACGAACTGAGGTCAATTTTAATCGACTTTCCCCTCCCCCACAATTGCTGCCCTTGTGCCTATAGTAGAAATCATTATTTAATACTGGTTCTTTTCTGTTCCTCTTATATATATATATATATATATATATATATATATATATATATATATATTTATATATATTATTGTACACAGATATTTATATGTTTATACCTACATTCAACAAAAATCTGGTAATTTTAAAGCAATCGAATTAACTATTATCCTGGAAAATAATTTTTCTTTCAAAATACTTTAGCTATACTGGAGGAAATTTAAATTATGAAAAATTGGTATAAATTCTTTTATTTCTGAATAAAAAAAAAATATCAATCTCATCAATGTAATCTATATGTTCGAAAATATATCTCTGAAAAGTTTCATTTAAAATACGTATTATTAAGAAAAATATGATGAAGCAAATTCGTGGGAAGGAATATGGAGGATTCACTAAATCCTACAGTCTGAAAACGTGCAAGAAACGGCAGCCAAACATTTGATGCACAACAAAATTTATTCAAAAATATTTTTTCTCCACATGATGTCAGGAATCTATGCAGATTTAAAACTTTCTTGTTTCTCCTTCTGGTTTGATGTTTTTTCATCAACATCCTGGTCGTTTCGGTAGTCAACCAGGACAAATCAATAAATCGGATAGGATACGAAAACAAAACTCTCAAGCTCGGTCACGTTATAGCAAGTACCATATATAGCAAGTACCATATATAACAGGCGGATGAAGAGTTTCCTACTCTTCAATTTAAACTACTTATATTTGAAAAGAAATAAGATTTCGCTTCAAGCATAGCTTGATACAAATATGTATAGAAATTTCGTATTTCTAAAGAAACACGGTTTTAGGAAGCCGTAGCTATGCAAACACCGGGGCTAACGCCCTCTGGTAGTGTCCAGCAGAAGCAAGGGGCACAACCGTCTATGCATTTCAGGCTTGACTGACCTTCACCAGGACGGTCCCTCTCCCCGCTTGCGACTGCTGGACTTGAAAACAGTCGAGAATATATAGTTTTCTCGTCTGTGTAAATGAGGTGATTAATCTCATTTGCATATGAAGCTGCATAAGTTGGCTCAAATTATAATAGAAAAGAAATAAGATTTCGCTTCAAGCATAGCTTTATACAATATGTATAGAAATTTCGTATTTCTAAAGAATCACGGTTTTAGGAAGCCGTAGCTATGCAAACACCGGGGCTGAAGAGTGATTCTAAACTGACTATTCTAGTGACGATTTTATGTTGTTTAGCTCTAGGTCACTCCTGATCCTACAAAATTATTATTAAAAGTATTCCAACCATCACTACCTGTTGTTATTCAAACTTTATTTTTCATCTAAGTTGTGGTGATAGGAATTATAGTCATTCAGTAAGTCTAACGATAAGGCAGTACGCCGGATAGAATGCTTTTACAATTTTTGTTTTAGCTCTCTCAGCTCAAATCTTGCCGACATCAACTTTGTCTTTTATCCTTTCGAGGTAGATAAAAGTACCAGTCCTTTATTGGAGTTGAAGCTTACTCTGTATCTCTTTTTCATTTTGTCTCTATCAATCTCTTTTCTTCTCTGGGAGAAATCGATTGTGTTCAAACTTGGTTCCGCCAGGTTTTAAATGTTCGAGAATCGCCGTATATCGCTACGGTACCCATAATGAGCTTTAAGAGACTAATCAGCTGAGATTAACCAAGCCATTAGTAGGAAAAAACTCCCTGTAAGGGTGTTTGAAAATGAAAATCAAATCAACTCGCAAGGTTGATCACTGCAGTAAATTCAGTTGACAAAAGTTTCTGGACGATACATACATAGCAAATTGGAGTAGATTTGATTTTTAATAATTTTTGCGAAAGCCAAGACACTCGGGGCTGATAGCGATGCTAAGGCGTTGGATTAACTAAACACTGTCGTGAGCATCCATCCATCTGATACATCAGTAAGGCAAGTCACCAACCGTAGCAGAAAACGCGTTATCAGCAGCTCTGCTCTTCCGAACGTCTCGAGCATTACAAACTGAAAAGATTCCTGTTATTTCAAAATGTTATTCCATTCGACTACGCTACCGAGAACTTTTAAGAAAATAAGAAGTTATCACAAAAAGCTGAACTTAAATAAATAGCCACATACGCAGGGCCGACACCAGGGCATTTAGCACCTTAAACTAGCTTTACAATACGCGCTTCCTTTCTCCCACTTATGTGCCTTATTCTTCCATATAAAATAATTTCAACTCACAGTTTGGCAAGCTGACAAACTTAGTTGTTGACACTTTTTGCTCAGACTACACTAAAACTTACTTAGACTGGATTTTCTACTACACAGTCTGCACTCACCCATGCCAAATCATGCTACAATTCATAACACCATACGATCCTGTCCACGTTTTGGATATTTCTACAATACTACCATAATGCGTCACTGATGTTTAATGATTTATTTATATAAAACTCATCTTTTAAGGTTCAGTAATGTCCCTGTCTGTGGTCTGCACCCAAGGTGGATGCTTGATGGCCTAATGGTAACACCAGTCATGCACACACGTCCTTATAGAGCATGGAATCTATTCTAATTGTAACTAGAAACTCAATCTTTAAATACGTTTTAATCAACTGTTTCAGCAGCACGTCGACACTATTTCATTTTAATGAGTTTATCAACTTAATTTAATGTCTTCATGGCTATTTAAATCTAATCAAACCTCCAATGTTCCGTAGTTATTTCCCTATCGTAATAAATACCCTGGCATAGTCAGACTTTGACTCATTCTCTTTAAAGTGTTCGATGGAGCCAGCTACAATACGATTGCTAAAACGTCAAATCTGAACTCAAAGAACGTCATAAATTTTATAACACTGTTGTGTAAAGTATTCCAGACAACTATTTTTCCTTTTGATGTAAATATTTCAAACCGACAACTATAGAAACTACTTAACAACAGGAAAAATAGTTAATACAACTAAAAATAAAAACAACGTCATAAAAGACGAAAAATAAAAACGTTCTTTTAATTGGTAAAGTTTCACTCACTTTTTTTTTTAATTTAGTCGGTTATTCATTCATCTTTGACTGACGTATTTCTCTCTTTCTTTCTTTCTTTCTTGTAATTACCTCCTACACATTTTTCTTCTTTCTCTTTCCTCGCCTCATTTTCTGTAAACGCCTTCCACAACCATTTTCTTACTGCAATTGGTAGATATTTCAGCTGACATTCACGTAGCTCTGCGAAGACAACTAGTTTCAGTCTATACCAAAAAGACCACACCTTCTTATTTCTTCATACGCCCCGCTCCATTTACTATTTTCCTTGTTATTGTATAAATACTTCGAATGGCAGTAAACCCTTTCTAGATAATTACCCTCAGAAATTCAATAATCTCTTATATTTTTTAACTTTATTAGAATTAAGTATTAAAGTTGTTTTACTATATGCAGTTAAGTTTACTAAACAATGTAGAATATATTATTTTATACTATTAGTTTTATTTTGGAGCCCGCTTTTTACTAGACACGCGGAAAGACAGTTAAATATAAATATAGATCAACATGTACGTGTTTGGTTTAGTGAAGCTATAATAGTGTAGTAGTATATAGTAAGTAGTAGAACACACCCCCTTCCTCTTTCATTCACTCACTGAACACGAGTGACACTTGAGTCATGTGATCTTGACAGACACGAACTTTGACAATCCTGCTTTATCTCCTAACCACCCACCCAATTCGTTAAACATCAAATCGAATTTTTTTCTTATCTGGTTTTTGTTTTTAAAACCATTTTCTGGGTTACCACAACAAAGCATTCAAGAAAAAAAATTGAAGGTAAAAGGAAGGGGAGAGCAAACAAATACAACACCTAAAACAAAACATTAGTTGCCACCATTGTAAAAAGTATTTTCGGTTGAGCAAGGCGACATAGGTTTTACTTGCAGGTATTCCAACTTTACAC